>JAILYF010000062.1:0-726960 GCA_025491095.1 Brachionus asplanchnoidis
CAACAATTGTAATGACTTTGCCCAACAATGTAATGACTTTGCCCTACAATTGTAATGTCTTTGCCCAACAATTGTAATGACTATGCCCAATCAATTGTAATGACTTTGCCCCAACAATTGTAATGATTTGCCCAACAATTGAAAAGAATTTGCCCAACAATTGAAATGACTTTGCCCAACAATTGTAATGACTTTGCCCAACAATTGTAATGACTTTGCCCAACAATTGTATTGTTTTTGCCCATCAATTGTAATGACTTTGCCCAACAATTGTAATGACTTTGCCCAACAATTGTAATGACTTTGCCAACAATTGAAATGACTTTGCCAAACAATTGTAATTACTTTGCCCAACAATTGTAATGACTTTGCCCAACAATTGTAATGACTTTGCCCAACAATTGTAATGACTTTGCCCAATCAATGTAATGACTCTGCCCAACTATTGTAATGACTTTACCCAACAATTGTAATATCTTTGCCCAACAATTGTATGGACTTTGCCAACAATTGTTATGACTTTGCCCAACAATTGTAATGACTTTGCCCAACAATTGTATGACTTGGCCCTACAATTGTAATGTCTTTGCCCAACAATTGTAATGACTATGCCCAATCAATTGTAATGACTTTGCCCAACAATTGTAATGACTTTGCCAACAATTGAAAAGAATTTGCCCAACAATTGAAATGACTTGCCCAACAATTGTAATGACTTTGCCCAACATTGTAATGATTGCCCAACAATTGTGTTGTTTTGCCCATCAATTGTAAGACTTTGCCCAAACAATTGTAATGACTTTGCCAAACATTGTAATGACTTTGCCCAACAATTGTAATTACTTGCCCAACAATTGTAAGACTTTGCCCAACAATTGTAATGTTTTGCCCAACAATTGTAATGACTTTGCCCAACAATTGTAATGACTTTGCCCAACAATTGGAATGACTTTGATCAACAATTGTAATGACTATGCCCAATCAATTGTAATGACTTTGCCCAACAATTGTAATGACTTTGCCCACAATTGAAAAGAATTTGCCCAACATTGAAATGACTTGCCCAACAATTGTAATGACTTTGCCCAACAATTGTAATGACTTGCCCAACAATTGTATTGTTTTTGCCCATCAATTGTAATGACTTTGCCCAACAATTGTAATGACTTTGCCCAACAATTGTAATGACTTTGCCCAACAATTGAAATGACTTAGTCCAACAATTGTATTGACTTTGCCCAACAATTGTTATGACTTTGCCCAACAATTGTAATGACTTTGCCCAACAATTGTAATGACTTTGCCCTACAATTGTAATGTCTTTGCCCAACAATTGTAATGACTATGCCCAATCAATTGTAATGACTTGCCCAACAATTGTAAATGACTTTGCCAACAATTGAAAAGAATTTGCCCAACAATTGAAATGACTTTGCCCAACAATTGTAATGACTTTGCCCAACAATGTAATGACTTTGCCCAACATTGTATGTTTTTGCCCATCAATTGTATGACTTGCCCAACAATTGTAATGACTTTTGCCCAACAATTGTAATGACTGCCCAACAATTGAAATGACTTTGCCAAATCAATTGTATTACTTTGCCCAACAATTGTAATGACTTTGCCCAACAATTGTAATGACTTTGCTCAACAATTGTAATGACTTTGCCCAATCAATTGTAATGACTCTGCCCAAACTATTGTAATGACTTTACCAACAATTGTAATTCTTTGCCCAACAATTGTATTGACTTTGCCCAACAATTGTAATGACTTGCCCAACAATTGTAATGACTTTGCCCAACAATTGTAATGACTTTGCCCTACAATTGTAATGTCTTTGCCCAACAATTGTAATGACTATGCCCAATCATGTATGACTTTGCCCAACAATTGTAATGACTTTGCCCCAACAATTGAAAAGAATTTTCACAATTGAAATGACTTTGCCCAACAATTGTAATGACTTTGCACAACAATTGTAATGACTTTGCCCAACAATTGTATTGTTTTGCCCATCAATTGTAATGACTTTGCCCAACAATTGTAATGACTTTGCCCAACAATTGTAATGACTTTGCCCAAACAATTGAAATGACTTTGCCAATCAATTGTAATACTTTGCCCAACAATTGTAATGACTTTGCCCAACAATTGTAATGACTTTGCTCAACAATTGTAATTTCTTTGCCCAACAATTGTATTGACTTTGCCCAACAATTGTATGGACTTTGCCCAACAATGTAATGACTTTGCCAACAACTGTTAATTACTTATCCGACCTCTAAAAATGACTTTGCTCAAACAATTGTAATGACTTTGCCCAATCAATTGTAATGACTTTGCCCAACAATTGTAATGATTTGCCAACAATGTAATGACTTTGCCCAACAATTGTAATGACTTAACCCAACAATTGTAATGACTTTGCCAAATCAATTGTAATGACTTTGCCCAACAATTGTAATGACTTTGCCCAACAATTGTAATGACTTTGCCCAACAATTGTAATGACTTAGTCCAACAATTGAAAAGACTTGCCCAACAATTGTATGACTTTTCCCAACTATTGTAATGACTTTACCCAACAATTGTAATCTTTGCCCAACAATTGTATTGACTTTGCCCAACAATTGTTATGACTTTGCCCAACAATTGTAATAACTTTGCCCAACAATTGTAATGACTTTGCCCTACAATTGTAATGTCTTTGCCCAACAATAGTAATGACTTTGCCCAACAATTGAAAAGAATTTGCCCAACAATTGTAATGACTTTGCCCAACAATTGTAATGACTTTGCCCTACAATTGTAATGACTTTGCCCAACAATTGTATTGTTTTTGCCCATCAATTGTAATGACTTTGCCCAACAATTGTAATGACTTTGCCCAACAATTGTAATGACTTTGCCCAACAATTGAAATGACTTAGTCCAAAATGAAAAGACTTTGCCCAACAATTGAAATGACTTTGCCCAACAATTGTAATGACTTGCTCAACAATTGTAATGACTTTGCCCAATCAATTGTAATGACTGCCCAACTATTGTAATGACTTTACCCAACAATTGTAATATCTTTGCCCAACAATTGTTATTGACTTTGCCCAACAATTGTTATGATTTGCCCACAATTGTAATGACTTAGCCCAACAATTGTAATGACTTTGCCCTACAATTGTAATGTCTTTGCCCAACAATTGTAATGACTATGCCCAATCAATTGTAATGACTTTGCCCAACAATTGTAATGACTTTGCCCAACAATTGAAAAGAATTTGCCCAACAATTGAAATGACTTTGCCCAACAATTGTAATGACTTGCCCAACAATTGTAATGACTTTGCCCAACAATTGTATTGTTTTTGCCCATCAATTGTAATGACTTTGCCCAACAATTGTAAGACTTTGCCCAACAATTGTAATGACTTTGCCCAACAATTGAAATGACTTTGCCAAATCAATTGTAATTACTTTGCCCAACAATTGTAATGACTTTGCCCAACAATTGTAATGACTTTGCTCAACAATTGTAATGACTTTGCCAATCAATTGTAATGACTCTGCCCAACTATTGTAATGACTTTACCCAACAATTGTAATATCTTGCCCAACAATTGTATTGACTTTGCCCAACAATTGTTATGACTTTGCCCAACAATTGTAATGACTTTGCCCAACAATTGTAATGACTTTGCCCTACAATTGTAATGTCTTTGCCCAACAATTGTAATGACTATGCCCAATCAATTGTAATGACTTTGCCCAACAATTGTAATGACTTTGCCCAACAATTGAAAAGAATTTGCCCAACAATTGAAATGACTTTGCCCAACAATTGTAATGACTTTGCCCAACAATTGTAATGACTTTGCCCAACAATTGTATTGTTTTTGCCCATCAATTGTAATGACTTTGCCCAACAATTGTAATGACTTTGCCCAACAATTGTAATGACTTTGCCCAACAATTGAAATGACTTTGCCAAATCAATTGTAATTACTTTGCCCAACAATTGTAATGACTTTGCCCAACAATTGTAATGACTTTGCCCAACAATTGTAATGACTTTGCCCAACAATTGTAATGACTTTGTTCAACAATTGTAATGACTTTGCCCAACAATTGAAATGACTTTGCCAAATCAATTGTAATTACTTTGCCCAACAATTGTAATGACTTTGCCCAACAATTGTAATGACTTTGCTCAACAATTGTAATGACTTTGCCCAATCAATTGTAATGACTCTGCCCAACTATTGTAATGACTTTACCCAACAATTGTAATATCTTTGCCCAACAATTGTATTGACTTTGCCCAACAATTGTTATGACTTTGCCCAACAATTGTAATGACTTTGCCCAACAATTGTAATGACTTTGCCCTACAATTGTAATGTCTTTGCCCAACAATTGTAATGACTATGCCCAATCAATTGTAATGACTTTGCCCAACAATTGTAATGACTTTGCCCAACAATTGAAAAGAATTTGCCCAACAATTGAAATGACTTTGCCCAACAATTGTAATGACTTTGCCCAACAATTGTAATGACTTTGCCCAACAATTGTATTGTTTTTGCCCATCAATTGTAATGACTTAGTCCAACAATTGAAAAGACTTTGCCCAACAATTGAAATGACTTTGCCCAACAATTGTAATGACTTTGCTCAACAATTGTAATATCTTTGCCCAACAATTGTATTGACTTTGCCCAACAATTGTATGGAATTTGCCCAACAATTGTAATGACTTTGCCAACAACTGTTAATTACTTATCCGACCTCTAAAAATGACTTTGCTCAACAATTGTAATGACTTTGCCTAATCAATTGTAATTACTTTGCCCAACAATTGTAATGACTTTGCCCAACAATTGTAATGTCTTTGCCCAACAATTGTAATGACTTTGCCCAACAATTGTAATGACTTTGCCCAACAATTGGAATGACTTTGATCAACAATTGTAATGACTATGCCCAATCAATTGTAATGACTTTGCCCAACAATTGTAATGACTTTGCCCAACAATTGTAATGACTTTGCCCAACAATTGAAATGACTTTGCCAAATCAATTGTAATTACTTTGCCCAACAATTGTAATGACTTTGCACAACAATTGTAATGACTTTGCTCAACAATTGTAATGACTTTGCCCAATCAATTGTAATGACTCTGCCCAACAATTGTATTGTTTTTGCCCATCAATTGTAATGACTTTGCCCAACAATTGTAATGACTTTGCCCAACAATTGTAATGACTTTGCCCAACAATTGAAATGACTTTGCCAAATCAATTGTAATTACTTTGCCCAACAATTGTAATGACTTTGCCCAACAATTGTAATGACTTTGCTCAACAATTGTAATGACTTTGCCCAATCAATTGTAATGACTCTGCCCAACTATTGTAATGACTTTACCCAACAATTGTAATATCTTTGCCCAACAATTGTTATGACTTTGCCCAACAATTGTTATGACTTTGCCCAACAATTGTAATGACTTTGCCCAACAATTGTAATGACTTTGCCCTACAATTGTAATGTCTTTGCCCAACAATTGTAATGACTATGCCCAATCAATTGTAATGACTTTGCCCAACAATTGTAATGACTTGCCCAACAATTGAAAAGAATTTGCCCAACAATTGAAATGACTTTGCCCAACAATTGTAATGACTTTGCCCAACAATTGTAATGACTTTGCCCAACAATTGTATTGTTTTTGCCCATCAATTGTAATGACTTTGCCCAACAATTGTAATGACTTTGCCCAACAATTGTAATGACTTTGCCCAACAATTGAAATGACTTTGCCAAATCAATTGTAATTACTTGCCCAACAATTGTAATGACTTTGCCCAACAATTGTAATGACTTTGCCCAACAATTGTAATGACTTAGTCCAACAATTGAAAAGACTTTGCCCAACAATTGAAATGACTTTGCCCAACAATTGTAATGACTTTGCTCAACAATTGTAATATCTTTGCCCAACAATTGTATTGACTTTGCCCAGCAATTGTATGGACTTTGCCCAACAATTGTAATGACTTTGCCAACAACTGTTAATTACTTATCCGACCTCTAAAAATGACTTTGCTCAACAATTGTAATGACTTTGCCCAATCAATTGTAATGACTTTGCCCAACAATTGTAATGACTTTGCCCAACAATTGTAATGACTTTGCCCAACATTGTAATGACTTGACCCAACAATTGTAATGACTTTGCCAAATCAATTGTAATGACTTTGCCCAACAATTGTAATGACTTTGCCCAACAATTGTAATGACTTTGCCCAACAATTGTAATGACTTAGTCCAACAATTGAAAAGACTTTGCCCAACAATTGTATTGACTTTGCCCAACTATTGTAATGACTTTACCCAACAATTGTAATATCTTTGCCCAACAATGTATTGACTTTGCCCAACAATTGTTATGACTTTGCCCAACAATTGTAATAACTTTGCCCAACAATTGTAATGACTTTGCCCTACAATTGTAATGTCTTTGCCCAACAATTGTAATGACTTTGCCCAACAATTGTAAGGACTTTGCCCAACAATTGTAAGGACTTTGCCAAACAATTGTAATGACTTTGCCAACAATTGTAATGACTTTGCCAAATCAATTGTAATGACTTTGCCCAACAATTGCAATGACTTTGCCCAACAATTGTAATGACTTGGCCCAACAATTGTAATGACTTTGCCCAACAATTGTAATGACTTTGCCAAATCAATTGTAATGACTTTGCCCAATCAATTGTAATGACTTTGCCCAACAATTGTAATGACTTTGCCCAACAATTGTAATGACTTTGCCCAACAATTGTAATGACTTAGTCCAACAATTGAAAAGACTTTGCCTAACAATTGAAATGACTTTGCCCAACAATTGTATTGACTTTGCTCAACAATTGTAATATCTTTGCCCAACAATTGTATTGACTTTGCCCAACAATTGTAAGGACTTTGCCCAACAATTGTAAGGACTTTGCCCAACAATTGTAATGACTTTGACTTTGCCAACAATTGTAATGACTTTGCCAAATCAATTGTAATGACTTTGCCCAACAATTGTAATGACTTAGTCCAACAATTGAAAAGACTTTGCCCAACAATTGAAATGACTTTGCCCAACAATTGTAATGACTTGCCCAACAATTGTAATATCTTTGCCCAACAATTGTATTGACTTTGCCCAGCAATTGTATGGACTTTGCCCAACAATTGTAATGACTTTGCCAACAACTGTTAATTACTTATCCGACCTCTAAAAATGACTTTTGCTCAACAATTGTAATGACTTTGCCCAATCAATTGTAATGACTTTGCCCAACAATTGTAATGACTTTGCCCAACAATTGTAATGACTTTGCCCAACATTGTAATGACTTGACCCAACAATTGTAATGACTTTGCCAAATCAATTGTAATGACTTTGCCCAACAATTGTAATGACTTTGCCCAACAATTGTAATGACTTTGCCCAACAATTGTAATGACTTAGTCCAACAATTGAAAAGACTTTGCCCAACAATTGTATTGACTTTGCCCAACTATTGTAATGACTTTAACCCAACAATTGTAATATCTTTGCCCAACAATTGTATTGACTTTGCCCAACAATTGTTATGACTTTGCCCAACAATTGTAATAACTTTGCCCAACAATTGTAATGACTTTGCCCTACAATTGTAATGTCTTTGCCCAACAATTGTAATGACTTTGCCCAACAATTGTAAGGACTTTGCCCAACAATTGTAAGGACTTTGCCAAACAATTGTAATGACTTTGCCAACAATTGTATGACTTTGCCAAATCAATTGTAATGACTTTGCCCAACAATTGTAATGACTTTGCCCAACAATTGTAATGACTTGGCCCAACAATTGTAATGACTTGCCCAACAATTGTAATGACTTTGCCAAATCAATTGTAATGACTTTGCCCAATCAATTGTAATGACTTTGCCCAACAATTGTAATGACTTTGCCCAACAATTGTAATGACTTTGCCCAACAATTGTAATGACTTAGTCCAACAATTGAAAAGACTTTGCCTAACAATTGAAATGACTTTGCCCAACAATTGTATTGACTTTGCTCAACAATTGTAATATCTTTGCCCAACAATTGTATTGACTTTGCCCAACAATTGTAAGGACTTTGCCCAACAATTGTAAGGACTTTGCCCAACAATTGTAATGACTTTGCCCAACAATTGTAATGACTTTGCCAAATCAATTGTAATGACTTTGCCCAACAATTGTAATGACTTTGCCCAACAATTGTAATGACTTTGCCCAACAATTGTAATGACTTTGCCCAACAATTGTAATGACTTTGCCAAATCAATTGTAATGACTTTGCCCAATCAATTGTAATGACTTTGCCCAACAATTGTAATGACTTTGCCCAACAATTGTAATGACTTTGCCCAACAATTGTAATGACTTAGTCCAACAATTGAAAAGACTTTGCCCAACAATTGAAATGACTTTGCCCAACAATTGTAATGACTTTGCTCAACAATTGTAATATCTTTGCCCAACAATTGTATTGACTTTGCCCAACAATTGTAAGGACTTTGCCCAACAATTGTAATGACTTTGCCAACAACTGTTAATTACTTATCCGACCTCTAAAAATGACTTTGCTCAACAATTGTAATGAATTTGCCCAATCAATTGTAATGACTTTGCCCAACAATTGTAATGACTTTGCCCAACAATTGTAAGGACTTTGCCCAACAATTGTAATGACTTTGCCCAACAATTGAAATGACTTTGCCAAATCAATTGTAATGACTTTGCCCAACAATTGTAATGACTTTGCCCAACAATTGTAATGACTTTGCCCAACAATTGTAATGACTTTGCCCAACAATTGTAATGACTTTGCCAAATCAATTGTAATGACTTTGCCCAATCAATTGTAATGACTTTGCCCAACAATTGTAATGACTTTGCCCAACAATTGTTATGACTTTGCCCAACAATTGTAATGACTTAGTCCAACAATTGAAAAGACTTTGCCCAACAATTGAAATGACTTTGCCCAACAATTGTAATGACTTTGCTCAACAATTGTAATATCTTTGCCCAACAATTGTATTGACTTTGCCCAACAATTGTAAGGACTTTGCCCAACAATTGTAATGACTTTGCCAACAACTGTTAATTACTTATCCGACCTCTAAAAATGACTTTGCTCAACAATTGTAATGAATTTGCCCAATCAATTGTAATGACTTTGCCCAACAATTGTAATGACTTTGCCCAACAATTGTAATGACTTTGCCCAACAATTGTAATGACTTTGCCCAACAATTGTAATGACTTTGCCAAATCAATTGTAATGACTTTGCCCAACAATTGTAATGACTTTGCCCAACAATTGTAATGACTTTGCCCAACAATTGTAATGACTTAGTCCAACAATTGAAAAGACTTTGCCCAACAATTGTATTGACTTTGCCCAACTATTGTAATGACTTTACCCAACAATTGTAATATCTTTGCCCAACAATTGTATTGACTTTGCCCAACAATTGTTATGACTTTGCCCAACAATTGTAATAACTTTGCCCAACAATTGTAATGACTTTGCCCTACAATTGTAATGTCTTTGCCCAACAATTGTAATGACTTTGCCCAACAATTGTAAGGACTTTGCCCAACAATTGTAATGACTTTGCCCAACAATTGTAATGACTTTGCCCAACAATTGTAATGACTTTGCCCAACAATTGTAATGACTTTGCCAAATCAATTGTAATGACTTTGCCCAATCAATTGTAATGACTTTGCCCAACAATTGTAATGACTTTGCCCAACAATTGTAATGACTTTGCCCAACAATTGTAATGACTTAGTCCAACAATTGAAAAGACTTTGCCCAACAATTGAAATGACTTTGCCCAACAATTGTAATGACTTTGCTCAACAATTGTAATATCTTTGCCCAACAATTGTATTGACTTTGCCCAACAATTGTAAGGACTTTGCCCAACAATTGTAATGACTTTGCCAACAACTGTTAATTACTTATCCGACCTCTAAAATGACTTTGCTCAACAATTGTAATGAATTTGCCCAATCAATTGTAATGACTTTGCCCAACAATTGTAATGACTTTGCCCAACAATTGTAATGACTTTGCCCAACAATTGTAATGACTTTGCCAAATCAATTGTAATGACTTTGCCCAACAATTGTAATGACTTTGCCCAACAATTGTAATGACTTTGCCCAACAATTGTAATGACTTAGTCCAACAATTGAAAAGACTTTGCCAAATCAATTGTAATGACTTTGCCCAATCAATTGTAATGACTTTGCCCAACAATTGTAATGACTTTGCCCAACAATTGTTATGACTTTGCCCAACAATTGTAATGACTTAGTCCAACAATTGAAAAGACTTTGCCCAACAATTGAAATGACTTTGCCCAACAATTGTAATGACTTTGCTCAACAATTGTAATATCTTTGCCCAACAATTGTATTGACTTTGCCCAACAATTGTAAGGACTTTGCCCAACAATTGTAATGACTTTGCCAACAACTGTTAATTACTTATCCGACCTCTAAAAATGACTTTGCTCAACAATTGTAATGAATTTGCCCAACAATTGTAATGACTTTGCCCCAACAATTGTAATGACTTTGCCCAACAATTGTAATGACTTTGCCCAACAATTGTAATGACTTTGCCCAACAATTGTAATGACTTTGCCAAATCAATTGTAATGACTTTGCCCAACAATTGTAATGACTTTGCCCAACAATTGTAATGACTTTGCCCAACAATTGTAATGACTTAGTCCAACAATTGAAAAGACTTTGCCCAACAATTGTATTGACTTTGCCCAACTATTGTAATGACTTTACCCAACAATTGTAATATCTTTGCCCAACAATTGTATTGACTTTGCCCTACAATTGTTATGACTTTGCCCAACAATTGTAATAACTTTGCCCAACAATTGTAATGACTTTGCCCTACAATTGTAATGTCTTTGCCCAACAATTGTAATGACTTTGCCCAACAATTGTAAGGACTTTGCCCAACAATTGTAAGGACTTTGCCCAACAATTGTAATGACTTTGTTAAACTGTTAATTACTTATCCGACCTCTAAAAATGACTTTGCTCAACAATTGTAATGACTTTGCCCAATCAATTGTAATGACTTTGCCCAACAATTGTAATGACTTTGCCCAACAATTGTAATGACTTTGCCCAACAATTGTAATGTCTTTGCCCAACAATTGTAATGACTATGCCCAATCAATTGTAATGACTTTGTCCAACAATTGTAATGACTTTGCCCAACAATTGTAATGACTTTGCCCAACAATTGTAATGACTTTGCCCAACAATTGTAATGACTTTGCCCAACAATTGTAATGACTTTGCCCAACAATTGTAATGACTTTGCCCAACAATTGTAATGACTTAGCCCAACAATTGAAAAGACTTTGCCCAACAATTGTAATGACTTTGCCCAACAATTGAAATGACTTTGCCAAATCAATTGTAATGACTTTGCCCAACAATTGTAATGACTTTGCCCAACAATTGTAATGACTTTGCCAAATCAATTGTAATGACTTTGCCCAACAATTGGAATGACTTTGCCCAACAATTGTAATGACTTTGCCCAATCAATTGTAATGACTTTGCCCAACAATTGTAATGACTTTGCCCAACAATTGTAATGACTTTGCCCAACAATTGTAATGCCTTTGCCAAATCAATTGTAATGACTTTGCCCAATCAATTGTAATGACTTTGCCCAACAATTGTAATGACTTTGCCCAACAATTGTAATGACTTTGCCCAACAATTGTAATGACTTAGTCCAACAATTGAAAAGACTTTGCCCAACAATTGAAATGACTTTGCCCAACAATTGTAATGACTTTGCTCAACAATTGTAATATCTTTGCCCAACAATTGTATTGACTTTGCCCAACAATTGTAAGGACTTTGCCCAACAATTGTAATGACTTTGCCAACAACTGTTAATTACTTATCCGACCTCTAAAAATGACTTTGCTCAACAATTGTAATGAATTTGCCTAATCAATTGTAATGACTTTGCCCAACAATTGTAATGACTTTGCCCAACAATTGTAATGACTTTGCCAAATCAATTGTAATGACTTTGCCCAACAATTGTAATGACTTTGCCCAACAATTGTAATGACTTTGCCCAACAATTGTAATGACTTAGTCCAACAATTGAAAAGACTTTGCCCAACAATTGTATTGACTTTGCCCAACTATTGTAATGACTTTACCCAACAATTGTAATATCTTTGCCCAACAATTGTATTGACTTTGCCCAACAATTGTTATGACTTTGCCCAACAATTGTAATAACTTTGCCCAACAATTGTAATGACTTTGCCCTACAATTGTAATGTCTTTGCCAAACAATTGTAATGACTTTGCCCAACAATTGTAAGGACTTTGCCCAACAATTGTAAGGACTTTGCCCAACAATTGTAATGACTTTGTTAAACTGTTAATTACTTATCCGACCTCTAAAAATGACTTTGCTCAACAATTGTAATGACTTTGCCCAATCAATTGTAATGACTTTGCCCAACAATTGTAATGACTTTGCCCAACAATTGTAATGACTTTGCCCAACAATTGTAATGACTTTGCCCAACAATTGTAATGACTTTGCCAAATCAATTGTAATGACTTTGCCCAATCAATTGTAATGACTTTGCCCAACAATTGTAATGACTTTGCCCAACAATTGTAATGACTTTGCCCAACAATTGAAATGACTTTGCCCAACAATTGTAATGACTTTGCCAAATCAATTGTAATGACTTTGCCCAACAATTGTAATGACTTTGCCCAACAATTGTAATGACTTTGCCCAACAATTGTAATGACTTAGCCCAACAATTGAAAAGACTTTGCCCAACAATTGTAATGACTTTGCCCAACAATTGTAATGACTTTGCCCAATCAATTGTAATGACTTTGCCCAACAATTGTAATGACTTTGCCCAACAAGTGTAATGACTTTGCCCAATCAATTGTAATGACTTTGCCCAACAATTGTAATGACTTTGCCCAACAATTGTAATGACTTTGCCCAATCAATTGTAATGACTTTGCCCAACAATTGTAATGACTTTGCCCAATCAATTGTAATGACTTTGCCCAACAATTGTAATGACTTTGCCAAATCAATTGTAATGACTTTGCCCAATCAATTGTAATGACTTTGCCCAACAATTGTAATGACTTTGCCCAACAATTGTAATGACTTTGCCCAACAATTGTAATGACTTTGCCCAACAATTGTAATGACTTTGCCAATCATTGTAATGACTTTGCCCAACAATTGTAATGACTTTGCCCAACAATTGTAATGACTTTGCCCAACAATTGTAATGACTTTGCCCAACAATTGTAATGACTTTGCCCAACAATTGAAATGACTTTGCCAACAACTGCTAATCAATAATCCGACCTCTAAAAATGACTTTGCCCAACAATTGTAATGACTTTGCCCAACAATTGTAATGACTTTGACCAACAATTGTAATGACTTTGCCAACAACTGTTAATAACTTATCCGACCTCTAAAAATGACTTTGCTCAACAATTGCAATAAATTTGCCCAACAATTGTAATGACTTTGCCCAACAATTGTTATGACTTTGCCCAACAATTGTAATGACTTTGCCCAACAATTGTAATGACTCTGCCCAACAATTGTAATGACTTTGCCCAACAATTGTAATGACTTAGCCCAACAATTGTAATGACTTTGCCCAACAATTGAAATGACTTTGCCCAACAATTGTAATGACTTTGCCCGACAATTTGTAATGACCTTGCCAACCACTGTAAATCAATAATCCGACCTCTAAAAATGACTTTGCCCAACAATTGTAATGATTTTGCCCAACAATTGTAATGACTTTGCCAACCACTGTTAATCACTTATCCGACCTCTAAAAATGACTTTGCTCAACAATTTTAATGACTTTGCACAACAATTGTAATGACGTTGCCAACAACTGTTAATCTTTTATCCGACCTCTAAAAAGAACTTTGCCCAACAATTGTAATACTTTTGCCAACCACTGTTAATCAATAATCCGACCTCTAAAATGACTTTGCCCAACAATTTTAATGACTTTGCCCAACAATTGTAATGACTTTACCCAACAATTGTAATGACTTTGCCCAACAATTGTAATGACTTAGCCCAACAATTGAAAAGACTTTGCCCAACAATTGTAATACTTTTGCCAACCACTGTTAATCAATAATCCGACCTCTAAAAATGACTTTGCCCAACAATTGTAATGACTTTGCCCAACAATTGTAATGACTTTGCCCAACAATTGTAATGACTTTGCCAAATCAATTGTAATGACTTTGCCCAATCAATTGTAATGACTTTGCCCAACAATTGTAATGACTTTGCCCAACAATTGTAACGACTTTGCCCAACAATTGTAATGACTTTGCCCAACAATTGTAATGACTTTGCCAAATCAATTGTAATGACTTTGCCCAACAATTGTAATGACTTTGCCCAACAATTGTAATGACTTTGCCCAACAATTGTAATGACTTTGCCCAACAATTGTAATGACTTAGCCCAACAATTGAAAAGACTTTGCCCAACAATTGTAATGACTTTGCCCAACAATTGTAATGACTCTGCCAAATCAATTGTAATGACTTTGCCCAACAATTGTAATGACTTTGCCCAACAATTGTAATGACTTTGCCAAATCAATTGTAATGACTTTGCCCAACAATTGTAATGACTTTGCCCAACAATTGTAATGACTTTGCCCAATCAATTGTAATGACTTTGCCCAACAATTGTAATGACTTTGCCCAATCAATTGTAATGACTTTGCCCAACAATTGTAATGACTTTGCCAAATCAATTGTAATGACTTTGCCCAATCAATTGTAATGACTTTGCCCAACAATTGTAATGACTTTGCCCAACAATTGTAATGACTTTGCCCAACAATTGTAATGACTTTGCCCAACAATTGTAATGACTTTGCCAAATCAATTGTAATGACTTTGCCCAACAATTGTAATGACTTTGCCCAACAATTGTAATGACTTTGCCCAACAATTGTAATGACTTTGCCCAACAATTGTAATGACTTTGCCCAACAATTGAAATGACTTTGCCAACAACTGCTAATCAATAATCCGACCTCTAAAAATGACTTTGCCCAACAATTGTAATGACTTTGCCCAACAATTGTAATGACTTTGACCAACAATTGTAATGACTTTGCCAACAACTGTTAATAACTTATCCGACCTCTAAAAATGACTTTGCTCAACAATTGCAATAAATTTGCCCAACAATTGTAATGACTTTGCCCAACAATTGTTATGACTTTGCCCAACAATTGTAATGACTTTGCCCAACAATTGTAATGACTCTGCCCAACAATTGTAATGACTTTGCCCAACAATTGTAATGACTTAGCCCAACAATTGTAATGACTTTGCCCAACAATTGAAATGACTTTGCCCAACAATTGTAATGACTTTGCCCGACAATTTGTAATGACCTTGCCAACCACTGTAAATCAATAATCCGACCTCTAAAAATGACTTTGCCCAACAATTGTAATGATTTTGCCCAACAATTGTAATGACTTTGCCAACCACTGTTAATCACTTATCCGACCTCTAAAAATGACTTTGCTCAACAATTTTAATGACTTTGCACAACAATTGTAATGACGTTGCCAACAACTGTTAATCTTTTATCCGACCTCTAGAAAGAACTTTGCCCAACAATTGTAATACTTTTGCCAACCACTGTTAATCAATAATCCGACCTCTAAAAATGACTTTGCCCAACAATTTTAATGACTTTGCCCAACAATTGTAATGACTTTACCCAACAATTGTAATGACTTTGCCCAACAATTGTAATGACTTAGCCCAACAATTGAAAAGACTTTGCCCAACAATTGTAATACTTTTGCCAACCACTGTTAATCAATAATCCGACCTCTAAAAATGACTTTGCCCAACAATTGTAATGACTTTGCCCAACAATTGTAATGACTTTGCCCAACAATTGTAATGACTTTGCCAAATCAATTGTAATGACTTTGCCCAATCAATTGTAATGACTTTGCCCAACAATTGTAATGACTTTGCCCAACAATTGTAATGACTTTGCCCAACAATTGTAATGACTTTGCCCAACAATTGTAATGACTTTGCCAAATCAATTGTAATGACTTTGCCCAACAATTGTAATGACTTTGCCCAACAATTGTAATGACTTTGCCCAACAATTGTAATGACTTTGCCCAACAATTGTAATGACTTTGCCCAACAATTGTAATGACTTTGCCAAATCAATTGTAATGACTTTGCCCAACAATTGTAATGACTTTGCCCAACAATTGTAATGACTTTGCCCAACAATTGTAATGACTTTGCCCAACAATTGTAATGACTTTGCCCAACAATTGTAATGACTTTGCCAAATCAATTGTAATGACTTTGCCCAACAATTGTAATGACTTTGCCCAACAATTGTAATGACTTTGCCCAACAATTGTAATGACTTTGCCCAACAATTGTAATGACTTTGCCCAACAATTGAAATGACTTTGCCAACAACTGCTAATCAATAATCCGACCTCTAAAAATGACTTTGCCCAACAATTGTAATGACTTTGCCCAACAATTGTAATGACTTTGACCAACAATTGTAATGACTTTGCCAACAACTGTTAATAACTTATCCGACCTCTAAAAATGACTTTGCTCAACATTTGCAATAAATTTGCCCAACAATTGTAATGACTTTGCCCAACAATTGTTATGACTTTGCCCAACAATTGTAATGACTTTGCCCAACAATTGTTATGACTCTGCCCAACAATTGTAATGACTTTGCCCAACAATTGTAATGACTTAGCCCAACAATTGTAATGACTTTACCCAACAATTGTAATGACTTTGCCCAACAATTGTAATGACTTTGCCCAACAATTGTAATGACCTTGCCAACCACTGTTAATCAATAATCCGACCTCTAAAAATGACTTTGCCCAACAATTGTAATGATTTTGCCCAACAATTGTAATGACTTTGCCAACCACTGTTAATCACTTATCCGACCCCTAAAAATGACTTTGCTCAACAATTTTAATGACTTTGCACAACAATTGTAATGACGTTGCCAACAACTGTTAATCACTTATCCGACCTCTAAAAAGAACTTTGCCCAACAATTGTAATACTTTTGCCAACCACTGTTAATCAATAATCCGACCTCTAAAAATGACTTTGCCCAACAATTTTAATGACTTTGCCCAACAATTGTAATGACTTTACCCAACAATTGTAATGACTTTGCCCAACAATTGTAATGACTTAGCCCAACAATTGAAAAGACTTTGCCCAACAATTGAAATGACTTTGCCCAACAATTGTAATGACTTAGCCCAACAATTGTAATGACTTTGCACAACAATTGAAATGACTTTGCCCAACAATTGTAATGACTTTGCCCAACAATTGTAATGACTTTGCCCAACAATTGTAATGACTTTGCCCAACAATTGTAATGACTTTGCCCAACAATTGTAATAACTTTGCCCAACAATTGAAATGACTTTGCCCAACAATTGTAATGTACTTGCATAACAATTGTAATGACTTTGCCCAACAATTGTAATGACTTTGCCCAACAATTGTAATGACTTTGCCCAACAATTGTAATACTTTTGCCAACCACTGTTAATCAATAATCCGACCTCTAAAAATGACTTTGCCCAACAATTTTAATGACTTTGCCCAACAATTGTAATGACTTTACCCAACAATTGTAATGACTTTGCCCAACAATTGTAATGACTTAGCCCAACAATTGAAAAGACTTTGCCCAACAATTGAAATGACTTTGCCCAACAATTGTAATGACTTAGCCCAACAATTGTAATGACTTTGCACAACAATTGAAATGACTTTGCCCAACAATTGTAATGACTTTGCCCAACAATTGTAATGACTTTGCCCAACAATTGTAATGACTTTGCCCAACAATTGTAATGACTTTGCCCAACAATTGTAATAACTTTGCCCAACAATTGAAATGACTTTGCCCAACAATTGTAATGTACTTGCATAACAATTGTAATGACTTTGCCCAACAATTGTAATGACTTTGCCCAACAATTGTAATGACTTTGCCCAACAATTGTAATGACTTTGCCCAATCAATTGTAATGACTTTGCCCAACAATTGTAATGACTTTGCCCAACAATTGTAATGACTTAGCCCAACAATTGAAAAGACTTTGCCCAACAATTGAAATCACTTTGCCCAACATTTTTAGTGACTTTGCCCAACAATTGTAATGACTTTGCCCAACAATTGTAATGACTTTGCCCAACAATTGAAATGACTTTGCCAACAACTGCTAATCAATAATCCGACCACTAAAAATGACTTTGCCCAACAATTGTAATGACTTTGCCCAACAATTGTAATGACTTTGACCAACAATTGTAATGACTTTGCCAACAACTGTTAATAACTTATCCGACCTCTAAAATGACTTTGCTCAACAATTGTAATGAATTTGCCCAACAATTGTAATGACTTTGCCCAACAATTGTAATGACTTTGCCCAACAATTGTAATGACTTTGCCCAACAATTGTAATGACTTTGCCAAATCAATTGTAATGACTTTGCCCAACAATTGTAATGACTTAGCCCAACAATTGTAATGACTTTGCCCAACAATTGAAATGACTTTGCCCAACAATTGTAATGACTTTGCCCAACAATTGTAATGACCTTGCCAACCACTGTTAATCAATAATCCGACCTCTAAAAATGACTTTGCCCAACAATTGTAATGACTTTGCCCAACAATTGTAATGACTTTGCCAACCACTGTAAATCACCTATCCGACCTCTAAAAATGACTTTGCTCAACAATTTTAATGACTTTGCACAACAATTGTAATGACGTTGCCAACAACTGTTAATCACTTATCCGACCTCTAAAAAGAACTTTGCCCAACAATTGTAATACTTTTGCCAACCACTGTTAATCAATAATCCGACCCCTAAAAATGACTTTGCCCAACAATTTTAATGACTTTGCCCAACAATTGTAATGACTTTACCCAACAATTGTAATGACTTTGCCCAACAATTGTAATGACTTTGCCCAACAATTGTAATGACCTTGCCAACCACTGTTAATCAATAATCCGACCTCTAAAAATGACTTTGCCCAACAATTGTAATGACTTTGCCCAACAATTGTAATGACTTTGCCAACCACTGTTAATCACTTATCCGACCTCTAAAAATGACTTTGCTCAACAATTTTAATGACTTTGCACAACAATTGTAATGACGTTGCCAACAACTGTTAATCACTTATCCGACCTCTAAAAAGAACTTTGCCCAACAATTGTAATACTTTTGCCAACCACTGTTAATCAATAATCCGACCTCTAAAAATGACTTTGCCCAACAATTTTAATGACTTTGCCAAACAATTGTAATGACTTTGCCAACAACTGTTAATAACTTATCCGACCTCTAAAAATGACTTTGCTCAACAATTGTAATGACTTTGCCCAACAATTGTAATGACTTGCCCAACAATTGTAATTACTTTGCCCAACAATTGTAATGACCTTGCCAACCACTGTTAATCAATAATCCGACCTCTAAAAATGACTTTGCCCAACATTGTATGACTTTGCCAACCACTGTTAATCACTTATCCGACCTCTAAAAATGACTTTGCTCAACATTTTAATGACTTTGCACACAATTGTAATGACGTTGCCAACAACTGTTAATCACTTATCCGACCTCTAAAAAGAACTTTGCCCAACAATTGTAATACTTTTGCCAACCACTGTTAATCAAAAATCCGACCTCTAAAAATGACTTTGCCCAACAATTGTAATGACTTGCCCAACAATTGTATGACTTTGCCCAATCAATTGTAATGACTTTGCCCAACAATTGTAATGACTTTGCCCAACAATTGTAATGACTTTGCCCAACAATTGTAATGACTTTGCCCAACAATTGTAATGACTTTGCCCAACAATTGTAATGACTTTGCCCAACAATTGTAATGACTTTGCCCAACAATTGTAATGACTTTGCCCAACAATTGTAATGACTTTGCCCAACAATTGTAATGACTTTGCCCAACAATTGTAATGAACTCTGCCCAATCAATTGTAATGACTTTGCCCAACAATTGTATTGACTATGCCCAACAATTGTAATGACTTTACCCAACAATTGTAATGACTTTGCCCAAAAATTGAAATGACTTTGCCCAACAATTGAAATGACTTTGCCCAA
The DNA here is from genome assembly GCA_025491095.1 of Brachionus asplanchnoidis. NCBI lineage: Eukaryota > Metazoa > Rotifera > Eurotatoria > Ploima > Brachionidae > Brachionus > Brachionus asplanchnoidis. The sequence goes on from JAILYF010000062.1 coordinate 20,424, forward strand.
CAATTGTAATGACTTTGCCCAACAATTGTAATGACTTTGCCCAACAATTGTATTGACTTTGCCGAACAATTGAAATGACTTTGCCAACAACTGTTAATCAATAATCCGACCTCTAAAAATGACTTTGCCCAACAATTGTAATGACTTTGCCCAACAATTCTAATGACTTTGCCCAACAATTGTAATGACTTTGACCAACAATTGTAATGTCTTTGCCCAACAATTGTAATGACTTTGCCCAACAATTGTATTGACTTTGCTCAACAATTGTAGTGACTTTACCCAACAATTGTAATGTCTTTGCCCAACAATTGTAATGACTTTGCCCAACAATTGAAATGACTTTGCCCAACAGTTGTAATGACTTTGCCCAACAATTGTAATGACTTTGCCCAAATATTGTAATGACTTTGCCAACAACTGTTAATCACTTATCCGACCTCTAAAAATAACTTTGCCCAACAATTGTAATACTTTTGCCAACCACTGTTAATCAATGATCCGACCTCTAAAAATGACTTTTCCCAACAATTGTAATGACTTTGCCCAACAATTGTAATGACTTTGCCCAACAATTGTAATGACTCTGCCCAATCAATTGTAATGACTTTGCCCAACAATTGTATTGACTATGCCCAACAATTGTAATGACTTTACCCAACAATTGTAATGACTTTGCCCAAAAATTATAATGACTTTGCCCAACAATTGAAATGACTTTGCCCAACGATTGTAATGACTTTGCCCAACAATTGTAATGACTTTGCCAACAACTGTTAATAACTTATCCGACCTCTAAAAATGACTTTGCTCAACAATTGTAATGACTTTGCCCAATCAATTGTAATGACTTTACCCAACAATTGTAATGACTTTGCCCAACAATTGTAATGACTTTGCCCAACAATTGTAATGACTTTGCCCAATCAATTGTAATGACTTTGCCCAACAATTGTAATGACTTTGCCCAACAATTGAAATGACTTTGCCCAACAATTTTAATGACTTTGCCCAACAATTGTAATGACTTTGCCTAACAATTGTAATGACTTTGCCCAACAATTGTAATGACTCTGCCCAATCAATTGTAATGACTTTGCCCAACAATTGTATTGACTTTGCCCAACAATTGTAATGACTTTACCCTACAATTGTAATGACTTTGCCCAACAATTGTAATGACTTTGCCCATTAATTGTAATGACTTTGCCCAACAATTGTAATGACTTTGCCAACCACTGTTAATCACTTATCCGACCTCTAAAAATGACTTTGCTCAACAATTTTAATTACTTTGCCCAACAATTGTAATGACTTTGTCAACAACTGTTAATTACTTATCCGACCTCTAAAAATGACTTTGCTCAACAATTGTAATGACTTTGCCCAATCAATTGTAATGACTTTGCCCAATCAATTGTAATGACTTTGCCCAACAATTGTAATGACTTTGCCCAACAATTGTAATGACTTTGCCAACAACTCTTAATCACTTATCCGATCTCTTAAAATAACTTTGCCCAACAATTGTAATACTTTTGCCAACAACTGTTAATCAATAATCCGACCTCTCAAAATGACTTTGCCCAACAATTGTAATGACTTTGCCCAACAATTCTAATGACTTTGCCCAACAATTGTAATGACTTTGCCCAACAATTGTATTGACTTTGCTCAACAATTTTAATGACTTTACCAAACAATTGTAATGTCTTTGCCCAACAATTGTAATGACTTTGCCCAACAATTGTAATGTCTTGGCCCAACAATTGTAATGACTTTGCCAAACAATTGTAATGACTTTGCCCAACAATTTTAATGACTTTGCCAAACAATTGTAATGACTTTGCCCAACAATTGTAATGACTTTGCCCAACAATTTTAATGACTTTGCCCAACAATTGTAATGACTTTGCCCAACAATTGTAATGACTTTGCCCAACAATTGTAATGACTTTGCCCAAATATTGTAATGACTTTGCCAACAACTGTTAATCACTTATCCAACCTCTAAAAATAACTTTGCCCAACAATTGTAATACTTTTGCCAACCACTGTAAATCAATAATCCGACCTCTAAAAATGACTTTGCCCAACAATTGTAATGACTTTGCCCAACAATTCTAATGACTTTGCCCAACAATTGTAATGACTTTGCCCAACAATTGTATTGACTTTGCTCAACAATTGTAATGACTTTACCCAACAATTGTAATGTCTTTGCCCAACAATTGTAATGACTTTGCCCAACAATTGTAATGACTTTGCCCAACAATTGTATTGACTTTGCTCAACAATTGTAATGTCTTGGCCCAACAATTGTAATGACTTTGCCAAACAATTTTAATGACTTTGCCCAACAATTGTAATGACTTTGCCCAACAATTGTAATGACTTTGCCCAACAATTTTAATGACTTTGCCCAACAATTGTAATGACTTTGCCCAACAATTGTGATGACTTTGCCCAACAATTGAAATGACTTTGCCCAACAATTGTAATGACTTTGCCCAACAATTGTAATGACTTTGCCCAACAATTGAAATGACTTTGCCAACAACTGTTAATCAATAATCCGACCTCTAAAAATGACTTTGCCCAACAATTGTAATGACTTTGCCCAAATATTGTAATGACTTTGCCAACAACTGTTAATCACTTATCCGACCTCTAAAAATAACTTTGCCCAACAATTGTTATACTTTTGCCAACCACTGTTAATCAATAATCCGACCTCTAAAAATGACTTTGCCCAACAATTGTAATGACTTTGCCCAACAATTGTAATGACTTTACCCAACAATTGTTATGTCTTTGCCCAACAATTGTAATGACTTTGCCCAACAATTGTAATGACTTTGCCCAACAATTGTATTGACTTTGCCGAACAATTGAAATGACTTTGCCAACAACTGTTAATCAATAATCCGACCTCTAAAAATGACTTTGCCCAACAATTGTAATGACTTTGCCCAACAATTCTAATGACTTTGCCCAACAATTGTAATGACTTTGCCCAACAATTGTATTGACTTTGCTCAACAATTGTAATGACTTTACCCAACAATTGTAATGTCTTTGCCCAACAATTGTAATGACTTTGCCCAACAATTGAAATGACTTTGCCCAACAATTGTAATGACTTTGCCCAACAATTGTAATGACTTTGCCCAAATATTGTAATGACTTTGCCAACAACTGTTAATCACTTATCCGACCTCTAAAAATAACTTTGCCCAACAATTGTAATACTTTTGCCAACCACTGTTAATCAATAATCCGACCTCTAAAAATGACTTTGCCCAACAATTGTATTGACTTTGCTCAACAATTGTAATGACTTTACCCAACAATTGTTATGTCTTTGCCCAACAATTGTAATGACTTTGCCCAACAATTGTAATGACTTTGCCCAACAATTGTATTGACTTTGCCCAACAATTGAAATGACTTTGCCAACAACTGTTAATCAATAATCCGACCTCTAAAAATGACTTTGCCCAACAATTGTAATGACTTTGCCCAAATATTGTAATGACTTTGCCAACAATTGTAATGACTTTGCCCAACAATTGTAATGACTTTGCCCAACAATTTTAATGACTTTGCCCAACAATTGTAATGACTTTGCCTAACAATTGTAATGACTTTGCCCAACAATTGAAATGACTTTGGCCAACAATTGGAATGACTTTGCCCAACAATTGTAATGACTTTGCCCAACAATTGTAATGACTTTGCCCAACAATTTTAATGACTTTGCCCAACAATTGTAATGACTTTGCCCAACAATTGTAATGACTTTGCCCAACAATTTTAATGACTTTGCCCAACAATTGTAATGACTTTGCCCAACAATTGTAATGACTTTGCCCAACAATTGTATTGACTTTGCCGAACAATTGAAATGACTTTGCCAACAACTGTTAATCAATAATCCGACCTCTAAAAATGACATTGCCCAACAATTGTAATGACTTTGCCCAAATATTGTAATGACTTTGCCAACAACTGTTAATCACTTATCCGACCTCTAAAAATAACTTTGCCCAACAATTGTAATACTTTTGCCAACCACTGTTAATCAATAATCCGACCTCTAAAAATGACTTTGCCCAACAATTGTAATGACTTTGCCCAACAATTCTAATGACTTTGCCCAACAATTGTAATGACTTTGCCCAACAATTGTATTGACTTTGCTCAACAATTGTAATGACTTTACCCAACAATTGTAATGTCTTGCCCAACAATTGTAATGACTTTGCCCAACAATTGTAATGACTTTGCCCAACAATTGTAATGACTTTGCCCAACAATTGTATTGACTTTGCTCAACAATTGTAATGACTTTACCCAACAATTGTAATGTCTTTGCCCAACAATTGTAATGACTTTGCCCAACAATTGTAATGTCTTTGCCCAACAATTGTAATGACTTTGCCCAACAATTGTAATGACTTTGCCCAACAATTGAAATGACTTTGCCCAACAATTGTAATGACTTTGCCCAACAATTGTAATGACTTTGCCCAACAATTGTAATGACTTTGCCCAACAATTGTAATGACTTTGCCCAACAATTCTAATGACTTTGCCCAACAATTGTAATGACTTTGCCCAACAATTGTAATGACTTTGCCCAACAATTGAAATGACTTTGCCAACTACTGTTAATCAATAATCCGACCTCTAAAAATGACTTTGCCCAACAATTGTAATGACTTTGCCCAAATATTGTAATGACTTTGCCAACAACTGTAAATCACTTATCCGACCTCTAAAAATAACTTTGCCCAACAATTGTAATACTTTTGCAAACCACTGTTAATCAATAATCCGACCTCTAAAAATGACTTTGCCCAACAATTGTAATGACTTTGCCCAACAATTGTAATGACTTTACCCAACAATTGTAATGTCTTTGCCCAACAATTGTAATGACTTTGCCCAACAATTGTAATGTTTTTGCCCAACAAATGTAATGACTTTGCCCAACAATTTTAATGACTTTGCCCAACAATTGTAATGACTTTGCCCAATTATTTTAATGACTTTGCCCAACAATTGTAATGACTTTGCCCAACAATTGTAATGAATTTGCCCAATCAATTGTAATGACTTTGCCAAATCAATTGTAATGACTTTGCCCAACAATTGTAATGACTTTGCCCAACAATTGTAATGACTTTGCCCAACAATTGTAATGTCTTTGCCCAACAATTGTAATGACTTTGCCCAACAATTGTAATGACTTTGCCCAACAATTTTAATGACTTTGCCCAACAATTGTAATGACTTTGCCCAACAATTGTAATGACTTTGCCCAACAATTGTAATGACTTTGCCCAACAATTGTAATGACTTTGCCCAACAATTGTAATGACTTTGCCCAACAATTGTAATGACTTTGCCCAACAATTGTAATGTCTTTGCCCAACAATTGTAATGACTTTGCCCAACAATTGTAATGACTTTGCCCAACAATTGTAATGACTTTGCCGAACAATTGTAATGACTTTGCCCAACAATTGTAATGACTTAGCCCAACAATTAAAAAGACTTTGCCCAACAATTGAAATGACTTTGCCCAACAATTGTAATGTTTTTGCCCAACAATTGTAATGACTTTGCCCAACAATTGTATTGTTTTTGCCCAACAATTGTAATGACTTTACCCAACAATTGTAATGTCTTTGCCCAACAATTGTAATGTCTTTGCCCAACAATTGTAATGACTTTGCCCAACAATTGTAATGACTTTGCCCAACAATTGTAATAACTTTGCCCAACAATTGTAATGACTTTGCCCAACAATTATAATGACTTTGCCCAACAATTGTAATGACTTTGCCCAACAATTATAATGACTTTGCCCAACAATTGTAATGACTTAGCCCAACAATTGAAAAGACTTTGCCCAACAATTGAAATGACTTTGCCCAACAATTGTAATGTTTTTGCCCAACAATTGTAATGACTTTGCCCAACAATTGTATTGTTTTTGTTCAACAATTGTAATGACTTTGCCCAACAATTGTAATGACTTTGCCTAACAATTGTAATAACTTTGCCCAACAATTGTAATGACTTTGCCCAACAATTGTAATGTACTTGCCCAACAATTGTAATGACTTTGCCCAACAATTGTAATGACTTTGCCCAACAATTGTAATGACTTTGCCCAACAATTGTAATGACTTTGCCCAATCAATTGTAATGACTTTGCCCAACAATTGTAATGACTTTGCCCAACAATTGTAATGACTTTGCCCAACAATTGAAAAGACTTTGCCCAACAATTGAAATGACTTTGCCCAACATTTGTAGTGACTTTGCCCAACAATTGTAATGACTTTGCCCAACAATTGTAATGACTTTACCCAACAATTGAAATGACTTTGCCAACAACTGCTTATCAATAATCCGACCTCTAAAAATGACTTTGCCCCACAATTGTAATGACTTTGCCCAACAATTGTTATGACTTTGACCAACAATTGTAATGACTTTGCCAACAACTGTTAATAACTTATCCGACCTCTAAAAATGACTTTGCTCAAAAATTGCAATAAATTTGCCCAACAATTGTAATGACTTTGCCCAACAATTGTTATGACTTTGCCCAACAATTGTATTGACTTTGCCCAACAATTGTAATGACTTTGCCCAACAATTTTAATGACTTTGCCCAACAATTGTAATGACTTTGCCCAACAATTGTAATGACTTTGCCCAACAATTGAAATGACTTTGCCCAACAATTGTAATGACTTTGCCCAACAATTGTAATGACTTTGCCCAACAATTGAAAGACTTTGCCCAACAATTGAAATGACTTTGCCCAACATTTGTAGTGACTTTGCCCAACAATTGTAATGACTTTGCCCAACAATTGTAATGACTTTACCCAACAATTGAAATGACTTTGCCAACAACTGCTTATCAATAATCCGACCTCTAAAAATGACTTTGCCCCACAATTGTAATGACTTTGCCCAACAATTGTTATGACTTTGACCAACAATTGTAATGACTTTGCCAACAACTGTTAATAACTTATCCGACCTCTAAAAATGACTTTGCTCAAAAATTGCAATAAATTTGCCCAACAATTGTAATGACTTTGCCCAACAATTGTTATGACTTTGCCCAACAATTGTAATGACTTTGCCCAACAATTGTAATGACTTTGCCCAACAATTTTAATGACTTTGCCCAACAATTGTAATGACTTTGCCCAACAATTGTAATGACTTTGCCCAACAATTGAAATGACTTTGCCCAACAATTGTAATGACTTTGCCCAACAATTGTAATGACTTTGCCCAACAATTGTAATGACTTTGCCCAACAATTGAAATGACTTTGCCAACAACTGTTAATCAATAATACGACCTCTAAAAATGACTTTGCCCAACAATTGTAATGACTCTGCCGAACAATTGTAATGACTTTGGCCAACAATTGTAATGACTTAGCCCAACAATTGTAATGACTTTGCCCAACAATTGAAATGACTTTGCCCAACAATTGTAATGACTTTGCCCGACAATTGTAATGACCTTGCCAACCACTGTAAATCAATAATCCGACCTCTAAAAATGACTTTGCCCAACAATTGTAATGACTTTGCCCAACAATTGTAATGACTTTGCCAACCACTGTTAATCACTTATCCGACCTCTAGAAATGACTTTGCTCAACAATTTTAATGACTTTGCACAACAATTGTAATGACGTTGCCAACAACTGTTAATCACTTATCCGACCTCTAAAAAGAACTTTGCCCAACAATTGTAATACTTTTGCCAACCACTGTTAATCAATAATCCGGCCTCTAAAAATGACTTTGCCCAACAATTTTAATGACTTTGCCCAACAATTGTAATGACTTTACCCAACAATTGTAATGACTTTGCCCAACAATTGTAATGACTTAGCCCAACAATTGAAAAGACTTTGCCCAACAATTGAAATGACTTTGCCCAACAATTGTAATGACTTTGCCCAACAATTGTAATGACTTTGCCCAACAATTGTATTGTTTTTGCCCAACAATTGTAATGACTTTACCCAACAATTGTAATGTCTTTGCCCAACAATTGTAATGACTTTGCCCAACAACTGTTAATCACTTATCCGACCTCTAAAAATAACTTTGCCCAACAATTGTAATACTTTTGCCAACCACTGTTAATCAATAATCCGACCTCTAAAAATGACTTTGCCTAACTATTGTAATGACTTTGCCCAACAATTCTAATGACTTTGCCCAACAATTGTAATGACTTTGCCCAACAATTGTATTGACTTTGCTCAACAATTGTAATGACTTTACCCAACAGTTGTAATGTCTTTGCCCAACAATTGTAATGACTTTGCCCAACAATTGTAATGACTTTGCCCAACAATTGTAATGACTTTGCCCAACAATTGTATTGACTTTGCTCAACAATTGTAATGACTTTACCCAACAATTGTAATGTCTTTGCCCAACAATTGTAATGACTTTGCCCAACAATTGTAATGTACTTGCCCAACAATTGTAATGACTTTGCCCAATCAATTGTAATGACTTTGCCCAACAATTGTAATGACTTTGCCCAACAATTGTAATGACTTTGCCCAACAATTGAAAAGACTTTGCCCAACAATTGAAATGACTTTGCCCAACATTTGTAGTGACTTTGCCCAACAATTGTAATGACTTTGCCCAACAATTGTAATGACTTTACCCAACAATTGAAATGACTTTGCCAACAACTGCTAATCAATAATCCGACCTCTAAAAATGACTTTGCCCCACAATTGTAATGACTTTGCCCAACAATTGTAATGACTTTGACCAACAATTGTAATGACTTTGCCAACAACTGTTAATAACTTATCCGACCTCTAAAAATGACTTTGCTCAACAATTGCAATAAATTTGCCCAACAATTGTAATGACTTTGCCCAACAATTGTTATGACTTTGCCCAACAATTGTAATGACTTTGCCCAACAATTGTAATGACTTTGCCCAACAATTTTAATGACTTTGCCCAACAATTGTAATGACTTTGCCCAACAATTGTAATGACTTTGCCCAACAATTGAAATGACTTTGCCCAACAATTGTAATGACTTTGCCCAACAATTGTAATGACTTTGCCCAACAATTGTAATGACTTTGCCCAACAATTGAAATGACTTTGCCAACAACTGTTAATCAATAATCCGACCTCTAAAAATGACTTTGCCCAACAATTGTAATGACTCTGCCGAACAATTGTAATGACTTTGGCCAACAATTGTAATGACTTAGCCCAACAATTGTAATGACTTTGCCCAACAATTGAAATGACTTTGCCCAACAATTGTAATGACTTTGCCCGACAACTGTAATGACCTTGCCAACCACTGTAAATCAATAATCCGACCTCTAAAAATGACTTTGCCCAACAATTGTAATGACTTTGCCCAACAATTGTAATGACTTTGCCAACCACTGTTAATCACTTATCCGACCTCTAGAAATGACTTTGCTCAACAATTTTAATGACTTTGCACAACAATTGTAATGACGTTGCCAACAACTGTTAATCACTTATCCGACCTCTAAAAAGAACTTTGCCCAACAATTGTAATACTTTTGCCAACCACTGTTAATCAATAATCCGGCCTCTAAAAATGACTTTGCCCAACAATTTTAATGACTTTGCCCAACAATTGTAATGACTTTACCCAACAATTGTAATGACTTTGCCCAACAATTGTAATGACTTAGCCCAACAATTGAAAAGACTTTGCCCAACAATTGAAATGACTTTGCCCAACAATTGTAATGACTTTGCCCAACAATTGTAATGACTTTGCCCAACAATTGTATTGTTTTTGCCCAACAATTGTAATGACTTTACCCAACAATTGTAATGTCTTTGCCCAACAATTGTAATGACTTTGCCCAACAACTGTTAATCACTTATCCGACCTCTAAAAATAACTTTGCCCAACAATTGTAATACTTTTGCCAACCACTGTTAATCAATAATCCGACCTCTAAAAATGACTTTGCCCAACAATTGTAATGACTTTGCCCAACAATTCTAATGACTTTGCCCAACAATTGTAATGACTTTGCCCAACAATTGTATTGACTTTGCTCAACAATTGTAATGACTTTACCCAACAATTGTAATGTCTTTGCCCAACAATTGTAATGACTTTGCCCAACAATTGTAATGACTTTGCCCAACAATTGTAATGACTTTGCCCAACAATTGTATTGACTTTGCTCAACAATTGTAATGACTTTACCCAACAATTGTAATGTCTTTGCCCAACAATTGTAATGACTTTGCCCAACAATTGTAATGTCTTTGCCCAACAATTGTAATGACTTTGCCCAACAATTGTAATGACTTTGCCCAACAATTGAAATGACTTTGCCCAACAATTGTAATGACTTTGCCCAACAATTGTAATGACTTTGCCCAACAATTGTAATGACTTTGCCCAACAATTGAAATGACTTTGCCCAACAATTGTAATGACTTTGCCCAACAATTGTAATGACTTTGCCCAACAATTGTAATGACTTTGCCCAACAATTGAAATGACTTTGCCAACTACTGTTAATCAATAATCCGACCTCTAAAAATGACTTTGCCCAACAATTGTAATGACTTTGCCCAAATATTGTAATGACTTTGCCAACAACTGTTAATCACTTATCCGACCTCTAAAAATAACTTTGCCCAACAATTGTAATACTTTTGCAAACCACTGTTAATCAATAATCCGACCTCTAAAAATGACTTTGCCCAACAATTGTAATGACTTTGCCCAACAATTGTAATGACTTAGCCCAACAATTGAAAAGACTTTGCCCAACGATTGAAATGACTTTGCCCAACATTTGTAATGACTTTGCCCAACAATTGTATTGACTTTGCTCAACAATTGTAATGACTTTACCCAACAATTGTAATGTCTTTGCCCAACAATTGTAATGACTTTGCCCAACAATTGTAATGACTTTGCCCAACAATTGTAATGACTTTGCCCAACAATTTTAATGACTTTGCCCAACAATTGAAATGTTTTTGCCCAACAAATGTAATGACTTTGCCCAACAATTTTAATGACTTTGCCCAACAATTGTAATGACTTTGCCCAACAATTGTAATGACTTTGCCCAACAATTGTAATGACTTTGCCCAACAATTGTAATGACTTTGCCCAATCAATTGTAATGACTTTGCCCAACAATTGTAATGTCTTTGCCCAACAATTGTAATGACTTTGCCCAACAATTGTAATGACTTTGCCCAACAATTGAAATGACTTTGCCCAACAATTGTAATGACTTTGCCCAACAATTGTAATGACTTTGCCCAACAATTGTAATGACTTTGCCCAACAATTGAAATGACTTTGCCCAACAATTGTAATGACTTTGCCCAACAATTGTAATGACTTTGCCCAACAATTGTAATGACTTTGCCCAACAATTGAAATGACTTTGCCAACTACTGTTAATCAATAATCCGACCTCTAAAAATGACTTTGCCCAACAATTGTAATGACTTTGCCCAAATATTGTAATGACTTGCCAACAACTGTTAATCACTTATCCGACCTCTAAAAATAACTTTGCCCAACAATTGTAATACTTTTGCAAACCACTGTTAATCAATAATCCGACCTCTAAAAATGACTTTGCCCAACAATTGTAATGACTTTGCCCAACAATTGTAATGACTTTGCCCAACAATTGTTATGACTTTGCCCAACAATTGTAATGACTTTGCCCAACAATTGTAATGACTTTGCCCAACAATTTTAATGACTTTGCCCAACAATTGTAATGACTTTGCCCAACAATTGTAATGACTTTGCCCAACAATTGAAATGACTTTGCCCAACAATTGTAATGACTTTGCCCAACAATTGTAATGACTTTGCCCAACAATTGTAATGACTTTGCCCAACAATTGAAATGACTTTGCCAACAACTGTTAATCAATAATCCGACCTCTAAAAATGACTTTGCCCAACAATTGTAATGACTCTGCCGAACAATTGTAATGACTTTGGCCAACAATTGTAATGACTTAGCCCAACAATTGTAATGACTTTGCCCAACAATTGAAATGACTTTGCCCAACAATTGTAATGACTTTGCCCGACAACTGTAATGACCTTGCCAACCACTGTAAATCAATAATCCGACCTCTAAAAATGACTTTGCCCAACAATTGTAATGACTTTGCCCAACAATTGTAATGACTTTGCCAACCACTGTTAATCACTTATCCGACCTCTAGAAATGACTTTGCTCAACAATTTTAATGACTTTGCACAACAATTGTAATGACGTTGCCAACAACTGTTAATCACTTATCCGACCTCTAAAAAGAACTTTGCCCAACAATTGTAATACTTTTGCCAACCACTGTTAATCAATAATCCGGCCTCTAAAAATGACTTTGCCCAACAATTTTAATGACTTTGCCCAACAATTGTAATGACTTTACCCAACAATTGTAATGACTTTGCCCAACAATTGTAATGACTTAGCCCAACAATTGAAAAGACTTTGCCCAACAATTGAAATGACTTTGCCCAACAATTGTAATGACTTTGCCCAACAATTGTAATGACTTTGCCCAACAATTGTATTGTTTTTGCCCAACAATTGTAATGACTTTACCCAACAATTGTAATGTCTTTGCCCAACAATTGTAATGACTTTGCCCAACAACTGTTAATCACTTATCCGACCTCTAAAAATAACTTTGCCCAACAATTGTAATACTTTTGCCAACCACTGTTAATCAATAATCCGACCTCTAAAAATGACTTTGCCCAACAATTGTAATGACTTTGCCCAACAATTCTAATGACTTTGCCCAACAATTGTAATGACTTTGCCCAACAATTGTATTGACTTTGCTCAACAATTGTAATGACTTTACCCAACAATTGTAATGTCTTTGCCCAACAATTGTAATGACTTTGCCCAACAATTGTAATGACTTTGCCCAACAATTGTAATGACTTTGCCCAACAATTGTATTGACTTTGCTCAACAATTGTAATGACTTTACCCAACAATTGTAATGTCTTTGCCCAACAATTGTAATGACTTTGCCCAACAATTGTAATGTCTTTGCCCAACAATTGTAATGACTTTGCCCAACAATTGTAATGACTTTGCCCAACAATTGAAATGACTTTGCCCAACAATTGTAATGACTTGCCCAACAATTGTAATGACTTTGCCCAACAATTGTAATGACTTTGCCCAACAATTGAATTGCAATATGACTTTGCCCAACAATTGTAATGACTTTGCCCAACAATTGTAATGACTTTGCCCAACAATTGTAATGACTTTGCCCAACAATTGAAATGACTTTGCCAACTACTGTTAATCAATAATCCGACCTCTAAAAATGACTTTGCCCAACAATTGTAATGACTTTGCCCAAATATTGTAATGACTTTGCCAACAACTGTTAATCACTTATCCGACCTCTAAAAATAACTTTGCCCAACAATTGTAATACTTTTGCAAACCACTGTTAATCAATAATCCGACCTCTAAAAATGACTTTGCCCAACAATTGTAATGACTTTGCCCAACAATTGTAATGACTTAGCCCAACAATTGAAAAGACTTTGCCCAACGATTGAAATGACTTTGCCCAACATTTGTAATGACTTTGCCCAACAATTGTATTGACTTTGCTCAACAATTGTAATGACTTTACCCAACAATTGTAATGTCTTTGCCCAACAATTGTAATGACTTTGCCCAACAATTGTAATGACTTTGCCCAACAATTGTAATGACTTTGCCCAACAATTTTAATGACTTTGCCCAACAATTGAAATGTTTTTGCCCAACAAATGTAATGACTTTGCCCAACAATTTTAATGACTTTGCCCAACAATTGTAATGACTTTGCCCAACAATTGTAATGACTTTGCCCAACAATTGTAATGACTTTGCCCAACAATTGTAATGACTTTGCCCAATCAATTGTAATGACTTTGCCCAACAATTGTAATGTCTTTGCCCAACAATTGTAATGACTTTGCCCAACAATTGAAATGACTTTGCCCAACAATTGAAATGACTTTGCCCAACAATTGTAATGACTTTGCCCAACAATTGTAATGACTTTGCCCAACAATTGTAATGACTTTGCCCAACAATTGAAATGACTTTGCCAACTACTGTTAATCAATAATCCGACCTCTAAAAATGACTTTGCCCAACAATTGTAATGACTTTGCCCAAATATTGTAATGACTTTGCCAACAACTGTTAATCACTTATCCGACCTCTAAAAATAACTTTGCCCAACAATTGTAATACTTTTGCAAACCACTGTTAATCAATAATCCGACCTCTAAAAATGACTTTGCCCAACAATTGTAATGACTTTGCCCAACAATTGTAATGACTTAGCCCAACAATTGAAAAGACTTTGCCCAACGATTGAAATGACTTTGCCCAACATTTGTAATGACTTTGCCCAACAATTGTATTGACTTTGCTCAACAATTGTAATGACTTTACCCAACAATTGTAATGTCTTTGCCCAACAATTGTAATGACTTTGCCCAACAATTGTAATGACTTTGCCCAACAATTGTAATGACTTTGCCCAACAATTTTAATGACTTTGCCCAACAATTGAAATGTTTTTGCCCAACAAATGTAATGACTTTGCCCAACAATTTTAATGACTTTGCCCAACAATTGTAATGACTTTGCCCAACAATTGTAATGACTTTGCCCAACAATTGTAATGTCTTGCCCAACAATTGTAATGACTTTGCCCAACAATTGTAATGACTTTGCCCAACAATTGAAATGACTTTGCCCAACAATTGAAATGACTTTGCCCAACAATTGTAATGACTTTGCCCAACAATTGAAATGACTTTGCCCAACAATTGTAATGACTTTGCCCAACAATTGTATTGACTTTGCTCAACAATTGTAATGACTTTACCCAACAATTGTAATGTCTTTGCCCAACAATTGTAATGACTTTGCCCAACAATTGTAATGACTTTGCCCAACAATTGTAATGACTTTGCCCAACAATTTTAATGACTTTGCCCAACAATTGAAATGTTTTTGCCCAACAAATGTAATGACTTTGCCCAACAATTTTAATGACTTTGCCCAACAATTGTAATGACTTTGCCCAACAATTGTAATGACTTTGCCCAACAATTGTAATGACTTTGCCCAACAATTGTAATGACTTTGCCCAATCAATTGTAATGACTTTGCCCAACAATTGTAATGTCTTTGCCCAACAATTGTAATGACTTTGCCCAACAATTGTAATGACTTTGCCCAACAATTGTAATGACTTTGCCCAACAATTGAAATGACTTTGCCCAACAATTGTAATGACTTTGCCCAACAATTGTAATGACTTTGCCCAACAATTGTAATGACTTTGCCAACTACTGTTAATCAATAATCCGACCTCTAAAAATGACTTTGCCCAACAATTGTAATGACTTTGCCCAAATATTGTAATGACTTTGCCAACAACTGTTAATCACTTATCCGACCTCTAAAAATAACTTTGCCCAACAATTGTAATACTTTTGCAAACCACTGTTAATCAATAATCCGACCTCTAAAAATGACTTTGCCCAACAATTGTAATGACTTTGCCCAACAATTGTAATGACTTAGCCCAACAATTGAAAAGACTTTGCCCAACGATTGAAATGACTTTGCCCAACATTTGTAATGACTTTGCCCAACAATTGTATTGACTTTGCTCAACAATTGTAATGACTTTACCCAACAATTGTAATGTCTTTGCCCAACAATTGTAATGACTTTGCCCAACAATTGTAATGACTTTGCCCAACAATTGTAATGACTTTGCCCAACAATTTTAATGACTTTGCCCAACAATTGAAATGTTTTTGCCCAACAAATGTAATGACTTTGCCCAACAATTTTAATGACTTTGCCCAACAATTGTAATGACTTTGCCCAACAATTGTAATGACTTTGCCCAACAATTGTAATGTCTTTGCCCAACAATTGTAATGACTTTGCCCAACAATTGTAATGACTTTGCCCAACAATTGAAATGACTTTGCCCAACAATTGAAATGACTTTGCCCAACAATTGTAATGACTTTGCCCAACAATTGAAATGACTTTGCCCAACAATTGTAATGACTTTGCCCAACAATTGTATTGACTTTGCTCAACAATTGTAATGACTTTACCCAACAATTGTAATGTCTTTGCCCAACAATTGTAATGACTTTGCCCAACAATTGTAATGACTTTGCCCAACAATTGTAATGACTTTGCCCAACAATTTTAATGACTTTGCCCAACAATTGAAATGTTTTTGCCCAACAAATGTAATGACTTTGCCCAACAATTTTAATGACTTTGCCCAACAATTGTAATGACTTTGCCCAACAATTGTAATGACTTTGCCCAACAATTGTAATGACTTTGCCCAACAATTGTAATGACTTTGCCCAATCAATTGTAATGACTTTGCCCAACAATTGTAATGTCTTTGCCCAACAATTGTAATGACTTTGCCCAACAATTGTAATGACTTTGCCCAACAATTGTAATGACTTTGCCCAACAATTGAAATGACTTTGCCCAACAATTGTAATGACTTTGCCCAACAATTGTAATGACTTTGCCCAACAATTGTAATGACTTTGCCAACTACTGTTAATCAATAATCCGACCTCTAAAAATGACTTTGCCCAACAATTGTAATGACTTTGCCCAAATATTGTAATGACTTTGCCAACAACTGTTAATCACTTATCCGACCTCTAAAAATAACTTTGCCCAACAATTGTAATACTTTTGCAAACCACTGTTAATCAATAATCCGACCTCTAAAAATGACTTTGCCCAACAATTGTAATGACTTTGCCCAACAATTGTAATGACTTAGCCCAACAATTGAAAAGACTTTGCCCAACGATTGAAATGACTTTGCCCAACATTTGTAATGACTTTGCCCAACAATTGTATTGACTTTGCTCAACAATTGTAATGACTTTACCCAACAATTGTAATGTCTTTGCCCAACAATTGTAATGACTTTGCCCAACAATTGTAATGACTTTGCCCAACAATTGTAATGACTTTGCCCAACAATTTTAATGACTTTGCCCAACAATTGAAATGTTTTTGCCCAACAAATGTAATGACTTTGCCCAACAATTTTAATGACTTTGCCCAACAATTGTAATGACTTTGCCCAACAATTGTAATGACTTTGCCCAACAATTGTAATGACTTTGCCCAACAATTGTAATGACTTTGCCCAATCAATTGTAATGACTTTGCCCAACAATTGTAATGACTTTGCCCAACAATTGTAATGACTTTGCCCAACAATTGTAATGACTTTGCCCAACAATTGTAATGACTTTGCCCTACAATTGTAATGACTTTGCCCAACAATTGTAATGACTTTGCCCAACAATTGTAATGACTTTGCCCAACAATTGTAATGACTTTGCCCAACAATTGTAATGACTTTGCCCAACAATTGTAATGTCTTTGCCCAACAATTGTAATGACTTTGCCCAACAATTGTAATGACTTTGCCCAACAATTGTAATGACTTTGCCGAACAATTGTAATGACTTTGCCCAACAATTGTAATGACTTAGCCCAGCAATTGAAAAGACTTTGCCCAACAATTGAAATGACTTTGCCCAACAATTGTAATGTTTTTGCCCAACAATTGTAATGACTTTGCCCAACAATTGTATTGTTTTTGCCCAACAATTGTAATGACTTTACCCAACAATTGTAATGTCTTTGCCCAACAATTGTAATGACTTTGCCCAACAATTGTAATGACTTTGCCCAACAATTGTAATAACTTTGCCCAACAATTGTAATGACTTTGCCCAACAATTGTAATGACTTTGCCCAACAATTGTAATGACTTAGCCCAACAATTGAAAAGACTTTGCCCAACAATTGAAATGACTTTGCCCAACAATTGTAATGTTTTTGCCCAACAATTGTAATGACTTTGCCCAACAATTGTATTGTTTTTGTTCAAAAATTGTAATGACTTTACCCAACAATTGTAATGTCTTTGCCCAACAATTGTAATGACTTTGCCCAACAATTGTAATGACTTTGCCCAACAATTGTAATAACTTTGCCCAACAATTGTAATGACTTTGCCCAACAATTGTAATGTACTTGCCCAACAATTGTAATGACTTTGCCCAACAATTGTAATGACTTTGCCCAACAATTGTAATGACTTTACCCAACAATTGAAATGACTTTGCCAACAACTGCTAATCAATAATCCGACCTCTAAAAATGACTTTGCCCCACAATTGTAATAACTTTGCCCAACAATTGTAATGACTTTGCCCAACAATTGTAATGTACTTGCCCAACAATTGTAATGACTTTGCCCAACAATTGTAATGACTTTGCCCAACAATTGTAATGACTTTACCCAACAATTGAAATGACTTTGCCAACAACTGCTAATCAATAATCCGACCTCTAAAAATGACTTTGCCCCACAATTGTAATGACTTTGCCCAACAATTGTAATGACTTTGACCAACAATTGTAATGACTTTGCCAACAACTGTTAATAACTTATCCGACCTCTAAAAATGACTTTGCTCAACAATTGCAATAAATTTGCCCAACAATTGTAATGACTTTGCCCAACAATTGTTATGACTTTGCCCAACAATTGTAATGACTTTGCCCAACAATTGAAATGACTTTGCCCAACAATTGTAATGACTTTGCCCAACAATTGTAATGACTTTGCCCAACAATTGTAATGACTTTGCCCAACAATTGAAATGACTTTGCCCAACAATTGTAATGACTTTGCCCAACAATTGTAATGACTTTGCCCAACAATTGTAATGACTTTGCCCAACAATTGAAATGACTTTGCCAACAACTGTTAATCAATAATCCGACCTCTAAAAATGACTTTGCCCAACAATTGTAATGACTCTGCCGAACAATTGTAATGACTTTGGCCAACAATTGTAATGACTTAGCCCAACAATTGTAATGACTTTGCCCAACAATTGAAATGACTTTGCCCAACAATTGTAATGACTTTGCCCGACAATTGTAATGACTTTGCCAACCACTGTTAATCACTTATCCGACCTCTAGAAATGACTTTGCTCAACAATTGTAATGAATTTGCCCAACAATTGTAATGACTTTGCCCAACAATTGTTATGACTTTGCCCAACAATTGTAATGACTTTGCCCAACAATTGTAATGACTCTGCCCAACAATTGTAATGACTTTGCCCAACAATTGTGATGACTTTGCCAACCACTGTTAATCACTTATCCGACCTCTAGAAATGACTTTGCTCAACAATTTTAATGACTTTGCACAACAATTGTAATGACTTTGCCAACCACTGTTAATCACTTATCCGACCTCTAGAAATGACTTTGCTCAACAATTTTAATGACTTTGTACAACAATTGTAATGACGTTGCCAACAACTGTTAATCACTTATCCGACCTCTAAAAAGAACTTTGCCCAACAATTGTAATACTTTTGCCAACCACTGTTAATCAATAATCCGGCCTCTAAAAATGACTTTGCCCAACAATTTTAATGACTTTGCCCAACAATTGTAATGACTTTACCCAACAATTGTAATGACTTTGCCCAACAATTGTAATGACTTAGCCCAACAATTGAAAAGACTTTGCCCAACAATTGAAATGACTTTGCCCAACAATTGTAATGACTTTGCCCAACAATTGTAATGACTTTGCCCAACAATTGTATTGTTTTGCCCAACAATTGTAATGACTTTACCCAACAATTGTAATGTCTTTGCCCAACAATTGTAATGACTTTGCCCAACAATTGTAATGACTTTGCCCAACAATTGTAATAACTTTGCCCAACAATTGTAATGACTTTGCCCAACAATTGTAATGTACTTGCCCAACAATTGTAATGACTTTGCCCAACAATTGTAATGACTTTGTCCAACAATGGTAATGACTTTGCCCAACAATTGTAATGACTTTGCCCAATCAATTGTAATGACTTTGCCCAACAATTGTAATGACTTTGCCCAACAATTGTAATGACTTAGCCCAACAATTGAAAAGACTTTGCCCAACGATTGAAATGACTTTGCCCAACATTTGTAGTGACTTTGCCAAACAATTGTAATGACTTTGCCCAACAATTGTAATGACTTTGCCCAACAATTGAAATGACTTTGCCAACAACTGCTAATCAATAATCCGACCTCTAAAAATGACTTTGCCCAACAATTGTAATGACTTTGCCCAACAATTGTAATGACTTTGACCAACAATTGTAATGACTTTGCCAACAACTGTTAATAACTTATCCGACCTCTAAAAATGACTTTGCTCAACAATTGTAATGAATTTGCCCAACAATTGTAATGACTTTGCCCAACAATTGTTATGACTTTGCCCAACAATTGTAATGACTTTGCCCAACAATTGTAATGACTCTGCCCAACAATTGTAATGACTTTGCCCAACAATTGTGATGACTTAGCCCAACAATTGTAATGACTTTGCCCAACAATTGAAATGACTTTGCCCAACAATTGTAATGACTTTGCCCAACAATTGTAATGACCTTGCCAACCACTGTTAATCAATAATCCGACCTCTAAAAATGACTTTGCCCAACAATTGTAATGACTTTGCCCAACAATTGTAATGACTTTGCCAACCACTGTTAATCACTTATCCGACCTCTAAAAATGACTTTGCTCAACAAT
Organism: Brachionus asplanchnoidis; assembly: GCA_025491095.1. Classification (NCBI taxonomy): domain Eukaryota; kingdom Metazoa; phylum Rotifera; class Eurotatoria; order Ploima; family Brachionidae; genus Brachionus; species Brachionus asplanchnoidis. Next base: position 41,259 of record JAILYF010000062.1, read on the forward strand.
TTTAATGACTTTGCACAACAATTGTAATGACGTTGCCAACAACTGTTAATCACTTATCCGACCTCTAAAAAGAACTTTGCCCAACAATTGTAATACTTTTGCCAACCACTGTTAATCAATAATCCGACCCCTAAAAATGACTTTGCCCAACAATTTTAATGACTTTGCCCAACAATTGTAATGACTTTACCCAACAATTGTAATGACTTTGCCCAACAATTGTAATGACTTTGCCCAACAATTGTAATGACCTTGCCAACCACTGTTAATCAATAATCCGACCTCTAAAAATGACTTTGCCCAACAATTGTAATGACTTTGCCCAACAATTGTAATGACTTTGCCAACCACTATTAATCACTTATCCGACCTCTAAAAATGACTTTGCTCAACAATTTTAATGACTTTGCACAACATTTGTAATAACGTGGCCAACAACTGTTAATCACTTATCCGACCTCTAAAAAGAACTTTGCCCAACAATTGTAATGACTTTGCCCAACAATTGTAATGACTTTGCCCAATCAATTATAATGACTTTGCCCAACAATTGTAATGACTTTGCCCAACAATTGTAATGACTTAGCCCAACAATTGAAAAGACTTTGCCCAACAATTGATATGACTTTGCCCAACATTTGTAGTGACTTTGCCAAACAATTGTAATGACTTTGCCCAACAATTGTAATGACTTTGCCCAACAATTGAAATGACTTTGCCAACAACTGCTAATCAATAATCCGACCTCTAAAAATGACTTTGCCCAACAATTGTAATGACTTTGCCCAACAATTGTAATGACTTTGACCAATAATTGTAATGACTTTGCCAACAACTGTTAATAACTTATCCGACCTCTAAAAATGACTTTGCTCAACAATTGTAATGAATTTGCCCAACATTTGTAATGACTTTGCCCAACAATTGTTATGACTTTGCCCAACAATTGTAATGACTTTGCCCAACAATTGTAATGACTCTGCCCAACAATTGTAATGTACTTGCCCAACAATTGTAATGACTTTGCCCAACAATTGTAATGACTTTGCCTAACAATTGTAATGACTTTGCCCAACAATTGTAATGACTTTGCCCAATCAATTGTAATGACTTTGCCCAACAATTGTAATGACTTTGCCCAACAATTGTAATGACTTTGCCCAACAATTGAAAAGACTTTGCCCAACAATTGAAATGACTTTGCCCAACATTTGTAGTGACTTTGCCCAACAATTGTAATGACTTTGCCCAACAATTGTAATGACTTTACCCAACAATTGAAATGACTTTGCCAACAACTGCTAATCAATAATCCGACCTCTAAAAATGACTTTGCCCCACAATTGTAATGACTTTGCCCAACAATTGTAATGACTTTGACCAACAATTGTAATGACTTTGCCAACAACTGTTAATAACTTATCCGACCTCTAAAAATGACTTTGCTCAACAATTGCAATAAATTTGCCCAACAATTGTAATGACTTTGCCCAACAATTGTTATGACTTTGCCCAACAATTGTAATGACTTTGCCCAACAATTGAAATGACTTTGCCCAACAATTGTAATGACTTTGCCCAACAATTGTAATGACTTTGCCCAACAATTGTAATGACTTTGCCCAACAATTGAAATGACTTTGCCCAACAATTGTAATGACTTTGCCCAACAATTGTAATGACTTTGCCCAACAATTGTAATGACTTTGCCCAACAATTGAAATGACTTTGCCAACAACTGTTAATCAATAATCCGACCTCTAAAATGACTTTGCCCAACAATTGTAATGACTCTGCCGAACAATTGTAATGACTTTGGCCAACAATTGTAATGACTTAGCCCAACAATTGTAATGACTTTGCCCAACAATTGAAATGACTTTGCCCAACAATTGTAATGACTTTGCCCGACAATTGTAATGACTTTGCCAACCACTGTTAATCACTTATCCGACCTCTAGAAATGACTTTGCTCAACAATTGTAATGAATTTGCCCAACAATTGTAATGACTTTGCCCAACAATTGTTATGACTTTGCCCAACAATTGTAATGACTTTGCCCAACAATTGTAATGACTTTGCCCAACAATTGTAATGACTTTGCCCAATCAATTGTAATGACTTTGCCCAACAATTGTAATGACTTTGCCCAACAATTGTAATGACTTTGCCCAACAATTGAAAAGACTTTGCCCAACAATTGAAATGACTTTGCCCAACATTTGTAGTGACTTTGCCCAACAATTGAAATGACTTTGCCCAACATTTGTAGTGACTTTGCCCAACAATTGTAATGACTTTGCCCAACAATTGTAATGACTTTACCCAACAATTGAAATGACTTTGCCAACAACTGCTAATCAATAATCCGACCTCTAAAAATGACTTTGCCCCACAATTGTAATGACTTTGCCCAACAATTGTAATGACTTTGACCAACAATTGTAATGACTTTGCCAACAACTGTTAATAACTTATCCGACCTCTAAAAATGACTTTGCTCAACAATTGCAATAAATTTGCCCAACAATTGTTATGACTTTGCCCAACAATTGTAATGACTTTGCCCAACAATTGAAATGACTTTGCCCAACAATTGTAATGACTTTGCCCAACAATTGTAATGACTTTGCCCAACAATTGAAATGACTTTGCCCAACAATTGTAATGACTTTGCCCAACAATTGTAATGACTTTGCCCAACAATTGTAATGACTTTGCCCAACAATTGTAATGACTTTGCCCAACAATTGAAATGACTTTGCCAACAACTGTTAATCAATAATCCGACCTCTAAAAATGACTTTGCCCAACAATTGTAATGACTCTGCCGAACAATTGTAATGACTTTGGCCAACAATTGTAATGACTTAGCCCAACAATTGTAATGACTTTGCCCAACAATTGAAATGACTTTGCCCAACAATTGTAATGACTTTGCCCGACAATTGTAATGACTTTGCCAACCACTGTTAATCACTTATCCGACCTCTAGAAATGACTTTGCTCAACAATTGTAATGAATTTGCCCAACAATTGTAATGACTTTGCCCAACAATTGTTATGACTTTGCCCAACAATTGTAATGACTTTGCCCAACAATTGTAATGACTCTGCCCAACAATTGTAATGACTTTGCCCAACAATTGTGATGACTTTGCCAACCACTGTTAATCACTTATCCGACCTCTAGAAATGACTTTGCTCAACAATTTTAATGACTTTGCACAACAATTGTAATGACTTTGCCAACCACTGTTAATCACTTATCCGACCTCTAGAAATGACTTTGCTCAACAATTTTAATGACTTTGTACAACAATTGTAATGACGTTGCCAACAACTGTTAATCACTTATCCGACCTCTAAAAAGAACTTTGCCCAACAATTGTAATACTTTTGCCAACCACTGTTAATCAATAATCCGGCCTCTAAAAATGACTTTGCCCAACAATTTTAATGACTTTGCCCAACAATTGTAATGACTTTACCCAACAATTGTAATGACTTTGCCCAACAATTGTAATGACTTAGCCCAACAATTGAAAAGACTTTGCCCAACAATTGAAATGACTTTGCCCAACAATTGTAATGACTTTGCCCAACAATTGTAATGACTTTGCCCAACAATTGTATTGTTTTTGCCCAACAATTGTAATGACTTTACCCAACAATTGTAATGTCTTTGCCCAACAATTGTAATGACTTTGCCCAACAATTGTAATGACTTTGCCCAACAATTGTAATAACTTTGCCCAACAATTGTAATGACTTTGCCCAACAATTGTAATGTACTTGCCCAACAATTGTAATGACTTTGCCCAACAATTGTAATGACTTTGTCCAACAATTGTAATGACTTTGCCCAACAATTGTAATGACTTTGCCCAATCAATTGTAATGACTTTGCCCAACAATTGTAATGACTTTGCCCAACAATTGTAATGACTTAGCCCAACAATTGAAAAGACTTTGCCCAACGATTGAAATGACTTTGCCCAACATTTGTAGTGACTTTGCCAAACAATTGTAATGACTTTGCCCAACAATTGTAATGACTTTGCCCAACAATTGAAATGACTTTGCCAACAACTGCTAATCAATAATCCGACCTCTAAAAATGACTTTGCCCAACAATTGTAATGACTTTGCCCAACAATTGTAATGACTTTGACCAACAATTGTAATGACTTTGCCAACAACTGTTAATAACTTATCCGACCTCTAAAAATGACTTTGCTCAACAATTGTAATGAATTTGCCCAACAATTGTAATGACTTTGCCCAACAATTGTTATGACTTTGCCCAACAATTGTAATGACTTTGCCCAACAATTGTAATGACTCTGCCCAACAATTGTAATGACTTTGCCCAACAATTGTGATGACTTAGCCCAACAATTGTAATGACTTTGCCCAACAATTGAAATGACTTTGCCCAACAATTGTAATGACTTTGCCCAACAATTGTAATGACCTTGCCAACCACTGTTAATCAATAATCCGACCTCTAAAAATGACTTTGCCCAACAATTGTAATGACTTTGCCCAACAATTGTAATGACTTTGCCAACCACTGTTAATCACTTATCCGACCTCTAAAAATGACTTTGCTCAACAATTTTAATGACTTTGCACAACAATTGTAATGACGTTGCCAACAACTGTTAATCACTTATCCGACCTCTAAAAAGAACTTTGCCCAACAATTGTAATACTTTTGCCAACCACTGTTAATCAATAATCCGACCCCTAAAAATGACTTTGCCCAACAATTTTAATGACTTTGCCCAACAATTGTAATGACTTTACCCAACAATTGTAATGACTTTGCCCAACAATTGTAATGACTTTGCCCAACAATTGTAATGACCTTGCCAACCACTGTTAATCAATAATCCGACCTCTAAAAATGACTTTGCCCAACAATTGTAATGACTTTGCCCAACAATTGTAATGACTTTGCCAACCACTATTAATCACTTATCCGACCTCTAAAAATGACTTTGCTCAACAATTTTAATGACTTTGCACAACAATTGTAATAACGTGGCCAACAACTGTTAATCACTTATCCGACCTCTAAAAAGAACTTTGCCCAACAATTGTAATGACTTTGCCCAACAATTGTAATGACTTTGCCCAATCAATTGTAATGACTTTGCCCAACAATTGTAATGACTTTGCCCAACAATTGTAATGACTTAGCCCAACAATTGAAAAGACTTTGCCCAACAATTGAAATGACTTTGCCCAACATTTGTAGTGACTTTGCCAAACAATTGTAATGACTTTGCCCAACAATTGTAATGACTTTGCCCAACAATTGAAATGACTTTGCCAACAACTGCTAATCAATAATCCGACCTCTAAAAATGACTTTGCCCAACAATTGTAATGACTTTGCCCAACAATTGTAATGACTTTGACCAACAATTGTAATGACTTTGCCAACAACTGTTAATAACTTATCCGACCTCTAAAAATGACTTTGCTCAACAATTGTAATGAATTTGCCCAACATTTGTAATGACTTTGCCCAACAATTGTTATGACTTTGCCCAACAATTGTAATGACTTTGCCCAACAATTGTAATGACTCTGCCCAACAATTGTAATGACTTTGCCCAACAATTGTGATGACTTAGCCCAACAATTGTAATGACTTTGCCCAACAATTGAAATGACTTTGCCCAACAATTGTAATGACTTTGCCCAACAATTGAAAAGACCTTGCCAACCACTGTTAATCAATAATCCGACCTCTAAAAATGACTTTGCCCAACAATTGTAATGACTTTGCTCAACAATTGTAATGACTTTGCCAACCACTGTTAATCACTTATCCGACCTCTAAAAATGACTTTGCTCAACAATTTTAATGACTTTGCACAACAATTGTAATGACGTTGCCAACAACTGTTAATCACTTATCCGACCTCTAAAAAGAACTTTGCCCAACAATTGTAATACTTTTGCCAACCACTGTTAATCAATAATCCGACCCCTAAAAATGACTTTGCCCAACAATTTTAATGACTTTGCCCAACAATTGTAATGACTTTACCCAACAATTGTAATGACTTTGCCCAACAATTGTAATGACCTTGCCAACCACTGTTAATCAATAATCCGACCTCTAAAAATGACTTTGCCCAACAATTGTAATGACTTTGCCCAACAATTGTAATGACTTTGCCAACCACTGTTAATCACTTATCCGACCTCTAAAAATGACTTTGCTCAACAATTTTAATGACTTTGCACAACAATTGTAATGACGTTGCCAACAACTGCTAATCACTTATCCGACCTCTAAAAAGAACTTTGCCCAACAATTGTAATACTTTTGCCAACCACTGTTAATCAAAAATCCGACCTCTAAAAATGACTTTGCCCAACAATTTTAATGACTTTGCCAACAACTGTTAATAACTTATCCGACCTCTAAAAATGACTTTGCTCAACAATTGTAATGACTTTGCCCAACAATTGTAATGACTTGCCCAACAATTGTAATTACTTTGCCCAACAATTGTAATGACCTTGCCAACCACTGTTAATCAATAATCCGACCTCTAAAAATGACTTTGCCCAACAATTGTAATGACTTCGCCAACCACTGTTAATCACTTATCCGACCTCTAAAAATGACTTTGCTCAACAATTTTAATGACTTTGCACAACAATTGTAATGACGTTGCCAACAACTGTTAATCACTTATCCGACCTCTAAAAAGAACTTTGCCCAACAATTGTAATACTTTTGCCAACCACTGTTAATCAATAATCCGAGCTCTAAAAATGACTTTGCCCAACAATTGTAATGACTTGCCCAACAATTGTAATGACTTTGCCCAATCAATTGTAATGACTTTGCCCAACAATTGTAATGACTTTGCTCAACAATTGTAATGAATTTGCCCAACAATTGTAATGACTTTGCCCAACAATTGTAATGACTTAGCCCAACAATTGTAATGACATTGCCCAACAATTGTAATGACTCTGCCCAATCAATTGTAATGACTTTGCCCAACAATTGTATTGACTATGCCCAACAATTGTAATGACTTTACCCAACAATTATAATGACTTTGTCAAAAATTGTAATGACTTTGCCCAACAATTGAAATGACTTTGCCCAACAATTGTAATGACTTTGCCCAACAATTGTAATGACTTTGCCAACAACTGTTAATAACTTATCCGACCTCTAAAAATGACTTTGCTCAACAATTGTAATGACTTTGCCCAATCAATTGTAATGACTTTACCCAACAATTGTAATGACTTTGCCCAACAATTGTAATGACTTTGCCCAACAATTGTAATTTTCTTGCCAACCACTGTTAATCAATAATCCGACCCCTAAAAATGACTTTGCCCAACAATTTTAATGACTTTGCCCAACAATTGTAATGACTTTACCCAACAATTGTAATGACTTTGCCCAACAATTGTAATGACTTTGCCCAACAATTGTAATGACCTTGCCAACCACTGTTAATCAATAATCCGACCTCTAAAAATGACTTTGCCCAACAATTGTAATGACTTTGCCCAACAATTGTAATGACTTTGCCAACCACTGTTAATCACTTATCCGACCTCTAAAAATGACTTTGCTCAACAATTTTAATGACTTTGCACAACAATTGTAATGACGTTGCCAACAACTGCTAATCACTTATCCGACCTCTAAAAAGAACTTTGCCCAACAATTGTAATACTTTTGCCAACCACTGTTAATCAAAAATCCGACCTCTAAAAATGACTTTGCCCAACAATTTTAATGACTTTGCCAACAACTGTTAATAACTTATCCGACCTCTAAAAATGACTTTGCTCAACAATTGTAATGACTTTGCCCAACAATTGTAATGACTTGCCCAACAATTGTAATTACTTTGCCCAACAATTGTAATGACCTTGCCAACCACTGTTAATCAATAATCCGACCTCTGAAAATGACTTTGCCCAACAATTGTAATGACTTCGCCAACCACTGTTAATCACTTATCCGACCTCTAAAAATGACTTTGCTCAACAATTTTAATGACTTTGCACAACAATTGTAATGACGTTGCCAACAACTGTTAATCACTTATCCGACCTCTAAAAAGAACTTTGCCCAACAATTGTAATACTTTTGCCAACCACTGTTAATCACTTATCCGACCTCTAGAAATGACTTTGCTCAACAATTGTAATGAATTTGCCCAACAATTGTAATGACTTTGCCCAACAATTGTTATGACTTTGCCCAACAATTGTAATGACTTTGCCCAACAATTGTAATGACTTTGCCCAACAATTGTAATGACTTTGCCCAATCAATTGTAATGACTTTGCCCAACAATTGTAATGACTTTGCCCAACAATTGTAATGACTTTGCCCAACAATTGAAAAGACTTTGCCCAACAATTGAAATGACTTTGCCCAACATTTGTAGTGACTTTGCCCAACAATTGAAATGACTTTGCCCAACATTTGTAGTGACTTTGCCCAACAATTGTAATGACTTTGCCCAACAATTGTAATGACTTTACCCAACAATTGAAATGACTTTGCCAACAACTGCTAATCAATAATCCGACCTCTAAAAATGACTTTGCCCCACAATTGTAATGACTTTGCCCAACAATTGTAATGACTTTGACCAACAATTGTAATGACTTTGCCAACAACTGTTAATAACTTATCCGACCTCTAAAAATGACTTTGCTCAACAATTGCAATAAATTTGCCCAACAATTGTTATGACTTTGCCCAACAATTGTAATGACTTTGCCCAACAATTGAAATGACTTTGCCCAACAATTGTAATGACTTTGCCCAACAATTGTAATGACTTTGCCCAACAATTGAAATGACTTTGCCCAACAATTGTAATGACTTTGCCCAACAATTGTAATGACTTTGCCCAACAATTGTAATGACTTTGCCCAACAATTGTAATGACTTTGCCCAACAATTGAAATGACTTTGCCAACAACTGTTAATCAATAATCCGACCTCTAAAAATGACTTTGCCCAACAATTGTAATGACTCTGCCGAACAATTGTAATGACTTTGGCCAACAATTGTAATGACTTAGCCCAACAATTGTAATGACTTTGCCCAACAATTGAAATGACTTTGCCCAACAATTGTAATGACTTTGCCCGACAATTGTAATGACTTTGCCAACCACTGTTAATCACTTATCCGACCTCTAGAAATGACTTTGCTCAACAATTGTAATGAATTTGCCCAACAATTGTAATGACTTTGCCCAACAATTGTTATGACTTTGCCCAACAATTGTAATGACTTTGCCCAACAATTGTAATGACTCTGCCCAACAATTGTAATGACTTTGCCCAACAATTGTGATGACTTTGCCAACCACTGTTAATCACTTATCCGACCTCTAGAAATGACTTTGCTCAACAATTTTAATGACTTTGCACAACAATTGTAATGACTTTGCCAACCACTGTTAATCACTTATCCGACCTCTAGAAATGACTTTGCTCAACAATTTTAATGACTTTGTACAACAATTGTAATGACGTTGCCAACAACTGTTAATCACTTATCCGACCTCTAAAAAGAACTTTGCCCAACAATTGTAATACTTTTGCCAACCACTGTTAATCAATAATCCGGCCTCTAAAAATGACTTTGCCCAACAATTTTAATGACTTTGCCCAACAATTGTAATGACTTTACCCAACAATTGTAATGACTTTGCCCAACAATTGTAATGACTTAGCCCAACAATTGAAAAGACTTTGCCCAACAATTGAAATGACTTTGCCCAACAATTGTAATGACTTTGCCCAACAATTGTAATGACTTTGCCCAACAATTGTATTGTTTTTGCCCAACAATTGTAATGACTTTACCCAACAATTGTAATGTCTTTGCCCAACAATTGTAATGACTTTGCCCAACAATTGTAATGACTTTGCCCAACAATTGTAATAACTTTGCCCAACAATTGTAATGACTTTGCCCAACAATTGTAATGTACTTGCCCAACAATTGTAATGACTTTGCCCAACAATTGTAATGACTTTGTCCAACAATTGTAATGACTTTGCCCAACAATTGTAATGACTTTGCCCAATCAATTGTAATGACTTTGCCCAACAATTGTAATGACTTTGCCCAACAATTGTAATGACTTAGCCCAACAATTGAAAAGACTTTGCCCAACGATTGAAATGACTTTGCCCAACATTTGTAGTGACTTTGCCAAACAATTGTAATGACTTTGCCCAACAATTGTAATGACTTTGCCCAACAATTGAAATGACTTTGCCAACAACTGCTAATCAATAATCCGACCTCTAAAAATGACTTTGCCCAACAATTGTAATGACTTTGCCCAACAATTGTAATGACTTTGACCAACAATTGTAATGACTTTGCCAACAACTGTTAATAACTTATCCGACCTCTAAAAATGACTTTGCTCAACAATTGTAATGAATTTGCCCAACAATTGTAATGACTTTGCCCAACAATTGTTATGACTTTGCCCAACAATTGTAATGACTTTGCCCAACAATTGTAATGACTCTGCCCAACAATTGTAATGACTTTGCCCAACAATTGTGATGACTTAGCCCAACAATTGTAATGACTTTGCCCAACAATTGAAATGACTTTGCCCAACAATTGTAATGACTTTGCCCAACAATTGTAATGACCTTGCCAACCACTGTTAATCAATAATCCGACCTCTAAAAATGACTTTGCCCAACAATTGTAATGACTTTGCCCAACAATTGTAATGACTTTGCCAACCACTGTTAATCACTTATCCGACCTCTAAAAATGACTTTGCTCAACAATTTTAATGACTTTGCACAACAATTGTAATGACGTTGCCAACAACTGTTAATCACTTATCCGACCTCTAAAAAGAACTTTGCCCAACAATTGTAATACTTTTGCCAACCACTGTTAATCAATAATCCGACCCCTAAAAATGACTTTGCCCAACAATTTTAATGACTTTGCCCAACAATTGTAATGACTTTACCCAACAATTGTAATGACTTTGCCCAACAATTGTAATGACTTTGCCCAACAATTGTAATGACCTTGCCAACCACTGTTAATCAATAATCCGACCTCTAAAAATGACTTTGCCCAACAATTGTAATGACTTTGCCCAACAATTGTAATGACTTTGCCAACCACTATTAATCACTTATCCGACCTCTAAAAATGACTTTGCTCAACAATTTTAATGACTTTGCACAACAATTGTAATAACGTGGCCAACAACTGTTAATCACTTATCCGACCTCTAAAAAGAACTTTGCCCAACAATTGTAATGACTTTGCCCAACAATTGTAATGACTTTGCCCAATCAATTGTAATGACTTTGCCCAACAATTGTAATGACTTTGCCCAACAATTGTAATGACGTTGCCAACAACTGTTAATCACTTATCCGACCTCTAAAAAGAACTTTGCCCAACAATTGTAATACTTTTGCCAACCACTGTTAATCAATAATCCGACCCCTAAAAATGACTTTGCCCAACAATTTTAATGACTTTGCCCAACAATTGTAATGACTTTACCCAACAATTGTAATGACTTTGCCCAACAATTGTAATGACTTTGCCCAACAATTGTAATGACCTTGCCAACCACTGTTAATCAATAATCCGACCTCTAAAAATGACTTTGCCCAACAATTGTAATGACTTTGCCCAACAATTGTAATGACTTTGCCAACCACTATTAATCACTTATCCGACCTCTAAAAATGACTTTGCTCAACAATTTTAATGACTTTGCACAACAATTGTAATAACGTGGCCAACAACTGTTAATCACTTATCCGACCTCTAAAAAGAACTTTGCCCAACAATTGTAATGACTTTGCCCAACAATTGTAATGACTTTGCCCAATCAATTGTAATGACTTTGCCCAACAATTGTAATGACTTTGCCCAACAATTGTAATGACTTAGCCCAACAATTGAAAAGACTTTGCCCAACAATTGAAATGACTTTGCCCAACATTTGTAGTGACTTTGCCAAACAATTGTAATGACTTTGCCCAACAATTGTAATGACTTTGCCCAACAATTGAAATGACTTTGCCAACAACTGCTAATCAATAATCCGACCTCTAAAAATGACTTTGCCCAACAATTGTAATGACTTTGCCCAACAATTGTAATGACTTTGACCAACAATTGTAATGACTTTGCCAACAACTGTTAATAACTTATCCGACCTCTAAAAATGACTTTGCTCAACAATTGTAATGAATTTGCCCAACATTTGTAATGACTTTGCCCAACAATTGTTATGACTTTGCCCAACAATTGTAATGACTTTGCCCAACAATTGTAATGACTCTGCCCAACAATTGTAATGACTTTGCCCAACAATTGTGATGACTTAGCCCAACAATTGTAATGACTTTGCCCAACAATTGAAATGACTTTGCCCAACAATTGTAATGACTTTGCCCAACAATTGAAAAGACCTTGCCAACCACTGTTAATCAATAATCCGACCTCTAAAAATGACTTTGCCCAACAATTGTAATGACTTTGCTCAACAATTGTAATGACTTTGCCAACCACTGTTAATCACTTATCCGACCTCTAAAAATGACTTTGCTCAACAATTTTAATGACTTTGCACAACAATTGTAATGACGTTGCCAACAACTGTTAATCACTTATCCGACCTCTAAAAAGAACTTTGCCCAACAATTGTAATACTTTTGCCAACCACTGTTAATCAATAATCCGACCCCTAAAAATGACTTTGCCCAACAATTTTAATGACTTTGCCCAACAATTGTAATGACTTTACCCAACAATTGTAATGACTTTGCCCAACAATTGTAATGACCTTGCCAACCACTGTTAATCAATAATCCGACCTCTAAAAATGACTTTGCCCAACAATTGTAATGACTTTGCCCAACAATTGTAATGACTTTGCCAACCACTGTTAATCACTTATCCGACCTCTAAAAATGACTTTGCTCAACAATTTTAATGACTTTGCACAACAATTGTAATGACGTTGCCAACAACTGCTAATCACTTATCCGACCTCTAAAAAGAACTTTGCCCAACAATTGTAATACTTTTGCCAACCACTGTTAATCAAAAATCCGACCTCTAAAAATGACTTTGCCCAACAATTTTAATGACTTTGCCAACAACTGTTAATAACTTATCCGACCTCTAAAAATGACTTTGCTCAACAATTGTAATGACTTTGCCCAACAATTGTAATGACTTGCCCAACAATTGTAATTACTTTGCCCAACAATTGTAATGACCTTGCCAACCACTGTTAATCAATAATCCGACCTCTAAAAATGACTTTGCCCAACAATTGTAATGACTTCGCCAACCACTGTTAATCACTTATCCGACCTCTAAAAATGACTTTGCTCAACAATTTTAATGACTTTGCACAACAATTGTAATGACGTTGCCAACAACTGTTAATCACTTATCCGACCTCTAAAAAGAACTTTGCCCAACAATTGTAATACTTTTGCCAACCACTGTTAATCAATAATCCGAGCTCTAAAAATGACTTTGCCCAACAATTGTAATGACTTGCCCAACAATTGTAATGACTTTGCCCAATCAATTGTAATGACTTTGCCCAACAATTGTAATGACTTTGCTCAACAATTGTAATGAATTTGCCCAACAATTGTAATGACTTTGCCCAACAATTGTAATGACTTAGCCCAACAATTGTAATGACATTGCCCAACAATTGTAATGACTCTGCCCAATCAATTGTAATGACTTTGCCCAACAATTGTATTGACTATGCCCAACAATTGTAATGACTTTACCCAACAATTATAATGACTTTGCCCAAAAATTGTAATGACTTTGCCCAACAATTGAAATGACTTTGCCCAACAATTGTAATGACTTTGCCCAACAATTGTAATGACTTTGCCAACAACTGTTAATAACTTATCCGACCTCTAAAAATGACTTTGCTCAACAATTGTAATGACTTTGCCCAATCAATTGTAATGACTTTACCCAACAATTGTAATGACTTTGCCCAACAATTGTAATGACTTTGCCCAACAATTGTAATTTTCTTGCCAACCACTGTTAATCAATAATCCGACCCCTAAAAATGACTTTGCCCAACAATTTTAATGACTTTGCCCAACAATTGTAATGACTTTACCCAACAATTGTAATGACTTTGCCCAACAATTGTAATGACTTTGCCCAACAATTGTAATGACCTTGCCAACCACTGTTAATCAATAATCCGACCTCTAAAAATGACTTTGCCCAACAATTGTAATGACTTTGCCCAACAATTGTAATGACTTTGCCAACCACTGTTAATCACTTATCCGACCTCTAAAAATGACTTTGCTCAACAATTTTAATGACTTTGCACAACAATTGTAATGACGTTGCCAACAACTGCTAATCACTTATCCGACCTCTAAAAAGAACTTTGCCCAACAATTGTAATACTTTTGCCAACCACTGTTAATCAAAAATCCGACCTCTAAAAATGACTTTGCCCAACAATTTTAATGACTTTGCCAACAACTGTTAATAACTTATCCGACCTCTAAAAATGACTTTGCTCAACAATTGTAATGACTTTGCCCAACAATTGTAATGACTTGCCCAACAATTGTAATTACTTTGCCCAACAATTGTAATGACCTTGCCAACCACTGTTAATCAATAATCCGACCTCTAAAAATGACTTTGCCCAACAATTGTAATGACTTCGCCAACCACTGTTAATCACTTATCCGACCTCTAAAAATGACTTTGCTCAACAATTTTAATGACTTTGCACAACAATTGTAATGACGTTGCCAACAACTGTTAATCACTTATCCGACCTCTAAAAAGAACTTTGCCCAACAATTGTAATACTTTTGCCAACCACTGTTAATCAATAATCCGAGCTCTAAAAATGACTTTGCCCAACAATTGTAATGACTTGCCCAACAATTGTAATGACTTTGCCCAATCAATTGTAATGACTTTGCCCAACAATTGTAATGACTTTGCTCAACAATTGTAATGAATTTGCCCAACAATTGTAATGACTTTGCCCAACAATTGTAATGACTTAGCCCAACAATTGTAATGACATTGCCCAACAATTGTAATGACTCTGCCCAATCAATTGTAATGACTTTGCCCAACAATTGTATTGACTATGCCCAACAATTGTAATGACTTTACCCAACAATTATAATGACTTTGCCCAAAAATTGTAATGACTTTGCCCAACAATTGAAATGACTTTGCCCAACAATTGTAATGACTTTGCCCAACAATTGTAATGACTTTGCCAACAACTGTTAATAACTTATCCGACCTCTAAAAATGACTTTGCTCAACAATTGTAATGACTTTGCCCAATCAATTGTAATGACTTTACCCAACAATTGTAATGACTTTGCCCAACAATTGTAATGATTTTGCCCAACAATTGTAATTTTCTTGCCAACCACTGTTAATCAATAATCCGACCCCTAAAAATGACTTTGCCCAACAATTTTAATGACTTTGCCCAACAATTGTAATGACTTTACCCAACAATTGTAATGACTTTGCCCAACAATTGTAATGACTTTGCCCAACAATTGTAATGACCTTGCCAACCACTGTTAATCAATAATCCGACCTCTAAAAATGACTTTGCCCAACAATTGTAATGACTTTGCCCAACAATTGTAATGACTTTGCCAACCACTGTTAATCACTTATCCGACCTCTAAAAATGACTTTGCTCAACAATTTTAATGACTTTGCACAACAATTGTAATGACGTTGCCAACAACTGTTAATCACTTATCCGACCTCTAAAAAGAACTTTGCCCAACAATTGTAATACTTTTGCCAACCACTGTTAATCAATAATCCGACCTCTAAAAATGACTTTGCCCAACAATTTTAATGACTTTGCCCAACAATTGTAATGACTTTGCCAACAACTGTTAATAACTTATCCGACCTCTAAAAATGACTTTGCTCAACAATTGTAATGACTTTGCCCAACAATTGTAATGACTTGCCCAACAATTGTAATTACTTTGCCCAACAATTGTAATGACCTTGCCAACCACTGTTAATCAATAATCCGACCTCTAAAAATGACTTTGCCCAACAATTGTAATGACTTTGCCAACCACTGTTAATCACTTATCCGAACTCTAAAAATGACTTTGCTCAACAATTTTAATGACTTTGCACAACAATTGTAGTGACGTTGCCAACAACTGTTAATCACTTATCCGACCTCTAAAAAGAACTTTGCCCAACAATTGTAATACTTTTGCCAACCACTGTAAATCAATAATCCGACCTCTAAAAATGACTTTGCCCAACAATTGTAATGACTTGCCCAACAATTGTAATGACTTTGCCCAATCAATTGTAATGACTTTGCCCAACAATTGTAATGACTTTGCCCAACAATTGTAATGACTTTGCCAACCACTGTTAATCACTTATCCGACCTCTAAAAATGACT
This sequence comes from Brachionus asplanchnoidis, assembly GCA_025491095.1. Classification (NCBI taxonomy): domain Eukaryota; kingdom Metazoa; phylum Rotifera; class Eurotatoria; order Ploima; family Brachionidae; genus Brachionus; species Brachionus asplanchnoidis. Next base: position 57,799 of record JAILYF010000062.1, read on the forward strand.
TTGCTCAACAATTTTAATGACTTTGCACAACAATTGTAATGACGTTGCCAACAACTGTTAATCACTTATCCGACCTCTAAAAAGAACTTTGCCCAACAATTGTAATACTTTTGCCAACCACTGTTAATCAATAATCCGACCTCTAAAAATGACTTTGCCCAACAATTTTAATGACTTTGCCCAACAATTGTAATGACTTTGCCAACAACTGTTAATAACTTATCCGGCCTCTAAAAATGACTTTGCTCAACAATTGTAATGACTTTGCCCAACAATTGTAATGACTTGCTTAACAATTGTAATTACTTTGCCCAACAATTGTAATGACCTTGCCAACCACTGTTAATCAATAATCCGACCTCTAAAAATGACTTTGCCCAACAATTGTAATGACTTTGCCAACCACTGTTAATCACTTATCCGACCTCTAAAAATGACTTTGCTCAACAATTTTAATGACTTTGCACAACAATTGTAATGACGTTGCCAACAACTGTTAATCACTAATCCGACCTCTAAAAATGACTTTGCTCAACAATTGTAATGACTTTGCCCAACAATTGTAATGACTTGCCCAACAATTGTAATTACTTTGCCCAACAATTGTAATGACCTTGCCAACCACTGTTAATCAATAATCCGACCTCTAAAAATGACTTTGCCCAACAATTGTAATGACTTTGCCAACCACTGTTAATCACTTATCCGACCTCTAAAAATGACTTTGCTCAACAATTTTAATGACTTTGCACAACAATTGTAGTGACGTTGCCAACAACTGTTAATCACTTATCCGACCTCTAAAAAGAACTTTGCCCAACAATTGTAATACTTTTGCCAACCACTGTAAATCAATAATCCGACCTCTAAAAATGACTTTGCCCAACAATTGTAATGACTTGCCCAACAATTGTAATGACTCTGCCAACCACTGTTAATCACTTATCCGAACTCTAAAAATGACTTTGCTCAACAATTTTAATGACTTTGCACAACAATTGTAATGACGTTGCCAACAACTGTTAATCACTTATCCGACCTCTAAAAAGAACTTTGCCCAACAATTGTAATACTTTTGCCAACCACTGTTAATCACTTATCCGACCTCTAAAAATGACTTTGCTCAACAATTTTAATGACTTTGCACAACAATTGTAATGACGTTGCCAACAACTGTTAATCACTAATCCGACCTCTAAAAATGACTTTGCTCAACAATTGTAATGACTTTGCCCAACAATTGTAATGACTTGCCCAACAATTGTAATTACTTTGCCCAACAATTGTAATGACCTTGCCAACCACTGTTAATCAATAATCCGACCTCTAAAAATGACTTTGCCCAACAATTGTAATGACTTTGCCAACCACTGTTAATCACTTATCCGACCTCTAAAAATGACTTTGCTCAACAATTTTAATGACTTTGCACAACAATTGTAGTGACGTTGCCAACAACTGTTAATCACTTATCCGACCTCTAAAAAGAACTTTGCCCAACAATTGTAATACTTTTGCCAACCACTGTAAATCAATAATCCGACCTCTAAAAATGACTTTGCCCAACAATTGTAATGACTTGCCCAACAATTGTAATGACTCTGCCAACCACTGTTAATCACTTATCCGAACTCTAAAAATGACTTTGCTCAACAATTTTAATGACTTTGCACAACAATTGTAATGACGTTGCCAACAACTGTTAATCACTTATCCGACCTCTAAAAAGAACTTTGCCCAACAATTGTAATACTTTTGCCAACAACTGTTAATCAATAATCCGACCTCTAAAAATGACTTTGCCCAACAATTTTAATGACTTTGCCCAACAATTGTAATGACTTTGCCAACAACTGTTAATAACTTATCCGACCTCTAAAAATGACTTTTCTCAACAATTGTAATGACTTTGCCCAACAATTGTAATGACTTGCCCAACAATTGTAATTACTTTGCCCAACAATTGTAATGACCTTGCCAACCACTGTTAATCAATAATCCGACCTCTAAAAATGACTTTGCCCAACAATTGTAATGACTTTGCCAACCACTGTTAATCACTTATCCGACCTCTAAAAATGACTTTGCTCAACAATTTTAATGACTTTGCACAACAATTGTAATGACGTTGCCAACAACTGTTAATCACTTATCCGACCTCTAAAAAGAACTTTGCCCAACAATTGTAATACTTTTGCCAACCACTGTTAATCAATAATCCGACCTCTAAAAATGACTTTGCCCAACAATTGTAATGACTTGCCCAACAATTGTAATGACTTTGCCCAATCAATTGTAATGACTTTGCCCAACAATTGTAATGACTTTGCCCAACAATTGTAATGACTTTGCCCAACAATTGTAATGACTTTGCCCAACAATTGTAATGACTTAGCCCAACAATTGTAATGACTTTGCACAACAATTGAAATGACTTTGCCCAACAATTGTAATGACTTTGCCCAACAATTGTAATGACTTTGCCCAACAATTGTAATGACTTTGCCCAACAATTGTAATGACTTTGCCCAACAATTGTAATGACTCTGCCCAATCAATTGTAATGACTTTGCCCAACAATTGTATTGACTATGCCCAACAATTGTAATGACTTTACCCAACAATTGTAATGACTTTGCCCAAAAATTGTAATGACTTTGCCCAACAATTGAAATGACTTTGCCCAACAATTGTAATGACTTTGCACAACAATTGTAATGACGTTGCCAACAACTGTTAATCACTTATCCGACCTCTAAAAATGACTTTGATCAACAATTGTAATGACTTTGCCCAACAATTGTAATGACTTGCCCAACAATTGTAATTACTTTGCCCAACAATTGTAATGACCTTGCCAACCACTGTTAATCAATAATCCGACCTCTAAAAATGACTTTGCCCAACAATTGTAATGACTTTGCCAACCACTGTTAATCACTTATCCGACCTCTAAAAATGACTTTGCTCAACAATTTTAATGACTTTGCACAACAATTGTAGTGACGTTGCCAACAACTGTTAATCACTTATCCGACCTCTAAAAAGAACTTTGCCCAACAATTGTAATACTTTTGCCAACCACTGTAAATCAATAATCCGACCTCTAAAAATGACTTTGCCCAACAATTGTAATGACTTGCCCAACAATTGTAATGACTTTGCCCAATCAATTGTAATGACTTTGCCCAACAATTGTAATGACTTTGCCCAACAATTGTAATGACTTTGCCAACCACTGTTAATCACTTATCCGACCTCTAAAAATGACTTTGCTCAACAATTTTAATGACTTTGCACAACAATTGTAATGACGTTGCTAACAACTGTTAATCACTCATCCGACCTCTAAAAAGAACTTTGCCCAACAATTGTAATACTTTTGCCAACAACTGTTAATCAATAATCCGACCTCTAAAAATGACTTTGCCCAACAATTTTAATGACTTTGCCCAACAATTGTAATGACTTTGCCAACAACTGTTAATAACTTATCCGACCTCTAAAAATGACTTTGCTCAACAATTGTAATGACTTTGCCCAACAATTGTAATGACTTGCCCAACAATTGTAATTACTTTGCCCAACAATTGTAATGACCTTGCCAACCACTGTTAATCAATAATCCGACCTCTAAAAATGACTTTGCCCAACAATTGTAATGACTTTGCCAACCACTGTTAATCACTTATCCGACCTCTAAAAATGACTTTGCTCAACAATTTTAATGACTTTGCACAACAATTGTAGTGACGTTGCCAACAACTGTTAATCACTTATCCGACCTCTAAAAAGAACTTTGCCCAACAATTGTAATACTTTTGCCAACCACTGTTAATCAATAATCCGACCTCTAAAAATGACTTTGCCCAACAATTGTAATGACTTGCCCAACAATTGTAATGACTTTGCCAACAACTGTTAATAACTTATCCGACCTCTAAAAATGACTTTGCTCAACAATTGTAATGACTTTGCCCAACAATTGTAATGACTTGCCCAACAATTGTAATTACTTTGCCCAACAATTGTAATGACCTTGCCAACCACTGTTAATCAATAATCCGACCTCTAAAAATGACTTTGCCCAACAATTGTAATGACTTTGCCAACCACTGTTAATCACTTATCCGACCTCTAAAAATGACTTTGCTCAACAATTTTAATGACTTTGCACAACAATTGTAATGACGTTGCCAACAACTGTTAATCACTAATCCGACCTCTAAAAATGACTTTGCTCAACAATTGTAATGACTTTGCCCAACAATTGTAATGACTTGCCCAACAATTGTAATTACTTTGCCCAACAATTGTAATGACCTTGCCAACCACTGTTAATCAATAATCCGACCTCTAAAAATGACTTTGCCCAACAATTGTAATGACTTTGCCAACCACTGTTAATCACTTATCCGACCTCTAAAAATGACTTTGTTCAACAATTTTAATGACTTTGCACAACAATTGTAGTGACGTTGCCAACAACTGTTAATCACTTATCCGACCTCTAAAAAGAACTTTGCCCAACAATTGTAATACTTTTGCCAACCACTGTAAATCAATAATCCGACCTCTAAAAATGACTTTGCCCAACAATTGTAATGACTTGCCCAACAATTGTAATGACTTTGCCCAACAATTGTAATGACTTTGCCAACCACTGTTAATCACTTATCCGAACTCTAAAAATGACTTTGCTCAACAATTTTAATGACTTTGCACAACAATTGTAATGACGTTGCCAACAACTGTTAATCACTTATCCGACCTCTAAAAAGAACTTTGCCCAACAATTGTAATACTTTTGCCAACAACTGTTAATCAATAATCCGACCTCTAAAAATGACTTTGCCCAACAATTTTAATGACTTTGCCCAACAATTGTAATGACTTTGCCAACAACTGTTAATAACTTATCCGACCTCTAAAAATGACTTTTCTCAACAATTGTAATGACTTTGCCCAACAATTGTAATGACTTGCCCAACAATTGTAATTACTTTGCCCAACAATTGTAATGACCTTGCCAACCACTGTTAATCAATAATCCGACCTCTAAAAATGACTTTGCCCAACAATTGTAATGACTTTGCCAACCACTGTTAATCACTTATCCGACCTCTAAAAATGACTTTGCTCAACAATTTTAATGACTTTGCACAACAATTGTAATGACGTTGCCAACAACTGTTAATCACTTATCCGACCTCTAAAAAGAACTTTGCCAAACAATTGTAATACTTTTGCCAACCACTGTTAATCAATAATCCGACCTCTAAAAATGACTTTGCCCAACAATTGTAATGACTTGCCCAACAATTGTAATGACTTTGCCCAATCAATTGTAATGACTTTGCCCAACAATTGTAATGACTTTGCCCAACAATTGTAATGACTTTGCCCAACAATTGTAATGACTTTGCCCAACAATTGTAATGACTTAGCCCAACAATTGTAATGACTTTGCACAACAATTGAAATGACTTTGCCCAACAATTGTAATGACTTTGCCCAACAATTGTAATGACTTTGCCCAACAATTGTAATGACTTTGCCCAACAATTGTAATGACTTTGCCCAACAATTGTAATGACTCTGCCCAATCAATTGTAATGACTTTGCCCAACAATTGTATTGACTATGCCCAACAATTGTAATGACTTTACCCAACAATTGTAATGACTTTGCCCAACAATTGTAATGACTCTGCCCAATCAATTGTAATGACTTTGCCCAACAATTGTATTGACTATGCCCAACAATTGTAATGACTTTACCCAACAATTGTAATGACTTTGCCCAAAAATTGTAATGACTTTGCCCAACAATTGAAATGACTTTGCCCAACAATTGTAATGACTTTGCACAACAATTGTAATGACGTTGCCAACAACTGTTAATCACTTATCCGACCTCTAAAAATGACTTTGCTCAACAATTGTAATGACTTTGCCCAACAATTGTAATGACTTGCCCAACAATTGTAATTACTTTGCCCAACAATTGTAATGACCTTGCCAACCACTGTTAATCAATAATCCGACCTCTAAAAATGACTTTGCCCAACAATTGTAATGACTTTGCCAACCACTGTTAATCACTTATCCGACCTCTAAAAATGACTTTGCTCAACAATTTTAATGACTTTGCACAACAATTGTAGTGACGTTGCCAACAACTGTTAATCACTTATCCGACCTCTAAAAAGAACTTTGCCCAACAATTGTAATACTTTTGCCAACCACTGTAAATCAATAATCCGACCTCTAAAAATGACTTTGCCCAACAATTGTAATGACTTGCCCAACAATTGTAATGACTTTGCCCAATCAATTGTAATGACTTTGCCCAACAATTGTAATGACTTTGCCCAACAATTGTAATGACTTTGCCAACCACTGTTAATCACTTATCCGACCTCTAAAAATGACTTTGCTCAACAATTTTAATGACTTTGCACAACAATTGTAATGACGTTGCCAACAACTGTTAATCACTTATCCGACCTCTAAAAAGAACTTTGCCCAACAATTGTAATACTTTTGCCAACAACTGTTAATCAATAATCCGACCTCTAAAAATGACTTTGCCCAACAATTTTAATGACTTTGCCCAACAATTGTAATGACTTTGCCAACAACTGTTAATAACTTATCCGACCTCTAAAAATGACTTTGCTCAACAATTGTAATGACTTTGCCCAACAATTGTAATGACTTGCCCAACAATTGTAATTACTTTGCCCAACAATTGTAATGACCTTGCCAACCACTGTTAATCAATAATCCGACCTCTAAAAATGACTTTGCCCAACAATTGTAATGACTTTGCCAACCACTGTTAATCACTTATCCGACCTCTAAAAATGACTTTGCTCAACAATTTTAATGACTTTGCACAACAATTGTAATGACGTTGCCAACAACTGTTAATCACTTATCCGACCTCTAAAAAGAACTTTGCCCAACAATTGTAATACTTTTGCCAACCACTGTTAATCAATAATCCGACCTCTAAAAATGACTTTGCCCAACAATTGTAATGACTTGCCCAACAATTGTAATGACTTTGCCCAATCAATTGTAATGACTTTGCCCAACAATTGTAATTACTTTGCCCAACAATTGTAATGACTTTGCCCAACAATTGTAATGACTTTGCCCAACAATTGTAATGACTTAGCCCAACAATTGAAATGACTTTGCACAACAATTGAAATGACTTTGCCCAACAATTGTAATGACTTTGCCCAACAATTGTAATGACTTTGCCCAACAATTGTAATGACTTTGCCCAATCAATTGTAATGACTTTGCCCAACAATTGTAATGACTTTGCCCAACAATTGTAATGACTTTGCCCAACAATTGTAATGACTTTGCCCAACAATTGTAATGACTTAGCCCAACAATTGAAAAGACTTTGCACAACAATTGAAATGACTTTGCCCAACAATTGTAATGACTTTGCCCAACAATTGTAATGACTTTGCCCAACAATTGTAATGACTTTGCCCAACAATTGTAATGACTTTGCCCAACAATTGTAATGACTCTGCCCAATCAATTGTAATGACTTTGCCCAACAATTGTATTGACTATGCCCAACAATTGTAATGACTTTACCCAACAATTGTAATGACTTTGCCCAAAAATTGTAATGACTTTGCCCAACAATTGAAATGACTTTGCCCAACAATTGTAATGACTTTGCACAACAATTGTAATGACGTTGCCAACAACTGTTAATCACTTATCCGACCTCTAAAAATGACTTTGCTCAACAATTGTAATACTTTTGCCAACAACTGTTAATCAATAATCCGACCTCTAAAAATGACTTTGCCCAACAATTTTAATGACTTTGCCCAACAATTGTAATGACTTTGACAACAACTGTTAATAACTTATCCGACCTCTAAAAATGACTTTGCTCAACAATTGTAATGACTTTGCCCAACAATTGTAATGACTTGCCCAACAATTGTAATTACTTTGCCCAACAATTGTAATGACCTTGCCAACCACTGTTAATCAATAATCCGACCTCTAAAAATGACTTTGCCCAACAATTGTAATGACTTTGCCAACCACTGTTAATCACTTATCCGACCTCTAAAAATGACTTTGCTCAACAATTTTAATGACTTTGCACAACAATTGTAATGACGTTGCCAACAACTGTTAATCACTTATCCGACCTCTAAAAAGAACTTTGCCCAACAATTGTAATACTTTTGCCAACCACTGTTAATCAATAATCCGACCTCTAAAAATGACTTTGCCCAACAATTGTAATGACTTGCCCAACAATTGTAATGACTTAGCCCAACAATTGTAATGACTTTGCCCAACAATTGTAATGACTTTGCCCAACAATTGTAATGACTTTGCACAACAATTGTAATGACTTTGCCCAACAATTGTAATGACTCTGCCCAATCAATTGTAATGACTTTGCCCAACAATTGTATTGACTATGCCCAACAATTGTAATGACTTTACCCAACAATTGTAATGACTTTGCCCAAAAATTGTAATGACTTTGCCCAACAATTGAAATGACTTTGCCCAACAATTGTAATGACTTTGCCCAACAATTGAAATGACTTTGCCAACAACTGTTAATAACTTATCCGACCTCTAAAAATGACTTTGCTCAACAATTGTAATGACTTTGCCCAATCAATTGTAATGACTTTGCCCAATCAATTGTAATGACTTTGCCCAACAATTGTAATGACTTTGCCCAACAATTGTAATGACTTTGCCCAACAATTGTAATGACTTTGCCCAACAATTGTAATGACTTTGCCAACCACTGTTAATCACTTATCCAACCCCTAAAAAAGACTTTGCCCAACAATTGTAATGACTTTGCCAACCACTGTTAATCACTTATCCGACCTCTAAAAATGACTTTGCCAACCACTGGTAATGACTTTGCCAACCACTGGTAATGACTTTGCCAACCACTGTTAATGACTTTGCCAACCACTGTTAATTGCTTATCCGACCTCTCAAAATGACTTTGCCCAACAATTGCAATGACTTTGTCAACCACTGTTAATAACTTATCCGACCTCTAAAAAAGACCTAGCCCAACAATTGTAATGACTTTGCCAACCACTGTTGATTGCTTATCCGACCCCTAAAAAAGACTTTGCCCAACTATTGTAATGACTTTGCCAACAACTGTTAATCACTTATCCGACCTCTAAAAATGACTTTGCTCAACAATTGTAATACTTTTGCCAACAACTGTTAATCAATAATCCGACCTCTAAAAATGACTTTGCCCAACAATTTTAATGACTTTGCCCAACAATTGTAATGACTTTGACAACAACTGTTAATAACTTATCCGACCTCTAAAAATGACTTTGCTCAACAATTGTAATGACTTTGCCCAACAATTGTAATGACTTGCCCAACAATTGTAATTACTTTGCCCAACAATTGTAATGACCTTGCCAACCACTGTTAATCAATAATCCGACCTCTAAAAATGACTTTGCCCAACAATTGTAATGACTTTGCCAACCACTGTTAATCACTTATCCGACCTCTAAAAATGACTTTGCTCAACAATTTTAATGACTTTGCACAACAATTGTAATGACGTTGCCAACAACTGTTAATCACTTATCCGACCTCTAAAAAGAACTTTGCCCAACAATTGTAATACTTTTGCCAACCACTGTTAATCAATAATCCGACCTCTAAAAATGACTTTGCCCAACAATTGTAATGACTTGCCCAACAATTGTAATGACTTAGCCCAACAATTGTAATGACTTTGCCCAACAATTGTAATGACTTTGCCCAACAATTGTAATGACTTTGCCCAACAATTGTAATGACTTAGCCCAACAATTGTAATGACTTTGCACAACAATTGAAATGACTTTGCCCAACAATTGTAATGACTTTGCCCAACAATTGTAATGACTTTGCCAAACAATTGTAATGACTTTGCACAACAATTGTAATGACTTTGCCCAACAATTGTAATGACTCTGCCCAATCAATTGTAATGACTTTGCCCAACAATTGTATTGACTATGCCCAACAATTGTAATGACTTTACCCAACAATTGTAATGACTTTGCCCAAAAATTGTAATGACTTTGCCCAACAATTGAAATGACTTTGCCCAACAATTGTAATGACTTTGCCCAACAATTGAAATGACTTTGCCAACAACTGTTAATAACTTATCCGACCTCTAAAAATGACTTTGCTCAACAATTGTAATGACTTTGCCCAATCAATTGTAATGACTTTGCCCAATCAATTGTAATGACTTTGCCCAACAATTGTAATGACTTTGCCCAACAATTGTAATGACTTTGCCCAACAATTGTAATGACTTTGCCCAACAATTGTAATGACTTTGCCAACCACTGTTAATCACTTATCCAACCCCTAAAAAAGACTTTGCCCAACAATTGTAATGACTTTGCCAACCACTGTTAATCACTTATCCGACCTCTAAAAATGACTTTGCCAACCACTGGTAATGACTTTGCCAACCACTGGTAATGACTTTGCCAACCACTGTTAATGACTTTGCCAACCACTGTTAATTGCTTATCCGACCTCTCAAAATGACTTTGCCCAACAATTGCAATGACTTTGTCAACCACTGTTAATAACTTATCCGACCTCTAAAAAAGACCTAGCCCAACAATTGTAATGACTTTGCCAACCACTGTTGATTGCTTATCCGACCCCTAAAAAAGACTTTGCCCAACTATTGTAATGACTTTGCCAACCAATGTTAATCACTTATCCGACCTCTAAAAATGACTTTGCCAACCACTGGTAATGACTCTGCCAACCACTGTTAATTGCTTATCCGACCCCTAAAAAAGACTTTGCCCAACAATTGTAATGACTTTGCCAACCACTGTTAATCACTTATCCAACCCCTAAAAAATACTTTGCCCAACAATTGTAATGACTTTGCCAACCACTGTTAATCAATAATCCGACCTCTAAAAATGACTTTGCCCAACAATTGTAATGACTTGCCCAACAATTGTAATGACTTAGCCCAACAATTGTAATGACTTTGCCCAACAATTGTAATGACTCTGCCCAATCAATTGTAATGACTTTGCCCAACAATTGTATTGACTATGCCCAACAATTGTAATGACTTTACCCAACAATTGTAATGACTTTGCCCAAAAATTGTAATGACTTTGCCCAACAATTGAAATGACTTTGCCCAACAATTGTAATGACTTTGCCCAACAATTGAAATGACTTTGCCAACAACTGTTAATAACTTATCCGACCTCTAAAAATGACTTTGCTCAACAATTGTAATGACTTTGCCCAATCAATTGTAATGACTTTGCCCAATCAATTGTAATGACTTTGCCCAACAATTGTAATGACTTTGCCCAACAATTGTAATGACTTTGCCCAACAATTGTAATGACTTTGCCCAACAATTGTAATGACTTTGCCAACCACTGTTAATCACTTATCCAACCCCTAAAAAAGACTTTGCCCAACAATTGTAATGACTTTGCCAACCACTGTTAATCACTTATCCGACCTCTAAAAATGACTTTGCCAACCACTGGTAATGACTTTGCCAACCACTGGTAATGACTTTGCCAACCACTGTTAATGACTTTGCCAACCACTGTTAATTGCTTATCCGACCTCTCAAAATGACTTTGCCCAACAATTGCAATGACTTTGTCAACCACTGTTAATAACTTATCCGACCTCTAAAAAAGACCTAGCCCAACAATTGTAATGACTTTGCCAACCACTGTTGATTGCTTATCCGACCCCTAAAAAAGACTTTGCCCAACTATTGTAATGACTTTGCCAACCAATGTTAATCACTTATCCGACCTCTAAAAATGACTTTGCCAACCACTGGTAATGACTCTGCCAACCACTGTTAATTGCTTATCCGACCCCTAAAAAAGACTTTGCCCAACAATTGTAATGACTTTGCCAACCACTGTTAATCACTTATCCAACCCCTAAAAAATACTTTGCCCAACAATTGTAATGACTTTGCCAACCACTGTTAATCAATAATCCGACCTCTAAAAATGACTTTGCCCAACAATTGTAATGACTTGCCCAACAATTGTAATGACTTAGCCCAACAATTGTAATGACTTTGCCCAACAATTGTAATGACTTTGCCCAACAATTGTAATGACTTTGCCCAACAATTGTAATGACTTAGCCCAACAATTGTAATGACTTTGCACAACAATTGAAATGACTTTGCCCAACAATTGTAATGACTTTGCCCAACAATTGTAATGACTTTGCCCAACAATTGTAATGACTTTGCCCAACAATTGTAATGACTTTGCCCAACAATTGTAATGACTTTGCCCAACAATTGTAATGACTCTGCCCAATCAATTGTAATGACTTTGCCCAACAATTGTATTGACTATGCCCAACAATTGTAATGACTTTACCCAACAATTGTAATGACTTTGCCCAAAAATTGTAATGACTTTGCCCAACAATTGAAATGACTTTGCCCAACAATTGTAATGACTTTGCACAACAATTGTAATGACGTTGCCAACAACTGTTAATCACTTATCCGACCTCTAAAAATGACTTTGCTCAACAATTGTAATACTTTTGCCAACAACTGTTAATCAATAATCCGACCTCTAAAAATGACTTTGCCCAACAATTTTAATGACTTTGCCCAACAATTGTAATGACTTTGACAACAACTGTTAATAACTTATCCGACCTCTAAAAATGACTTTGCTCAACAATTGTAATGACTTTGCCCAACAATTGTAATGACTTGCCCAACAATTGTAATTACTTTGCCCAACAATTGTAATGACCTTGCCAACCACTGTTAATCAATAATCCGACCTCTAAAAATGACTTTGCCCAACAATTGTAATGACTTTGCCAACCACTGTTAATCACTTATCCGACCTCTAAAAATGACTTTGCTCAACAATTTTAATGACTTTGCACAACAATTGTAATGACGTTGCCAACAACTGTTAATCACTTATCCGACCTCTAAAAAGAACTTTGCTCAACAATTGTAATACTTTTGCCAACCACTGTTAATCAATAATCCGACCTCTAAAAATGACTTTGCCCAACAATTGTAATGACTTGCCCAACAATTGTAATGACTTAGCCCAACAATTGTAATGACTTTGCCCAACAATTGTAATGACTTTGCCCAACAATTGTAATGACTTTGCACAACAATTGTAATGACTTTGCCCAACAATTGTAATGACTCTGCCCAATCAATTGTAATGACTTTGCCCAACAATTGTATTGACTATGCCCAACAATTGTAATGACTTTACCCAACAATTGTAATGACTTTGCCCAAAAATTGTAATGACTTTGCCCAACAATTGAAATGACTTTGCCCAACAATTGTAATGACTTTGCCCAACAATTGAAATGACTTTGCCAACAACTGTTAATAACTTATCCGACCTCTAAAAATGACTTTGCTCAACAATTGTAATGACTTTGCCCAATCAATTGTAATGACTTTGCCCAATCAATTGTAATGACTTTGCCCAACAATTGTAATGACTTTGCCCAACAATTGTAATGACTTTGCCCAACAATTGTAATGACTTTGCCCAACAATTGTAATGACTTTGCCAACCACTGTTAATCACTTATCCAACCCCTAAAAAAGACTTTGCCCAACAATTGTAATGACTTTGCCAACCACTGTTAATCACTTATCCGACCTCTAAAAATGACTTTGCCAACCACTGGTAATGACTTTGCCAACCACTGGTAATGACTTTGCCAACCACTGTTAATGACTTTGCCAACCACTGTTAATTGCTTATCCGACCTCTCAAAATGACTTTGCCCAACAATTGCAATGACTTTGTCAACCACTGTTAATAACTTATCCGACCTCTAAAAAAGACCTAGCCCAACAATTGTAATGACTTTGCCAACCACTGTTGATTACTTATCCGACCCCTAAAAAAGACTTTGCCCAACTATTGTAATGACTTTGCCAACAACTGTTAATCACTTATCCGACCTCTAAAAATGACTTTGCTCAACAATTGTAATACTTTTGCCAACAACTGTTAATCAATAATCCGACCTCTAAAAATGACTTTGCCCAACAATTTTAATGACTTTGCCCAACAATTGTAATGACTTTGACAACAACTGTTAATAACTTATCCGACCTCTAAAAATGACTTTGCTCAACAATTGTAATGACTTTGCCCAACAATTGTAATGACTTGCCCAACAATTGTAATTACTTTGCCCAACAATTGTAATGACCTTGCCAACCACTGTTAATCAATAATCCGACCTCTAAAAATGACTTTGCCCAACAATTGTAATGACTTTGCCAACCACTGTTAATCACTTATCCGACCTCTAAAAATGACTTTGCTCAACAATTTTAATGACTTTGCACAACAATTGTAATGACGTTGCCAACAACTGTTAATCACTTATCCGACCTCTAAAAAGAACTTTGCCCAACAATTGTAATACTTTTGCAAACCACTGTTAATCAATAATCCGACCTCTAAAAATGACTTTGCCCAACAATTGTAATGACTTGCCCAACAATTGTAATGACTTAGCCCAACAATTGTAATGACTTTGCCCAACAATTGTAATGACTTTGCCCAACAATTGTAATGACTTTGCCCAACAATTGTAATGACTTAGCCCAACAATTGTAATGACTTTGCACAACAATTGAAATGACTTTGCCCAACAATTGTAATGACTTTGCCCAACAATTGTAATGACTTTGCCAAACAATTGTAATGACTTTGCACAACAATTGTAATGACTTTGCCCAACAATTGTAATGACTCTGCCCAATCAATTGTAATGACTTTGCCCAACAATTGTATTGACTATGCCCAACAATTGTAATGACTTTACCCAACAATTGTAATGACTTTGCCCAAAAATTGTAATGACTTTGCCCAACAATTGAAATGACTTTGCCCAACAATTGTAATGACTTTGCCCAACAATTGAAATGACTTTGCCAACAACTGTTAATAACTTATCCGACCTCTAAAAATGACTTTGCTCAACAATTGTAATGACTTTGCCCAATCAATTGTAATGACTTTGCCCAATCAATTGTAATGACTTTGCCCAACAATTGTAATGACTTTGCCCAACAATTGTAATGACTTTGCCCAACAATTGTAATGACTTTGCCCAACAATTGTAATGACTTTGCCAACCACTGTTAATCACTTATCCAACCCCTAAAAAAGACTTTGCCCAACAATTGTAATGACTTTGCCAACCACTGTTAATCACTTATCCGACCTCTAAAAATGACTTTGCCAACCACTGGTAATGACTTTGCCAACCACTGGTAATGACTTTGCCAACCACTGTTAATGACTTTGCCAACCACTGTTAATTGCTTATCCGACCTCTCAAAATGACTTTGCCCAACAATTGCAATGACTTTGTCAACCACTGTTAATAACTTATCCGACCTCTAAAAAAGACCTAGCCCAACAATTGTAATGACTTTGCCAACCACTGTTGATTGCTTATCCGACCCCTAAAAAAGACTTTGCCCAACTATTGTAATGACTTTGCCAACCAATGTTAATCACTTATCCGACCTCTAAAAATGACTTTGCCAACCACTGGTAATGACTCTGCCAACCACTGTTAATTGCTTATCCGACCCCTAAAAAAGACTTTGCCCAACAATTGTAATGACTTTGCCAACCACTGTTAATCACTTATCCAACCCCTAAAAAATACTTTGCCCAACAATTGTAATGACTTTGCCAACCACTGTTAATCAATAATCCGACCTCTAAAAATGACTTTGCCCAACAATTGTAATGACTTGCCCAACAATTGTAATGACTTAGCCCAACAATTGTAATGACTTTGCCCAACAATTGTAATGACTTTGCCCAACAATTGTAATGACTTTGCCCAACAATTGTAATGACTTAGCCCAACAATTGTAATGACTTTGCACAACAATTGAAATGACTTTGCCCAACAATTGTAATGATTTTGCCCAACAATTGTAATGACTTTGCCAAACAATTGTAATGACTTTGCACAACAATTGTAATGACTTTGCCCAACAATTGTAATGACTCTGCCCAATCAATTGTAATGACTTTGCCCAACAATTGTATTGACTATGCCCAACAATTGTAATGACTTTACCCAACAATTGTAATGACTTTGCCCAAAAATTGTAATGACTTTGCCCAACAATTGAAATGACTTTGCCCAACAATTGTAATGACTTTGCCCAACAATTGAAATGACTTTGCCAACAACTGTTAATAACTTATCCGACCTCTAAAAATGACTTTGCTCAACAATTGTAATGACTTTGCCCAATCAATTGTAATGACTTTGCCCAATCAATTGTAATGACTTTGCCCAACAATTGTAATGACTTTGCCCAACAATTGTAATGACTTTGCCCAACAATTGTAATGACTTTGCCCAACAATTGTAATGACTTTGCCAACCACTGTTAATCACTTATCCAACCCCTAAAAAAGACTTTGCCCAACAATTGTAATGACTTTGCCAACCACTGTTAATCACTTATCCGACCTCTAAAAATGACTTTGCCAACCACTGGTAATGACTTTGCCAACCACTGGTAATGACTTTGCCAACCACTGTTAATGACTTTGCCAACCACTGTTAATTGCTTATCCGACCTCTCAAAATGACTTTGCCCAACAATTGCAATGACTTTGTCAACCACTGTTAATAACTTATCCGACCTCTAAAAAAGACCTAGCCCAACAATTGTAATGACTTTGCCAACCACTGTTGATTGCTTATCCGACCCCTAAAAAAGACTTTGCCCAACTATTGTAATGACTTTGCCAACCAATGTTAATCACTTATCCAACCTCTAAAAATGACTTTGCCAACCACTGGTAATGACTCTGCCAACCACTGTTAATTGCTTATCCGACCCCTAAAAAAGACTTTGCCCAACAATTGTAATGACTTTGCCAACCACTGTTAATCACTTATCCAACCCCTAAAAAATACTTTGCCCAACAATTGTAATGACTTTGCCAACCACTGTTAATCACTTATCCGACCTCTAAAAATGAATTTGCCAACCACTGGTAATGACTCTGCCAACCACTGTAAATCGCTTATCCGACCCCTAAAAAAGACTTTGCCCAACTATTGTAATGACTTTGCCAACCACTATTAATCACTAATCCGATATCAAAAAATCACTTTTCCCAACAATTGTAATGAATTTGCCCAACGATTATTATAACTTTGCCAACCACTGTTAATCACTTATCCGACCTCTAAAAATGAATTTGCCCAACAATTGTAATCACTTTGCCAACCACTGTTAATTACTTATCAGACCTCTAAAAATCATTTTGCCCAACAATTGTAACGACTTTGCCCAACAATAGTAATAACTTTGCCAACCACTGTTAATTGCTTATCCGACCACTAAAAATGACTTTGCCCAACAATTGTAATGACTTTGCCAACCACTGTTATTAACTTATCAGACCTCTAAAAAAGACCTAGCCCAACAATTGTAATGACTTTGCCAACCACTGTTAATAACTTATCAGACCTCTAAAAAAGACTTTGCCCAACAATTGTAATGACTTTGCAAACCAATGTTAATCAGTTATCCAACCCCTAAAAAAGACTTTGCCCAACCACTGTTAATTGCTTATCCGACCCCTAAAAAAAACCTAGCCCAACAATTGTAATGACTTTGCCAACCACTGTTAATAACTTTGCCCAACAATTGTAATGACTCTGCCCAATCAATTGTAATGACTTTGCCCAACAATTGTATTGACTATGCCCAACAATTGTAATGACTTTACCCAACAATTGTAATGACTTTGCCCAAAAATTGTAATGACTTTGCCCAACAATTGAAATGACTTTGCCCAACAATTGTAATGACTTTGCACAACAATTGTAATGACGTTGCCAACAACTGTTAATCACTTATCCGACCTCTAAAAATGACTTTGCTCAACAATTGTAATACTTTTGCCAACAACTGTTAATCAATAATCCGACCTCTAAAAATGACTTTGCCCAACAATTTTAATGACTTTGCCCAACAATTGTAATGACTTTGACAACAACTGTTAATAACTTATCCGACCTCTAAAATGACTTTGCTCAACAATTGTAATGACTTTGCCCAACAATTGTAATGACTTGCCCAACAATTGTAATTACTTTGCCCAACAATTGTAATGACCTTGCCAACCACTGTTAATCAATAATCCGACCTCTAAAAATGACTTTGCCCAACAATTGTAATGACTTTGCCAACCACTGTTAATCACTTATCCGACCTCTAAAAATGACTTTGCTCAACAATTTTAATGACTTTGCACAACAATTGTAATGACGTTGCCAACAACTGTTAATCACTTATCCGACCTCTAAAAAGAACTTTGCCCAACAATTGTAATACTTTTGCCAACCACTGTTAATCAATAATCCGACCTCTAAAAATGACTTTGCCCAACAATTGTAATGACTTGCCCAACAATTGTAATGACTTAGCCCAACAATTGTAATGACTTTGCCCAACAATTGTAATGACTTTGCCCAACAATTGTAATGACTTTGCACAACAATTGTAATGACTTTGCCCAACAATTGTAATGACTCTGCCCAATCAATTGTAATGACTTTGCCCAACAATTGTATTGACTATGCCCAACAATTGTAATGACTTTACCCAACAATTGTAATGACTTTGCCCAAAAATTGTAATGACTTTGCCCAACAATTGAAATGACTTTGCCCAACAATTGTAATGACTTTGCCCAACAATTGAAATGACTTTGCCAACAACTGTTAATAACTTATCCGACCTCTAAAAATGACTTTGCTCAACAATTGTAATGACTTTGCCCAATCAATTGTAATGACTTTGCCCAATCAATTGTAATGACTTTGCCCAACAATTGTAATGACTTTGCCCAACAATTGTAATGACTTTGCCAACCACTGTTAATCACTTATCCAACCCCTAAAAAAGACTTTGCCCAACAATTGTAATGACTTTGCCAACCACTGTTAATCACTTATCCGACCTCTAAAAATGACTTTGCCAACCACTGGTAATGACTTTGCCAACCACTGGTAATGACTTTGCCAACCACTGTTAATGACTTTGCCAACCACTGTTAATTGCTTATCCGACCTCTCAAAATGACTTTGCCCAACAATTGCAATGACTTTGTCAACCACTGTTAATAACTTATCCGACCTCTAAAAAAGACCTAGCCCAACAATTGTAATGACTTTGCCAACCACTGTTGATTACTTATCCGACCCCTAAAAAAGACTTTGCCCAACTATTGTAATGACTTTGCCAACAACTGTTAATCACTTATCCGACCTCTAAAAATGACTTTGCTCAACAATTGTAATACTTTTGCCAACAACTGTTAATCAATAATCCGACCTCTAAAAATGACTTTGCCCAACAATTTTAATGACTTTGCCCAACAATTGTAATGACTTTGACAACAACTGTTAATAACTTATCCGACCTCTAAAAATGACTTTGCTCAACAATTGTAATGACTTTGCCCAACAATTGTAATGACTTGCCCAACAATTGTAATTACTTTGCCCAACAATTGTAATGACCTTGCCAACCACTGTTAATCAATAATCCGACCTCTAAAAATGACTTTGCCCAACAATTGTAATGACTTTGCCAACCACTGTTAATCACTTATCCGACCTCTAAAAATGACTTTGCTCAACAATTTTAATGACTTTGCACAACAATTGTAATGACGTTGCCAACAACTGTTAATCACTTATCCGACCTCTAAAAAGAACTTTGCCCAACAATTGTAATACTTTTGCAAACCACTGTTAATCAATAATCCGACCTCTAAAAATGACTTTGCCCAACAATTGTAATGACTTGCCCAACAATTGTAATGACTTAGCCCAACAATTGTAATGACTTTGCCCAACAATTGTAATGACTTTGCCCAACAATTGTAATGACTTTGCCCAACAATTGTAATGACTTAGCCCAACAATTGTAATGACTTTGCACAACAATTGAAATGACTTTGCCCAACAATTGTAATGACTTTGCCCAACAATTGTAATGACTTTGCCAAACAATTGTAATGACTTTGCACAACAATTGTAATGACTTTGCCCAACAATTGTAATGACTCTGCCCAATCAATTGTAATGACTTTGCCCAACAATTGTATTGACTATGCCCAACAATTGTAATGACTTTACCCAACAATTGTAATGACTTTGCCCAAAAATTGTAATGACTTTGCCCAACAATTGAAATGACTTTGCCCAACAATTGTAATGACTTTGCCCAACAATTGAAATGACTTTGCCAACAACTGTTAATAACTTATCCGACCTCTAAAAATGACTTTGCTCAACAATTGTAATGACTTTGCCCAATCAATTGTAATGACTTTGCCCAATCAATTGTAATGACTTTGCCCAACAATTGTAATGACTTTGCCCAACAATTGTAATGACTTTGCCCAACAATTGTAATGACTTTGCCCAACAATTGTAATGACTTTGCCAACCACTGTTAATCACTTATCCAACCCCTAAAAAAGACTTTGCCCAACAATTGTAATGACTTTGCCAACCACTGTTAATCACTTATCCGACCTCTAAAAATGACTTTGCCAACCACTGGTAATGACTTTGCCAACCACTGGTAATGACTTTGCCAACCACTGTTAATGACTTTGCCAACCACTGTTAATTGCTTATCCGACCTCTCAAAATGACTTTGCCCAACAATTGCAATGACTTTGTCAACCACTGTTAATAACTTATCCGACCTCTAAAAAAGACCTAGCCCAACAATTGTAATGACTTTGCCAACCACTGTTGATTGCTTATCCGACCCCTAAAAAAGACTTTGCCCAACTATTGTAATGACTTTGCCAACCAATGTTAATCACTTATCCGACCTCTAAAAATGACTTTGCCAACCACTGGTAATGACTCTGCCAACCACTGTTAATTGCTTATCCGACCCCTAAAAAAGACTTTGCCCAACAATTGTAATGACTTTGCCAACCACTGTTAATCACTTATCCAACCCCTAAAAAATACTTTGCCCAACAATTGTAATGACTTTGCCAACCACTGTTAATCAATAATCCGACCTCTAAAAATGACTTTGCCCAACAATTGTAATGACTTGCCCAACAATTGTAATGACTTAGCCCAACAATTGTAATGACTTTGCCCAACAATTGTAATGACTTTGCCCAACAATTGTAATGACTTTGCCCAACAATTGTAATGACTTAGCCCAACAATTGTAATGACTTTGCACAACAATTGAAATGACTTTGCCCAACAATTGTAATGATTTTGCCCAACAATTGTAATGACTTTGCCAAACAATTGTAATGACTTTGCACAACAATTGTAATGACTTTGCCCAACAATTGTAATGACTCTGCCCAATCAATTGTAATGACTTTGCCCAACAATTGTATTGACTATGCCCAACAATTGTAATGACTTTACCCAACAATTGTAATGACTTTGCCCAAAAATTGTAATGACTTTGCCCAACAATTGAAATGACTTTGCCCAACAATTGTAATGACTTTGCCCAACAATTGAAATGACTTTGCCAACAACTGTTAATAACTTATCCGACCTCTAAAAATGACTTTGCTCAACAATTGTAATGACTTTGCCCAATCAATTGTAATGACTTTGCCCAATCAATTGTAATGACTTTGCCCAACAATTGTAATGACTTTGCCCAACAATTGTAATGACTTTGCCCAACAATTGTAATGACTTTGCCCAACAATTGTAATGACTTTGCCAACCACTGTTAATCACTTATCCAACCCCTAAAAAAGACTTTGCCCAACAATTGTAATGACTTTGCCAACCACTGTTAATCACTTATCCGACCTCTAAAAATGACTTTGCCAACCACTGGTAATGACTTTGCCAACCACTGGTAATGACTTTGCCAACCACTGTTAATGACTTTGCCAACCACTGTTAATTGCTTATCCGACCTCTCAAAATGACTTTGCCCAACAATTGCAATGACTTTGTCAACCACTGTTAATAACTTATCCGACCTCTAAAAAAGACCTAGCCCAACAATTGTAATGACTTTGCCAACCACTGTTGATTGCTTATCCGACCCCTAAAAAAGACTTTGCCCAACTATTGTAATGACTTTGCCAACCAATGTTAATCACTTATCCAACCTCTAAAAATGACTTTGCCAACCACTGGTAATGACTCTGCCAACCACTGTTAATTGCTTATCCGACCCCTAAAAAAGACTTTGCCCAACAATTGTAATGACTTTGCCAACCACTGTTAATCACTTATCCAACCCCTAAAAAATACTTTGCCCAACAATTGTAATGACTTTGCCAACCACTGTTAATCACTTATCCGACCTCTAAAAATGAATTTGCCAACCACTGGTAATGACTCTGCCAACCACTGTAAATCGCTTATCCGACCCCTAAAAAAGACTTTGCCCAACTATTGTAATGACTTTGCCAACCACTATTAATCACTAATCCGATATCAAAAAATCACTTTTCCCAACAATTGTAATGAATTTGCCCAACGATTATTATAACTTTGCCAACCACTGTTAATCACTTATCCGACCTCTAAAAATGAATTTGCCCAACAATTGTAATCACTTTGCCAACCACTGTTAATTACTTATCAGACCTCTAAAAATCATTTTGCCCAACAATTGTAACGACTTTGCCCAACAATAGTAATAACTTTGCCAACCACTGTTAATTGCTTATCCGACCACTAAAAATGACTTTGCCCAACAATTGTAATGACTTTGCCAACCACTGTTATTAACTTATCAGACCTCTAAAAAAGACCTAGCCCAACAATTGTAATGACTTTGCCAACCACTGTTAATAACTTATCAGACCTCTAAAAAAGACTTTGCCCAACAATTGTAATGACTTTGCAAACCAATGTTAATCAGTTATCCAACCCCTAAAAAAGACTTTGCCCAACCACTGTTAATTGCTTATCCGACCCCTAAAAAAAACCTAGCCCAACAATTGTAATGACTTTGCCAACCACTGTTAATAACTTATCAGACCTCTAAAAATGAATTTGCCCAACAATTGTAATCACTTTGCCAACCACTGTTAATTACTTATCAGACCTCTAAAAATCACTTTGCCCAACAATTGTAACGACTTTGCCCAACAATTGTAATAACTTTGCCAACCACTGTTAATAACTTATCAGACCTCTAAAAAAGACCTAGCCCAACAATTGTAATGACTTTGCCAACCACTGTTAATTGCTTATCCGACCCCTAAAAAAGACCTAGCCCAACAATTGTAATGACTTTGCCAACCACAATTAATTGCTTATCCGACCTCTAAAAATGACTTTGCCAACCACTGGTAATGACTTTGCCAACCACTGTTAATTGCTTATCCGACCACTAAAAATGACTTTGCCCAACAATTGTAATGACTTTGCCAACCACTGTTAATAACTTATCAGACCTCTAAAAAAGACCTAGCCCAACAATTGTAATGACTTTGCCAACCACTGTTAATTGCTTATCCGACCCCTAAAAAAGACCTAGCCCAACAATTGTAATGACTTTGCCAACCACAATTAATTGCTTATCCGACCTCTAAAAATGACTTTGCCAACCACTGGTAATGACTTTGCCAACCACTGTTAATTGCTTATCCGACCCCTAAAAAAGACCTAGCCCAACAATTGTAATGACTTTGCCAACCACTGTTAATAACTTATCAGACCTCTAAAAAAGACTTTGCCCAACAATTGTAATGACTTTGCAAACCAATATTAATCACTTATCCAACCCCTAAAAAAGACTTTGCCCAACCATTGTAATGACTTTGCCAACCACTGTTAATCACTTATCCGACCTCTAAAAATGACTTTGCCAACCACTGGTAATGACTCTGCCAACCACTGTTAATTTCTTATCCGACCCCTAAAAAAGACTTTGCCCATAAATTGTAATGACTTTGCCAACCACTGTTAATCACTTATCCAACCCCTAAAAAAGACTTTGCCCAACAATTGTAATGACTTTGCCAACCACTGTTAATCACTTATCCGACCTCTAAAAATGAATTTGCCAACCACTGGTAATGACTCTGCCAACCACTGTTAATCGCTTATCCGACCCCTAAAAAAGACTTTGCCCAACTATTGTAATGACTTTGCCAACCACTATTAATCACTAATCCGACCTCAAAAAATCACTTTTCCCAACAATTGTAATGAATTTGCCCAACGATTATTATTACTTTGCCAACCACTGTTAATCACTTATCCGACCTCTAAAAATGAATTTGCCCAACAATTGTAATCACTTTGCCAACCACTGTTAATTACTTATCAGACCTCTAAAAATCACTTTGCCCAACAATTGTAACGACTTTGCCCAACAATTGTAATAACTTTGCCAACCACTGTTAATTGCTTATCCGACCACTAAAAATGACTTTGCCCAACAATTGTAATGACTTTGCCAACCACTGTTAATAACTTATCAGACCTTTAAAAAAGACCTAGCCCAACAATTGGAATGACTTTGCCAACCACTGTTAATTGCTTATCCGACCCCTAAAAAAGACCTAGCCCAACAATTGTAATGACTTTGCCAACCACTGTTAATAACTTATCAGACCTCTAAAAAAGACTTTGCCCAACAATTGTAATGACTTTGCAAACCAATGTTAATCACTTATCCAACCCCTAAAAAAGACTTTGCCCAACCACTGGTAATGACTTTGCCAACCACTGTTAATGACTCTGCCAACCACTGTTAATTGCTTATCCGACCCCTAAAAAATACTTTGCCCAACAATTGTAATGACTTTGCCAACCACTGTTAATCACTTATCCAACCCCTAAAAAAGACTTTGCCCAACCACTGGTAATGACTTTGCCAACCACTGTTAATCACTAATCCGAGCTCTAAAAATGAATTTTCCAACCACTGGTAATGACTCTGCCAACCACTGTTAATTGCTTATCCGACCCCTAAAAAAGACTTTGCCCAACAATTGTAATGAATTTGCCCAACAATTGTAATGACTTTGCTAACCACAGTTAATCACTTATCCGACCTCTAAAAATGACTTTGCCCAACAATTGTAATGACTTTGCCATCTCCTGTTAATCACTTATCCCACCTCTAAAAATGACTTTGCCAACCACTGGTAATGACTTTTCCAACCACTGTTAATCACTTATCCGACCTATAAAAATCACTTTGCCCAACAATTGTAATGATTTTGCCCAACTATTGTTATAACTTTGCCAACCACTGTTAATCACTTATCCGACCTCTAAAAATGACTTTGCACAACAATTGTAATGACTTTGCCAACCACTGTTAATAACTTATCCGACCTTTAAAAATGACTTTACCAACCATTGGAAATGACTTTGCCAACTACTGGTAAAGACTTTGCCAACCACTGTTAATTGCTTATCCGACCTCTAAAAATGACTTTACCCAACAATTTAATGACTTTGCCAACTACTGTTAATCACTTATCCGACCTCTAAAAATGACTTTGCCAACCACAGGTAATGACTTTGCCAACCACTGGTAATGACTTTGCCAACCACTGTTAATTGCTTATCCGACCTCTAAAAATGACTTTGCCCAACAATTGCAATGACTTTGCCAACCACTGTTAATTGCTCATCCGACCCCTAAAAAAGACTTTGCCCAACAATTGTAATGACTTTGCCAACCAATGTTAATCACTTATCCAACCCCTAAAAAAGACTTTGCCCAAACACTGGTAATGACTCTGCCAACCACTGTCAATCGCCTATCCGACCCCTAAAAAAGACTTTGCCCAACTATTGTAATGACTTTGCCAACCAATATTAATCACTTATCCGACCTATAAAAATCACTTTGCCCAACAATTGTAATGATTTTGCCCAACTATTGTTATAACTTTGCCAACCACTGTTAATCACTAATCCGACCTCTAAAAATGACTTTGCACAACAATTGTAATGACTTTGCCAACCACTGTTAATAACTTATCCGACCTTTAAAAATGACTTTACCAACCATTGGAAATGACTTTGCCAACTACTGGTAATGACTTTGCCAACCACTGTTAATTGCTTATCCGACCTCTAAAAATGACTTTACCCAACAATTTAATGACTTTGCCAACTACTGTTAATCACTTATCCGACCTCTAAAAATGACTTTGCCAACCACAGGTAATGACTTTGCCAACCACTGGTAATGACTTTGCCAACCACTGTTAATTGCTTATCCGACCTCTAAAAATGACTTTGCCCAACAATTGCAATGACTTTGCCAACCACTGTTAATTGCTCATCCGACCCCTAAAAAAGACTTTGCCCAACAATTGTAATGACTTTGCCAACCACTGTTAATCACTTATCCAACCCCTAAAAAAGACTTTGCCCAACCACTGGTAATGACTTTGCCAACCACTGTTAATCACTTATCCGACCTCTAAAAATGACTTTGCCAACCACTGGTAATGACTTTTCCAACCACTGTTAATCACTCATCCGACCTATAAAAATCACTTTGCCCAACAATTGTAATGAATTTGCCCAACTATTGTTATAACTTTGCCAACCACTGTTAATCACTTATCCGACCTCTAAAAATGACTTTGCACAACAATTGTAATGACTTTGCCAACCACTGTTAATAACTTATCCGACCTTTAAAAATGACTTTACCAACCATTGGAAATGACTTTGCCAACTACTGGTAATGACTTTGCCAACCACTGTTAATTGCTTATCCGACCTCTAAAAATGACTTTACCCAACAATTTAATGACTTTGCCAACTACTGTTAATCACTTATCCGACCTCTAAAAATGACTTTGCCAACCACAGGTAATGACTTTGCCAACCACTGGTAATGACTTTGCCAACCACTGTTAATTGCTTATCCGACCTCTAAAAATGACTTTGCCCAACAATTGCAATGACTTTGCCAACCACTGTTAATTGCTCATCCGACCCCTAAAAAAGACTTTGCCCAACAATTGTAATGACTTTGCCAACCACTGTTAATCACTTATCCAACCCCTAAAAAAGACTTTGCCCAACCACTGGTAATGACTTTGCCAACCACTGTTAATCACTTATCCGACCTCTAAAAATGAATTTGCCAAACACTGGTAATGACTCTGCCAACCACTGTCAATCGCCTATCCGACCCCTAAAAAAGACTTTGCCCAACTATTGTAATGACTTTGCCAACCAATATTAATCACTAATCCGACCTCTAAAAATAACTTTGCCCAACAATTGTAATGACTTTGCCAACCACTGTTAATCACTTATCCAACCCCTAAAAAAGACTTTGCCCAACAATTGTAATGACTTTGCTAACCACTGTTAATAACTAATCTGACCTCTAAAAAAGACCTAGCCCAAAAATTTTAATGACTTTGCCAAACACTGTTAATCACTTATCCAACCCCTAAAAAAGACTTTGCCCACCCACTGGTAATGACTTTGCCAACCACTGTTAATCACTTATCCGACCTCTAAAAATGACTTTGCCCCACAATTGTAATGAATTTGCCCAACTATTGTTATAACTTTGCCAACCACTGTTAATCACTTATCCAACCCCTAAAAAAGACTTTGCCCATCAATAGGAATGACTTTGCCAACCACTATTAATCAATAATGCGACCACTAAAAATGACTTTTTCTAACAATTGTAATGACTTTGCCAACCACTATTAATCACTAATCCGACCACTAAAAATGACTTTGCCTAACAATTGTAATGAGTTTGCCAACCACTGGTAATGATTTTGCCAACAACTGTTAATCAATTATCCGACCTCTAAAAATGACTTTGCCCAATAATTGTAATGTTTTTGCCCAACTATTGTAATGACTTTGCCAACCACTTTTAATCACTTATCCGACCTCTAAAAATGACTTTGCCCAACCACTGGTAATAACTTTTCCAACCACTGTAAATCACCTATCCGACCTCTAAAAATGACTTTGCCCAACAATTTTAATGAATTTGCCCAACAATTGTAATAACTTTGCCAAACACTGATAATCACTTATCCGACCTCTAAAAATGAATTTGCCCAACATTTGTAATAAATTTCCTCAATAATTGTAATAACTTTGCCAACCACAGTTAATCACTTATCCGACCTCTAAAAATGAATTTGCCCAACAATTGTAATGACTTTGCCAACCACTGTTAATCACTTATCCGACCTCTAAAAATGACTTTGCACAACAATTGTAATGACTTTGCCAACCACTGTTAATCACTTATCCGACCTCTAAAAATGACTTTGCCTACCACTGGTAATGACTTTGTCAACCACTGGTAATGACCTTGCCAACCACTGTTAATCAATAATCC
Source organism: Brachionus asplanchnoidis (assembly GCA_025491095.1). NCBI lineage: Eukaryota > Metazoa > Rotifera > Eurotatoria > Ploima > Brachionidae > Brachionus > Brachionus asplanchnoidis. Next base: position 86,302 of record JAILYF010000062.1, read on the forward strand.
GACCTCTAAAAATGACTTTGCCCAACAATTGTAATGACTTTGCCAACCACTGTTAATCACTTATCCGACCTCTAAAAATTACTTTGCCCAACAATTGTAATGACTTTGCCAACCACTGTAAATCACTAATCCGACCTCTAAAAATAACTTTGCCCAACAATTGTAATGACTTTGCCAACCACTGTTAATCACTTATCCCACCCCTAAAAAAGACTTTGCCCAACAAATGTAATGTTTTTGCCCAACAATTGTAATGACTTTGCCGACCACTGTAAATCACTAATCCGACCTCTAAAAATAACTTTGCCCAACAATTGTAATGACTTTGCCAACTACTGTTAATCACTTATCCGACCTTTAAAAATGACTTTGCCCAACAATTGTAATGAATTTGCCCAACGATTATTATAACTTTGCCAACCACTGTAAATCACTAAACCGACCTCTAAAAATGAATTTTCCCAACAATTGTAATCACTTTGCCAACCACTGTGAATTACTTATCAGACCTCTAAAAATCACTTTGCCCAACAATTGTAACGACTTTGCCTAACAATTGTAATAACTTTGCCAAACACTGTTAATCACTTATCCGACCTCTAAAAATGACTTAGCCCAACAATTGTAATGACTTTGCCAACCACTGTTAATCACTTATCCGACCTCTAAAAATGACTTTGCACAACAATTGTAATGACTTTGCCAACCACTGTTAATCACTTATCCGACCTCTAAAAATGACTTTGCCTACCACTGGTAATGACTTTGTCAACCACTGGTAATGACTTTGCCAACCACTGTTAATCACTTATCCGACCTCTAAAAATGACTTTGCCCAACAATTATAACGACTTTGCCAACCACTGTTAATCACTTATCCGACCTCTAAAAATTACTTTGCCCAACAATTGTAATGACTTTGCCAACCACTGTAAATCACTAATCCGACCTCTAAAAATAACTTTGCCCAACAATTGTAATGACTTTGCCAACCACTGTTAATCACTTATCCCACCCCTAAAAAAGACTTTGCCCAACAAATGTAATGTTTTTGCCCAACAATTGTAATGACTTTGCCAACTACTGTTAATCACTTATCCGACCTTTAAAAATGACTTTGCCCAACAATTGTAATGAATTTGCCCAACGATTATTATAACTTTGCCAACCACTGTAAATCACTAAACCGACCTCTAAAAATGAATTTTCCCAACAATTGTAATCACTTTGCCAACCACTGTGAATTACTTATCAGACCTCTAAAAATCACTTTGCCCAACAATTGTAACGACTTTGCCTAACAATTGTAATAACTTTGCCAAACACTGTTAATCACTTATCCGACCTCTAAAAATGACTTAGCCCAACAATTGTAATGACTTTGCCAACCACTGTTAATCACTTATCCGACCTCTAAAAATGACTTTGCACAACAATTGTAATGACTTTGCCAACCACTGTTAATCACTTATCCGACCTCTAAAAATGACTTTGCCTACCACTGGTAATGACTTTGTCAACCACTGGTAATGACTTTGCCAACCACTGTTAATCACTTATCCGACCTCTAAAAATGACTTTGCCCAACAATTATAACGACTTTGCCAACCACTGTTAATCACTTATCCGACCTCTAAAAATTACTTTGCCCAACAATTGTAATGACTTTGCCAACCACTGTAAATCACTAATCCGACCTCTAAAAATAACTTTGCCCAACAATTGTAATGACTTTGCCAACCACTGTTAATCACTTATCCCACCCCTAAAAAAGACTTTGCCCAACAAATGTAATGTTTTTGCCCAACAATTGTAATGACTTTGCCAACTACTGTTAATCACTTATCCGACCTTTAAAAATGACTTTGCCCAACAATTGTAATGAATTTGCCCAACGATTATTATAACTTTGCCAACCACTGTAAATCACTAAACCGACCTCTAAAAATGAATTTTCCCAACAATTGTAATCACTTTGCCAACCACTGTGAATTACTTATCAGACCTCTAAAAATCACTTTGCCCAACAATTGTAACGACTTTGCCTAACAATTGTAATAACTTTGCCAAACACTGTTAATCACTTATCCGACCTCTAAAAATGACTTAGCCCAACAATTGTAATGACTTTGCCAACCACTGTTAATAACTTATCCGACCTCTAAAAATGACTTTACCAACCACTGGTAATGACTTTGCCAACCACTGGTAATGACTTTGCCAACCACTGTTAATTGCTTATCCGACCTCTAAAAAAGACCTAGCCCAACAATTGTAATGACTTTGCCAAACACTGTTAATCACTTATCCAACCCCTAAAAAAGACTTTGCCCAACCACTGGTAATGACTTTGCCAACCACTGTTAATCACTTATCCGACCTCTAAAAATGACTTTGCCCAACAATTGTAATAAATTTCCTCAATAATTGTAATAACTTTGCCAACCACTGTTAATCACTTATCCGACCTCTAAAAATGAATTTGCCCAACAATTGTAATGACTCTGCCAACCACTGTTAATCACTTATCCGACCTCTAAAAATGACTTTGCACAACAATTGTAATGACTTTGCCAACCACTGTTAATAACTTATCCGACCTCTAAAAATGACTTTGCCTACCACTGGTAATGACTTTGTCAACCACTGGTAATGACTTTGCCAACCACTGTTAATCACTTATCCGACATCTAAAAATGACTTTGCCTACCATTGGTAATGACTTTGTCAACCACTGGTAATGACTTTGCCAAACACTGTTAATCACTTATCCGACCTCTAAAAATGACGTTGCCCAACAATTATAACGACTTTGCCAACCACTGTAAATCACTTATCCGACCTCTAAAAATTACTTTGCCCAACAATTGTAATGACTTTGCCAACCACTGTAAATCACTAATCCGACCTCTAAAAATAACTTTGCCCAACAATTGTAATGACTTTGCCAACCACTGTTAATCACTTATCCAAGTCCTAAAAAAGACTTTGCCCAACAATTGTAATGAATTTGCCCAACGATTATTATAACATTGCCAACCACTGTTAATCACTTATCCGAACTCTAAAAATGAATTTGCCCAACAATTGTAATAACTTTGCCAACCACTGTTAATCACTTATCCGACCCCTAAAAATGAATTTGCCCAACAATTGTAATCACTTTGCCAACCACTGTGAATTACTTATCAGACCTCTAAAAATCACTTTGCCCAACAATTGTAACGACTTTGCCCAACAATTGTAATAACTTTGCCAAACACTGTTAATCACTTATCCGACCTCTAAAAATGACTTAGCCCAACAATTGTAATGACTTTGCCAACCACTGTTAATCACTTATCCGACATCTAAAAATGACTTTGCCTACCATTGGTAATGACTTTGTCAACCACTGGTAATGACTTTGCCAAACACTGTTAATCACTTATCCGACCTCTAAAAATGACGTTGCCCAACAATTATAACGACTTTGCCAACCACTGTAAATCACTTATCCGACCTCTAAAAATTACTTTGCCCAACAATTGTAATGACTTTGCCAACCACTGTAAATCACTAATCCGACCTATAAAAATAACTTTGCCCAACAATTGTAATGACTTTGCCAACCACTGTTAATCACTTATCCAAGTCCTAAAAAAGACTTTGCCCAACAATTGTAATGAATTTGCCCAACGATTATTATAACATTGCCAACCACTGTTAATCACTTATCCGAACTCTAAAAATGAATTTGCCCAACAATTGTAATAACTTTGCCAACCACTGTTAATCACTTATCCGACCCCTAAAAATGAATTTGCCCAACAATTGTAATCACTTTGCCAACCACTGTGAATTACTTATCAGACCTCTAAAAATCACTTTGCCCAACAATTGTAACGACTTTGCCCAACAATTGTAATAACTTTGCCAAACACTGTTAATCACTTATCCGACCTCTAAAAATGACTTAGCCCAACAATTGTAATGACTTTGCCAACCACTGTTAATAACTTATCCGACCTCTAAAAATGACTTTACCAACCACTGGTAATGACTTTGCCAACCACTGGTAATGACTTTACCAACCACTGTTAATTGCTTATCTGACCTCTAAAAAAGACCTAGCCCAACAATTGTAATGACTTTGCCAAACACTGTTAATCACTTATCGAACCCCTAAAAAAGACTTTGCCCAACCACTGGTAATGACTTTGCCAACCACTGTTAATCACTTATCCGACCTCTAAAAATGAATTTTCCCAACAATTGTAATGACTTTGCCAACCACTGTTAATCACTTATCCGACCTCTAAAAATGACTTTGCACAACAATTGTAATGACTTTGCCAACCACTGTTAATCACTTAACCGACCTCTAAAAATGACTTTGCCTACCACTGGTAATGACTTTGTCAACCACTGGTAATGACTTTGCAAACCACTGTTAATCACTTATCCGACCTCTAAAAATGACTTTGCCCAACAATTGTAACGACTTTGCCAACCACTGTTAATCACTTATCCGACCTCTAAAAATTACTTTGCCCAACAATTGTAATGACTTTGCCAACCACTGTAAATCACTAATCCGACCTCTAAAAATAACTTTGCCCAACAATTGTAATGACTTTGCCAACCACTGTTAATCACTTATCCGACCTCTAAAAATGAATTTGCCCAACAATTGTAATGACTTTGCCAACCACTATTAATCACTTATCCGACCTCTAAAAATGACTTTGCACAACAATTGTAATGACTTTGCCAACCACTGTTAATCACTTAACCGACCTCTAAAAATGACTTTGCCTACCACTGGTAATGACTTTGTCAACCACTGGTAATGACTTTGCCAACTACTGTTAATCACTTATCCGACCTCTAAAAATGACTTTGCCCAACAATTGTAACGACTTTGCCAACCACTGTTAATCACTTGTCCGACCTCTGAAAATTACTTTGCCCAACAATTGTAATGACTTTGCCAACCACTGTAAATCACTAATCCGACCTCTAAAAATAACTTTGCCCAACAATTGTAATAACTTTGCCAAACACTGTTAATCACTTATCCGACCTCTAAAAATGACTTAGCCCAACAATTGTAATGACTTTGCCAACCACTGTTAATAACTTATCCGACCTCTAAAAATGACTTTACCAACCACTGGTAATAGCTTTGCCAACCACTGGTAATGACTTTGCCAACCACTGTTAATTGCTTATCCGACCTCTAAAAAAGACCTAGCCCAACAATTGTAATGACTTTGCCAAACACTGTTAATCACTTATCCAACCCCTAAAAAAGACTTTGCCCAACCACTGGTAATGACTTTGCCAACCACTGTTAATCACTTATCCGACCTCTAAAAATGACTTTGCCCAACAATTGTAATAAATTTCCTCAATAATTGTAATAACTTTGCCAACCACTGTTAATCACTTATCCGACCTCTAAAAATGAATTTGCCCAACAATTGTAATGACTCTGCCAACCACTGTTAATCACTTATCCGACCTCTAAAAATGACTTTGCCTACCACTGGTAATGACTTTGTCAACCACTGGTAATGACTTTGCCAACCACTGTTAATCACTTATCCGACATCTAAAAATGACTTTGCCTACCACTGGTAATGACTTTGTCAACCACTGGTAATGACTTTGCCAAACACTGTTAATCACTTATCCGACCTCTAAAAATGACTTTGCCCAACAATTATAACGACTTTGCCAACCACTGTAAATCACTTATCCGACCTCTAAAAATTACTTTGCCCAACAATTGTAATGACTTTGCCAACCACTGTAAATCACTAATCCGACCTCTAAAAATAACTTTGCCCAACAATTGTAATGACTTTGCCAACCACTGTTAATCACTTATCCAACCCCTAAAAAAGACTTTGCCCAACAATTGTAATGAATTTGCCCAACGATTATTATAACTTTGCCAACCACTGTTAATCACTTATCCGACCTCTAAAAATGAATTTGCCCAACAATTGTAATGACTTTGCCAACCACTATTAATCACTTATCCGACCTCTAAAAATGACTTTGCACAACAATTGTAATGACTTTGCCAACCACTGTTAATCACTTAACCGACCTCTAAAAATGACTTTGCCTACCACTGGTAATGACTTTGTCAACCACTGGTAATGACTTTGCCAACTACTGTTAATCACTTATCCGACCTCTAAAAATGACTTTACCCAACAATTGTAACGACTTTGCCAACCACTGTTAATCACTTATCCGACCTCTGAAAATTACTTTGCCCAACAATTGTAATGACTTTGCCAACCACTGTAAATCACTAATCCGACCTCTAAAAATAACTTTGCCCAACAATTATAATAACTTTGCCAAACACTGTTTATCACTTATCCGACCTCTAAAAATGACTTAGCCCAACAATTGGAATGACTTTGCCAACCACTGTTAATAACTTATCCGACCTCTAAAAATGACTTTACCAACCATTGGTAATGACTTTGCCAACCACTGGTAATGACTTTGCCAACCACTGTTAATTGCTTATCCGACCTCTAAAAAAGACCTAGCCCAACAATTGTAATGACTTTGCCAAACACTGTTAATCACTTATCCAACCCCTAAAAAAGACTTTGCCCAACCACTGGTAATGACTTTGCCAACCACTGTTAATCACTTATCCGACCTCTAAAAATGACTTTGCCCAACAATTGTAATAAATTTCCTCAATAATTGTAATAACTTTGCCAACCACTGTTAATCACTTATCCGACCTCTAAAAATGACTTTGCCTACCACTGGTAATGACTTTGTCAACCACTGGTAATGACTTTGCCAACCACTGTTAATCACTTATCCGACATCTAAAAATGACTTTGCCTACCACTGGTAATGACTTTGTCAACCACTGGTAATGACTTTGCCAAACACTGTTAATCACTTATCCGACCTCTAAAAATGACTTTGCCCAACAATTATAACGACTTTGCCAACCACTGTAAATCACTTATCCGACCTCTAAAAATTACTTTGCCCAACAATTGTAATGACTTTGCCAACCACTGTAAATCACTAATCCGACCTCTAAAAATAACTTTGCCCAACAATTGTAATGACTTTGCCAACCACTGTTAATCACTTATCCAACCCCTAAAAAAGACTTTGCCCAACAATTGTAATGAATTTGCCCAACGATTATTATAACTTTGCCAACCACTGTTAATCACTTATCCGAACTCTAAAAATGAATTTGCCCAACAATTGTAATAACTTTGCCAACCACTGTTAATCACTTATCCGACCTCTAAAAATGAATTTGCCCAACAATTGTAATCACTTTGCCAACCACTGTGAATTACTTATCAGACCTCTAAAAATCACTTTGCCCAACAATTGTAACGACTTTGCCCAACAATTGTAATAACTTTGCCAAACACTGTTAATCACTTATCCGACCTCTAAAAATGACTCAGCCCAACAATTGTAATGACTTTGCCAACCACTGTTAATAACTTATCCGACCTCTTAAAATGACTTTACCAACCACTGGTAATGACTTTGCCAACCACTGGTAATGACTTTACCAACCACTGTTAATTGCTTATCTGACCTCTAAAAAAGACCTAGCCCAACAATTGTAATGACTTTGCCAAACACTGTTAATCACTTATCGAACCCCTAAAAAAGACTCTGCCCAACCACTGGTAATGACTTTGCCAACCACTGTTAATCACTTATCCGACCTCTAAAAATGAATTTGCCCAACAATTGTAATGACTTTGCCAACCACTGTTAATCACTTATCCGACCTCTAAAAATAACTTTGCACAACAATTGTAATGACTTTGCCAACCACTGTTAATCACTTAACCGACCTCTAAAAATGACTTTGCCTACCACTGGTAATGACTTTGTCAACCACTGGTAATGACTTTGCAAACCACTGTTAATCACTTATCCGACCTCTAAAAATGACTTTGCCCAACAATTGTAACGACTTTGCCAACCACTGTTAATCACTTATCCGACCTCTAAAAATTACTTTGCCCAACAATTGTAATGAATTTGCCAACCACTGTAAATCACTAATCCGACCTCTAAAAATAACTTTGCCCAACAATTGTAATGACTTTGCCAACCACTGTTAATCACTTATCCGACCTCTAAAAATGAATTTGCCCAACAATTGTAATGACTTTGCCAACCACTATTAATCACTTATCCGACCTCTAAAAATGACTTTGCACAACAATTGTAATGACTTTGCCAACCACTGTTAATCACTTAACCGACCTCTAAAAATGACTTTGCCTACCACTGGTAATGACTTTGTCAACCACTGGTAATGACTTTGCCAACTACTGTAAATCACTTATCCGACCTCTAAAAATGACTTTGCCCAACAATTGTAACGACTTTGCCAACCACTGTTAATCACTTATCCGACCTCTGAAAATTACTTTGCCCAACAATTGTAATGACTTTGCCAACCACTGTAAATCACTAATCCGACCTCTAAAAATAACTTTGCCCAACAATTGTAATGACTTTGCCAACCACTGTTAATCACTTATCCAACCCCTAAAAAAGACTTTGCCCAACAATTGTAATGAATTTGCCCAACGATTATTATAACTTTGCCAACCACTGTTAATCACTTATCCGAACTCTAAAAATGAATTTGCCCAACAATTGTAATGTCGGATAAGTGATTTACAGTGGTTGGCAAAGTCGTTATAATTGTTGGGCAAAGTCATTTTTAGAGGTCGGATAAGTGATTAACAGTGTTTGGCAAAGTCATTACCAGAGGTTGACAAAGTCATTACCAGTGGTAGGCAAAGTCATTTTTAGATGTCGGATAAGTGATTAACAGTGGTTGGCAAAGTCATTACCAGTGGTTGACAAAGTCATTACCAGTGGTTGGGCAAAGTCTTTTTTAGGGGTTGGATAAGTGATTAACAGTGGTTGGCAAAGACATTACAATTGTTGGGCAAAGTCTTTTTTAGGGGTCGGATAAGCAATTAACAGTGGTTGGCAGAGTCATTACTAGTGGTTGGCAAAGTCATTTTTAGAGGTCGGATAAGTGATTAACAGTGGTTGGCAAAGTCTTTTTTAGGGGTCGGATAAGCAATTAACAGTGGTTGGCAAAGTCATTACAATTGTTTGGCTAGGTCTTTTTTAGAGGTCGGATAAGTTATTAACAGTGGTTGGCAAAGTCATTGCAATTGTTGGGCAAAGTCATTTTTAGAGGTCGGATAAGCAATTAACAGTGGTTGGCAAAGTCATTACCAGTGGTTGGCAAAGTCATTACCTGTGGTTGGCAAAGTCATTTGTAGAGGTCGGATAAGTGATTAACAGTAGTTGGCAAAGTCATTAAATTGTTGGGTAAAGTCATTTTTAGAGGTCGGATAAGCAATTAACAGTGGTTGGCAAAGTCATTACCAGTAGTTGGCAAAGTCATTACCAGTGGTTGGTAAAGTCATTTTTAGAGGTCTGATAAGTTATTAACAGTGGTTGGCAAAGTCATTACAATTGTTGTGCAAAGTCATTTTTAGAGGTCGGATAAGTGATTAACAGTGGTTGGCAAAGTTATAACAATAGTTGGGCAAAATCATTACAATTGTTGGGCAAAGTGATTTTTAGAGGTCGGATAAGTGATTAACAGTGGTTGGAAAAGTCATTACCAGTGGTTGGCAAAGTCATTTTTAGAGGTGGGATAAGTGATTAACAGGAGTTGGCAAAGTCATTACAATTGATGGGCAAAGTCATTTTTAGAGGTCGGATAAGTGATTAACTGTGGTTAGCAAAGTTTTAATAATCGTTGGGCAAATTCATTACAATTGTTGGGCAAAGTCATTTTTAAAGGTCAGTTAAGTGATTAACAGTGGTTGGCAAAGTTATTACAATTGTTGGGCAAATTCATTTTTAGAGTTCGGATAAGTGATTAACAGTGGTTGGCAAAGTTATAATAATCGTTGGGCAAATTCATTACAATTGTTGGGCAAAGTCTTTTTTAGGGGTTGGATAAGTGATTAACAGTGGTTGGCAAAGTCATTACAATTGTTGGGCAAAGTTATTTTTAGAGGTCGGATTAGTGATTTACAGTGGTTGGCAAAGTCATTACAATTGTTGGGCAAAGTAATTTTCAGAGGTCGGATAAGTGATTAACAGTGGTTGGCAAAGTCGTTACAATTGTTGGGCAAAGTCATTTTTAGAGGTCGGATAAGTGATTTACAGTAGTTGGCAAAGTCATTACCAGTGGTTGACAAAGTCATTACCAGTGGTAGGCAAAGTCATTTTTAGAGGTCGGTTAAGTGATTAACAGTGGTTGGCAAAGTCATTACAATTGTTGTGCAAAGTCATTTTTAGAGGTCGGATAAGTGATTAATAGTGGTTGGCAAAGTCATTACAATTGTTGGGCAAATTCATTTTTAGAGGTCGGATAAGTGATTAACAGTGGTTGGCAAAGTCATTACAATTGTTGGGCAAAGTTATTTTTAGAGGTCGGATTAGTGATTTACAGTGGTTGGCAAATTCATTACAATTGTTGGGCAAAGTAATTTTTAGAGGTCGGATAAGTGATTAACAGTGGTTGGCAAAGTCGTTACAATTGTTGGGCAAAGTCATTTTTAGAGGTCGGATAAGTGATTAACAGTGGTTTGCAAAGTCATTACCAGTGGTTGACAAAGTCATTACCAGTGGTAGGCAAAGTCATTTTTAGAGGTCGGTTAAGTGATTAACAGTGGTTGGCAAAGTCATTACAATTGTTGTGAATTGTTGTGCAAAGTCATTTTTAGAGGTCGGATAAGTGATTAACAGTGGTTGGCAAAGTCATTACAATTGTTGGGCAAATTCATTTTTAGAGGTCGGATAAGTGATTAACAGTGGTTGGCAAAGTCATTACCAGTGGTTGGGCAAAGTCTTTTTTAGGGGTTCGATAAGTGATTAACAGTGTTTGGCAAAGTCATTACAATTGTTGGGCTAGGTCTTTTTTAGAGGTCAGATAAGCAATTAACAGTGGTTGGTAAAGTCATTACCAGTGGTTGGCAAAGTCATTACCAGTGGTTGGTAAAGTCATTTTTAGAGGTCGGATAAGTTATTAACAGTGGTTGGCAAAGTCATTACAATTGTTGGGCTAAGTCATTTTTAGAGGTCGGATAAGTGATTAACAGTGTTTGGCAAAGTTATTACAATTGTTGGGCAAAGTCGTTACAATTGTTGAGCAAAGTGATTTTTAGAGGTCTGATAAGTAATTCACAGTGGTTGGCAAAGTGATTACAATTGTTGGGCAAATTCATTTTTATAGGTCGGATAAGTGATTAACAGTGGTTGGCAAAGTTATTACAATTGTTGGGCAAATTCATTTTTAGAGTTCGGATAAGTGATTAACAGTGGTTGGCAAAGTTATAATAATCGTTGGGCAAATTCATTACAATTGTTGGGCAAAGTCATTTTTAAAGGTCGGATAAGTGATTAACAGTAGTTGGCAAAGTCATTACAATTGTTGGGCAAAAACATTACATTTGTTGGGCAAAGTCTTTTTTAGGGGTTGGATAAGTGATTAACAGTGGTTGGCAAAGTCATTACAATTGTTGGGCAAAGTTATTTTTAGAGGTCGGATTAGTGATTTACAGTGGTTGGCAAAGTCATTACAATTGTTGGGCAAAGTAATTTTTAGAGGTCGGATAAGTGATTTACAGTGGTTGGCAAAGTCGTTATAATTGTTGGGCAAAGTCATTTTTAGAGGTCGGATAAGTGATTAACAGTGTTTGGCAAAGTCATTACCAGAGGTTGACAAAGTCATTACCAGTGGTAGGCAAAGTCATTTTTAGATGTCGGATAAGTGATTAACAGTGGTTGGCAAAGTCATTACCAGTGGTTGACAAAGTCATTACCAGTGGTTGGGCAAAGTCTTTTTTAGGGGTTGGATAAGTGATTAACAGTGGTTGGCAAAGTCATTACAATTGTTGGGCAAAGTCTTTTTTAGGGGTCGGATAAGCAATTAACAGTGGTTGGCAGAGTCATTACCAGTGGTTGGCAAAGTCATTTTTAGAGGTCGGATAAGTGATTAACAGTGGTTGGCAAAGTCTTTTTTAGGGGTCGGATAAGCAATTAACAGTGGTTGGCAAAGTCATTACAATTGTTTGGCTAGGTCTTTTTTAGAGGTCGGATAAGCAATTAACAGTGGTTGGCAAAGTCATTACCAGTGGTTGGCAAAGTCATTACCTGTGGTTGGCAAAGTCATTTGTAGAGGTCGGATAAGTGATTAACAGTAGTTGGCAAAGTCATTAAATTGTTGGGTAAAGTCATTTTTAGAGGTCGGATAAGCAATTAACAGTGGTTGGCAAAGTCATTACCAGTAGTTGGCAAAGTCATTACCAGTGGTTGGTAAAGTCATTTTTAGAGGTCTGATAAGTTATTAACAGTGGTTGGCAAAGTCATTACAATTGTTGTGCAAAGTCATTTTTAGAGGTCGGATAAGTGATTAACAGTGGTTGGCAAAGTTATAACAATAGTTGGGCAAAATCATTACAATTGTTGTGCAAAGTCATTTTTAGAGGTCGGATAAGTGATTAACAGTGGTTGGCAAAGTCATTACCAGTGGTTGGCAAACTCATTACAATTGTTGTTACATTTGCCCAACAATTGTAATGACTTTGCCAACCACTGTAAATCACTAATCCGACCTCTAAAAATAACTTTGCCCAACAATTGTAATAACTTTGCCAAACACTGTTAATCACTTATCCGACCTCTAAAAATGACTTAGCCCAACAATTGAAATGACTTTGCCAACCACTGTTAATAACTTATCCCACCTCTAAAAATGACTTTACCAACCACTGGTAATGACTTTGCCAACCACTGGTAATGACTTTACCAACCACTGTTAATTGCTTATCTGACCTCTAAAAAAGACCTAGCCCAACAATTGTAATGACTTTGCCAAACACTGTTAATCACTTATCGAACCCCTAAAAAAGACTTTGCCCAACCACTGGTAATGACTTTGCCAACCACTGTTAATCACTTATCCGACCTCTAAAAATGAATTTGCCCAACAATTGTAATGACTTTGCCAACCACTGTTAATCACTTATCCGACCTCTAAAAATGACTTTGCACAACAATTGTAATGACTTTGCCAACCACTGTTAATCACTTAACCGACCTCTAAAAATGACTCTGCCTACCACTGGTAATGACTTTGTCAACCACTGGTAATGACTTTGCCAACCACTGTTAATCACTTATCCGACCTCTAAAAATTACTTTGCCCAACAATTATAACGACTTTGCCAACCACTGTAAATCACTTATCCGACCTCTAAAAATTACTTTGCCCAACAATTGTAATGACTTTGCCAACCACTGTAAATCACTAATCCGACCTCTAAAAATAACTTTGCCCAACAATTGTAATGACTTTGCCAACTACTGTTAATCACTTATCCGACCTCTAAAAATGAATTTGCCCAACAATTGTAATGACTTTGCCAACCACTATTAATCACTTATCCGACCTCTAAAAATGACTTTGCACAACAATTGTAATGACTTTGCCTACCACTGGTAATGACTTTGCCAACTACTGTTAATCACTTATCCGACCTCTAAAAATGACTTTGCCCAACAATTGTAATGACTTTGCCAACCACTGTAAATCACTAATCCGACCTCTAAAAATGACTTTGCACAACAATTGTAATGACTTTGCCTACCACTGGTAATGACTTTGCCAACTACTGTTAATCACTTATCCGACCTCTAAAAATTACTTTGCCCAACAATTGTAATGACTTTGCCAACCACTGTAAATCACTAATCCGACCTCTAAAAATAACTTTGCCCAACAATTGTAATGACTTTGCCAACCACTGTTAATCACTTATCCGACCTCTAAAAATGAATTTGCCCAACAATTGTAATGACTTTGCCAACCACTATTAATCACTTATCCGACCTCTAAAAATGACTTTGCACAACAATTGTAATGACTTTGCCTACCACTGGTAATGACTTTGCCAACTACTGTTAATCACTTATCCGACCTCTAAAAATGACTTTGCCCAACAATTGTAACGACTTTGCCAACCACTGTTAATCACTTATCCGACCTCTGAAAATTACTTTGCCCAACAATTGTAATGACTTTGCCAACCACTGTAAATCACTAATCCGACCTCTAAAAATAACTTTGCCCAACAATTGTAATGACTTTGCCAACCACTGTTAATCACTTATCCAACCCCTAAAAAAGACTTTGCCCAACAATTGTAATGTTTTTGCCCAACAATTGTAATGACTTTGCCAACTACTGTTAATCACTTATCCGACCTTTAAAAATGAATTTGCCCAACAATTGTAATGACTTTGCCAACCACTATTAATCACTTATCCGACCTCTAAAAATGACTTTGCACAACAATTGTAATGACTTTGCCAACCACTGTTAATCACTTAACCGACCTCTAAAAATGACTTTGCCTACCACTGGTAATGACTTTGTCAACCACTGGTAATGACTTTGCCAACTACTGTTAATCACTTATCCGACCTCTAAAAATGACTTTGCCCAACAATTGTAACGACTTTGCCAACCACTGTTAATCACTTATCCGACCTCTGAAAATTACTTTGCCCAACAATTGTAATGACTTTGCCAACCACTGTAAATCACTAATCCGACCTCTAAAAATAACTTTGCCCAACAATTGTAACGACTTTGCCAACCACTGTTAATCACTTATCCAACCCCTAAAAAAGACTTTGCCCAACAATTGTAATGTTTTTGCCCAACAATTGTAATGACTTTGCCAACTACTGTTAATCACTTATCCGACCTTTAAAAATGACTTTGCCCAACAATTGTAATGAATTTGCCCAACGATTAATATAACTTTGCCAACCACTGTTAATCACTTATCCGAACTCTAAAAATGAATTTGCCCAACAATTGTAATAACTTTGCCAACCACTGTTAATCACTTACCTGACCTTTAAAAATGACTTTGCCCAACAATTGTAATGAATTTGCCCAACGATTATTATAACTTTGCTAACCACAGTTAATCACTTATCCGACCTCTAAAAATGACTTTGCCCATCAATTGTAATGACTTTGCCAACTCCTGTTAATCACTTATCCCACCTCTAAAAATGACTTTGCCAACCACTGGTAATGACTTTTCCAACCACTGTTAATCACTTATCCGACCTCTAAAAATCACTTTGCCCAACAATTGTAATGATTTTGCCCAACTATTGTTATAACTTTGCCAACCACTGTTAATCACTTATCCGACCTCTAAAAATGACTTTACCAACCACTGGTAATGACTTTGCCAACCTTTGGTAATGACTTTGCCTACCACTGTTAATTGCTTATCCGACCTCTAAAAATGACTTTACCCAACAATTTAATGACTTTGCCAACTACTGTTAATCACTTATCCGACCTCTAAAAATGACTTTGCCAACCACAGGTAATGACTTTGCCAACCACTGGTAATGACTTAACCGACCTCTAAAAATGACTTTGCCTACCACCGGTAATGACTTTGTCTACCACTGGTAATGACTTTGCCAACTACTGTTAATCACTTATCCGACCTCTAAAAATGACTTTGCCCAACAATTGTAACGACTTTGCCAACCACTGTTAATCACTTATCCGACCTCTGAAAATTACTTTGCCCAACAATTGTAATGACTTTGCCAACCACTGTAAATCACTAATCCGACCTCTAAAAATAACTTTGCCCAACAATTGTAATGACTTTGCCAACCACTGTTAATCACTTATCCAACCCCTAAAAAAGACTTTGCCCAACAATTGTAATGTTTTTGCCCAACAATTGTAATGACTTTGCCAACCACTATTAATCACTTATCCGACCTCTAAAAATGACTTTGCACAACAATTGTAATGACTTTGCCAACCACTGTTAATCACTTAACCGACCTCTAAAAATGACTTTGCCTACCACCGGTAATGACTTTGTCAACCACTGGTAATGACTTTGCCAACTACTGTTAATCACTTATCCGACCTCTAAAAATGACTTTGCCCAACAATTGTAACGACTTTGCCAACCACTGTTAATCACTTATCCGACCTCTGAAAATTACTTTGCCCAACAATTGTAATGACTTTGCCAACCACTGTAAATCACTAATCCGACCTCTAAAAATAACTTTGCCCAACAATTGTAATGACTTTGCCAACCACTGTTAATCACTTATCCAACCCCTAAAAAAGACTTTGCCCAACAATTGTAATGTTTTTGCCCAACAATTGTAATGACTTTGCCAACTACTGTTAATCACTTATCCGACCTTTAAAAATGACTTTGCCCAACAATTGTAATGAATTTGCCCAACGATTAATATAACTTTGCCAACCACTGTTAATCACTTATCCGAACTCTAAAAATGAATTTGCCCAACAATTGTAATAACTTTGCCAACCACTGTTAATCACTTAACTGACCTTTAAAAATGACTTTGCCCAACAATTGTAATGAATTTGCCAAACGATTATTATAACTTTGCTAACCACAGTTAATCACTTATCCGACCTCTAAAAATGACTTTGCCCATCAATTGTAATGACTTTGCCAACTCCTGTTAATCACTTATCCCACCTCTAAAAATGACTTTGCCAACCACTGGTAATGACTTTTCCAACCACTGTTAATCACTTATCCGACCTCTAAAAATCACTTTGCCCAACAATTGTAATGATTTTGCCCAACTATTGTTATAGCTTTGCCAACCACTGTTAATCACTTATCCGACCTCTAAAAATGACTTTACCAACCACTGGTAATGACTTTGCCAACTACTGGTAATGACTTTGCCTACCACTGTTAATTGCTTATCCGACCTCTAAAAATGACTTTACCCAACAATTTAATGACTTTGCCAACTACTGTTAATCACTTATCCGACCTCTAAAAATGACTTTGCCAACCACAGGTAATGACTTTGCCAACCACTGGTAATGACTTTGCAAACCACTGTTAATTGCTTATCCGACCTCTAAAAATGACTTTGCCCAACAATTGCAATGACTTTGCCAACCACTGTTAATAACTTATCCGACCTCTAAAAAAGACCTAGCCCAACAATTGTAATGACTTAGCCAACCACTGTTAATTGCTTATCCGACCCCTAAAAAAGACTTTGCCAACTACTGTTAATCACTTATCCGACCTCTAATAATGACTTTGCCAACCACTGGTAATGACTCTGCCAACCACTGTTAATTGCTTATCCGACCCCTAAAAAAGAATTTGCCCAACAATTGTAATGACTTTGCCAACCACTGTTAATCACTTATCCAACCCCTAAAA
This sequence comes from Brachionus asplanchnoidis, assembly GCA_025491095.1. Classification (NCBI taxonomy): domain Eukaryota; kingdom Metazoa; phylum Rotifera; class Eurotatoria; order Ploima; family Brachionidae; genus Brachionus; species Brachionus asplanchnoidis. The sequence continues at coordinate 103,647 of JAILYF010000062.1, forward strand.
AAGACTTTGCCCAACCACTGGTAATGACTTTGCCAACCACTGTTAATCACTTATCCGACCTCTAAAAATGAATTTGCCAACCACTGGTAATGACTCTGCCAACCACTGTCAATCGCCTATCCGACCCCTAAAAAAGACTTTGCCCAACTATTGCAATGACTTTGCCAACCACTATTAATCACTAATCCGACCTCTAAAAATAACTTTGCCCAACAATTGTAATGACTTTGCCAACCACTGTTAATCACTTATCCAACCCCTAAAAAAGACTTTGCCCAACAATTGTAATGACTTTGCTAACCACTGTTAATAACTAATCCGACCTCTAAAAAAGACCTAGCCCAACAATTTTAATGACTTTGCCAAACACTGTTAATCACTTATCCAACCCCTAAAAAAGACTTTGCCCAACCACTGGTAATGACTTTGCCAACCACTGTTAATCACTTATCCGACCTCTAAAAATGACTTTGCCCCACAATTGTAATGAATTTGCCCAACTATTGTTATAACTTTGCCAACCACTGTTAATCACTTATCCAACCCCTAAAAAAGACTTTGCCCATCAATAGGAATGACTTTGCCAACCACTATTAATCACTAATGCGACCACTAAAAATGACTTTTTCTAACAATTGTAATGACTTTGCCAACCACTATTAATCACTAATCCGACCACTAAAAATGACTTTGCCTAACAATTGTAATGAGTTTGCCAACCACTGGTAATGACTTTGCCAACAACTGTTAATCAATTATCCGACCTCTAAAAATGACTTTGCCCAACAATTGTAATGTTTTTGCCAAACTATTGTAATGACTTTGCCAACCACTGTTAATCACTTATCCGACCTCTAAAAATGACTTTGCCCAACCACTGGTAATGACTTTTCCAACCACTGTAAATCACCTATCCGACCTCTAAAAATGACTTTGCCCAACAATTGTAATGAATTTCCTCAATAATTGTAATAACTTTGCCAACCACTGTTAATAACTAATCCGACCTCTAAAAAAGACCTAGCCCAACTATTTTAATGACTTTGCCAAACACTGTTAATCACTTATCCAACCCCTAAAAAAGACTTTGCCCAACCACTGGTAATGACTTTGCCAACCACTGTTAATCACTTATCCGACCTCTAAAAATGACTTTGCCCCACAATTGTAATGAATTTGCCCAACTATTGTTATAACTTTGCCAACCACTGTTAATCACTTATCCAACCCCTAAAAAAGACTTTGCCCATCAATAGGAATGACTTTGCCAACCACTTTTAATCACTAATGCGACCACTAAAAATGACTTTTTCTAACAATTGTAATGACTTTGCCAACCACTATTAATCACTAATCCGACCACTAAAAATGACTTTGCCTAAAAATTGTAATGAGTTTGCCAACCACTGGTAATGACTTTGCCAACAACTGTTAATCAATTATCCGACCTCTAAAAATGACTTTGCCCAACAATTGTAATGTTTTTGCCCAACTATTGTAATGACTTTGCCAACCACTGTTAATCACTTATCCGACCTCTAAAAATGACTTTGCCCAACCACTGGTAATGACTTTTCCAACCACTGTAAATCACCTATCCGACCTCTAAAAATGACTTTGCCCAACAATTGTAATGAATTTGCCCAACAATTGTAATAACTTTGCCAAACACTGATAATCACTTATCCGACCTCTAAAAATGAATTTGCCCAACATTTGTAATAAATTTGCCCAACGATTATTATAACTTTGCCAACCACTGTTAATCACTTATCCGAACTCTAAAAATGAATTTGCCCAACAATTGTAATAACTTTGCCAACCACTGTTAATCACTTAACTGACCTTTAAAAATGACTTTGCCCAACAATTGTAATGAATTTGCCCAACGATTATCATAACTTTGCTTACCACAGTTAATCACTTATCCGACCTCTAAAAATGACTTTGCCCATCAATTGTAATGACTTTGCCAACTCCTGTTAATCACTTATCCCACCTCTAAAAATGACTTTGCCAACCACTGGTAATGACTTTTCCAACCACTGTTAATCACTTATCCGACCTCTAAAAATCACTTTGCCCAACAATTGTAATGATTTTGCCCAACTATTGTTATAACTTTGCCATCCACTGTTTATCACTTATCCGACCTCTAAAAATGACTTTGCACAACAATTGTAATGACTTTGCCAACCACTGTTAATAACTTATCAGACCTCTAAAAATGACTTTACCAACCACTGGTAATGACTTTGCCAACCACTGGTAACGACTCTGCCAACCACTGTTAATTGCTTATCCGACCCCTAAAAAATACTTTGCCCAACCACTGGTAATGACTTTGCCAACCACTGTTAATCACTTATCCGACCTCTAAAAATGAATTTGCCAACCACTGGTAATGACTCTGCCAACCTCTGTCAATCGCCTATCCGACCCCTAAAAAAGACTTTGCCCAACTATTGCAATGACTTTGCCAACCACTATTAATCACTAATCCGACCTCTAAAAATAACTTTGCCCAACAATTGTAATGACTTTGCCAACCACTGTTAATCACTTATCCAACCCCTAAAAAAGACTTTGCCCAACAATTGTAATGACTTTGCTAACCACTGTTAATAACTAATCCGACCTCTAAAAAAGACCTAGCCCAACAATTTTAATGACTTTGCCAAACACTGTTAATCACTTATCCAACCCCTAAAAAAGACTTTGCCCAACTATTGCAATGACTTTGCCAACCACTATTAATCACTAATCCGACCTCTAAAAATAACTTTGCCCAACAATTGTAATGACTTTGCCAACCACTGTTAATCACTTATCCAACCCCTAAAAAAGACTTTGCCCAACAATTGTAATAACTTTGCTAACCACTGTTAATAACTAATCCGACCTCTAAAAATGACTTTGCCCAACAATTGTAATGTTTTTGCCCAACTATTGTAATGACTTTGCCAACCACTGTTAATCACTTATCCGACCTCTAAAAATGACTTTGCCCAACCACTGGTAATGACTTTTCCAACCACTGTAAATAACCTATCCGACCTCTAAAAATGACTTTGCCCAACAATTGTAATGAATTTCCTCAATAATTGTAATAACTTTGCCAACCACTGTTAATAACTAATCCGACCTCTAAAAAAGACCTAGCCCAACAATTTTAATGACTTTGCCAAACACTGTTAATCACTTATCCAACCCCTAAAAAAGACTTTGCCCAACCACTGGTAATGACTTTGCCAACCACTGTTAATCACTCATCCGACCTCTAAAAATGACTTTGCCCCACAATTGTAATGAAATTGCCCAACTATTGTTATAACTTTGCTAACCACTGTTAATCACTTATCCAACCCCTAAAAAAGACTTTGCCCATCAATAGGAATGACTTTGCCAACCACTATTAATCACTAATGCGACCACTAAAAATGACTTTTTCTAACAATTGTAATGACTTTGCCAACCACTATTAATCACTAATCCGACCACTAAAAATGACTTTGCCTAACAATTGTAATGAGTTTGCCAACCACTGGTAATGACTTTGCCAACAAATGTTAATCAATTATCCGACCTCTAAAAATGACTTTGCCCAACAATTGTAATGTTTTTGCCCAACTATTGTAATGACTTTGCCAACCACTGTTAATCACTTATCCGACCTCTAAAAATGACTTTGCCCAACCACTGGTAATGACTTTTCCAACCACTGTAAATCACTAATCCGACCACCAAAAATGACTTTGCCTAACAATTGTAATGAGTTTGCCAACCACTGGTAATGACTTTGCCAACAAATGTTAATCAATTATCCGACCTCTAAAAATGACTTTGCCCAACAATTGTAATGTTTTTGCCCAACTATTGTAATGACTTTGCCAACCACTGTTAATCACTTATCCGAACTCTAAAAATGAATTTGCCCAACAATTGTAATAACTTTGCCAACCACTGTTAATCACTTAACTGACCTTTAAAAATGACTTTGCCCAACAATTGTAATGAATTTGCCCAACGATTATTATAACTTTGCTTACCACAGTTAATCACTTATCCGACCTCTAAAAATGACTTTGCCCATCAATTGTAATGACTTTGCCAACTCCTGTTAATCACTTATCCCACCTCTAAAAATGACTTTGCCAACCACTGGTAATGACTTTTCCAACCACTGTTAATCACTTATCCGACCTCTAAAAATCACTTTGCCCAACAATTGTAATGATTTTGCCCAACTATTGTTATAACTTTGCCAACCACTGTTTATCACTTATCCGACCTCTAAAAATGACTTTGCACAACAATTGTAATGACTTTGCCAACCACTGTTAATAACTTATCAGACCTCTAAAAATGACTTTACCAACCACTGGTAATGACTTTGCCAACCACTGGTAACGACTCTGCCAACCACTGTTAATTGCTTATCCGACCCCTAAAAAATACTTTGCCCAACTATTGTAATGACTTTGCCAACCACTGTTAATCACTTATCCAACCCCTAAAAAAGACTTTGCCCAACCACTGGTAATGACTTTGCCAACCACTGTTAATCACTTATCCGACCTCTAAAAATGAATTTGCCAACCACTGGTAATGACTCTGCCAACCTCTGTCAATCGCCTATCCGACCCCTAAAAAAGACTTTGCCCAACTATTGCAATGACTTTGCCAACCACTATTAATCACTAATCCGACCTCTAAAAATAACTTTGCCCAACAATTGTAATGACTTTGCCAACCACTGTTAATCACTTATCCAACCCCTAAAAAAGACTTTGCCCAACAATTGTAATGACTTTGCTAACCACTGTTAATAACTAATCCGACCTCTAAAAAAGACCTAGCCCAACAATTTTAATGACTTTGCCAAACACTGTTAATCACTTTTCCAACCCCTAAAAAAGACTTTTCCCAACCACTGGTAATGACTTTGCCAACCACTGTTAATCACTTATCCGACCTCTAAAAATGACTTTGCCCCACAATTGTTATGAATTTGCCCAACTATTGTTATAACTTTGCCAACCACTGTTAATCACTTATCCAACCCCTAAAAAAGACTTTGCCCATCAATAGGAATGACTTTGCCAACCACTATTAATCACTAATGCGACCACTAAAAATGACTTTTTCTAACAATTGAAATGACTTTGCCAACCACTATTAATCACTAATCCGACCACTAAAAATGACTTTGCCTCACAATTGTAATGAGTTTGCCAACCACTGGTAATGACTTTGCCAACAACTGTTAATCAATTATCCGACCTCTAAAAATGACTTTGCCCAACAATTGTAATGTTTTTGCCCAACTATTGTAATGACTTTGCCAACCACTGTTAATCACTTATCCGACCTCTAAAAATGACTTTACCCAACCACTGGTAATGACTTTTCCAACCACTGTAAATCACCTATCCGACCTCTAAAAATGACTTTGCCCAACAATTGTAATGAATTTCCTCAATAATTGTAATAACTTTGCCAACCACTGTTAATAACTAATCCGACCTCTAAAAAAGACCTAGCCCAACAATTTTAATGACTTTGCCAAACACTGTTAATCACTTATCCAACCGCTAAAAAAGACTTTGCCCAACCACTGGTAATGACTTTGCCAACCACTGTTAATCACTTATCCGACCTCTAAAAATGACTTTGCCCCACAATTGTAATGAAATTGCCCAACTATTGTTATAACTTTGCTAACCACTGTTAATCACTTATCCAACCCCTAAAAAAGACTTTGCCCATCAATAGGAATGACTTTGCCAACATCTATTAATCACTAATGCGACCACTAAAAATGACTTTTTCTAACAATTGTAATGACTTTGCCAACCACTATTAATCACTAATCCGACCACTAAAAATGACTTTGCCTAACAATTGTAATGAGTTTGCCAACCACTGGTAATGACTTTGCCAACAAATGTTAATCAATTATCCGACCTCTAAAAATGACTTTGCCCAACAATTGTAATGTTTTTGCCCAACTATTGTAATGACTTTGCCAACCACTGTTAATCACTTATCCGACCTCTAAAAATGACTTTGCCCAACCACTGGTAATGACTTTTCCAACCACTGTAAATCACCTATCCGACCTCTAAAAATGACTTTGCCCAACAATTGTAATGAATTTGCCCAACAATTGTAATAACTTTGCCAAACACTGATAATCACTTATCCGACATCTAAAAATGAATTTGCCCAACATTTGTAATAAATTTCCTCAATAATTGTAATAACTTTGCCAACCACTGTTAATCACTTATCCGACCTCTAAAAATGAATTTGCCCGACAATTGTAATGACTTTGCCAACCACTGTTAATCACTTATCCGACCTCTAAAAATGACTTTGCACAACAATTGTAATGACTTTGCCAACCACTGTTAATCACTTATCCGACCTCTAAAAATGACTTTGCCTACCACTGGTAATGACTTTGTCAACCACTGGTAATGACTTTGCCAACCACTGTTAATCACTTATCCGACCTCTAAAAATGACTTTGCCCAACAATTATAACGACTTTGCCAACCACTGTTAATCACTTATCCGACCTCTAAAAATAACTTTGCCCGACAATTGTAATGACTTTGCCAACCACTGTTAATCACTTATCCAACCCCTAAAAAAGACTTTGCCCAACAAATGTAATGTTTTTGCCCAACAATTGTAATGACTTTGCCAACTACTGTTAATGACTTATCCGACCTTTAAAAATGACTTTGCCCAACAATTGTAATGAATTTGCCCAACGATTATTATAACTTTGCCAACCACTGTTAATCACTTATCCGAACTCTAAAAATGAATTTGCCCAACAATTGTAATAACTTTGCCAACCACTGTAAATCACTTATCCGACCTCTAAAAATGAATTTGCCCAACAATTGTAATCACTTTGCCAACCACTGTGAATTACTTATCAGACCTCTAAAAATCACTTTGCCCAACAATTGTAACGACTTTGCCCAACAATTGTAATAACTTTGCCAAACACTGTAAATCACTTATCCGACCTCTAAAAATGACTTAGCCCAACAATTGTAATGACTTTGCCAACCACTGTTAATAACTTATCCGACCTCTAAAAATGACTTTGCCCAACAATTATAACGACTTTGCCAACCACTGTTAATCACTTATCCGACCTCTAAAAATAACTTTGCCCGACAATTGTAATGACTTTGCCAACCACTGTTAATAACTTATCCGACCTCTAAAAATGACTTTACCAACCACTGGTAATGAGTTTGCCAACCACTGGTAATGACTTTGCCAACCACTGTTAATTGCTTATCCGACCTCCTAAAAAAGACCTAGCCCAACAAATGTAATGACTTTGCCAAACACTGTTAATCACTTATCCAACCTCTAAAAAAGACTTTGCCCAACCACTGGTAATGACTTTGCCAACCACGGTTAATCACTTATCCGACCTCTAAAAATGACTTTGCCCAACAATTATAACGACTTTGCCAACCACTGTTAATCACTTATCCGACCTCTAAAAATTGCTTTGCCCAACAATTGTAATGACTTTGCCAACCACTGTAAATCACTAATCCGACCTCTAAAAATAACTTTGCCCAACAATTGTAATGACTTTGCCAACCACTGTTAATCACTTATCCAACCCCCAAAAAAGACTTTGCCCAACAAATGTAATGTTTTTGCCCAACAATTGTAATGACTTTGCCAACTACTGTTAATCACTAATCCGACCACTAAAAATGACTTTGCCTAACAATTGTAATGAGTTTGCCAACCACTGGTAATGACTTTGCCAACAAATGTTAATCAATTATCTGACCTCTAAAAATGACTTTGCCCAACAATTGTAATGTTTTTGCCCAACTATTGTAATGACTTTGCCAACCACTGTTAATCACTTATCCGACCTCTAAAAATGACTTTGCCCAACCACTGGTAATGACTTTTCCAACCTCTGTAAATCACCTATCCGACCTCTAAAAATGACTTTGCCCAACAATTGTAATGAATTTGCCCAACAATTGTAATAACTTTGCCAAACACTGATAATCACTTATCCGACATCTAAAAATGAATTTGCCCAACATTTGTAATAAATTTCCTCAATAATTGTAATAACTTTGCCAACCACTGTTAATCACTTATCCGACCTCTAAAAATGAATTTGCCCGACAATTGTAATGACTTTGCCAACCACTGTTAATCACTTATCCGACCTCTAAAAATGACTTTGCACAACAATTGTAATGACTTTGCCAACCACTGTTAATCACTTATCCGACCTCTAAAAATGACTTTGCCTACCACTGGTAATGACTTTGTCAACCACTGGTAATGACTTTGCCAACCACTGTTAATCACTTATCCGACCTCTAAAAATGACTTTGCCCAACAATTATAACGACTTTGCCAACCACTGTTAATCACTTATCCGACCTCTAAAAATAACTTTGCCCGACAATTGTAATGACTTTGCCAACCACTGTTAATCACTTATCCAACCCCTAAAAAAGACTTTGCCCAACAAATGTAATGTTTTTGCCCAACAATTGTAATGACTTTGCCAACTACTGTTAATGACTTATCCGACCTTTAAAAATGACTTTGCCCAACAATTGTAATGAATTTGCCCAACGATTATTATAACTTTGCCAACCACTGTTAATCACTTATCCGAACTCTAAAAATGAATTTGCCCAACAATTGTAATAACTTTGCCAACCACTGCAAATCACTTATCCGACCTCTAAAAATGAATTTGCCCAACAATTGTAACGACTTTGCCCAACAATTGTAATAACTTTGCCAAACACTGTTAATCACTTATCCGACCTCTAAAAATGACTTAGCCCAACAATTGTAATGACTTTGCCAACCTCTCTTAATAACTTATCCGACCTCTAAAAATGACTTTACCAACCACTGGTAATGAGTTTGCCAACCACTGGTAATGACTTTGCCAACCACTGTTAATTGCTTATCCGACCTCCTAAAAAAGACCTAGCCCAACAAATGTAATGACTTTGCCAAACACTGTTAATCACTTATCCAACCCCTAAAAAAGACTTTGCCCAACCACTGGTAATGACTTTGCCAACCACGGTTAATCACTTATCCGACCTCTAAAAATGACTTTGCCCAACAATTATAACGACTTTGCCAACCACTGTTAATCACTTATCCGACCTCTAAAAATTGCTTTGCCCAACAATTGTAATGACTTTGCCAACCACTGTAAATCACTAATCCGACCTCTAAAAATAACTTTGCCCAACAATTGTAATGACTTTGCCAACCACTGTTAATCACTTATCCAACCCCTAAAAAAGACTTTGCCCAACAAATGTAATGTTTTTGCCCAACAATTGTAATGACTTTGCCAACTACTGTTAATCACTTATCCGACCTTTAAAAATGACTTTGCCCAACAATTGTAATGAATTTGCCCAACGATTATTATAACTTTGCCAACCACTGTTAATCACTTATCCGAACTCTAAAAATGAATTTGCCCAACAATTGTAAAAACTTTGCCAACCACTGTTAATCACTTATCCGACCTCTAAAAATGAATTTGCCCAACAATTGTAATCACTTTGCCAACCACTGTGAATTACTTATCAGACCTCTAAAAATCACTTTGCCCAACAATTGTAACGACTTTGCCCAACAATTGTAATAACTTTGCCAACCACTGTTAATAACTTATCCGACCTCTAAAAATGACTTTACCAACCACTGGTAATGACTTTGCCAACCTCTGGTAATGACTTTGCCAACCACTGTTAATTGCTTATCCGACCTCTAAAAAAGACCTTGCCCAACAATTGTAATGACTTTGCCAAACACTGTTAATCACTTATCCAACCCCTAAAAAAGACTTTGCACAACCACTGGTAATGACTTTGCCAACCACTGTTAATCACTTATCCGACCTCTAAAAATGACTTAGCCCAACAATTGAAATGACTTTGCCAACCACTGTTAATAACTTATCCGACCTCTAAAAATGACTTTTCCAACCACTGGTAATGACTTTGCCAACCACTGGTAATGACTTTGCCAACCACTGTTAATTGCTTATCCGACCTCTTAAAAAGACCTAGCCCAACAATTGTAATGACTTTGCCAAACACTGTTAATCAGTTATCCAACCCCTAAAAAAGACTTTGCCCAACCACTGGTAATGACTTTGCCATCCACTGTTAATCACTTATCCGACCTCTAAAAATGACTTAGCCCAACAATTGAAATGACTTTGCCAACCACTGTTAATAACTTATCCGACCTCTAAAAATGACTTTACCAACCACTGGTAATGACTTTGCCAACCACTGGTAATGACTTTGCCAACCACTGTTAATTGCTTATCCGACCTCTAAAAAAGACCTAGCCCAACAATTGTAATGACTTTGCCAAACACTGTTAATCATTTATCCAACCCCTAAAAAAGACTTTGCCCAACCACTGGTAATGACTTTGCCAACCACTGTTAATCACTTATCCGACCACTAAAAATGACTTTGCCTACCACTGGTAATGACTTTGTCAACCACTGGTAATCTCTTATCCGACCTCCTAAAAATGACTTTGCCCAACAATTGTAACGACTTTGCCAACCACTGTTAATCACTTATCCGACCTCTAAAAATTACTTTGCCCAACAATTGTAATGACTTTGACAACCACTGTATATCACTAATCCGACCTCTAAAAATAACTTTGCCCAACAATTGTAATGAGTTTGCCAACCACTGTTAATCACTTATCCGACCTCTAAAAATGACTTTGCACAACAATTGTAATGACTTTGTCAACCACTGGTAATCACTTATCCAACCCCTAAAAAAGACTTTGCCCAACAATTGTAATGTTTTTGCCTAACAATTGTAATGACTTTGCCAACTACTGTTAATCACTTATCCGACCTTTAAAAATGACTTTGCCCAACAATTGTAATGAATTTGCCCAACGATTATTATAACTTTGCCAACCACTGTTAATCACTTATCCGAACTCTAAAAATGAATTTGCCCAACGATTATTATAACTTTGCCAACCACTGTTAATCACTTATCCGAACTCTAAAAATGAATTTGCCCAACAATTGTAATCACTTTGCCAACCACTGTGATTTACTTATCAGACCTCTAAAAATCACTTTGCCCAACAATTGTAACGACTTTGCCCAACAATTGTAATAACTTTGCCAAACACTGTTAATCACTTATCCGACCTCTAAAAATGACTTAGCCCAACAATTGTAATGACTTTGCCAACCACTGTTAATAACTTATCCGGCCTCTAAAAATGACTTTACCAACCACTGGTAATGACTTTGCCAACCACTGTTAATCACTTATCCGACCTCTAAAAATGACTTAGCCCAACAATTGTAATGACTTTGCCAACCACTGTTAATAACTTATCCGGCCTCTAAAAATGACTTTACCAACCACTGGTAATGACTTTGCCAACCACTGGTAATGACTTTGCCAACCACTGTTAATTGCTTATCCGACCTCTAAAAAAGACCTAGCCCAACAATTGTAATGACTTTGCCAAACACTGTTAATCACTTATCCAACCCCTAAAAAAGACTTTGCCCAACCACTGGTAATGACTTTGCCAACCACTGTTAATCACTTATCCGACCTCTAAAAATGACTTAGCCCAACAATTGAAATGACTTTGCCAACCACTGTTAAAAACTTATCCGACCTCTAAAAATGACTTTTCCAACCACTGGTAATGACTTTGCCAACCACTGGTAATGACTTTGCCAACCACTGTTAATTGCTTATCCGACCTCTTAAAAAGACCTAGCCCAACAATTGTAATGACATTGCCAAACACTGTTAATCACTTATCCAACCCCTAAAAAAGACTTTGCCAAACCACTGGTAATGACTTTGCCAACCACTGTTAATCACTTATCCGACCTCTAAAAATGACTCTGCACAACAATTGTAATGACTTTGCCAACCACTGCTAATCACTTATCCGACCTCTAAAAATGACTTTGCCTACCACTGGTAATGACTTTGTCAACCACTGGTAATCACTTATCCGACCTCTAAAAATGACTTTGCCCAACAATTGTAACGACTTTGCCAACCACTGTTAATCACTTATCCGACCTCTAAAAATTACTTTGCCCAACAATTGTAATGACTTTGACAACCACTGTATATCACTAATCCGACCTCTAAAAATAACTTTGCCCAACAATTGTAATGAGTTTGCCAACCACTGTTAATCACTTATCCAACCCCTAAAAAAGACTTTGCCCAACAATTGTAATGTTTTTGCCTAACAATTGTAATGACTTTGCCAACTACTGTTAATCACTTATCCGACCTTTAAAAATGACTTTGCCCAACAATTGTAATGAATTTGCCCAACGATTATTATAACTTTGCCAACCACTGTTAATCACTTATCCGAACTCTAAAAATGAATTTGCTCAACAATTGTAATAACTTTGCCAACCACTGTTAATCACTTATCCGATCTCTAAAAATGAATTTGCCCAACAATTGTAATCACTATGCCAACCACTGTGAATTCCTTATCAGACCTCTAAAAATCACTTTGCCCAACACTTGTAACGACTTTGCCCAACAATTGTAATAACTTTGCCAAACACTGTTAATCACTTATCCGACCTCTAAAAATGACTTAACTTAATAATTGTAATGACTTTGCCAAACACTGTTAATCACTTATCCAACCCCTAAAAAAGACTTTGCCCAACCACTGGTAATGACTTTGCCAACCACTGTTAAACACTTATCCAACCCCTAAAAAAGACTTTACCCATCAATAGGAATGACTTTGCCAACCACTATTAATCACTAATCCGAACACTAAAAATGACTTTGCCTAACAATTGTAATGAGTTTGCCAACCACTGGTAATGACTTTGCCAACAACTGTTAATCAATTATCCGACCTCTAAAAATGACTTTGCCCAACAATTGTAATGTTTTTGCCCAACTATTGTAATGACTTTGCCAACCACTGTTAATCACTTATCCGACCTTTAAAAATGACTTTGCCCAACTATTGTAATGACTTTGCCAACCACTATTAATCACTAATCCGACCTCTAAAAATAACTTTGCCCAACAATTGTAATGACTTTGCCAACCACTGTTAATCACTTATCCAACCCCTAAAAAAGACTTTACCCATCAATAGGAATGACTTTGCCAACCACTATTAATCACTAATCCGAACACTAAAAATGACTTTGCCTAACAATTGTAATGAGTTTGCCAACCACTGGTAATCACTTATCCAACCCCTAAAAAAGACTTTGCCTAACCACTGTTAATGACTTTGCCAACCACTGTTAATCACTTATCCGACCTCTAAAAATGACTTTGCCCCACAATTGTAATGAATTTGCCCAACTATTGTTATAACTTTGCCAACCACTGTTAATCACTTATCCAACCCCTAAAAAAGACTTTGCCCATCAATAGGAATGACTTTGCCAACCACTATTAATCACTAATCCGACCACTAAAAATGACTTTGCCTAACAATTGTAATGAGTTTGCCAACCACTGGTAATGACTTTGCCAACAACTATTAATCAATTATCCGACCTTTAAAAATGACTTATCCCAACAATTGTAATGTTTTTGCCCAACTATTGTAATGACTTTGCCAACCACTGTTAATCACTTATCCGACCTCTAAAAATGACTTTGCCCAACAATTGTAATGACTTTGCCAACTACTGTTAATCAATTATCCGACCTCTAAAAATGACTTTGCCCAACAATTGTAATGTTTTTGCCCAACTATTGTAATGACTTTGCCAACCACTGTTAATCACTTATCCGACCTTTAAAAATGACTTTGCCCAACTATTGTAATGACTTTGCCAACCACTATTAATCACTAATCCGACCTCTAAAAATAACTTTGCCCAACAATTGTAATGACTTTGCCAACCACTGTTAATCACTTATCCAACCCCTAAAAAGACTTTGCCCAACAATTGTAATGACTTTGCTAACCACTGTTAATAACTAATCCGACCTCTAAAAAAGACCTAGCCCAACAATTGTAATGACTTTGCCAAACACTGTTAATCACTTATCCAACCCCTAAAAAAGACTTTGCCTAACCACTGTTAATGACTTTGCCAACCACTGTTAATCACTTATCCGACCTCTAAAAATGACTTTGCCCCACAATTGTAATGAATTTGCCCAACTATTGTTATAACTTTGCCAACCACTGTTAATCACTTATCCAACCCCTAAAAAAGACTTTGCCCATCAATAGGAATGACTTTGCCAACCACTATTAATCACTAATCCGACCACTAAAAATGACTTTGCCTAACAATTGTAATGAGTTTGCCAACCACTGGTAATGACTTTGCCAACAACTATTAATCAATTATCCGACCTTTAAAAATGACTTATCCCAACAATTGTAATGTTTTTGCCCAACTATTGTAATGACTTTGCCAACCACTGTTAATCACTTATCCGACCTCTAAAAATGACTTTGCCCAACAATTGTAATGACTTTGCCAACTACTGTTAATCAATTATCCGACCTCTAAAAATGACTTTGCCAACCACTGGTAATGACTTTTCCAACCACTGTAAATCACCTATCCGACTTCTAGAAATGACTTTGCCCAACAATTGTAATGAATTTGCCCAACAATTGTAATAACTTTGCCAACCACTGTTAATCACTTATCCGACCTCTAAAAATGAATTTGCCCAACATTTGTAATAAATTTCCTCAATAATTGTAAAAACTTTGCCAACCACTGTTAATCACTTATCCGACCTCTAATAATGAATTTGCCCAACAATAGTAATTACTTTGCCAACCACTGTTAATCACTTATCCGACCTCCTAAAAATGACTTTGCCAACCACTGTTAATCACTTATCCGACCTCTAAAAATGACTTTGCCTACCACTGGTAATGACTTTGTCAACCACTGGTAATGACTTTGCCAACCACTGTTAATCACTTATCCGACCTCTAAAAATGACTTTGCCCAACAATTGTAACGACTTTGCCAACCACTTTTAATCACTTATCCGACCTCTAAAAATTACTTTGCCCAACAATAGTAATGACTTTGCCAACAACTGTTAATCAATTATCCGACCTCTAAAAATGACTTTGCCCAACAATTGTAATGTTTTTGCCCAACAATTGTAATGACTTTGCCAACTACTGTTAATCACCTATCCGACCTTTAAGAATGACTTTGCCCAACAATTGTAATGAATTTGCCCAACGATTATTATAACTTTGCCAACCACTGTTAATCACTTATCCGAACTCTAAAAATGAATTTGCCCAACAATTGTAATAACTTTGCCAAACACTGTTAATCACTTATCCGACCTCTAAAAATGACTTAGCCCAACAATTGTAATGACTTTGCCAACCACTGTTAATAACTTATCCAACCCCTAAAAAAGACTTTGCCCAACCACTGGTAATGACTTTGCCAACCACTGTTAATCACTTATCCGACCTCTAAAAATGACTTTGCCCCACAATTGTAATGAATTTGCCCTACTATTGTTATAACTTTGCCAACCACTGTAAAACACTTATCCAACCCCTAAAAAAGACTTTGCCCATCAATAGGAATGACTTTGCCAACCACTATTAATCACTAATGCGACCACTAAAAATGACTTTTTCTAACAATTGTAATGACTTTGCCAACCACTATTAATCACTTATCCGACCTCCTAAAAATGACTTTGCACAACAATTGTAATGACTTTGCCAACCACTGTCAATCACTTATCCGACCTCTAAAAATGACTTTGCCTACCACTGGTAATGACTTTGTCAACCACTGGTAATGACTTAGCCAACCACTGTTAATCACTTATCCGACCTCTAAAAATGACTTTGCCCAACAATTGTAACGACTTTGCCAACCACTGTAAATCACTTATCCGACCTCTAAAAATTACTTTGCCCAACAATTGTAATGACTTTGCCAACCACTGTTAATCAATTATCCGACCTCTAAAAATGACTTTGCCCAACAATTGTAATGTTTTTGCCCAACAATTGTAATGACTTTGCCAACTACTGTTAATCACTTATCCGACCTTTAAAAATGACTTTGCCCAACAATTGTAATGAATTTGCCCAACTATTGTTATAACTTTGCCAACCAATGTTAAACACTTATCCAACCCCTAAAAAAGACTTTGCCTATCAATAGGAACGACTTTGCCAACCACTGTTAATCACTTATCCGACCTCTAAAAATTACTTTGCCCAACAATTGTAATGACTTTGCCAACCACTGTTAATCAAATATCCGACCTCTAAAAATGACTTTGCCCAACAATTGTAATGTTTTTGCCCAACAATTGTAATGACTTTGCCAACTACTGTTAATCACTTATCCGACCTTTAAAAATGACTTTGCCCAACAATTGTAATGAATTTGCCCAACTATTGTTATAACTTTGCCAACCAATGTTAAACACTTATCCAACCCCTAAAAAAGACTTTGCCTATCAATAGGAATGACTTTGCCAACCACTATTAATCACTAATGCGACCACTGAAAATGACTTTTTCTAACAATTGTAATGACTTTGCCAACCACTATTAATCACTAATCCGACCACTAAAAATGACTTTGCCTAACAATTGTAATGAGTTTGCCAACCACTGGTAATGACTTTGATAACAACTGTTAATCAATTATCCGACCTCTAAAAATGACTTTGCCCAACAATTGTAATGTTTTTGCCCATCTATTGTAATGACTTTGCCAACCACTGGTAATGACTTTTCCAACCACTGTAAATCACCTATCCGACCTCTAAAAATGACTTTGCTCAACAATTGTAATGAATTTGCCCAACAATTGTAATAACTTTGCCAACCACTGCTAATCACTTATCCGACCTCTAAAAATGAATTTGCCCAACATTTGTAACAAATTTCCTCAATAATTGTAATAACTTTGCCAACCACTGTTAATCACTTATCCGACCTCTAAAAATGAATTTGCCCAACAATTATAATGACTTTGCCAACCACTGTTAATCACTTATCCGACCTCTAAAAATCACTTTGCCCAACAATTGTAACGACTTTGCCCAACAATTGTAATAACTTTGCCAACCACTGTTAATCACTTATCCGACCTCTAAAAATGACTTTGCCCAACAATTGTAATGATTTTGCCAACCACTGTTAATCACTTATCCGACCTCTAAAAATTACTTTGCCCAACAATTGTAACGACTTTGCCCAACAATTGTAATAACTTTGCCAACCACTGTCAATCACTTATCCGATCTCTAAAAATGACTTTGCCTAACACTGGTAATGACTTTGTCAACCACTGGTAATGACTTAGCCAACCACTGTTAATCACTTATCCGACCTCTAAAAATGACTTTGCCCAACAATTGTAATGATTTTGCCAACCACTGTTAATCACTTATCCGACCTCTAAAAATTACTTTGCCCAACAATTGTAACGACTTTGCCCAACAATTGTAATAACTTTGCCAACCACTGTCAATCACTTATCCGATCTCTAAAAATGACTTTGCCTAACACTGGTAATGACTTTTCCAACCACTGGTAATGACTTTGCCAACTACTGGTAATGACTTTGCCAACCACTGTTAATTGCTTATTCGACCTCTTAAAAAGACCTAGCCCAACAATTGTAATGACTTTGCCAAACACTGTTAATCACTTATCCAACCCCTAAAAAAGACTTTGCCCAACCACTGGTAATGACTTTGCCAACCACTGTTAATCACTTATCCGACCTCTAAAAATGACTTAGCCCAACAATTGAAATGACTTTGCCAACCACTGTTAATAACTTATCCGACCTCTAAAAATGACTTTACCAACCACTGGTAATGACTTTGCCAACCACTGGTAATGACTTTGCCAACCACTGTTAATTGCTTATCCGACCTCTAAAAAAGACCTAGCCCAACAATTGTAATGACTTTGCCAAACACTGTTAATCACTTATCCAACCCCTAAAAAAGACTTTGCCCAACCACTGGTAATGACTTTGCCAACCACTGTTAATCACTTATCCGACCTCTAAAAATGACTTTGCACAACAATTGTAATGACTTTGCCAACCACTGTTAATCACTTATCCGACCTCTAAAAATGACTTTGCCTACCACTGGTAATGACTTTGTCAACCACTGGTAATCTCTTATCCGACCTCTAAAAATGACTTTGCCCAACAATTGTAACGACTTTGCCAACCACTGTTAATCACTTATCCGACCTCTAAAAATTACTTTGCCCAACAATTGTAATGACTTTGACAACCACTGTATATCACTAATCCGACCTCTAAAAATAACTTTGCCCAACAATTGTAATGAGTTTGCCAACCACTGTTAATCACTTATCCGACCTCTAAAAATGACTTTGCACAACAATTGTAATGACTTTGTCAACCACTGGTAATCACTTATCCAACCCCTAAAAAAGACTTTGCCCAACAATTGTAATGTTTTTGCCTAACAATTGTAATGACTTTGCCAACTACTGTTAATCACTTATCCGACCTTTTAAAATGACTTTGCCCAACAATTGTAATGAATTTGCCCAACGATTATTATAACTTTGCCAACCACTGTTAATCACTTATCCGAACTCTAAAAATGAATTTGCCCAACAATTGTAATAACTTTGCCAACCACTGTTAATAACTTATCCGATCTCTAAAAATGAATTTGCCCAACAATTGTAATCACTTTGCCAACCACTGTGATTTACTTATCAGACCTCTAAAAATCACTTTGCCCAACAATTGTAACGACTTTGCCCAACTATTGTAATAACTTTGCCAAACACTGTTAATCACTTATCCGACCTCTAAAAATGACTTAACCCAATAATTGTAATGACTTTGCCAAACACTGTTAATCACTTATCCAACCCCTAAAAAAGACTTTGCCCAACCACTGGTAATGACTTTGCCAACCACTGTTAATCACTTATCCGACCTCTAAAAATGACTTAGCCCAACAATTGTAATGACTTTGCCAACCACTGTTAATAACTTATCCGGCCTCTAAAAATGACTTTACCAACCACTGGTAATGACTTTGCCAACCACTGGTAATGACTTTGCCAACCACTGTTAATTGCTTATCCGACCTCTAAAAAAGACCTAGCCCAACAATTGTAATGACTTTGCCAAACACTGTTAATCACTTATTCAACCCCTAAAAAAGACTTTGCCCAACCACTGGTAATGACTTTGCCAACCACTGTTAATCACTTATCCGACCTCTAAAAATGACTTAGCCCAACAATTGAAATGACTTTGCCAACCACTGTTAAAAACTTATCCGACCTCTAAAAATGACTTTTCCAACCACTGGTAATGACTTTGCCAACCACTGTTAATTGCTTATCCGACCTCTTAAAAAGACCTAGCCCAACAATTGTAATGACTTTGCCAAACACTGTTAATCACTTATCCAACCCCTAAAAAAGACTTTGCCCAACCACTGGTAATGACTTTGCCAACCACTGTTAATCACTTATCCGACCTCTAAAAATGACTTAGCCTAACAATTGATATGACTTTGCCAAACACTGTTAATCACTTATCCAACCCCTAAAAAAGACTTTGCCCAACCACTGGTAATGACTTTGCCAACCACTGTTAATCACTTATCCGACCTCTAAAAATGACTCTGCACAACAATTGTAATGACTTTGCCAACCACTGCTAATCACTTATCCGACCTCTAAAAATGACTTTGCCTACCACTGGTAATGACTTTGTCAACCACTGGTAATCACTTATCCGACCTCTAAAAATGACTTTGCCCAACAATTGTAACGACTTTGCCAACCACTGTTAATCACTTATCCGACCTCTAAAAATTACTTTGCCCAACAATTGTAATGACTTTGACAACCACTGTATATCACTAATCCGACCTCTAAAAATAACTTTGCCCAACAATTGTAATGAGTTTGCCAACCACTGTTAATCACTTATCCAACCCCTAAAAAAGACTTTGCCCAACAATTGTAATGTTTTTGCCTAACAATTGTAATGACTTTGCCAACTACTGTTAATCACTTATCCGACCTTTAAAAATGACTTTGCCCAACAATTGTAATGAATTTGCCCAACGATTATTATAACTTTGCCAACCACTGTTAATCACTTATCCGAACTCTAAAAATGAATTTGCTCAACAATTGTAATAACTTTGCCAACCACTGTTAATCACTTATCCGATCTCTAAAAATGAATTTGCCCAACAATTGTAATCACTTTGCCAACCACTGTGAATTCCTTATCAGACCTCTAAAAATCACTTTGCCCAACAATTGTAACGACTTTGCCAAACAATTGTAATAACTTTGCCAAACACTGATAATCACTTAACCGACCTCTAAAAATGACTTAACCCAATAATTGTAATGACTTTGCCAAACACTGTTAATCACTTATCCAACCCCTAAAAAAGATTTTGCCCAACCACTGGTAATGACTTTGCCAACCACTGTTAATCACTTATCCGACCTCTAAAAATGACTTTGCCCCACAATTGTAATGAATTTGCCCAACTATTGTTATAACTTTGCCAACCACTGTTAAACACTTATCCAACCCCTAAAAAAGACTTTACCCATCAATAGGAATGACTTTGCCAACCACTATTAATCACTAATCCGAACACTAAAAATGACTTTGCCTAACAATTGTAATGAGTTTGCCAACCACTGGTAATGACTTTGCCAACAACTGTTAATCAATTATCCGACCTCTTAAAATGACTTTGCCCAACAATTGTAATGTTTTTGCCCAACTATTGTAATGACTTTGCCAACCACTGTTAATCACTTATCCGACCTCTAAAAATGACTTTGCCCAACTATTGTAATGACTTTGCCAACCACTATTAATCACTAATCCGACCTCTAAAAATAACTTTGCCCAACAATTGTAATGACTTTGCCAACCACTGTTAATCACTTATCCAACCCCTAAAAAAGACTTTGCCCAACAATTGTAATGACTTTGCTAACCACTGTTAATAACTAATCCGACCTCTAAAAAAGACCTAGCCCAACAATTGTAATGACTTTGCCAAACACTGTTAATCACTTATCCAACCCCTAAAAAAGACTTTGCCCAACCACTGTTAATGACTTTGCCAACCACTGTTAATCACTTATCCGACCTCTAAAAATGACTTTGCCCCACAATTGTAATGAATTTGCCCAACTATTGTTATAACTTTGCCAACCACTGTTAATCACTTATCCAACCCCTAAAAAAGACTTTGCCCAACCACTGTTAATGACTTTGCCAACCACTGTTAATCACTTATCCGACCTCTAAAAATGACTTTGCCCCACAATTGTAATGAATTTGCCCAACTATTGTAATGACTTTGTCAACCACTATTAATCACTAATCCGACCTCTAAAAATAACTTTGCCCAACAATTGTAATGACTTTGCCAACCACTGTTAATCACTTATCCAACCCCTAAAAAAGACTTTGCCCAACAATTGTAATGACTTTGCTAACCACTGTTAATAACTAATCCGACCTCTAAAAAAGACCTAGCCCAACAATTGTAATGACTTTGCCAAACACTGTTAATCACTTATCCAACCCCTAAAAAAGACTTTGCCCAACCACTGTTAATGACTTTGCCAACCACTGTTAATCACTTATCCGACCTCTAAAAATGACTTTGCCCCACAATTGTAATGAATTTGCCCAACTATTGTTATAACTTTGCCAACCACTGTTAATCACTTATCCAACCCCTAAAAAAGACTTTGCCCATCAATAGGAATGACTTTGCCAACCACTATTAATCACTAATGCGACCACTAAAAATGACTTTTTCTAACAATTGTAATGACTTTGCCAACCACTATTAATCACTAATCCGACCACTAAAAATGACTTTGCCTAACAATTGTAATGAGTTTGCCAACCACTGGTAATGACTTTGCCAACAACTGTTAATCAATTATCCGACCTTTAAAAATGACTTTTCCCAACAATTGTAATGTTTTTGCCCAACTATTGTAATGACTTTGCCAACCACTGTTAATCACTTATCCGACCTCTAAAAATGACTTTGCCCAACAATTGTAATGACTTTGCCAACTACTGTTAATCAATTATCCGACCTCTAAAAATGACTTTGCCAACCACTGGTAATGACTTTTCCAACCACTGTAAATCACCTATCCGACTTCTAGAAATGACTTTGCCCAACAATTGTAATGAATTTGCCCAACAATTGTAATAACTTTGCCAACCACTGATAATCACTTATCCGACCTCTAAAAATGAATTTGCCCAACATTTGTAATAAATTTCCTCAATAATTGTAAAAACTTTTCCAACCACTGTTAATCACTTATCCGACCTCTAAAAATGAATTTGCCCAACAATTGTAATTACTTTGCCAACCACTGTTAATCACTTATCCGACCTCCTAAAAATGACTTTGCCAACCACTGTTAATCACTTATCCGACCTCTAAAAATGACTTTGCCTACCACTGGTAATGACTTTGTCAACCACTGGTAATGACTTTGCCAACCACTGTTAATCACTTATCCGACCTCTAAAAATGACTTTGCCAAACAATTGTAACGACTTTGCCAACCACTTTTAATCACTTATCCGACCTCTAAAAATTACTTTGCCCAACAATTGTAATGACTTTGCCAACCACTGTAAATCACTTATCCAACCCCTAAAAAAGACTTTGCCCAACAATAGTAATGACTTTGCCAACAACTGTTAATCAATTATCCGACCTCTAAAAATGACTTTGCCCAACAATTGTAATGTTTTTGCCCAACAATTGTAATGACTTTGCCAACTACTGTTAATCACCTATCCGACCTTTAAAAATGACTTTGCCCAACAATTGTAATGAATTTGCCCAACGATTATTATAACTTTGCCAACCACTGTTAATCACTTATCCGAACTCTAAAAATGAATTTGCCCAACAATTGTAATAACTTTGCCAAACACTGTTAATCACTTATCCGACCTCTAAAAATGACTTAGCCCAACAATTGTAATGACTTTGCCAACCACTGTTAATAACTTATCCGACCTCTAAAAATGACTTTACCAACCACTGGTAATGACTTTGCCAACCACTGGTAATGACTTTGCCAACCACTGTTAATTGCTTATCCGACCTCTAAAAAAGACCTAGCCCAACAATTGTAATGACTTTGCCAAACACTGTTAATCACTTATCCAACCCCTAAAAAAGACTTTGCCCAACCACTGGTAATGACTTTGCCAACCACTGTTAATCACTTATCCGACCTCTAAAAATGACTTTGCCCCACAATTGTAATGAATTTGCCCTACTATTGTTATAACTTTGCCAACCACTGTTAAACACTTATCCAACCCCTAAAAAAGACTTTGCCCATCAATAGGAATGACTTTGCCAACCACTATTAATCACTAATGCGACCACTAAAAATGACTTTTTCTAACAATTGTAATGACTTTGCCAACCACTATTAATCACTTATCCGACCTCCTAAAATGACTTTCCACAACAATTGTAATGACTTTGCCAACCACTGTCAATCACTTATCCGACCTCTAAAAATGACTTTGCCTACCACTGGTAATGACTTTGTCAACCACTGGTAATGACTTAGCCAACCACTGTTAATCACTTATCCGACCTCTAAAAATGACTTTGCCCAACAATTGTAACGACTTTGCCAACCACTGTTAATCACTTATCCGACCTCTAAAAATTACTTTGCCCAACAATTGTAATGACTTTGCCAACCACTGTAAATCACTTATCCAACCCCTAAAAAAGACTTTGCCCAACAATAGTAATGACTTTGCCAACAACTGTTAATCAATTATCCGACCTCTAAAAATGACTTTGCCCAACAATTGTAATCTTTTGCCCAACAATTGTAATGACTTTGCCAACTACTGTTAATCACTTATCCGACCTTTAAAAATGACTTTGCCCAACAATTGTAATGAATTTGCCCAACTATTGTTATAACTTTGCCAACCACTGTTAAACACTTATCCAACCCCTAAAAAAGACTTTGCCTATCAATAGGAATGACTTTGCCAACCACTATTAATCACTAATGCGACCACTAAAAATGACTTTTTCTAACAATTGTAATGACTTTGCCAACCACTATTAATCACTAATCCGACCACTAAAAATGACTTTGCCTAACAATTGTAATGAGTTTGCCAACCACTGGTAATGACTTTGCCAACAACTGTTAATCAATTATCCGACCTCTAAAAATGACTTTGCCCAACAATTGTAATGTTTTTGCCCATCTATTGTAATGACTTTGCCAACCACTGGTAATGACTTTTCCAACCACTGTAAAATACCTATCCGATCTCTAAAAATGACTTTGCTCAACAATTGTAATGAATTTGCCCAACAATTGTAATAACTTTGCCAACCACTGCTAATCACTTATCCGACCTCTAAAAATGAATTTGCCCAACATTTGTAACAAATTTCCTCAATAATTGTAATAACTTTGCCAACCACTGTTAATCACTTATCCGACCTCTAAAAATGAATTTGCCCAACAATTGTAATGACTTTGCCAACCACTGTTAATCACTTATCCGACCTCTAAAAATCACTTTGCCCAACAATTGTAACGACTTTGCCCAACAATTGTAATAACTTTGCCAACCACTGTTAATCACTTATCCGACCTCTAAAAATGACTTTGCCCAACAATTGTAATGATTTTGCCAACCACTGTTAATCACTTATCCGACCTCTAAAAATTACTTTGCCCAACAATTGTAACGACTTTGCCCAACAATTGTAATAACTTTGCCAACCACTGTCAATCACTTATCCGATCTCTAAAAATGACTTTGCCTAACACTGGTAATGACTTTGTCAACCACTGGTAATGACTTAGCCAACCACTGTTAATCACTTATCCGACCTCTAAAAATGACTTTGCCCAACAATTGTAACGACTTTGCCAACCACTGTTAATCACTTATCCGACCTCTAAAAATCACTTTGCCCAACAATTGTAACGACTTTGCCCAACAATTGTAATAACTTTGCCAACCACTGTTAATCACTTATCCGACCTCTAAAAATGACTTTGCCCAACAATTGTAATGACTTTGCCAACAACTGTTAATCAATTATCCGACCTCTAAAAATGACTTTGCCCAACAATTGTAATGTTTTTGCCCAACAATTGTAATGACTTTGCCAACTACTGTTAATCACTTATCCGACCTTTAAAAATGACTTTGCCCAACAATTGTAATGAATTTGCCCAACTATTGTTATAACTTTGCCAACCACTGTTAAACACTTATCCAACCCCTAAAAAAGACTTTGCCCATCAATAGGAATGACTTTGCCAACCACTATTAATCACTAATGCGACCACTAAAAATGACTTTTTCTAACAATTGTAATGACTTTGCCAACCACTATTAATCACTAATCCGACCACTAAAAATGACTTTGCCTAACAATTGTAATGAGTTTGCCAACCACTGGTAATGACTTTGCCAACAACTGTTAATCAATTATCCGACCTCTTAAAATGACTTTGCCCAACAATTGTAATGTTTTTGCCCATCTATTGAAATGACTTTGCCAACCACTGGTACTGACTTTTCCAACCACTGTAAATCACCTATCCGACCTCTAAAAATGACTTTGCCCAACAATTGTAATGAATTTGCCCAACAATTGTAATAACTTTGCCAACCACTGCTAATCACTTATCCGACCTCTATAAATGAATTTGCCCAACATTTGTAACAAATTTCCTCAATAATTGTAATAACTTTGCCAACCACTGTTAATCACTTATCCGACCTCTAAAAATGAATTTGCCCAACAATTGTAATGACTTTGCCAACCACTGTTAATCACTTATCCGACCTCTAAAAATCACTTTGCCCAACAATTGTAACGACTTTGCCCAACAATTGTAATAACTTAGCCAACCACTGTTAATCACTTATCCGACCTCTAAAAATGACTTTGCCCAACAATTGTAATGACTTTGCCAACCACTGTTAATCACTTATCCGACCTCTAAAAATTACTTTGCCCAACAATTGTAACGACTTTGCCCAACAATTGTAATAACTTTGCCAACAACTGTTAATCACTTATCCGACCTCTAAAAATGACTTTGCCCAACAATTGCAATGACTTTGCTAACTACTGTTAATCACTTATCCAACCCCTAAAAAAGACTTTGCCCAACAATTGTAATGACTTTGCCAACCACTGTATATCACTTATCCAACCCCTAAAAAAGACTTTGCCCATCAATAGGAATGACTTTGCCAACCACTATTAATCACTAATTCGACCACTAAAATGACTTTTTCTAACAATTGTAATGACTTTGCCAACCACTATTAATCACTTATCCGACCTCTAAAAATGAATTTGCCCAACAATTGTAATGACTTTGCCAACCACTGTTAATCACTTATCCGACCTCTAAAAATTACTTTGCCCAACAATTGTAACGACTTTGCCCAACAATTGTAATAACTTTGCCAACAACTGTTAATCACTTATCCGACCTCTAAAAATGACTTTGCCCAACAATTGCAATGACTTTGCTAACTACTGTTAATCACTTATCCAACCCCTAAAAAAGACTTTGCCCAACAATTGTAATGACTTTGCCAACCACTGTATATCACTTATCCAACCCCTAAAAAAGACTTTGCCCATCAATAGGAATGACTTTGCCAACCACTATTAATCACTAATTCGACCACTAAAATGACTTTTTCTAACAATTGTAATGACTTTGCCAACCACTATTAATCACTTATCCGACCTCTAAAAATGAATTTGCCCAACAATTGTAATGACTTTGCCAACCACTGTTAATCACTTATCCGACCTCCTAAAAATGACTTTGCACAACCATTGTAATGACTTTGCCAACCACTGTTAATCACTTATCCGACCTCTAAAAATGACTTTGCCCAACAATTGAAATGACTATGCTAACTACTGTTAATCACTTATCCAACCCCTAAAAAAGACTTTGCCCAACAATTGTAATGACTTTGCTAACCACTGTATATCACTTATCCAACCCATAAAAAAGACTTTGCCCATCAATAGGAATGACTTTGCCAACCACTATTAATCACTAATGCGACCACTAAAATGACTTTTTTCTAACAATTGTAATGACTTTGCCAACCACTTTTAATCACTTATCCGACCTCTAAAAATGAATTTGCCCAACAATTGTAATGACTTTGCCAACCACTGTTAATCACTTATCCGACCTCTAAAAATGACTTTGCACAACAATTGTAATGACTTTGCCAACCACTGTTAATCACTTATCCGACCTCTAAAAATGACTTTGCCCAACAATTGTAATGACTTTGCTAACTACTGTTAATCACTTATCCAACCCCTAAAAAAGACTTTGCCCAACAATTGTAATGACTTTGCCAACCACTGTATATCACTTATCCAACCCCTAAAAAAGACTTTGCCCATCAATAGGAATGACTTTGCCAACCACTATTAATCACTAATGCGACCACTAAAAATGACTTTTTCTGACAATTGTAATGACTTTGCCAACCACTATTAATCACTTATCCGACCTCTAAAAATGAATTCGCCCAACAATTGAAATGTCTTTGCCAACCACTGTTAATCACTTATCCGACCTCTAAAAATGACTTTGCCCAACAATTGTAATGACTTTGCCAACCACTGTTAATCACTTATCCGACCTCTAAAAATTACTTTGCCCAACAATTGTAACGACTTTGCCCAACAATTGTAATAACTTTGCAAACCACTGTTAATCACTTATCCGACCTCTAAAAATGACTTTGCCCAACAATTGTAATGACTTTGCCAACCACTGTTAATCACTTATCCGACCTGTAAAAATGACTTTGCCCAACTATTGTAATGACTTTGCTAACTACTGTTAATCACTTATCCAACCCCTAAAAAAGACTTTGCCCAACAATTGTAATGACTTTGCCAACCACTGTATATCACTTATCCAACCCCTAAAAAAGACTTTGCCCATCAATAGGAATGACTTTGCCAACCACTGTATATCACGTATCCAACCCCTAAAAAAGACTTTGCCCATCAATAGGAATGACTTTGCCAACCACTATTAATCACTAATCCGACCACTAAAAATGACTTTGCCTAACAATTGTAATGAGTTTGCCAACCACTGGTAATGACTTTGCCAACAACTGTTAATCAATTATCCGACCTCTAAAAATGACTTTGCCCAACAATTGTAATGTTTTTGCCCATCTATTGTAATGACTTTGCCAACCACTGGTAATGACTTTTCCAACCACTGTAAATCACCTATCCGACCTCTAAAAATGAATTTGCCCAACAATTGTAATGACTTTGCCAACCACTGTTAATCACTTATCCGACCTCTAAAAATGACTTTGCACAACAATTGTAATAACTTTGCCAACCACTGTTAATCACTTATCCGACCTCTAAAAATGACTTTGCCCAACAATTGTAATGACTTTGCTAACTACTGTTAATCACTTATCCAACCCCTAAAAAAGACTTTGCCCAACAATTGTAATGACTTTGCCAACCACTGTATATCACTTATCCAACCCCTAAAAAAGACTTTGCCCATCAATAGGAATGACTTTGCCAACCACTATTAATCACTAATGCGACCACTAAAAATGACTTTTTCTAACAATTGTAATGACTTTGCCAACCACTATTAATCACTTATCCGACCTCTAAAAATGAATTCGCCCAACAATTGTTATGTCTTTGCCAACCACTGTTAATCACTTATCCGACCTCTAAAAATGACTTTGCCCAACAATTGTAATGACTTTGCCAACCACTGTTAATCACTTATCCGACCTCTAAAAATTACTTTGCCCAACAATTGTAACGACTTTGCCCAACAATTGTAATAACTTTGCCAACCACTGTTAATCACTTATCCGACCTCTAAAAATGACTTTGCCCAACAATTGTAATGACTTTGCCAACCACTGTTAATCACTTATCCGACCTGTAAAAATGACTTTGCCCAACAATTGTAATGACTTTGCTAACTACTGTTAATCACTTATCCAATCCCTAAAAAAGACTTTGCCCAACAATTGTAATGACTTTGCCAACCACTGTATATCACTTATCCAACCCCTAAAAAAGACTTTGCCTATCAATAGGAATGGCTTTGCCAACCACTATTAATCACTTACCCGTCCTCTAAAAATGAATTTGCCCAACAATTGTAATGACTTTGCCAACCACTGTTAATCACTTATCCGACCTCTAAAAATGACTTTGCCCAACAATTGTAATGACTTTGCTAACTACTGTTAATCACTTATCCAACCCCTAAAAAAGACTTTGCCCAATAATTGTAATAACTTTGCCAACCACTGTATATCACATATCCAACCCCTAAAAAAGACTTTGCCCATCAATAGGAATGACTTTGCCAACCACTATTAATCACTAATGCGACCACTAAAAATGACTTTTTCTAACAATTGTAATGACTTTGCCAACCACTATTAATCACTTATCCGACCTCTATAAATGAATTTGCCCAACAATTGTAATGACTTTGCCAACCACTATTAATCACTTATCCGACCTCTAAAAATGACTTTGCCCAACAATTGTAATGACTTTGCTAACTACTGTTAATCACTTATCCAACCCCTAAAAAAGACTTTGCCCAACAATTGTAATGACTTTGCCAACCACTGTATATCACTTATCCAACCCCTAAAAAAGACTTTGCCCATCAATAGGAATGACTTTGCCAACCCCTATTAATCACTAATGCGACCACTAAAAATGACTTTTTCTAACAATTGTAATGACTTTGCCAACCACTATTAATCACTTATCCGACCTCTATTAATGAATTTGCCCAACAATTGTAATGACTTTGCCAACCACTATTAATCACTTATCCGACCTCTAAAAATGACTTTGCCCAACAATTGTAATGACTTTGCTAACTACTGTTAATCACTTATCCAACCCCTAAAAAAGACTTTGCCCAACAATTGTAATGACTTTGCCAACCACTGTATATCACTTATCCAACCCCTAAAAAAGACTTTGCCCATCAATAGGAATGACTTTGCCAACCACTATTAATCACTTATCCGACCTCTAAAAATGACTTTTTCTAACAATTGTAATGACTTTGCCAACCACTGTTAATCACTTATCCGACCTCTAAAAATTACTTTGCCCAACAATTGTAACGACTTTGCCCAACAATTGAGATAACTTTGCCAACAACTGTTAATCACTTATCCGACCTCTAAAAATGACTTTGCCCAACAATTGTAATGACTTTGCTAACTACTGTTAATCACTTATCCAACCCCTAAAAAAGACTTTGCCCAACAATTGTAATGACTTTGCCAACCACTGTATATCACTTATCCAACCCCTAAAAAAGACTTTGCCCATCAATAGGAATGACTTTGCCAACCACTATTAATCACTAATTCGACCACTAAAATGACTTTTTCTAACAATTGTAATGACTTTGCCAACCACTATTAATCACTTATCCGACCTCTAAAAATGAATTTGCCCAACAATTGTAATGACTTTGCCAACCACTGTTAATCACTTATCCGACCTCCTAAAAATGACTTTGCACAACAATTGTAATGACTTTGCCAACCACTGTTAATCACTTATCCGACCTCTAAAAA
Organism: Brachionus asplanchnoidis; assembly: GCA_025491095.1. Classification (NCBI taxonomy): domain Eukaryota; kingdom Metazoa; phylum Rotifera; class Eurotatoria; order Ploima; family Brachionidae; genus Brachionus; species Brachionus asplanchnoidis. Next base: position 134,488 of record JAILYF010000062.1, read on the forward strand.
TGACTTTGCCCAACAATTGAAATGACTATGCTAACTACTGTTAATCACTTATCCAACCCCTAAAAAAGACTTTGCCCAACAATTGTAATGACTTTGCCAACCACTGTATATCACTTATCCAACCCCTAAAAAAGACTTTGCCCATCAATAGGAATGACTTTGCCAACCACTATTAATCACTAATGCGACCACTAAAAATGACTTTTTTCTAACAATTGTAATGACTTTGCCAACCACTTTTAATCACTTATCCGACCTCTAAAAATGAATTTGCCCAACAATTGTAATGACTTTGCCAACCACTGTTAATCACCTATCCGACCTCTAAAAATGACTTTGCACAACAATTGTAATGACTTTGCCAACCACTGTTAATCACTTATCCGACCTCTAAAAATGACTTTGCCCAACAATTGTAATGACTTTGCTAACTACTGTTAATCACTTATCCAACCCCTAAAAAAGACTTTGCCCAACAATTGTAATGACTATGCCAACCACTGTATATCACTTATCCAACCCCTAAAAAAGACTTTGCCCATCAATAGGAATGACTTTGCCAACCACTATTAATCACTAATGCGACCACTAAAAATGACTTTTTCTAACAATTGTAATGACTTTGCCAACCACTTTTAATCACTTATCCGACCTCTAAAAATGAATTTGCCCAACAATTGCAATGACTTTGCCAACCACTGTTAATCACTTATCCGACCTCTAAAAATGACTTTGCACAACAATTGTAATGACTTTGCCAACCACTATTAATCACTTATCCGACCTCTAAAAATGAATTCGCCCAACAATTGTAATGTCTTTGCCAACCACTGTTAATCACTTATCCGACCTCTAAAAATGACTTTGCCCAACAATTGTAATGACTTTGCCAACCACTGTGAATCACTTATCCGACCTCTAAAAATTACTTTGACCAACAATTGTAACGACTTTGCCCAACAATTGTAATAACTTTGCCAACCACTGTTAATCACTTATCCGACCTCTAAAAATGACTTTGCCCAACAATTGTAATGACTTTGCCAACCACTGTTAATCACTTATCCGACCTGTAAAAATGACTTTGCCCAACAATTGTAATGACTTTGCTAACTACTGTTAATCACTTATCCAACCCCTAAAAAAGACTTTGCCCAACAATTGTAATGACTTTGCCAACCACTGTATATCACTTATCCAACCCCTAAAAAAGACTTTGCCCATCAATAGGAATGACTTTGCCAACCACTGTATATCACTTATCCAACCCCTAAAAAAGACTTTGCCCATCAATAGGAATGACTTTGCCAACCACTATTAATCACTAATCCGACCACTAAAAATGACTTTGCCTAACAATTGTAATGAGTTTGCCAACAACTGGTAATGACTTTGCCAACAACTGTTAATCAATTATCCGACCTCTAAAAATGACTTTGCCCAACAATTGTAATGTTTTTGCCCATCTATTGTAATGACTTTGCCAACCACTGGTAATGACTTTTCCAACCACTGTAAATCACCTATCCGACCTCTAAAAATGAATTTGCCCAACAATTGTAATGACTTTGCCAACCACTGTTAATCACTTATCCGACCTCTAAAAATGACTTTGCACAACAATTGTAATGACTTTGCCAACCACTGTTAATCACTTATCCGACCTCTAAAAATGACTTTGCCCAACAATTGTAATGACTTTGCTAACTACTGTTAATCACTTATCCAACCCCTAAAAAAGACTTTGCCCAACAATTGTAATGACTTTGCCAACCACTGTATATCACTTATCCAACCCCTAAAAAAGACTTTGCCCATCAATAGGAATGACTTTGCCAACCACTATTAATCACTAATGCGACCACTAAAAATGACTTTTTCTAACAATTGTAATGACTTTGCCAACCACTATTAATCACTTATCCGACCTCTAAAAATGAATTCGCCCAACAATTGTAATGTCTTTGCCAACCACTGTTAATCACTTATCCGACCTCTAAAAATGACTTTGCCAAACAATTGTAATGACTTTGCCAACCACTGTTAATCACTTATCCGACCTCTAAAAATTACTTTGCCCAACAATTGTAACGACTTTGCCCAACAATTGTAATAACTTTGCCAACCACTGTTAATCACTTATCCGACCTCTAAAAATGACTTTGCCCAACAATTGTAATGACTTTGCCAACCACTGTTAATCACTTATCCGACCTGTAAAAATGACTTTGCCCAACAATTGTAATGACTTTGCTAACTACTGTTAATCACTTATCCAATCCCTAAAAAAGACTTTGCCCAACAATTGTAATGACTTTGCCAACCACTGTATATCACTTATCCAACCCCTAAAAAAGACTTTGCCCATCAATAGGAATGACTTTGCCAACCACTATTAATCACTTACCCGACCTCTAAAAATGAATTTGCCCAACAATTGTAATGACTTTGCCAACCACTGTTAATCACTTATCCGACCTCTAAAAATGACTTTGCCCAACAATTGTAATGACTTTGCTAACTACTGTTAATCACTTATCCAACCCCTAAAAAAGACTTTGCCCAATTATTGTAATAACTTTGCCAACCACTGTATATCACATATCCAACCCCTAAAAAAGACTTTGCCCATCAATAGGAATGACTTTGCCAACCACTTTTAATCACTAATGCGACCACTAATAATGAATTTTTCTAACAATTGAAATGACTTTGCCAACCACTATTAATCACTTATCCGACCTCTATAAATGAATTTGCCCAACAATTGAAATGACTTTGCCAACCACTATTAATCACTTATCCGACCTCTAAAAATGACTTTGCCCAACAATTGTAATGACTTTGCTAACTACTGTTAATCACTTGTCCAACCCCTAAAAAAGACTTTGCCCAACAATTGTAATGACTTTGCCAACCACTGTATATCACTTATCCAACCCCTAAAAAAGACTTTGCCCATCAATAGGAATGACTTTGCAAACCCCTATAAATCACTAATGCGACCACTAAAAATGACTTTTTCTAACAATTGTAATGACTTTGCCAACCACTATTAATCACTTATCCGACCTCTAAAAATGAATTTGCCCAACAATTGTAATGACTTTGCCAACCACTGATAATCACTTATCCGACCTCTAAAAATGACTTTGCCCAACAATTGTAATGACTTTGTTTAACCACTGTTAATCACTTATCCGACCTCTAAAAATTACTTTGCCCAACAATTTTAACGACTTTGCCCAACAATTGTAATAACTTTGCCAACCACTGTTAATCACTTATCCGACCTCTAAAAATGGTTTTGCCCAACAATTGTAATGACTTTGCTAACTACTGTTAATCACTTATCCAACCCCTAAAAAAGACTTTGCCCAACAATTGTAATGACTTTGCCAACCACTATTAATCACTAATGCGACCACTAAAAATGACTTTTTCTAACAATTGTAATGACTTTGCCAACCACTATTAATCACTTATCCGACCTCTAAAAATGAATTTTCCCAACAATTGAAATGACTTTGCCAACCACTGTTAATCACTTATCCGACCTCCTAAAAATGACTTTGCACAACAATTGTAATGACTTTGCCAACCACTGTTAATCACTTATCCGACCTCTAAAAATGACTTTGCCTACCACTGGTAATGGCTTTGTCAACCACTGGTAATGACTTTGCCAACCACTGTTAATCACTTATCCGACCTCTAAAAATGACTTTGCCCAACAATTGTAACGACTTTGCCAAACACTGTTAATCACTTATCCGACCTCTAAAAATTACTTTGCCCAACAATTGTAATGACTTTGCCAACCACTGTAAATCACTTATCCAACCCCTAAAAAATACTTTGCCCAACAATAGTAATGACCTTGCCAACAACTGTTAATCAATTATCCGACCTCTAAAAATGACTTTGCCCAACAATTGTAATGTTTTTGCCCATCTATTGTAATGACTTTGCCAACCACTGTTAATCACTTATCCGACCTCTAAAAATGACTTTGCCCAACAATTGTAATGACTTTGCCAACTACTGTTAATCACTTATCCGACCTCTAAAAATGACTTTGCCCAACAATTGTAATGAATTTGCCCAACAATTGTAATAACCTTGCCAACCACTGATAATCACTTATCCGACCTCTAAAAATGAATTTGCCCAACATTTGTAATAAATTTCCTCAATAATTGTAATAACTTTGCCAACCTCTGTTAATCACTTATCCGACCTCTAAAAATGAATTTGCCCAACAATTGTAATGACTTTGCCAACCACTGTTAATCAATTATCCGACCTCTAAAAATGAATTTGCCCAACAATTGTAACGACTTTGCCCAACAATTGTAATAACTTTGCCAACCACTGTTAATCACTTATCCGACCTCTAAAAATGACTTTGCCCAACAATTGTACTAACTTTGCCAACCACTATTAATCACTTATCCGACCTCTAAAAATGAATTTGCCCAACAATTGTAATGACTTTGCCAACCACTGTATATCACTTATCCAACCCGTAAAAAAGACTTTGCCCATCAATAGGAATGACTTTGCGAACCACTTTTAATCACTAATGCGACCACTAAAAATGACTTTTTCTAACAATTGTAATGACTTTGCCAACCACTATTAATCACTTATCCGACCTCTAAAAATGAATTTGCCCAACAATTGTAATGACTTTGCCAACCACTATTAATCACTAATGCGACCACTAAAAATGACTTTTTCTAACAATTGTAATGACTTTGCCAACCACTATTAATCACTAATCCGACCACTAAAAATGACTTTGCCTAACAATTGTAATGAGTTTGCCAACCACTGGTAATGACTTTGCCAACAACTGTTAATCAATTATCCGACCTCTAAAAATGACTTTTCTCAACAATTGTAATGTTTTTGCCCATCTATTGTAATGACTTTGCCAACCACTGTTAATCACTTATCCGACCTCTAAAAATGACTTTTCCCAACAATTGAAATGACTTTGCCAACTACTGTTAATCACTTATCCGACCTCTAATAATGACTTTGCCAACCACTGGTAATGACTTTTCCAACCACTGTAAATCACCTATCCGACCTCTAAAAATGACTTTGCCCAACAATTGTAATGAATTTGCACAACAATTGTAATAACTTTGCCAACCACTGCTAATCACTTATCCGACCTCTAAAAATGAATTTGCCCAACATTTGTAACAAATTTCCTCAATAATTGTAATAACTTTGCCAACCACTGTTAATCACTTATCCGACCTCTAAAAATGAATTTGCCCAACAATTGTAATGACTTTGCCAACCACTGTTAATCACTTATCCGACCTCTAAAAATCACTTTGCCCAACAATTGTAACGACTTTGCCCAACAATTGTAATAACTTTGCCAACCACTGTTAATCACTTATCCGACCTCTAAAAATGACTTTGCCCAACAATTGTAATGACTTTGCCAACCACTATTAATCACTTATCCGACCTCTAAAAAATGAATTTGCCCAACAATTGTAATGACTCTGCCAACCACTATTAATCACTAATGCGACCACTAAAAATGACTTTTTCTAACAATTGTAATGACTTTGCCAACCACTATTAATCACTAATCCGACCACTAAAAATGACTTTGCCTAACAATTGTAATGAGTTTGCCAACCACTGGTAATGACTTTGCCAACAACTGTTAATCAATTATCCGACCTCTAAAAATGACTTTGCCCAACAATTGTAATGTTTTTGCCCATCTATTGTAATGACTTTGCCAACCACTGTTAATCACTTATCCGACCTCTAAAAATGACTTTTCCCAACAATTGAAATGACTTTGCCAACTACTGTTAATCACTTATCCGACCTCTAAAAATGACTTTGCCAACCACTGGTAATGACTTTTCCAACCACTGTAAATCACCTATCCGACCTCTAAAAATGACTTTGCCCAACAATTGTAATGAATTTGCACAACAATTGTAATAACTTTGCCAACCACTGCTAATCACTTATCCGACCTCTAAAAATGAATTTGCCCAACATTTGTAACAAATTTCCTCAATAATTGTAATAACTTTGCCAACCACTGTTAATCACTTATCCGACCTCTAAAAATGAATTTGCCCAACAATTGTAATGACTTTGCCAACCACTGTTAATCACTTATCCGACCTCTAAAAATCACTTTGCCCAACAATTGTAACGACTTTGCCAACCACTGTTAATCACTTATCCGACCTCTAAAAATGACTTTGCTTAACAATTGTAATGACTTTGCCAACCACTGTTAATCACTTATCCGACCTCTAAAAATTACTTTGTTCAACAATTGTAACGACTTTGCCCAACAATTGTACTAACTTTGCCAACCACTGTTAATCACTTATCCGACCTCTAAAAATGAATTTGCCCAACAATTGTAATGACTTTGCCAACCACTATTAATCACTTATCCGACCTCTAAAAATGAATTTGCCCAACAATTGTAATGACTTTGCCAACCACTGTTAATCACCTATCCGACCTCCTAAAAATCACTTTGCCCAACAATTGTAACGACTTTGCCCAACAATTGTACTAACTTTGCCAACCACTATTAATCACTTATCCGACCTCTAAAAATGAATTTGCCCAACAATTGTAATGACTTTGCCAACCACTGTATATCACTTATCCAACCCGTAAAAAAGACTTTGCCCATCAATAGGAATGACTTTGCGAACCACTTTTAATCACTAATGCGACCACTAAAAATGACTTTTTCTAACAATTGTAATGACTTTGCCAACCACTTTTAATCACTTATCCGACCTCTAAAAATGAATTTGCCCAACAATTGTAATGACTTTGCCAACCACTATTAATCACTAATGCGACCACTAAAAATGACTTTTTCTAACAATTGTAATGACTTTGCCAACCACTATTAATCACTAATCCGACCACTAAAAATGACTTTGCCTAACAATTGTAATGAGTTTGCCAACCACTGGTAATGACTTTGCCAACAACTGTTAATCAATTATCCGACCTCTAAAAATGACTTTTCCCAACAATTGTAATGTTTTTGCCCATCTATTGTAATGACTTTGCCAACCACTGTTAATCACTTATCCGACCTCTAAAAATGACTTTGCCCAACAATTGTAATGACTTTGCCAACTACTGTTAATCACTTATCCGACCTCTAAAAATGACTTTGCCAACCACTGGTAATGACTTTTCCAACCACTGTAAATCACCTATCCGACCTCTAAAAATGACTTTGCCCAACAATTGTAATGAATTTGCACAACAATTGTAATAACTTTGCCAACCACTGCTAATCACTTATCCGACCTCTAAAAATGAATTTGCCCAACATTTGTAACAAATTTCCTCAATAATTGTAATAACTTTGCCAACCACTGTTAATCACTTATCCGACCTCTAAAAATGAATTTGCCCAACAATTGTAATGACTTTGCCAACCACTGTTAATCACTTATCCGACCTCTAAAAATCACTTTGCCCAACAATTGTAACGACTTTGCCCAACAATTGTAATAACTTTGCCAACCACTGTTAATCACTTATCCGACCTCTAAAAATGACTTTGCCCAACAATTGTAATGACTTTGCCAACCACTGTTAATCACTTTTCCGACCTCTAAAAATTACTTTGCCCAACAATTGTAACGACTTTGCCCAACAATTGTACTAACTTTGCCAACCACTGTTAATCACTTATCCGACCTCTAAAAATGAATTTGCCCAACAATTGTAATGACTTTGCCAACCACTATTAATCACTTATCCGACCTCTAAAAATGAATTTGCCCAACAATTGTAATGACTTTGCCAACCACTGTTAATCACTTATCCGACCTCCTAAAAATGACTTTGCACAACAATTGTAATGACTTTGCCAACCACTGTTAATCACTTATCCGACCTCTAAAAATGACTTTGCCCAACAATTGTAATAACTTTGCTAACTACTGTTAATCACTTATCCAACCCCTAAAAAAGACTTTGCCCAATAATTGTAATGACTTTGCCAACCACTGTATATCACTTATCCAACCCCTAAAAAAGACTTTGCCCATCAATAGGAATGACTTTGCCAACCACTATTAATCACTAATGCGACCACTAAAAATGACTTTTTCTAACAATTGTAATGACTTTGCCAACCACTATTAATCACTTATCCGACCTCTAAAAATGACTTTGCCCAACAATTGTAATGACTTTGCTAACTACTGTTAATCACATATCCAACCCCTAAAAAAGACTTAGCCCAACAATTGAAATGACTTTGCCAACCACTGTATATCACTTATCCAACCCCTAAAAAAGACTTTGCCCATCAATAGGAATGACTTTGCCAACCACTATTAATCACTAATGCGACCACTAAAAATGACTTTTTCTAACAATTGTAATGACTTTGCCAACCACTATTAATCACTTATCCGACCTCTAAAAATGACTTTGCCCAACAATTGTAATGACTTTGCTAACTACTTTTAATCACTTATCCAACCCCTAAAAAAGACTTTGCCCAACAATTGAAATGACTTTGCCCAACAATTGTACTAACTTTGCCAACCACTTTTAATCACTTATCCGACCTCTAAAAATGAATTTGCCCAACAATTGAAATGACTTTGCCAACCACTGTATATCACTTATCCAACCCGTAAAAAAGACTTTGCCCATCAATAGGAATGACTTTGCGAACCACTATTAATCACTAATGCGACCACTAAAAATGACTTTTTCTAACAATTGTAATGTTTTTGCCAACCACTATTAATCACTTATCCGACCTCTAAAAATGAATTTGCCCAACAATTGTAATGACTTTGCCAACCACTATTAATCACTAATGCGACCACTAAAAATGACTTTTTCTAACAATTTTAATGACTTTGCCAACCACTATTAATCACTAATCCGACCACTAAAAATGACTTTGCCTAACAATTGTAATGAGTTTGCCAACCACTGGTAATGACTTTGCCAACAACTGTTAATCAATTATCCGACCTCTAAAAATGACTTTGCCCAACAATTGTAATGTTTTTGCCCATCTATTGTAATGACTTTGCCAACCATTGTTAATCACTAATCCGACCACTAAAAATGACTTTGCCTAACAATTGTAATGAGTTTGCCAACCACTGGTAATGACTTTGCCAACAACTGTTAATCAATTATCCGACCTCTAAAAATGACTTTGCCCAACAATTGTAATGTTTTTGCCCATCTATTGTAATGACTTTGCCAACCACCGGTTATCACTTATCCGACCTCTAAAAATGACTTTGCCCAACAATTGTAATGACTTTGCCAACTACTGTTAATCACTTATCCGACCTCTAAAAATGACTTTGCCAACCACTGGTAATGACTTTTCCAACCACTGTAAATCACCTATCCGACCTCTAAAAATGACTTTGCCCAACAATTGTAATGAATTTGCACAACAATTGTAATAACTTTGCCAACCACTGCTAATCACTTATCCGACCTCTAAAAATGAATTTGCCCAACATTTGTAACAAATTTCCTCAATACTTGTAATAACTTTGCCAACCACTGTTAATCACTTATCCGACCTCTAAAAATGAATTTGCCCAACAATTGTAATGACTTTGCCAACCACTGTTAATCACTTATCCGACCTCTAAAAATCACTTTGCCCAACAATTGTAACGACTTTGCCCAACAATTGTAATTACTTTGCCAACCACTGTTAATCACTTATCCGACCTCTAAAAATGACTTTGCCCAACAATTGTAACGACTTTGCCGAACAATTGTACTAACTTTGCCAACCACTGTTAATCACTTATCCGACCTCTAAAAATGAATTTGCCCAACAATTGTAATGACTTTGCCAACCACTATTAATCACTTATCCGACCTCTAAAAATGAATTTGCCCAACAATTGTAATGACTTTGCCAACCACTGTTAATCACTTATCCGACCTCCTAAAAATGACTTTGCACAACAATTGTAATGACTTTGCCAACCACTGTTAATCACTTATCCGACCTCTAAAAATGACTTTGCCCAACAATTGTAATGACTTTGCTAACTACTGTTAATCACTTATCCAACCCCTAAAAAAGACTTTGCCCATCAATAGGAATGACTTTGCCAACCACTATTAATCACTAATGCGACCACTAAAAATGACTTTTTCTAACAATTGTAATGACTTTGCCAACCACTATTAATCACTTATCCGACCTCTAAAAATGACTTTGCCCAACAATTGTAATGACTTTGCTAACTACTGTTAATCAATTATCCAACCCCTAAAAAAGACTTTGCCCAACAATTGAAATGACTTTGCCAACCACTGTATATCACTTATCCAACCCCTAAAAAAGACTTTGCCCATCAATAGGAATGACTTTGCCAACCACTATTAATCACTAATGCGACCACTAAAAATGACTTTTTCTAACAATTGTAATGACTTTGCCAACCACTATTAATCACTTATCCGACCTCTAAAAATGAATTTGCCCAACAATTGTAATGACTTTGCCAACCACTGTTAATCACTTATCCAACCCCTAAAAAAGACTTTGCCCAACAATTGTAATGACTTTGCCAACCACTGTATATCACTTATCCAACCCCTAAAAAAGACTTTGCCCATCAAAAGGAATGACTTTGCCAACCACTATTAATCACTAATGCGACCACTAAAAATGACTTTTTCTAACAATTGTAATGACTTTGCCAACCACTATTAATCACTTATCCGACCTCTAAAAATGACTTTGCCCAACAATTGTAATGACTTTGCTAACTACTGTTAATCACTTATCCAACCCCTAAAAAAGACTTTGCCCAACAATTGAAATGACTTTGCCAACCACTGTATATCACTTATCCAACCCCTAAAAAAGACTTTGCCCATCAATAGGAATGACTTTGCCAACCACTATTAATCACTAATGCGACCACTAAACATGACTTTTTCTAACAATTGTAATGACTTTGCCAACCACTATTAATCACTTATCCGACCTCTAAAAATGAATTTGCCGAACAATTGTAATGACTTTGCCAACCACAGTTGATCACTTATCCGACCTCCTAAAAATGACTTTGCACAACAATTGTAATGACTTTGCCAACCACTATTAATCACTAATGCGACCACTAAAAATGACTTTTTCTAACAATTGTAATGACTTTGCCAACCACTATTAATCACTTATCCGACCTCTAAAAATGACTTTGCCCAACAATTGTAATGACTTTGCTAACTACTTTTAATCACTTATCCAACCCCTAAAAAAGACTTTGCTCAACAATTGTAATGACTTGGCCAACCACTGTATATCACTTATCCAACCCCTAAAAAAGACTTTGCCCATCAATAGGAATGACTTTGCCAACCACTATTAATCACTAATGCGACCACTAAAAATGACTTTTTCTAACAATTGTAATGACTTTGCCAACCACTATTAATCACTTATCCGACCTCTAAAAATGAATTTGCCCAACAATTGTAATGACTTTGCCAACCACTGTTGATCACTTATCCGACCTCCTAAAAATGACTTTGCACAACAATTGTAATGACTTTGCCAACCACTGTTAATCACTTATCCGACCTCTAAAAATGACTTTGCACAACAATTGTAATGACTTTGCTAACCACTGTTAATCACTTATCCGACCTATAAAAATGACTTTGCCCAACAATTGTAATGACTTTGCTAACTACTGTTAATCACTTATCCAACCCCTAAAAAAGACTTTGCCCAACAATTGTAATGACTTTGCCAACCACTGTTTATCACTTATCCAACCCCTAAAAAAGACTTTGCCCATCAATAGGAATGAATTTGCCAACCACTATTAATCTATAATGCGACCACTAAAAATGACTTTTTCTAACAATTGTAATGACTTTGCCAACCACTATTAATCACTTATCCGACCTCTAAAAATGAATTTGCCCAACAATTGTAATGACTTTGCCAACCACTGTTAATAACTTATCCGACCTCTAAAAATGAATTTGCCCAACAATTGTAATGACTTTGCCAACCACTATTAATCACTTATCCGACCTCTAAAAATGAATTTGCCCAACAATTGTAATGACTTTGCCAACCACTGTTAATCACTTATCCGACCTCCTAAAAATGACTTTGCACAACAATTGTAATGACTTTGCCAACCACTGTTAATCACTTATCCGACCTCTAAAAATGACTTTGCCCAACAATTGTAATGACTTTGCTAACTACTGTTAATCACTTATCCAACCTCTAAAAAAGACTTTGCCCAACAATTGTAATGACTTTGCCAACCACTGTATATCACTTATCCAACCCCTAAAAAAGACTTTGCCCATCAATAGGAATGACTTTGCCAACCACTATTAATCACTAATGCGACCACTAAAAATGACTTTTTCTAACAATTGTAATGACTTTGCCAACCACTGTAAATCACTTATCCAACCCCTAAAAAAGACTTTGCCCAACAATTGTAATGACTTTGCTAACTACTTTTAATCACTTATCCAACCCCTAAAAAAGACTTTGCCCAACAATTGTAATGACTTTGCCAACCACTGTATATCATTTATCCAACCCCTAAAAAAGACTTTGCCCATCAATAGGAATGACTTTGCCAACCACTATTAATCACTAATGCGACCACTAAAAATGACTTTTTCTAACAATTGTAATGACTTTGCCAACCACTGTTAATCACTTATCCGACCTATAAAAATGACTTTGCACAACAATTGTAATGACTTTGCCAACCACTGTTAATCACTTATCCAACCCCTAAAAAAGACTTTGCCCAACAATTGTAATGACTTTGCCAACCACTGTATATCACTTATCCAACCCCTAAAAAAGACTTTGCCCATCAATAGGAATGACTTTGCCAACCACTTTTAATCACTAATGCGACCACTAAAAATGACTTTTTCTAACAATTGTAATGACTTTGCCAACCACTATTAATCACTAATGCGACCACTAAAAATGACTTTTTCTAACAATTGTAATGACTTTGCCAACCACTATTAATCACTTATCCGACCTCTAAAAATGAATTTGCCCAACAATTGTAATGACTTTGCCAACCACTGTTAATAACTTATCCGACCTCTAAAAATGAATTTGCCCAACAATTGTAATGACTTTGCCAACCACTATTAATCACTTATCCGACCTCTAAAAATGAATTTGCCCAACAATTGTAATGACTTTGCCAACCACTGTTAATCACTTATCCGACCTCCTAAAAATGACTTTGCACAACAATTGTAATGACTTTGCCAACCACTGTTAATCACTTATCCGACCTCTAAAAATGACTTTGCCCAACAATTGTAATGACTTTGCTAACTACTGTTAATCACTTATCCAACCTCTAAAAAAGACTTAGCCCAACAATTGTAATGACTTTGCCAACCACTGTATATCACTTATCCAACCCCTAAAAAAGACTTTGCCCATCAATAGGAATGACTTTGCCAACCACTATTAATCTATAATGCGACCACTAAAAATGACTTTTTCTAACAATTGTAATGACTTTGCCAACCACTATTAATCACTTATCCGACCTCTAAAAATGAATTTGCCCAACAATTGTAATGACTTTGCCAACCACTGTTAATCACTTATCCGACCTCTAAAAATGACTTTGCCCAACAATTGTAATGACTTTGCCAACCACTGTTAATCACTTATCCGACCTCTAAAAATTACTTTGCCCAACAATTGTAACGACTTTGCCAACCCCTGTTAATCACTTATCCGACCTCTAAAAATTACTTTGCCCAACAATTGTAACGACTTTGCCCAAAAATTGTAATAACTTTGCAAACCACTGTTAATCACTTATCCGACCTCTAAAAATGACTTTGCCCAACAATTGTAATAACTTTGCTAACCACTGTATATCACTTATCCAACCCCTAAAAAAGACTTTGCCCATCAATAGGAATGACTTTGCCAACCACTATTAATCACTAATGCGACCACTAAAAATTACTTTTTCTAACAATTGTAATGACTTTGCCAACAACTATTAATCACTTATCCGACCTCTAAAAATGAATTTGCCCAACAATTGTAATGACTTTGCCAACCACTGTTAATTACTTATCCGACCTCTAAAAATGACTTTGCCCAACAATTGTAATGACTTTGCTAACCACTGTATATCACTTATCCAACTCCTAAAAAAGACTTTGCCCAAAAATTGAAATGACTTTGCCAACCACTGTATATCACTTATCCAACCCCTAAAAAAGACTTTGCCCATCAATAGGAATGACTTTGCTAACTACTTTTAATCACTTATCCAACCCCTAAAAAAGACTTTGCCCAACAATTGTAATGACTTTGCCAACCACTGTATATCACTTATCCAACCCCTAAAAAAGACTTTGCCCATCAATAGGAATGACTTTGCCAACCACTATTAATCACTAATGCGACCACTAAAAATGACTTTTTCTAACAATTGTAATGACTTTGCCAACAACTGTTAATCACTTATCCGACCTATAAAAATGACTTTGCACAACAATTGTAATGACTTTGCCAACCACTGTTAATCACTTATCCAACCCCTAAAAAAGACTTTGCCCAACAATTGGAATGACTTTGCCAACCACTGTATATCACTTATCCAACCCCTAAAAAAGACTTTGCCCATCAATAGGAATGACTTTGCCAACCACTATTAATCACTAATTCGACCACTAAAAATGACTTTTTCTAACAATTGTAATGACTTTGCCAACCACTATTAATCACTTATCCGACCTCTAAAAATGACTTTGCCCAACAATTGTAATGACTTTGCTAACTACTTTTAATCACTTATCCAACCCCTAAAAAAGACTTTGCCCAACAATTGTAATGACTTTGCCAACCACTGTATATCACTTATCCAACCCCTAAAAAAGACTTTGCCCATCAATAGGAATGACTTTGCCAACCACTATTAATCACTAATGCGACCAGTAAAAATGACTTTTTCTAACAATTGTAATGACTTTGCCAACCACTGTTAATCACTTATCCGACCTCTAAAAATGACTTTGCACAACAATTGTAATGACTTTGCCAACCACTGTTAATCACTTATCCAACCCCTAAAAAAGACTTTGCCCAACAATTGTAATGACTTTGCCAACCACTGTATATCACTTATCCAACCCCTAAAAAAGACTTTGCCCATCAATAGGAATGACTTTGCCAACCACTATTAATCACTAATGCGACCACTAAAAATGACTTTTTCTAACAATTGTAATGACTTTGCCAACCACTATTAATCACTTATCCGACCTCTAAAAATGAATTTGCCCAACAATTGTAATGACTTTGCCAACCACTGTATATCACTTATCCAACCCCTAAAAAAGACTTTGCCCATCAATAGGAATGACTTTGCCAACCACTATTAATCACTAATGCGACCACTAAAAATGACTTTTTCTAACAATTGTAATGACTTTGCCAACCACTGTTAATCACTTATCCGACCTATAAAAATGACTTTGCACAACAATTGTAATGACTTTGCCAACCACTGTTAATCACTTATCCAACCCCTAAAAAAGACTTTGCCCAACAATTGTAATGACTTTGCCAACCACTGTATATCACTTATCCAACCCCTAAAAAGACTTTGCCCATCAATAGGAATGACTTTGCCAACCACTATTAATCACTAATTCGACCACTAAAAATGACTTTTTCTAACAATTGTAATGACTTTGCCAACCACTATTAATCACTTATCCGACCTCTAAAAATGACTTTGCCCAACAATTGTAATGACTTTGCCAACCACTGTTAATCACTTATCCAACCCCTAAAAAAGACTTTGCCCAACAATTGTAATGACTTTGCCAACCACTGTATATCACTTATCCAACCCCTCAAAAAGACTTTGCCCATCAATAGGAATGACTTTGCCAACCACTATTAATCACTAATGCGACCACTAAAAATGACTTTTTCTAACAATTGTAATGACTTTGCCAACCACTATTAATCACTTATCCGACCTCTAAAAATGAATTTGCCCAACAATTTTAATGACTTTGCCAACCACTGTTAATCACTTATCCGACCTACTAAAAATGACTTTGCACAAAAATTGTAATGACTTTGCCAACCACTGTTAATCACTTATCCGACCTCTAAAAATGACTTTGCACAACAATTGTAATGACTTTGCTCACCACTGTTAATCACTTATCCGACCTCTAAAAATGACTTTGCCCAACAATTGTAATGACTTTGCTTACTACTGTTAATCACTTATCCAACCCCTAAAAAAGACTTTGCCCAACAATTGTAATGACTTTGCCAACCACTGTATATCACTTATCCAACCCCTAAAAAAGACTTTGCCCATCAATAGGAATGACTTTGCCAACCACTATTAATCACTAATGCGACCAGTAAAAATGACTTTTTCTAACAATTGTAATGACTTTGCCAACCACTGTTAATCACTTATCCGACCTCTAAAAATGACTTTGCACAACAATTGTAATGACTTTGCCAACCACTGTTAATCACTTATCCAACCCCTAAAAAAGACTTTGCCCAACAATTGTAATGACTTTGCCAACCACTATTAATCACTTATCCGACCTCTAAAAATGAATTTGCCCAACAATTTTAATGACTTTGCCAACCACTGTTAATCACTTATCCGACCTCCTAAAAATGACTTTGCACAAAAATTGTAATGACCTAGCCAACCACTGTTAATCACTTATCCGACCTCTAAAAATGACTTTGCACAACAATTGTAATGACTTTGCCAACCACTATTAATCACTTATCCGACCTCTAAAAATGACTTTGCCCAACAATTGTAATGACTTTGCTAACTACTTTTAATCACTTATCCAACCCCTAAAAAAGACTTTGCCCAACAATTGTAATGACTTTGCCAACCACTGTATATCACTTATCCAACCCCTAAAAAAGACTTTGCCCATCAATAGGAATGACTTTGCCAACCACTATTAATCACTAATGCGACCAGTAAAAATGACTTTTTCTAACAATTGTAATGACTTTGCCAACCACTGTTAATCACTTATCCGACCTCTAAAAATGACTTTGCACAACAATTGTAATGACTTTGCCAACCACTGTTAATCACTTATCCAACCCCTAAAAAAGACTTTGCCCAACAATTGTAATGACTTTGCCAACCACTGTATATCACTTATCCAACTCCTAAAAAAGACTTTGCCCATCAATAGGAATGACTTTGCCAACCACTATTAATCACTAATGCGACCACTAAAAATGACTTTTTCTAACAATTGTAATGACTTTGCCAACCACTATTAATCACTTATCCGACCTCTAAAAATGAATTTGCCCAACAATTTTAATGACTTTGCCAACCACTGTTAATCACTTATCCGACCTCCTAAAAATGACTTTGCACAAAAATTGTAATGACTTTGCCAACCACTGTTAATCACTTATCCGACCTCTAAAAATGACTTTGCACAACAATTGTAATGACTTTGCCAACCACTGTTAATAACTAATCCGACCTCTAAAAATGAATTTGCCCAACAATTGTAATGACTTTGCCAACCACTATTAATCACTTATCCGACCTCTAAAAATGAATTTGCCCAACAATTGTAATTACTTTGCCAACCACTGTATATCACTTATCCAACCCCTAAAAAAGACTTTGCCCATCAATAGGAATGACTTTGCCAACCACTATTAATCTATAATGCGACCACTAAAAATGACTTTTTCTAACAATTGTAATGACTTTGCCAACCACTATTAATCACTTATCCGACCTCTAAAAATGAATTTGCCCAACAATTGTAATGACTTTGCCAACCACTGTTAATCACTTATCCGACCTCTAAAAATGACTTTGCCCAACAATTGTAATGACTTTGCCAACCACTGTTAATCACTTATCCGACCTCTAAAAATTTGTTTGCCCAACAATTGTAACGACTTTGCCAACCACTGTTAATCACTTATCCGACCTCTAAAAATTACTTTGCCCAACAATTGTAACGACTTTGCCCAAAAATTGTAATAACTTTGCCAACCACTCTTAATCACTTATCCGACCTCTAAAAATGACTTTGCCCAACAATTGTAATAACTTTGCTAACCACTGTATATCACTTATCCAACCCCTAAAAAAGACTTTGCCCAGCAATAGGAATGACTTTGCCAAGCACTATTAATCACTAATGCGACCACTAAAAATTACTTTTTCTAACAATTGTAATGACTTTGCCAACAACTATTAATCACTTATCCGACCTCTAAAAATGAATTTGCCCAACAATTGTAATGACTTTGCCAACCACTGTTAATTACTTATCCGACCTCTAAAAATGACTTTGCCCAACAATTGTAATGACTTTGCTAACTACTGTTAATCACTTATCCAACCCCTAAAAAAGACTTTGCCCAACAATTGTAATGACTTTGCCAACCACTGTATATCACTTATCCAACCCCTAAAAAAGACTTTGCCCATCAATAGGAATGACTTTGCCAACCACTATTAATCACTAATGCGACCACTAAAAATGACTTTTTCTAACAATTGTAATGACTTTGCCAACCACTATTAATCACTTATCCGACCTCTAAAAAAGACTTTGCCCAACAATTGTAATGACTTTGCCAACCACTGTATATCACTTATCCAACCCCTAAAAAAGACTTTGCCCATCAATAGGAATGACTTTGCCAACCACTATTAATCACTAATGCGACCACAAAAAATGACTTTTTCTAACAATTGTAATGACTTTGCCAACCACTATTAATCACTTATCCGACCTCTAAAAATGAATTTGCCCAACAATTGTAATGACTTTGCCAACCACTGTTAATCACTTATCCGACCTCTAAAAATGACTTTGCCCAACAATTGTAATGACTTTGTTAACCACTGTTAATCACTTATCCGACCTCTAAAAATTACTTTGCCATACAATTGTAACGACTTTGCCCAACAATTGTAATAACTTTGCCAACCACTTTTAATCACTTATCCGACCTCTAAAAATGGTTTTGCCCAACAATTGTAATGACTTTGCTAACTACTGTTAATCACTTATCCAACCCCTAAAAAAGACTTTGCCCAACAATTCTAATGACTTTGCCAACCACTGTATATCACTTATCCAACCCCTAAAAAAGACTTTGCCCATCAATAGGAATGACTTTGCCAACCACTATTAATCACTTATCCGACCTCTAAAAATGAATTTGCCCAACAATTGTAATGACTTTGCCAACCACTGTTAATCACTTATCCGACCTCCTAAAAATGACTTTGCACAACAATTGTAATGACTTTGCCAACCACTGTTAATCACTTATCCGACCTCTAAAAATGACTTTGCCTACCACTGGTAATGACTTTGTCTACCACTGGTAATGACTTTGCCAACCAATGTTAATCACTTATCCGACCTCTAAAAATGACTTTGCCCAACAATTGTAACGACTTTGCCAACCACTGTTAATCACTTATCCGACCTCTAAAAATTACTTTGCCTAACAATTGTAAAGCTTTGCTTACCACTGTAAATCACTTATCCAACCCCTAAAAAAGACTTTGCCCAACAATAGGAATGACTTTGCCAACAACTGTTAATCAATTATCCGACCTCTAAAAATGACTTTGCCCAACAATAGTAATGTTTTTGCCCATCTATTGTAATGACTTTGCCAACCACTGTTAATCACTTATCCGACCTCTAAAAATGACTTTGCCCAACAATTGTAATGACTTTGCCAACTACTGTTAATCACTTATCCGACCTCTAAAAATGACTTTGCCAACCACTGGTAATGACTTTTCCAACCACTGTAAATCACCTATCCGACCTCTAAAAATGACTTTGCCCAACAATTGTAATGAATTTGCCCAACAATTGTAATAACTTTGCAAACCACTGATAATCACTTATCCGACCTCTAAAAATTACTTTGCCCAACAATTGTAATGACTTTGCCAACCACTGTAAATCACTTATCCAACCCCTAAAAAAGACTTTGCCCAACAATAGTAATGACTTTGCCAACAACTGTTAATCAATTATCCGACCTCTAAAAATGACTTTGCCCAACAATTGTAATGTTTTTGCCCATCTATTGTAATGACTTTGCCAACCACTGTTAATCACTTATCCGACCTCTAAAAATGACTTTGCCCAACAATTGTAATGACTTTGCCAACTACTGTTAATCACTTATCCGACCTCTAAAAATGACTTTGCCAACCACTGGTAATGACTTTTCCAACCACTGTAAATCACCTATCCGACCTCTAAAAATGACTTTGCCCAACAATTGTAATGAATTTGCCCAACAATTGTAATAACTTTGCAAACCACTGATAATCACTTATCCGACCTCTAAAAATTACTTTGCCCAACAATTGTAATGACTTTGCCAACCACTGTAAATCACTTATCCAACCCCTAAAAAAGACTTTGCCCAACAATAGTAATGACTTTGCCAACAACTGTTAATCAATTATCCGACCTCTAAAAATGACTTTGCCCAACAATTGTAATGTTTTTGCCCATCTATTGTAATGACTTTGCCAACCACTGTTAATCACTTATCCGACCTCTAAAAATGACTTTGCCCAACAATTGTAATGACTTTGCCAACTACTGTTAATCACTTATCCGACCTCTAAAAATGACTTTGCCAACCACTGGTAATGACTTTTCCAACCACTGTAAAACACCTATCCGACCTCTAAAAATGACTTTGCCCAACAATTGTAATGAATTAGCCTAACAATTGTAATAACTTTGCCAACCACTGATAATCACTTATCCGACCTCTATAAATGAATTTGCCCAACATTTGTAATAAATTTCCTCAATAATTGTAATAACTTTGCCAACCACTGTTAATCACTTATCCGACCTCTAAAAATGAATTTGCCCAACAATTGTAATGACTTTGCCAACCATTGTTATTCACTTATCCGACCTCTAAAAATCACTTTGCCCAACAATTGTAACGACTTTGCCCAACAATTGTAATGACTTTGCCAACCACTGTTAATCACTTATCCGACCTCTAAAAATCATTTTGCCCAACAATTGTAACGACTTTGCCCAACAATTATAATAACTTTTCCAACCACTGTTAATCACTTATCCGACCTCTAAAAATGACTTTGCCCAACAATTGTAATGACTTTGCTAACTACTGTTAATCACTTATCCAACCCCTAAGAAAGACTTTGCCCAACAATTGTAATGACTTTGCCAACCACTGTATATCACTTATCCAGCCCGTAAAAAAGACTTTGCCCATCAATAGGAATGACTTTGCCAACCACTATTAATCACTAATGCGACCACTAAAAATGACTTTTTCTAACAATTGTAATGACTTTGCCAACCACTATTAATCACTTATCCGACCTCTAAAAATGAATTTGCCCAACAATTGTAATGACTTTGCCAACCACTGTTAATCACTTATCCGACCTCTAAAAATGACTTTGCCTACCACTGGTAATGACTTTGCCAACCACTGTTAATCACTTATCCGACCTCTAAAAATGACTTTGCCCAACAATTGTAACGACTTTGCCAACCACTGTTAATCACTTAACCGACCTCTAAAAATTACTTTGCCCAACAATCGTAATGACTTTGCCAACCACTGTAAATCACTTATCCAACCCCTAAAAAAGTCTTTGCCCAACAATAGTAATGACTTTGCCCAACAATTGTAATAACTTTGCCAACCACTGTTAATCACTTATCCGACCTCTAAAAATGACTTTGCCAACCACTGTTAATCACTTATCCGACCTCTAAAAATCACTTTGCCCAACAATTGTAACGACTTTGCCCAACAATTGTAATAACTTTGCCAACCACTGTTAATCACTTATCCGACCTCTAAAAATGACTTTGCCCAACAATTGTAATGACTTTGCTAACTACTGTTAATCACTTATCCAACCCCTAAAAAAGACTTTGCCCAAAAATTGTAATGACTTTGCCAACCACTGTATATCACTTATCCAACCCCTAAAAAAGACTTTGCCCATCAATAGGAATGACTTTGCCAACCACTATTAATCACTAATGCGACCACTAAAAATGACTTTTTCTAACAATTGTAATGATTTTGCCAACCACTATTAATCACTTATCCGATCTCTAAAAATGAATTTGCCCAACAATTGTAATGACTTTGCCAACCACTGTTGATCACTTATCCGACCTCCTAAAAATGACTTTGCACAACAATTGTAATGACTTTGCCAACCACTTTAAATCACTTATCCGACCTCCTAAAAATAACTTTGCCAACCACTGTTAATCACTTATCCGACCTCTAAAAATGACTTTGCACAACAATTGTAATGACTTTGCCCAACAATTGTAATAACTTTGCCAACCACTGTTAATCACTTATCCGACCTCTAAAATGACTTTGCCAACCACTGGTAATGACTTTTCCAACCACTGTAAATCACCTATCCGACCTCTAAAAATGAATTTGCCCAACAATTGTAATGACTTTGCCAACCACTGTTGATCACTTATCCGACCTCCTAAAAATGACTTTGCACAACAATTGTAATGACTTTGCCAACCACTTTAAATCACTTATCCGACCTCCTAAAAATAACTTTGCCAACCACTGTTAATCACTTATCCGACCTCTAAAAATGACTTTGCCCAACAATTGTAATGACTTTGCCCAACAATTGTAATAACTTTGCCAACCACTGTTAATCACTTATCCGACCTCTAAAATGACTTTGCCAACCACTGGTAATGACTTTTCCAACCACTGTAAATCACCTATCCGACCTCTAAAAATGACTCTGCCCAACAATTGTAATGACTTTGCTAACTACTGTTAATCACTTATCCAACCCCTAAAAAAGACTTTGCGCAACAATTGTAATGACTTTGCCAACCACTGTATATCACTTATCCAACCCCTAAAAAAGACTTTGCCCATCAATAGGAATGACTTTGCCAACCACTATTAATCACTAATGCGACCACTAAAAATGACTTTTTCTAACAATTGTAATGACTTTGCCAACCACTATTAATCACTAATCCGACCACTAAAAATGACTTTGCCTAACAATTGAAATGACTTTGCCAACCACTGGTAATGACTTTGCCAACAACTGTAAATCAATTATCCGACCTTTAAAAATGACTTTGCCCAACAATTGTAATGTTTTTGCCCAACTATTGTAATGACTTTGCCAACCACTGTTAATCACTTATCCGACCTCTAAAAATGACTTTGCCAACCACTGGTAATGACTTTTCCAACAACTGTTAATCACTTATCCGACCTCTAAAAATGACTTTGCCCAAAAATTGTAATGAATTTGCCCAACAATTGTCATAACTTTGCCAACCACTGTTAATCACTTATCCGACCTCTAAAAATCACTTTGCCAACATCTGGTAATGACTTTTCTAACCACTGATAATCACTTATCCGACCTCTAAAAATGACTTTGCCAACCACTGGAAATGACTTTTTTAACCACTGATAATCACTTATCCGACCTCTAAAAATGACTTTGCCTACCACTGGTAATGACTTTTCCAACCACTGTTAATCACTTATCCGACCTCTAAAAATGACTTTGCCCAACAATTGTAATGACTTTGCCCAACTATTGTTATTACTTTGCCAACCACTGTTAATCACTTAACCGACCTCTAATGATGACTTTGCACAACAATTGTAATGACTTTGCCAACCACTGTTAATCACTTATCCGACCTCTAAAAATGACTTTGCCTACCACTGGTAATGACTTTTCCAACCACTGTTAATCACTTATCCGACCTCTAAAAATGACTTTGCCCAAAAATTGTAATGACTTTGCCAACCA
The DNA here is from genome assembly GCA_025491095.1 of Brachionus asplanchnoidis. NCBI lineage: Eukaryota > Metazoa > Rotifera > Eurotatoria > Ploima > Brachionidae > Brachionus > Brachionus asplanchnoidis. The sequence goes on from JAILYF010000062.1 coordinate 158,454, forward strand.
CTGTTAATCACTTTTCCAACCCCTAAAAAAGACTTTGTCCAACCACTGGTAATGACTATGTCAACCACTGTTAATCACTTATCCGACCTCTAAAAATGACTTTGCCCAACAATTGTAATGAATTTGCCCAACAATTGTAATAACTTTGCCAACCACTGATAATCACTTATCCGACCTCTAAAAATGAATTTGCCCAACAATTGTAATGACTTTGCCAACTACTGTTAATCACTTATCCGAGCTCTAAAAATGACTTTGCCAACCACTGGTAATGACTTTTCTAACCACTGATAATCACTTATCCGACCTCTAAAAATGACTTTGCCCAACAATTGTAATGAATTTGCCCAACAATTGTAATAACTTTGCCAACTACTGTTAATCACTTATCCGACCTCTAAAAATGAATTTGCCCAACATTTGTAATAACTTTTCTAACCACTGTCAATCATTAATCCGACCTCTAAAAATGAATTTGCCCAACAATTGTAATGAGTTTGCCAACCACTGTTAATCACTTATCCGACCTCGAAAAATGACTTTGCCCAACAATTGTAATGACTTTGCCAACTACTGTTAATCACTTATCCGACCTCTAAAAATGTTTTTGCCAACCACTGGTAATGACTTTTCCAACAACTGTTAATCACTTATCCGACCTCTAAAAATGACTTAGCACAACAATTGTAATGACTTTGCCAACTACTGTTAATCACTAATCCGATCTCTAAAAATGACTTTGCCCAACAATTGTAATCACTTTGCCAACCACTGTTAATCACTTATCCGACCTCTAAAAATGACTTTGCCCAACAATTGTAATGAATTTGCCCAACAATTGTAATAACTTTGCCAACTACTGTTAATCACTTATCCGACCTCTAAAAATGAATTTGCCCAACATTTGTAATAAATTCCCTCAATAATTGTAATAACTTTGCCAACCACTGTTAATCACTTATCCGACCTCTAAAAATGAATTTGCCCAACAATTGTAATGACTTTGCCAACCACTGTTATTCACTTATCCGACCTCTAAAAATAACTTTGCCAACCACTGTTAATCACTTATCCGACCTCTAAAAATGACTTTGCCCAACAATTGTAATGACTTTGCCCAACAATTGTAATAACTTTGCCAACCACTGTTAATCACTTATCCGACCTCTAAAATGACTTTGCCAACCACTGGTAATGACTTTTCCAACCACTGTAAATCACCTATCCGACCTCTAAAAATGACTCTGCCCAACAATTGTAATGACTTTGCTAACTACTGTTAATCACTTATCCAACCCCTAAAAAAGACTTTGCGCAACAATTGTAATGACTTTGCCAACCACTGTATATCACTTATCCAACCCCTAAAAAAGACTTTGCCCATCAATAGGAATGACTTTGCCAACCACTATTAATCACTAATGCGACCACTAAAAATGACTTTTTCTAACAATTGTAATGACTTTGCCAACCACTATTAATCACTAATCCGACCACTAAAAATGACTTTGCCTAACAATTGAAATGACTTTGCCAACCACTGGTAATGACTTTGCCAACAACTGTAAATCAATTATCCGACCTTTAAAAATGACTTTGCCCAACAATTGTAATGTTTTTGCCCAACTATTGTAATGACTTTGCCAACCACTGTTAATCACTTATCCGACCTCTAAAAATGACTTTGCCAACCACTGGTAATGACTTTTCCAACAACTGTTAATCACTTATCCGACCTCTAAAAATGACTTTGCCCAAAAATTGTAATGAATTTGCCCAACAATTGTCATAACTTTGCCAACCACTGTTAATCACTTATCCGACCTCTAAAAATCACTTTGCCAACATCTGGTAATAACTTTGCCAACTACTGTTAATCACTTATCCGACCTCTAAAAATGAATTTGCCCAACATTTGTAATAACTTTTCTAACCACTGTCAATCATTAATCCGACCTCTAAAAATGAATTTGCCCAACAATTGTAATGAGTTTGCCAACCACTGTTAATCACTTATCCGACCTCGAAAAATGACTTTGCCCAACAATTGTAATGACTTTGCCAACTACTGTTAATCACTTATCCGACCTCTAAAAATGTTTTTGCCAACCACTGGTAATGACTTTTCCAACAACTGTTAATCACTTATCCGACCTCTAAAAATGACTTAGCACAACAATTGTAATGACTTTGCCAACTACTGTTAATCACTAATCCGATCTCTAAAAATGACTTTGCCCAACAATTGTAATCACTTTGCCAACCACTGTTAATCACTTATCCGACCTCTAAAAATGACTTTGCCCAACAATTGTAATGAATTTGCCCAACAATTGTAATAACTTTGCCAACTACTGTTAATCACTTATCCGACCTCTAAAAATGAATTTGCCCAACATTTGTAATAAATTCCCTCAATAATTGTAATAACTTTGCCAACCACTGTTAATCACTTATCCGACCTCTAAAAATGAATTTGCCCAACAATTGTAATGACTTTGCCAACCACTTTAAATCACTTATCCGACCTCCTAAAAATAACTTTGCCAACCACTGTTAATCACTTATCCGACCTCTAAAAATGACTTTGCCCAACAATTGTAATGACTTTGCCCAACAATTGTAATAACTTTGCCAACCACTGTTAATCACTTATCCGACCTCTAAAATGACTTTGCCAACCACTGGTAATGACTTTTCCAACCACTGTAAATCACCTATCCGACCTCTAAAAATGACTCTGCCCAACAATTGTAATGACTTTGCTAACTACTGTTAATCACTTATCCAACCCCTAAAAAAGACTTTGCGCAACAATTGTAATGACTTTGCCAACCACTGTATATCACTTATCCAACCCCTAAAAAAGACTTTGCCCATCAATAGGAATGACTTTGCCAACCACTATTAATCACTAATGCGACCACTAAAAATGACTTTTTCTAACAATTGTAATGACTTTGCCAACCACTATTAATCACTAATCCGACCACTAAAAATGACTTTGCCTAACAATTGAAATGACTTTGCCAACCACTGGTAATGACTTTGCCAACAACTGTAAATCAATTATCCGACCTTTAAAAATGACTTTGCCCAACAATTGTAATGTTTTTGCCCAACTATTGTAATGACTTTGCCAACCACTGTTAATCACTTATCCGACCTCTAAAAATGACTTTGCCAACCACTGGTAATGACTTTTCCAACAACTGTTAATCACTTATCCGACCTCTAAAAATGACTTTGCCCAAAAATTGTAATGAATTTGCCCAACAATTGTCATAACTTTGCCAACCACTGTTAATCACTTATCCGACCTCTAAAAATCACTTTGCCAACATCTGGTAATGACTTTTCTAACCACTGATAATCACTTATCCGACCTCTAAAAATGACTTTGCCAACCACTGGAAATGACTTTTTTAACCACTGATAATCACTTATCCGACCTCTAAAAATGACTTTGCCTACCACTGGTAATGACTTTTCCAACCACTGTTAATCACTTATCCGACCTCTAAAAATGACTTTGCCCAACAATTGTAATGACTTTGCCCAACTATTGTTATTACTTTGCCAACCACTGTTAATCACTTAACCGACCTCTAATGATGACTTTGCACAACAATTGTAATGACTTTGCCAACCACTGTTAATCACTTATCCGACCACTAAAAATGACTTTGCCTACCACTGGTAATGACTTTTCCAACCACTGTTAATCACTTATCCGACCTCTAAAAATGACTTTGCCCAAAAATTGTAATGACTTTGCCAACCACTGTTAATCACTTATCCAACCCCTAAAAAAGACTTTGTCCAACCACTGGTAATGACTATGTCAACCACTGTTAATCACTTATCCGACCTCTAAAAATGACTTTGCCCAACAATTGTAATGAATTTGCCCAACAATTGTAATAACTTTGCCAACCACTGATAATCACTTATCCGACCTCTAAAAATGAATTTGCCCAACAATTGTAATGACTTTGCCAACTACTGTTAATCACTTATCCGAGCTCTAAAAATGACTTTGCCAACCACTGGTAATGACTTTTCTAACCACTGATAATCACTTATCCGACCTCTAAAAATGACTTTGCCCAACAATTGTAATGAATTTGCCCAACAATTGTAATAACTTTGCCAACTACTGTTAATCACTTATCCGACCTCTAAAAATGAATTTGCCCAACATTTGTAATAACTTTTCTAACCACTGTCAATCATTAATCCGACCTCTAAAAATGAATTTGCCCAACAATTGTAATGAGTTTGCCAACCACTGTTAATCACTTATCCGACCTCGAAAAATGACTTTGCCCAACAATTGTAATGACTTTGCCAACTACTGTTAATCACTTATCCGACCTCTAAAAATGTTTTTGCCAACCACTGGTAATGACTTTTCCAACAACTGTTAATCACTTATCCGACCTCTAAAAATGACTTAGCACAACAATTGTAATGACTTTGCCAACTACTGTTAATCACTAATCCGATCTCTAAAAATGACTTTGCCCAACAATTGTAATCACTTTGCCAACCACTGTTAATCACTTATCCGACCTCTAAAAATGACTTTGCCCAACAATTGTAATGAATTTGCCCAACAATTGTAATAACTTTGCCAACTACTGTTAATCACTTATCCGACCTCTAAAAATGAATTTGCCCAACATTTGTAATAAATTCCCTCAATAATTGTAATAACTTTGCCAACCACTGTTAATCACTTATCCGACCTCTAAAAATGAATTTGCCCAACAATTGTAATGACTTTGCCAACCACTGTTATTCACTTATCCGACCTCTAAAAATCACTTTGCCTAACAATTGTAACGACTTTGCCCAACAATTGTAATAACTTTGCCAACCACTGTTAATCACTTATCCGACCTCTAAAAATGACTTTGCCCAACAATTGTAACGACTTTGCCAACTACTGATAATCACTTATCCGACCTCTAAAAATGACTTTGCCCAACCACTGGTAATGACTATGCCAACCACTGTTAATTACCTATCCGACCTCTAAAAATCGCTTTGCCCAACAATTGTAACGACTTTGCCCAACAATTGTAATAACTTTGCCAACCACTGTTAATCACTTATCCGACCTCTAAAAATGACTTTGCCCAACAATTGTAATGACTTTGCCAACTACTGCTAATCACTTATCCGACCTCTAAAAATGACTTTGCCAACCACTGGTAATGACTTTTCCAACCACTGTTAATCACTTTTACGACCTCTAAAAATGACTTTGCCCAACAATTGTAATGACTTTGCCAACCACTTTTAATCACTTATCCAACCCCTAAAAAAGACTTTGCCCAACCACTGGTAATTACTATGCCAACCACTGTTAATCACCTATCCGACCTCTAAAAATCGCTTTGCCCAACAATTGTAACGACTTTGCCCAACAATTGTAATGACTTTGCCAACTACTGATAATCACTTATCCGACCTCTAAAAATGACTTTGCCCAACCACTGGTAATGACTATGCCAACCACTGTTAATTACCTATCCGACCTCTAAAAATCGCTTTGCCCAACAATTGTAATAACTTTGCCAACCACTGTTAATCATTTATCCGACCTCTAAAAATGACTTTGCCCAACAATTGTAATGACTTTGCCAACTACTGATAATCACTTATCCGACCTCTAAAAATGACTTTGCCCAATTACTGGTAATGACTATGCCAACCACTGTTAATTACCTATCCGACCTCTAAAAATCGCTTTGCCCAACAATTGTAACGACTTTGCCCCACAATTGTAATGACTTTGCCAACTACTGTTAATCACTTATCCGACCTCTAAAAATGACTTTGCCCCACAATTGTAATGACTTTGCCAACTACTGTTAATCACTTATCCGACCTCTAAAAATGACTTTGCCAACCACTGGTAATGACTTTTCCAACCACTGTTAATCACTTTTCCGACCTCTAAAAATGACTTTGCCCAACAATTGTAATGACTTTGCCAACCACTTTTAATCACTTATCCAACCCCTAAAAAAGACTTTGCCCAACCAATGGTAATGACTATGCCAACCACTGTTAATCACCTATCCGACCTCTAAAAATCGCTTTGCCCAACAATTGTAACGACTTTGCCCAACAATTGTAATGACTTTGTCAACTACTGATAATCACTTATCCGACCTCTAAAAATGACTTTGCCAACCACTGGTAATGACTTTTCCAACCACTGTTAATCACTTATCCGACCTTTAAAAATGACTTTGCCCAACAATTGTAATAACTCTGCCAACTAATGTTAATCACTTATCCGACCTCTAAAAATGAATTTGCCCAACATTTGTAATAACTTTGCCAACCACTGTTAATCACTTATCCGACCTCTAAAAATGAATTTGCCCAACAATTGTAATGAGTTTGCCAACCACTGTTAATCACATATCCGACCTCTAAAAATGAATTTGCCTAACAATTGTAATAACTTTGCCAACCACTGTTAATCACTTATCCGACCTCTAAAAATGACTTTGCCCAACAATTGTAATGACTTTGCCAACTACTGATAATCACTTATCAGACCTCTAAAAATGACTTTGCCAACCACTGGTAATGACTTTTCCAACCACTGTTAATCACTTATCCGACCTTTAAAAATGACTTTGCCCAACAATTGTAATAACTTTGCCAACTAATGTTAATCACTTATCCGACCTCTAAAAATGAATTTGCCCAACATTTGTAATAACTTTGCCAACCACTGTTAATCACTTATCCGACCTCTAAAAATGAATTTGCCCAACAATTGTAATGAGTTTGCCAACCACTGTTAATCACTTATCCGACCTTGAAAAATGACTTTGCCCAACAATTGTAATAACTTTGCCAACCACTGTTAATCACTTATCCGACCTCTAAAAATGACTTTGCCCAACAATTGTAATGACTTTGCCAACTACTGATAATCACTTATCCGACCTCTAAAAATGACTTTGCCAACAACTGGTAATGACTTTTCCAACCACTGTTAATCACTTATCCGACCTCTAAAAATGACTTTGCCCAACAATTGTAATGACTTTGCCAACCACTGTTATTCACTTATCCGACCTCCAAAAATGACTTTGCCCAACAATTGTAATGAATTTGCCCAACAATTGTAATGACTTTGCCAACCACTGTTAATCACTTATCCGACCTCTAAAAATCACTTTTCCCAACAATTGTAACGACTTTGCCTAACAATTGTAATGACTTTGCCAACCACTGGTAATGACTTTTCCAACCACTGTTAATCACTTATCCGACCTCTAAAAATGACTTTGCCCAACAATTGTAACAACTTTGCCAACTACTGTTAATCACTTATCCGACCTCTAAAAATGAATTTGCCCAACAATTGTAATAACTTTGCCAACTACTGTTAATCACTTATCCGACCTCTAAAAATGACTTTGCCCAACAATTGTAATGAATTTGCCCAACAATTGTAATAACTTTGCCAACTAATGTTAATCACTTATCCGACCTCTAAAAATGAATTTGCCCAACAATTGTAATGACTTTGCCAACTACTGTTTTTCACTTATCCGACCTCTAAAAATGACTTTGCCCAACAATTGTAATGAATTTGCCTAACAATTGTAATAACTTTGCCAACCACTGTTAATCACTTATCCGACCTCTAAAAATGAATTTGCCCAACAATTTTAATGAGTTTGCCAACCACTGTTAATCACTTATCCGACCTCGAAAAATGACTTTGCCCAACTATTGTAATAACTTTGCCAACCACTGTTAATCACTTATCCGACCTCTAAAAATGACTTTGCACAACAATTGTAATGACTTTGCCAACTACTGTTAATCACTTATCCGACCTCTAAAAATGACTTTGCCAACCACTGGTAATGACTTTTCCAACCACTGTTAATCACTTATCCGACCTCTAAAAATGACTTTGCCCAACAATTGTAATGACTTTGCCAACCACTGTTATTCACTTATCCGACCTCTAAAAATGACTTTGCCCAACAATTGTAATGAATTTGCCCAACAATTGTAATGACTTTGCCAAGCACTGTGAATCACTTATCCGACCTCTAAAAATCACTTTGCCCAACAATTGTAACGACTTTGCCCAACAATTGTAATGACTTTGCCAACCACTGGTAATGACTTTTCCAACCACTGTTAATCACTTATCCGACCTCTAAAAATGACTTTGCCCAACAATTGTAATAACTTTGCCAACTACTGTTAATCACTTATCCGACCTCTAAAAATGAATTTGCCGAACAATTGTAATAACTTTGCCAACTACTGTTAATCACTTATCCGACCTCTAAAAATGACTTTGCCCAACAATTGTAATGAATTTGCCCAACAATTGTAATAACTTTGCCAACTAATGTTAATCACATATCCGACCTCTAAAAATGAATTTGCCTAACAATTGTAATAACTTTGCCAACCACTGTTAATCACTTATCCGACCTCTAAAAATGAATTTGCCCAACAATTTTAATGAGTTTGCCAACCACTGTTAATCACTTATCCGACCTCGAAAAATGACTTTGCCCAACTATTGTAATAACTTTGCCAACCACTGTAAATCACTTATCCGACCTCTAAAAATGACTTTGCACAACAATTGTAATGACTTTGCGTACTACTGTTAATCACTTATCCGAACTCTAAAACTGACTTTGCCAACCACTGGTAATGACTTTCCAACCACTGTTATTCACTTATCCGACCTCTAAAAATGACTTTGCCCAACAATTGTAATGACTTTGCCAACCACTGTTAATCACTTATCCAACCCCTAAAAAAGACTTTGCCCAACCACTGGTAATGACTTTGCCAACCACTGTTAATCACTTATCCGACCTCTAAAAATCACTTTGCCCAACAATTGTAACGACTTTGCCCAACAATTGTAATAACTTTGCCAACCACTGTAAATCACTTATCCGACCTCTAAAAATGACTTTGCCCAACAATTGTAATGAATTTGCCCAACAATTGTAATGACTTTGCAAAGCACTGTTAATCACTTATCCGACCTCTAAAAATCACTTTGCCCAACAATTGTAACGACTTTGCCCAACAATTGTAATGACTTTGCCAACCACTGGTAATGACTTTTCCAACCACTGTTAATCACTTATCCGACCTCTAAAAATGACTTTGCCCAACAATTGTAATAACTTTGCCAACTACTGTTAATCACTTATCCGACCTCTAAAAATGAATTTGCCGAACAATTGTAATAACTTTGCCAACTACTGTTAATCACTTATCCGACCTCTAAAAATGACTTTGCCCAACAATTGTAATGAATTTGCCCAACAATTGTAATAACTTTGCCAACTAATGTTAATCACATATCCGACCTCTAAAAATGAATTTGCCTAACAATTGTAATAACTTTGCCAACCACTGTTAATCACTTATCCGACCTCTAAAAATGAATTTGCCCAACAATTTTAATGAGTTTGCCAACCACTGTTAATCACTTATCCGACCTCGAAAAATGACTATGCCCAACTTTTGTAATAACTTTGCCAACCACTGTAAATCACTTATCCGACCTCTAAAAATGACTTTGCACAACAATTGTAATGACTTTGCGTACTACTGTTAATCACTTATCCGAACTCTAAAACTGACTTTGCCAACCACTGGTAATGACTTTCCAACCACTGTTATTCACTTATCCGACCTCTAAAAATGACTTTGCCCAACAATTGTAATGACTTTGCCAACCACTGTTAATCACTTATCCGACCTCTAAAAATCACTTTGCCCAACAATTGTAACGACTTTGCCCAACAATTGTAATAACTTTGCCAACCACTGTAAATCACTTATCCGACCTCTAAAAATGACTTTGCCCAACAATTGTAATGAATTTGCCCAACAATTGTAATGACTTTGCCAAGCACTGTTAATCACTTATCCGACCTCTAAAAATCACTTTGCCCAACAATTGTAACGACTTTGCCCAACAATTGTAATGACTTTGCCAACCACTGGTAATGACTTTTCCAACCACTGTTAATCACTTATCCGACCTCTAAAAATGACTTTGCCCAACAATTGTAATAACTTTGCCAACTACTGTTAATCACTTATCCGACCTCTAAAAATGAATTTGCCGAACAATTGTAATAACTTTGCCAACTACTGTTAATCACTTATCCGACCTCTAAAAATGACTTTGCCCAACAATTGTAATGAATTTGCCCAACAATTGTAATAACTTTGCCAACTAATGTTAATCACATATCCGACCTCTAAAAATGAATTTGCCTAACAATTGTAATAACTTTGCCAACCACTGTTAATCACTTATCCGACCACTAAAAATGAATTTGCCCAACAATTTTAATGAGTTTGCCAACCACTGTTAATCACTTATCCGACCTCGAAAAATGACTTTGCCCAACTATTGTAATAACTTTGCCAACCACTGTAAATCACTTAGCCGACCTCTAAAAATGACTTTGCACAACAATTGTAATGACTTTGCGTACTACTGTTAATCACTTATCCGACCTCTAAAAATGACTTTGCCAACCACTGGTAATGACTTTTCCAACCACTGTTAATCACTTATCCGACCTCTAAAAATGACTTTGCCCAACAATTGTAATGACTTTGCTAACCACTGTTAATCACTTATCCAACCCCTAAAAAAGACTTTGCCCAACCACTGGTAATGACTTTGCCAACCACTGTTAATCACTTATCCGACCTCTAAAAATCACTTTGCCCAACAATTGTAACGACTTTGCCCAACAATTGTAATAACTTTGCCAACCACTGTAAATCACTTATCCGACCTCTAAAAATGACTTTGCCCAACAATTGTAATGACTTTGCCAACTACTGTTAATCACTTATCCGACCTCTAAAAATGACTTTGCCAACCACTGGTAATGACTTTCCAACCACTGTTATTCACTTATCCGACCTCTAAAAATGACTTTGCCCAACAATTGTAATGAATTTGCCCAACAATTGTAATAACTTTGCAAACTACTGTTAATCACTTATCCGACATCTAAAAATGACTTTGCCCAACAATTGTAATGAATTTGCCCAACATTTGTAATGACTTTGCCAACCACTGTTAATCACTTATCCGACCTCTAAAAATCACTTTGCCCAACAATTGTAACGACTTTGCCCAACAATTGTAATTACTTTGCCAACTACTGTTAATCATTTATCCGACCTCTAAAAATGACTTTGCCCAACAATTGTAATGACTCTGCCAACCACTGTTAATCACTTATCCGACCTCTAAAAATGACTTTGTCAACCACTGGTAATGACTTTGCCAACCACTGTTAATTGCTTTTCCGACCTCTAAAAATGACTTTATCCAACAATTTAATGACTTTGCCAACCACTATTAATCACTTATCCGACCTCTAAAAATGACTTTGCCCAATAATTGTAATGAGTTTGCCAACCACTGTTAATCACTTATCCGACCTCGAAAAATGACTTTGCCCAACCATTGTAATAACTTTGCCAACCACTGTAAATCACTTATCCGACCTCTAAAAATGACTTTGCACAACAATTGTAATGACTTTGCCAACTACTGTTAATCACTTATCCGACCTCTAAAAATGACTTTGCCAACCACTGGTAATGACTTTTCCAACCACTGTTAATCACTTATCCGACCTCTAAAAATGACTTTGCCCAACAATTGTAATGACTTTGCCAACCACTGTTAATCACTTATCCAACCCCTAAAAAAGACTTTGCCCAACCACTGGTAATGACTTTGCCAACCACTGTTAATCACTTATCCGACCTCTAAAAATCACTTTGCCCAACAATTGTAACGACTTTGCCCAACAATTGTAATAACTTTGCCAACCACTGTAAATCACTTATCCGACCTCTAAAAATGACTTTGCCCAACAATTGTAATGACTTTGCCAACTACTGTTAATCACTTATCCGACCTCTAAAAATGACTTTGCCAACCACTGGTAATGACTTTCCAACCACTGTTATTCACTTATCCGACCTCTAAAAATGACTTTGCCCAACAATTGTAATGAATTTGCCCAACAATTGTAATAACTTTGCAAACTACTGTTAATCACTTATCCGACATCTAAAAATGACTTTGCCCAACAATTGTAATGTATTTGCCCAACATTTGTAATGACTTTGCCAACCACTGTTAATCACTTATCCGACCTCTAAAAATCACTTTGCCCAACAATTGTAACGACTTTGCCCAACAATTGTAATAACTTTGCCAACTACTGTTAATCATTTATCCGACTTCTAAAAATGACTTTGCCCAACAATTGTAATGACTCTGCCAACCACTGTTAATCACTTATCCGACCTCTAAAAATGACTTTGCCCAATAATTGTAATGACTTTGCCAACCACAGTTAATAACTTATCCGACCGCTAAAAACGACTTTGCCCAACAATTGTAATGATTTTGCCAACCACTGGTAATGACTTTGCCAACCACTGTTAATCACTTATTTGACTTCTAAAAATGACTTTGCCCAACAATTGTAATGAATTTGCCCAACAATTGTAATGACTTTGCCAACCACTGATAATGACTTTGCAAACATCTGTTAATCAATTATCTGATCTCTAAAAATGACTTTGCCCATTAATTGTAATGTTTTTACCCAACAATTGTAATAACTTTGCAAACATCTGTTGATCACTTATCCGACCTCTAAAATTGACTTTGCCCAACAATTGAAATGACTTTGCCAACCACTGTTAATCACTAATCCGACACCTAAAAATCACTTTGCCCAACAATTGTAATGACTTTGCCAACCACTGTTAATCACTTATCCGACCTCTAAAAATGACTTTGCCTAACAATTGTAAAGACTATGCCAACTCCTGTTAATCACTCATCCGACCTCTAAAAATGACTTTGCCAACCACTGGTAATGACTTTGCCAACCACTGGTAATGACTTTGCCAACCACTGTTAATTGCTTACCTGACCTCTGAAAATGACTTTGCCAAATAATTATAATGACTTTGCCAAACACTGTTAATCACTTATCCAACCCTTAAAAAAGACTTTGCCAACCACTGGTAATGACTTTGCCAACCACAGTTAATTGCTTATCCGACCTCTAAAAATGTCTTTACCCAACAATTTAATGACTTTGCCAACCACTGTTAATCACTTATCCGACCTCTAAAAATGACTTTGCCAACCACTGGTAATGACTTTGCCAACCACTGTTAATCACTTATCCGACCTCAAAAAATGACTTTGCCTAACAATTGTAATGACTTTGCCAACTACTGTTAATCACTTATCCGACATCTAAAAATGACTATGCCCAACAATTGTAATGAATTTGCCCAACATTTGTAATGACTTTGCCAACCACAGTTAATAACTTATCCGACCGCTAAAAACGACTTTGCCCAACAATTGTAATGATTTTGCCAACCACTGGTAATGACTTTGCCAACCACTGTTAATCACTTATTTGACTTCTAAAAATGACTTTGCCCAACAATTGTAATGAATTTGCCCAACAATTGTAATGACTTTGCCAACCACTGATAATGACTTTGCAAACATCTGTTAATCAATTATCTGACCTCTAAAAATGACTTTGCCCATTAATTGTAATGTTTTTACCCAACAATTGTAATAACTTTGCAAACATCTGTTGATCACTTATCCGACCTCTAAAAATGACTTTGCCCAACAATTGAAATGACTTTGCCAACCACTGTTAATCACTAATCCGACACCTAAAAATCACTTTGCCCAACAATTGTAATGACTTTGCCAACCACTGTTAATCACTTATCCGACCTCTAAAAATGACTTTGCCTAACAATTGTAAAGACTATGCCAACTCCTGTTAATCACTCATCCGACCTCTAAAAATGACTTTGCCAACCACTGGTAATGACTTTGCCAACCACTGGTAATGACTTTGCCAACCACTGTTAATTGCTTACCTGACCTCTGAAAATGACTTTGCCAAATAATTATAATGACTTTGCCAAACACTGTTAATCACTTATCCAACCCTTAAAAAAGACTTTGCCAACCACTGGTAATGACTTTGCCAACCACAGTTAATTGCTTATCCGACCTCTAAAAATGTCTTTACCCAACAATTTAATGACTTTGCCAACCACTGTTAATCACTTATCCGACCTCTAAAAATGACTTTGCCAACCACTGGTAATGACTTTGCCAACCACTGTTAATCACTTATCCGACCTCAAAAAATGACTTTGCCCAACAATTGAAATGACTTTGCCAACCACTGTTAATCACTAATCCGACACCTAAAAATCACTTTGCCCAACAATTGTAATGACTTTGCCAACCACTGTTAATCACTTATCCGACCTCTAAAAATGACTTTGCCTAACAATTGTAAAGACTATGCCAACTCCTGTTAATCACTCATCCGACCTCTAAAAATGACTTTGCCAACCACTGGTAATGACTTTGCCAACCACTGGTAATGACTTTGCCAACCACTGTTAATTGCTTACCTGACCTCTGAAAATGACTTTGCCAAATAATTATAATGACTTTGCCAAACACTGTTAATCACTTATCCAACCCTTAAAAAAGACTTTGCCAACCACTGGTAATGACTTTGCCAACCACAGTTAATTGCTTATCCGACCTCTAAAAATGTCTTTACCCAACAATTTAATGACTTTGCCAACCACTGTTAATCACTTATCCGACCTCTAAAAATGACTTTGCCAACCACTGGTAATGACTTTGCCAACCACTGTTAATCACTTATCCGACCTCAAAAAATGACTTTGCCTAACAATTGTAATGACTTTGCCAACTACTGTTAATCACTTATCCGACATCTAAAAATGACTATGCCCAACAATTGTAATGAATTTGCCCAACATTTGTAATGACTTTGCCAACCACTGTTAATCACTTATCCGACCTCTAAAAATCACTTTGCCCAACAATTGTAACGACTTTGCCCAACAATTTAATGACTTTGCCAACCACTATTAATCACTTATCAGACCACTAAAAATGACTTTGCCCAATAATTGTAACGACTTTGCCCAACAATTTAATGACTTTGCCAACCACTATTAATCACTTATCCGACCACTAAAAATGACTTTGCCCAATAATTGTAATGACTTTGCCAACCACAGTTAATCACTTATCCGACCTCTAAAAACGACTTTGCCCAACAATTGTAATGACTTTGCCAACTCCTGTTAATCACTTATCCAACCTCTAAAAATGACTTTGCCAACCACTGGTAATGACTTTGCCAACCACTGTTAATCACTTATCCGACCTCTAAAAATGACTTTGCCTAACAATTGTAAAAACTTTGCCAACTCCTGTTAATCACTTATCCGACCTCTAAAAATGACTTTGCCAACCATTGGTAATGACTTTGCCAACCACTGTTAATTGCTTATCCGACCTCTAAAAATGACTTTGCCAATTAATTATAATGACTTTGCCAAACACTGTTAATCACTTATCCAACCCCTAAAAAAGACTTAGCCCAACCACTGGTAATGACTTTGCCAACCACTGTTAATCACTTATCCGACCTCTAAAAATGACTTTGCCCAACAGTTGTAATGAATTTGCCAACCACTGTTAATCACTTATCCAACCCCTAAAAAAGACTTTGCCAATCAATAGGAATGACTTTGCCAACCACTATTAATCACAAATGCGACCACTAAAAATGACTTCGCCTAACAATTGTAATGACTTTGCCAACCACTGGTAATGACTCTGCCAACCACTATTAATCGCTAATGCGACCACTAAAAATGACTTTGCCCACCATTTGTAATAAATTTGCCCAACAATTGTAATTACTTTGCAAACCACTGTTAATCAATTATCCGACCTCTAAAAATGACTTTGCCAACCACTGGTAATGACTTTGCCAACCACTGTTAATCACTTATCCGACCTCTAAAAATGACTTTGCCTAACAATTGTAAAGACTTTGCCAACTCCTGTTAATCACTTATCCGACCTCTAAAAATGACTTTGCCAACCATTGGTAATGACTTTGCCAACCACTGTTAATTGCTTATCCGACCTCTAAAAATGACTTTGCCAAATAATTATAATGACTTTGCCAAACACTGTTAATCACTTATCCAACCCCTAAAAAAGACTTAGCCCAACCACTGGTAATGACTTTGCCAACCACTGTTAATCACTTATCCGACCTCTAAAATGACTTTGCCCAACAATTGTAATGAATTTGCCAACCACTGTTAATCACTTATCCAACCCCTAAAAAAGACTTTGCCAATCAATAGGAATGACTTTGCCAACCACTATTAATCACAAATGCGACCACTAAAAATGACTTCGCCTAACAATTGTAATGACTTTGCCAACCACTGGTAATGACTCTGCCAACCACTATTAATCGCTAATGCGACCACTAAAAATAACTTTGCCCAACAATTGTAATGTTTTTGCCCAACAATTGTAATGACTTGCCAACTACAGTTAATGACTTTTCCAACCACTGGTAATCACTTATCCGACCTCTAAAAATGACTTTGCCCAACAATTGTAATTAATTTACCCAACAATTGTAATAACTTTGCCAACCACTGATAATCACTTATCCAGCCTCTAAAAATGAATTTGCCCAACATTTGTAATAAATTTCCTCAATAATTGTAATAACTTTTCCAACCACTGTTAATCACTTATCCGACCTCTAAAAATGAATATGCCCAACAATTGTAATGACTTTGCCAACCACTGTTAATCACTTATCCGACCTCTAAAAATCACTTTGCCCAACAATATTAACGACTTTGCCCAACAATTGTAATAACTTTGCCAACCACTGTTAATCACTTATCCGACCTCTAAAAATGACTTTGCCCAACATTTGTAATGAATTTGCCCAACAATTGTAATAACTTTGCCAACCACTGTTAATCACTTATTTGACCTCTAAAAATGAATTTGCCCACCATTTGTAATAAATTTGCCCAACAATTGTAATTACTTTGCAAACCACTGTTAATCAATTATCCGACCTCTAAAAATGAATTTGCCCAACAATTGTAATGACTTTGCCAACCAATGTTAATCACTTATCCGACCTCTAAAAATCACTTTGCCCAACAATTGTAACGACTTTGCCCAACAATTGTAATAACTTTGCCAACCACTGTTTATCACTTATCCGACCTCTAAAAATGACTTTGCCCAACAATTGTAATGACTTTGCTAACTACTGTTAATCACTTACTCGACCTCTAAAAATGACTTTGCCAACCACTGGTAATGACTTTGCCAACCACTGTTAATGACTTTGCCAACCACTGTTAATTGATTATCCGACCTCTAAAAATGACTTTGCCCAACAATTGTAATAAATTTGCCCAACAATTGTAATAACTTTGCAAACCACTGTTAATCACTTATCCGACCTCTAAAAATGAATTTGCCCAACAATTGTAATGACTTTGCCAACCAATGTTAATCACTTATCCGACCTCTAAAAATAACTTTGCCCAACAATTGTAACGACTTTGCCCAACAATTGTAATAACTTTGCCAACCACTGTTAATCACTTATCCGACCTCTAAAAATGACTTTGCCCAACAATTGTAATGACTTTGCTAACTACTGTTAATCACTTACTCGACCTCTAAAAATGACTTTGCCCAACAATTGTAGCGACTTTGCCCAACAATTGTAATAACTTTGCCAACCACTGTTAATCACTTATCCGACCTCTAAAAATCACTTTTCCCAACAATTGTAACGACTTTGCCCAACAATTGTAATAACTTTGCCAACCACTGTTAATCACTTATCCGACCTCTAAAAATGACTTTGCCCAACAATTGTAATAACTTTGCCAACCACTGTTAATCACTTATTTGACCTCTAAAAATGAATTTGCCCAACATTTGTAATAAATTTTCCCAACAATTGTAATAACTTTGCAAACCACTGTTAATCACTTATCCGACCTCTAAAAATGAATTTGCCCAACAATTGTAATGACTTTGCCAACCAATGTTAATCACTTATCCGACCTCTAAAAATAACTTTGCCCAACAATTGTAACGACTTTGCCCAACAATTCTAATAACTTTTCCAACCACTGTTAATCACTTATCCGACCTCTAAAAATGACTTTGCCCAAAAATTGTAGCGACTTTGCCCAACAATTGTAATAACTTTGCCAACCACTGTTAATCACTTATCCGACCTCTAAATATGACTTTGCCAACCACTGGTAATGACTTTACCAACCACTGTTAATGACTTTGCAAACCTCTGTTAATTGCTTATCCGACCTCTAAAAATGACTTTGCCCAACAATTGTAACGACTTTGCCCAACAATTGTAATGACTTTGCTAACTACTGTTAATCACTTACTCGACCTCTAAAAATGACTTTGCCCAACAATTGTAGCGACTTTGCCCAACAATTGTAATAACTTTGCCAACCACTGTTAATCACTTATCCGACCTCTAAAAATCACTTTGCCCAACAATTGTAACGACTTTGCCCAACAATTGTAATAACTTTGCCAACCACTGTTAATCACTTATCCGACCTCTAAAAATGACTTTGCCCAACAATTGTAATAACTTTGCCAACCACTGTTAATCACTTATTTGACCTCTAAAAATGAATTTGCCCAACATTTGTAATAAATTTTCCCAACAATTGTAATAACTTTGCAAACCACTGTTAAGCACTTATCCGACCTCTAAAAATGAATTTGCCCAACAATTGTAATGACTTTGCCAACCAATGTTAATCACTTATCCGACCTCTAAAAATAACTTTGCCCAACAATTGTAACGACTTTGCCCAACAATTCTAATAACTTTTCCAACCACTGTTAATCACTTATCCGACCTCAAAAAATGACTTTGCCCAACAATTGTAGCGACTTTGCCCAACAATTGTCATAACTTTGCCAACCACTGTTAATCACTTATCAGACCTCTAAAAATGACTTTGCCCAACAATTGTAATAACTTTGCCAACCACTGTTAATCACTTATCAGACCCCTAAAAATGACTTTGCCAACCACTGGTAATGACTTTGCCAACCACTGTTAATGACTTTGCCAACCTCTGTTAATTGCTTATCCGACCTCTAAAAATGACTTTGCCAAACACTGGTAATGACTTTGCCAACCACTGTTAATCACTTATCCGACCTCTAAAAATGAATTTGCCCAACAATTGTAATGACTTTGCCAACCACTGTTAATCACAAATCCGACCTCCTAAAAATGAATTAGCCCAACAATTGTAACGACTTTGCCCAACAATTCTAATAACTTTTCCAACAACTGTTAATCACTTATCCGACCTCAAAAAATGACTTTGCCCAACAATTGTAGCGACTTTGCCCAACAATTGTAATAACTTTGCCAACCACTGTTAATCACTTATTTGACCTCTAAAAATGAATTTGCCCAACATTTGTAATAAATTTGCCCAACAATTGTAATAACTTTGCAAACCACTGTTTATCACTTATCCGACCTCTAAAAATGAATTTGCCCAACAATTGTAATGACTTTTCCAACCAATGTTAATCACTTATCCGACCTCTAAAAATCACTTTGCCCAACAATTGTAACGACTTTGCCCAACAATTGTAATAACTTTGCCAACCACTGTTAATCACTTATCCGACCTCTAAAAATGACTTTGCCCAACAATTGGAATGACTTTGCTAACTACTGTTAATCACTTACTCGACCTCTAAAAATGACTTTGCCAACCACTGGTAATGACTTTGCCAACCACTGTTAATTGCTTATCCGACCTCTAAAAATGACTTTGCCAAACACTGGTAATGACTTTGCCAACCACTGTTAATCACTTATCCGACCTCTAAAAATGAATTTGCCCAACAATTGTAATGACTTTGCCAACCACTGTTAATCACTTATCCGACCTCTAAAAATGACTTTGCCAAACAATTGTAATAACTTTGCCAACCACTGTTAATCACTTATCCGACCTCTAAAAATGAATTTGCCCAACAATTGTAATGACTTTGCCATCCACTGTTAATCACTTATCCGACCTCCTAAAAATGAATTAGCCCAACAATTGTAACGATTTTGCCCAACTATTCTAATAACTTTTCCAACCACTGTTAATCACTTATCCGACCTCAAAAAATGACTTTGCCCAACAATTGTAGCGACTTTGCCCAACAATTGTAATAACTTTGCCAACCACTGTTAATCACTTATTTGACCTCTAAAAATGAATTTGCCCAACATTTGTAATAAATTTGCCCAACAATTGTAATAACTTTGCAAACCACTGTTTATCACTTATCCGACCTCTAAAAATGAATTTGCCCAACAATTGTAATGACTTTGCCAACCAATGTTAATCACTTATCCGACCTCTAAAAATCACTTTGCCCAACAATTGAACGACTTTGCCCAACAATTGTAATAACTTTGCCAACCACTGTTAATCACTTATCCGACCTCTAAAAATGACTTTGCCCAAAAATTGGAATAACTTTGCCAACCACTGTTAATCACTTATCCGACCTCTAAAAATGACTTTGCCCAAAAATTGGAATGACTTTGCTAACTACTGTTAATCACTTACTCGACCTCTAAAAATGACTTTGCCAACCACTGGTAATGACTTTGCCAACCACTGTTAATAGCTTATCCGTCCTCTAAAAATGACTTTCCCCAACAATTGTAATGACTTTGCCAACCACTGTTAATCACTTATTCGACCTCTAAAAATCACTTTGCCCAACAATTGCAACGACTTTGCCCAACAATTGTAATAACTTTGCCAACCAAGTTTAATCACTTATCCGACCTCTAAAAATGACTTTCCCCAACAATTGTAATGACTTTGCCAACCACTGTTAATCACTTATCCGACCTCTAAAAATGACTTTGCCCAAAAATTGGAATAACTTTGCCAACCACTGTTAATCACTTATCCGACCTCTAAAAATGACTTTGCCAAACACTGGTAATGACTTTGCCAACCACTGTTAATCACTTATCCGACCTCTAAAAATGAATTTGCCCAACAATTGTAATGACTTTGCCAACCACTGTTAATCACTTATCCGACCTCTAAAAATGACTTTGCCCAACAATTGTAATAACTTTGCCAACCACTGTTAATCACTTATCCGACCTCTAAAAATGAATTTGCCCAACAATTGTAATGACTTTGCCATCCACTGTTAATCACTTATCCGACCTCCTAAAAATGAATTAGCCCAACAATTGTAACGATTTTGCCCAACTATTCTAATAACTTTTCCAACCACTGTTAATCACTTATCCGACCTCAAAAAATGTTTTTGCCCAACAATTGTAGCGACTTTGCCCAACAATTGTAATAACTTTGCCAACCACTGTTAATCACTTATTTGACCTCTATAAATGAATTTGCCCAACATTTGTAATAAATTTGCCCAACAATTGTAATAACTTTGCAAACCACTGTTTATCACTTATCCGACCTCTAAAAATGAATTTGCCCAACAATTGTAATGACTTTGCCAACCAATGTTAATCACTTATCCGACCTCTAAAAATCACTTTGCCCAACAATTGAACGACTTTGCCCAACAATTGTAATAACTTTGCCAACCACTGTTAATCACTTATCCGACCTCTAAAAATGACTTTGCCCAAAAATTGGAATAACTTTGCCAACCACTGTTAATCACTTATCCGACCTCTAAAAATGACTTTGCCCAAAAATTGGAATGACTTTGCTAACTACTGTTAATCACTTACTCGACCTCTAAAAATGACTTTGCCAACCACTGGTAATGACTTTGCCAACCACTGTTAATAGCTTATCCGTCCTCTAAAAATGACTTTCCCCAACAATTGTAATGACTTTGCCAACCACTGTTAATCACTTATTCGACCTCTAAAAATCACTTTGCCCAACAATTGCAACGACTTTGCCCAACAATTGTAATAACTTTGCCAACCAAGTTTAATCACTTATCCGACCTCTAAAAATGACTTTCCCCAACAATTGTAATGACTTTGCCAACCAC
This sequence comes from Brachionus asplanchnoidis, assembly GCA_025491095.1. Classification (NCBI taxonomy): domain Eukaryota; kingdom Metazoa; phylum Rotifera; class Eurotatoria; order Ploima; family Brachionidae; genus Brachionus; species Brachionus asplanchnoidis. Next base: position 180,565 of record JAILYF010000062.1, read on the forward strand.
TGTTAATCACTTATCCGACCTCTAAAAATGACTTTGCCCAAAAATTGGAATAACTTTGCCAACCACTGTTAATCACTTATCCGACCTCTAAAAATGACTTTGCCAAACACTGGTAATGACTTTGCCAACCACTGTTAATCACTTATTCGACCTCTAAAAATCACTTTGCCCAACAATTGCAACGACTTTGCCCAACAATTGTAATAACTTTGCCAACCAAGTTTAATCACTTATCCGACCTCTAAAAATGACTTTCCCCAACAATTGTAATGACTTTGCTAAATACTGTTAATCACTTATCCGACCTCTAAAAATCACTTTGCCCAACAATTGTAAAGACTTTGCCAAACAATTGTAATAACTTTGCCAACCACTGTTAATCACTTATCCGACCTCTAAAAATGACTTTGCCCAACAATTGTAATAACTTTGCCAACCACTGTTAATCACTTATCCGACCTCTAAAAATGAATTTGCCCAACAATTGTAATGACTTTGCGAACCACTGTTAATCACTTATCCGACCTCTAAAAATCACTTTGCCCAACAATTGCAACGACTTTGCCCAACAATTGTAGTTACTTTGCCAACCACTGTTAATCACTTATCCGACCTCTAAAAATGACTTTGCCAACCACTGGTAATGACTTTTCCAACCACAGTTAATCACGTATCCGACCTCTAAAAATGACTTTGCCAAACAATTGTAATAAATTTGCCCAACAATTGTAATAACTTTGCCAACCACTGTTAATCACTTATCCGACCTCTAAAAATCACTTTGCCCAACAATTGTAAAGACTTTGCCCAACAATTGTAATAACTTTGCCAACCACTGTTAATCACTTATCCGACCTCTAAAAATGACTTTGCCCAACAATTGTAATAACTTTGCCAACCACTTTTAATCACTTATCCGACCTCTAAAAATGAATTTGCCCAACAATTGTAATGACTTTGCCAACCACTGTTAATCACTTATCCGACCTTTAAAAATGACTTTGCCCAACAATTGTAATGACTTTGCTAACTACTGTTAATCACTTATCCGACCTCTAAAAATGACTTTGCCAACCACTGGTAATGACTTTTCCAACCACAGTTAATCACTTATCCGACCTCTAAAAATGACTTTGCCCAACAATTGCAACGACTTTGCCCAACAATTGTAATAACTTTGCCAACCACTGTTAATCACTTATCCGACCTCTAAAAATGACTTTGCCCAACAATTGTAATGACTTTGCTAACTACCGTTAATCACTTATCCGACCTCTAAAAATGAATTTGCCCAACAATTGTAATGACTTTGCCAACCACTGTTAATCACTAATCCGACCTCCTAAAAATGAATTAGCCCAACAATTGTAACGACTTTGCCCAACAATTCTAATAACTTTTCCAACCACTGTTAATCACTTATCCGACCTCTAAAAATGACTTTGCCCAACAATTGTAGCGACTTTGCCCAACAATTGTAATAACTTTGCAAACCACTGTTAATCACTTATCCGACATCTAAAAATGAATTTGCCCAACAATTGTAATGACTTTGCCAACCAATGTTAATCACTTATCCGACCTCTAAAAATAACTTTGCCCAACAATTGTAACGACTTTGCCCAACAATTGTAATAACTTTGCCAACCACTGTTAATTACTTATCCGACCTCTAAAAATGACTTTGCCCAACAATTGTAATGACTTTGCTAACTACTGTTAATCACTTACTCGACCTCTAAAAATGACTTTGCCCAACAATTGTAGCGACTTTGCCCAACAATTGTAATAACTTTGCCAACCACTGTTAATCACTTATCCGACCTCTAAAAATGACTTTGCCCAAAAATTGGAATGACTTTACCAACCACTGTTAATGACTTTGCAAACCTCTGTTAATTGCTTATCCGACCTCTAAAAATGACTTTGCCAAACACTGGTAATGACTTTGCCAACCACTGTTAATCACTTATCCGACCTCTAAAAATGAATTTTCCCAACAATTGTAATGACTTTGCCAACCACTGTTAATCACTAATCCGACCTCCTAAAAATGAATTAGCCCAACAATTGTAACGACTTTGCCCAACAATTGTAATAACTTTGCCAACCACTGTTAATCACTTATCCGACCTCTAAAAATGACTTTGCCCAACAATTGTAGCGACTTTGCCCAACAATTGTAATAACTTTGCCAACCACTGTTAATCACTTATCCGACCCCTAAAAATGACTTTGCCAACCACTGGTAATGACTTTGCCAACCACTGTTAATGACTTTGCCAACCTCTGTTAATTGCTTATCCGACCTCTAAAAATGACTTTGCCAAACACTGGTAATGACTTTGCCAACCACTGTTAATCACTTATCCGACCTCTAAAAATGAATTTGCCCAACAATTGTAATGACTTTGCCAACCACTGTTAATCACAAATCCGACCTCCTAAAAATGAATTAGCCCAACAATTGTAACGACTTTGCCCAACAATTCTAATAACTTTTCCAACCACTGTTAATCACTTATCCGACCTCAAAAAATGACTTTGCCCAACAATTGTAGCGACTTTGCCCAACAATTGTAATAACTTTGCCAACCACTGTTAATCACTTATTTGACCTCTAAAAATGAATTTGCCCAACATTTGTAGTAAATTTGCCCAACAATTGTAATAACTTTGCAAACCACTGTTTATCACTTATCCGACCTCTAAAAATGAATTTGCCCAACAATTGTAATGACTTTGCCAACCAATGTTAATCACTTATCCGACCTCTAAAAATCACTTTGCCCAACAATTGTAACGACTTTGCCCAACAATTGTAATAACTTTGCCAACCACTGTTAATCACTTATCCGACCTCTAAAAATGACTTTGCCCAACAATTGGAATGACTTTGCTAACTACTGTTAATCACTTACTCGACCTCTAAAAATGACTTTGCCAACCACTGGTAATGACTTTGCCAACCACTGTTAATTGCTTATCCGACCTCTAAAAATGACTTTGCCAAACACTGGTAATGACTTTGCCAACCACTGTTAATCACTTATCCGACCTCTAAAAATAATTTGCCCAACAATTGTAATGACTTTGCCAACCACTGTTAATCACTTATCCGACCTCTAAAAATGACTTTGCCCAACAATTGGAATAACTTTGCCAACCACTGTTAATCACTTATCCGACCTCTAAAAATGAATTTGCCCAACAATTCTAATGACTTTGCCAACCACTGTTAATCACTTATCCGACCTCCTAAAAATGAATTAGCCCAACAATTGTAACGACTTTGCCCAACAATTCTAATAACTTTTCCAACCACTGTTAATCACTTATCCGACCTCAAAAAATGACTTTGCCCAACAATTGTAGCGACTTTGCCCAACAATTGTAATAACTTTGCCAACCACTGTTAATCACTTATTTGACCTCTAAAAATGAATTTGCCCAACATTTGTAGTAAATTTGCCCAACAATTGTAATAACTTTGCAAACCACTGTTTATCACTTATCCGACCTCTAAAAATGAATTTGCCCAACAATTGTAATGACTTTGCCAACCAATGTTAATCACTTATCCGACCTCTAAAAATCACTTTGCCCAACAATTGAACGACTTTGCCCAACAATTGTAATAACTTTGCCAACCACTGTTAATCACTTATCCGACCTCTAAAAATGACTTTGCCCAAAAATTGGAATAACTTTGCCAACCACTGTTAATCACTTATCCGACCTCTAAAAATGACTTTGCCCAAAAATTGGAATGACTTTGCTAACTACTGTTAATCACTTACTCGACCTCTAAAAATGACTTTGCCAACCACTGGTAATGACTTTGCCAACCACTGTTAATAGCTTATCCGTCCTCTAAAAATGACTTTGCCAAACACTGGTAATGACTTTGCCAACCACTGTTAATCACTTATTCGACCTCTAAAAATCACTTTGCCCAACAATTGCAACGACTTTGCCCAACAATTGTAATAACTTTGCCAACCAAGTTTAATCACTTATCCGACCTCTAAAAATGACTTTCCCCAACAATTGTAATGACTTTGCTAAATAATGTTAATCACTTATCCGACCTCTAAAAATCACTTTGCCCAACAATTGTAAAGACTTTGCCCAACAATTGTAATAACTTTGCCAACCAAGTTTAATCACTTATCCGACCTCTAAAAATGACTTTCCCCAACAATTGTAATGACTTTGCCAACCACTGTTAATCACTTATTCGACCTCTAAAAATCACTTTGCCCAACAATTGCAACGACTTTGCCCAACAATTGTAATAACTTTGCCAACCAAGTTTAATCACTTATCCGACCTCTAAAAATGACTTTCCCCAACAATTGTAATGACTTTGCCAACCACTGTTAATCACTTATCCGACCTCTAAAAATGACTTTGCCCAAAAATTGGAATAACTTTGCCAACCACTGTTAATCACTTATCCGACCTCTAAAAATGACTTTCCCCAACAATTGTAATGACTTTGCCAACCACTGTTAATCACTTATTCGACCTCTAAAAATCACTTTGCCCAACAATTGCAACGACTTTGCCCAACAATTGTAATAACTTTGCCAACCAAGTTTAATCACTTATCCGACCTCTAAAAATGACTTTCCCCAACAATTGTAATGACTTTGCCAACCACTGTTAATCACTTATCCGACCTCTAAAAATGACTTTGCCCAAAAATTGGAATAACTTTGCCAACCACTGTTAATCACTTATCCGACCTCTAAAAATGACTTTGCCCAAAAATTGGAATGACTTTGCTAACTACTGTTAATCACTTACTCGACCTCTAAAAATGACTTTGCCAACCACTTGTAATGACTTTGCCAACCACTGTTAATAGCTTATCCGTCCTCTAAAAATGACTTTGCCAAACACTGGTAATGACTTTGCCAACCACTGTTAATCACTTATTCGACCTCTAAAAATCACTTTGCCCAACAATTGCAACGACTTTGCCCAACAATTGCAATAACTTTGCCAACCAAGTTTAATCACTTATCCGACCTCTAAAAATGACTTTCCCCAACAATTGTAATGACTTTGCTAAATACTGTTAATCACTTATCCGACCTCTAAAAATCACTTTGCCCAACAATTGTAAAGACTTTGCCCAACATTTGTAATAACTTTGCCAACCACTGTTAATCACTTATCCGACCTCTAAAAATGACTTTGCCCAACAATTGTAATAACTTTGCCAACCACTGTTAATCACTTATCCGACCTCTAAAAATGAATTTGCCCAACAATTGTAATGACTTTGCCAACCACTGTTAATCACTTATCCGACCTCTAAAAATACCTTTGCCCAACAATTGCAACGACTTTGCCCAACAATTGTAGTTACTTTGCCAACCACTGTTAATCACTTATCCGACCTCTAAAAATGACTTTGCCAACCACTGGGAATGACTTTTCCAACCACAGTTAATCACGTATCCGACCTCTAAAAATGACTTTGCCAAACAATTGTAATGAATTTGCCCAACAATTGTAATAACTTTGCCAACCACTGTTAATCACTTATCCGACCTCTAAAAATCACTTTGCCCAACAATTGTAAAGACTTTGCCCAACAATTGTAATAACTTTGCCAACCACTGTTAATCACTTATCCGACCTCTAAAAATGACTTTGCCCAACAATTGTAATAACTTTGCCAACCACTTTTAATCACTTATCCGACCTCTAAAAATGAATTTGCCCAACAATTGTAATGACTTTGCCAACCACTGTTAATCACTTATCCGACCTCTAAAAATGACTTTGCCCAACAATTGTAATGACTTTGCTAACTACTGTTAATCACTTATCCGACCTCTAAAAATGACTTTGCCAACCACTGGTAATGACTTTTCCAACCACAGTTAATCACTTATCCGACCTCTAAAAATGACTTTGCCCAACAATTGCAACGACTTTGCCCAACAATTGTAATAACTTTGCCAACCACTGTTAATCACTTATCCGACCTCTAAAAATGACTTTGCCCAACAATTGTAATGACTTTGCTAACTACTGTTAATCACTTATCCGACCTCTAAAAATGAATTTGCCCAACAATTGTAATGACTTTGCCAACCACTGTTAATCACTAATCCGACCTCCTAAAAATGAATTAGCCCAACAATTGTAACGACTTTGCCCAACAATTCTAATAACTTTTCCAACCACTGTTAATCACTTATCCGACCTCTAAAAATGACTTTGCCCAACAATTGTAGCGACTTTGCCCAACAATTGTAATAACTTTGCAAACCACTGTTAATCACTTATCCGACCTCTAAAAATGAATTTGCCCAACAATTGTAATGACTTTGCCAACCAATGTTAATCACTTATCCGACCTCTAAAAATCACTTTGCCCAACAATTGTAAAGACTTTGCCCAACAATTGTAATAACTTTGCCAACCACTGTTTAATCACTTATCCGACCTCTAAAAATGACTTTGCCCAACAATTGTAATGACTTTGCTAACTCCTGTTAATCACTTACTCGACCTCTAAAAATGACTTTGCCAACCACTGGAAATGACTTTGCAAACCACTGTTAATTGCTTATCCGACCTCTAAAAATGACTTTGCCAAACACTGGTAATGACTTTGCCAACAACTGTTAATCACTTATCCGACCTCTAAAAATGAATTTGCCCAACAATTGTAATGACTTTGCCAACCACTGTTAATCACTTATTCGACCTCTAAAAATCACTTTGCCCAACAATTGCAACGACTTTGCCCAACAATTGTAATAACTTTGCCAACCACTGTTAATCACTTATCCGACCTCTATAAATGACTTTGCCCAACAATTGGAATGACTTTGCTAACTACTGTTAATCACTTATCCGACCTCTAAAAATCACTTTGCCCAACAATTGTAAAGACTTTGCCCAACAATTGTAATAACTTTGCCAACCACTGTTAATCACTTATCCGACCTCTAAAAATGACTTTGCCCAACAATTGTAATAACTTTGCCAACCACTGTTAATCACTTATCCGACCTCTAAAAATGAATTTGCCCAACAATTGTAATGACTTTGCCAACCACTATATCACTTATCCGACCTCTAAAAATCACTTTGCCAAACAATTGCAACGACTTTGCCCAACAATTGTAATGACTTTGCTAACTACTGTTAATCACTTATCCGACCTCTAAAAATGACTTTGCCAACCACTGGTAATGACTATTCCAACCACAGTTAATCACTTATCCGACCTCTAAAAATGACTTTGCCAAACAATTGTAATGAATTTGCCCAACAATTGTAATAACTTTGCCAACCACTGTTAATCACTTATTTTACCTCTAAAAATGACTTTGCTCAACAATTGTAATGACTTTGCTAACTACTGTTAATCACTTATCCGACCTCTAAAAATCACTTTGCCCAACAATCGTAAAGACTTTGCCCAACAATTGTAATAACTTTGCCAACCACTGTTAATCACTTATCCGACCTCTAAAAATGACTTTGCCCAACAATTGTAATAACTTTGCCAACCACTTTTAATCACTTATTCGACCTCTAAAAATGAATTTGCCCAACAATTGTAATGACTTTGCCAACCACTGTTAATCACTTATCAGACCTCTAAAAATGACTTTGCCCAACAATTGTAATGACTTTGCTAACTACTGTTAATCACTTATCCGACCTCTAAAAATGACTTTGCCAACCACTGGTAATGACTTTTCCAACCACAGTTAATCACTTATCCGACCTCTAAAAATGACTTTGCCCAACAATTGCAACGACTTTGCCCAACAATTGTAATAACTTTGCCAACCACTGTTAATCACTTATCCGACCTCTAAAAATGACTTTGCCCAACAATTCTAATGACTTTGCTAACTACTGTTAATCACTTATCCGACCTCTAAAAATCACTTTGCCCAACAATTGTAAAGACTTTGCCCAACAATTGTAATAACTTTGCCAACCACTGTTAATCACTTATCCGACCATTAAAAATGAATTTGCCCAACAATTGTAATGACTTTGCCAACCACTATATCACTTATCCGACCCCTAAAAATCACTTTGCCCAACAATTGTAATGACTTTGCCAACCACTGTTAATCACTTATCCGACCTCTAAAAATCACTTTGCCCAACAATTGCAACGACTTTGCCCAACAATTGTAATAACTTTGCCAACCACTGTTTATCACTTATCCGACCTCTAAAAATGACTTTGCCCAACAATTGTAATGACTTTGCTAACTACTTTTAATCACTTATCCGACCTCTAAAAATGACTTTGCCAACCACTGGTAATGACTTTTCCAACCACAGTTAATCACTTATCCGACCGCTAAAAATGACTTTACCCAACAATTGTAATGACTTTGCCAACCACTGTGAATCACTTATCCGACCTCTAAAAATCACTTTGCCCAACAATTGTAACGACTTTGCCCAACAATTGAAGTAACTTTGCCAACCACTGTTAATCACTTATCCGACCTCTAAAAATGACTTTGCCAAACAATTGTAATGACTTTGCCAACCACTGGTAATGATTTTGCCAACCACTGTTAATTGCTTATCCGACCTCTAAAAATGACTTTACCCAACAATTTAATGACTTTGCCAACCACTGTTAATCACTTATCCGACCTCTAAAAATGACTTTGCCCAATAATTGTAATGACTTTGCCAACCACAGTTAATCACTTATCCTACCGCTAAAAATGACTTTGCCCAACAATTGTAATGACTTTGCCAACCACTGGTAATGACTTTGCCAACCACTGTTAATCACTTATCCGACATCTAAAAATGACTTTGCCCAACAATTGTAATGAATTTGCCCAACAATTGTAATGACTTTGCCAACCACTGTTAATCACTTATCCGACCTCTAAAAATGACTTTGCCCAACAATTGTAATGACTTTGCCAACCACTGTTAATCACTTTTCCGACCTCTAAAAATGACTTTGCCCAACAAATGTAATTGCTTTGCACAACAATTGTAATGACTTTGCCAACCACTGATAATGACTTTGCAAACATCTGTTAATCAATTATCCGACCTCTAAAAATGACTTTGCCTAACAATTGAAATGTTTTTACCCAACAATTGTAATGACTTTGCCAACCACTGTTAATCACTTATCCGACCTCTAAAAATGACTTTGCCCAACAATTGTAATGACTTTGCCAACCACTGTTAATCACTAATCCGACACCTAAAAATGACTTTGCCCAACAATTGTAATTACTTTGCCAACCACTGTAAATCACTAATCCGACCACTAAAAATTACTTTGCCCAACAATTGTAATGACTTTGCAAACCACAGATAATCACTTATCCGACCGCTAAAAATGACTTTACCCAACAATTGTAATGACTTTGCCAACCACTGATAATCACTTATCCGACCTCTAAAAATCACTTTGCCCAACAATTGTAACGACTTTGCCAAACAATTGTAGTAACTTTGCCAACCACTGTTAATCACTTATCCGACCATTAAAAATGAATTTGCCCAACAATTGTAATGACTTTGCCAACCACTATATCACTTATCCGACCTCTAAAAATCACTTTGCCCAACAATTGCAACGACTTTGCCCAACAATTGTAATGACTTTGCTAACTACTGTTAATCACTTATCCGACCTCTAAAAATGACTTTGCCAACCACTGGTAATGACTTTTCCAACCACAGTTAATCACTTATCCGACCTCTAAAAATGACTTTGCCAAACAATTGTAATGAATTTGCCCAACAATTGTAATAACTTTGCCAACCACTGTTAATCACTTATTTGACCTCTAAAAATGACTTTGCCCAACAATTGTAATGACTTTGCTAACTACTGTTAATCACTTATCCGACCTCTAAAAATCACTTTGCCCAACAATTGTAAAGACTTTGCCCAACAATTGTAATAACTTTGCCAACCACTGTATATCACTTATCCGACCTCTAAAAATGACTTTGCCCAACAATTGTAATAACTTTGCCAACCACTTTTAATCACTTATCCGACCTCTAAAAATGAATTTGCCCAACAATTGTAATGACTTTGCCAACCACTGTAAATCACTTATCAGACCTCTAAAAATGACTTTGCCCAACAATTGTAATGACTTTGCTAACTACTGTTAATCACTTATCCGACCTCTAAAAATGACTTTGCCAACCACTGGTAATGATTTTTCCAACCACAGTTAATCACTTATCCGACCTCTAAAAATGACTTTGCCCAACAATTGCAACGACTTTGCCCAACAATTGTAATAACTTTGCCAACCACTGTTAATCACTTATCCGACCTCTAAAAATGACTTTGCCCAACAATTCTAATGACTTTGCTAACTACTGTTAATCACTTATCCGACCTCTAAAAATCACTTTGCCCAACAATTGTAAAGACTTTGCCCAACAATTGTAATAACTTTGCCAACCACTGTTAATCACTTATCCGACCTCTAAAAATGAATTCGCCCAACAATTGTAATGACTTTGCCAACCACTGTTAATCACTTATCCGACCTCTAAAAATCACTTTGCCCAACAATTGCAACGACTTTGCCCAACAATTGTAATAACTTTGCCAACCACTGTTTATCACTTATCCGACCTCTAAAAATGACTCTGCCCAACAATTGTAATGACTTTGCTAACTACTTTTAATCACTTATCCGACCTCTAAAAATGACTTTGCCAACCACTGGTAATGACTTTGCTAACTACTGTTAATCACTTATCCGACCTCTAAAAATGACTTTGCCTAACAATTGTAATAACTTTGCCAACCACTGTTAATCACTTATCCGACCTCTAAAAATGAATTTGCCCAACAATTGTAATGACTTTGCCAACCACTGTTAATCACTTATCCGACCTCTAAAAATCACTTTGCCCAACAATTGCAACGACTTTGCCCAACAATTGTAATAACTTTGCCAACCACTGTTTATCACTTATCCGACCTCTAAAAATGACTTTGCCCAACAATTGTAATGACTTTGCTAACTACTTTTAATCACTTATCCGACCTCTAAAAATGACTTTGCCAACCACTGGTAATGACTTTTCCAACCACAGTTAATCACTTATCCGACCTCTAAAAATGACTTTGCCCAACAATTGTAATGAATTTGCCCAACAATTGTAATAACTTTGCCAACCACTGTTAATCACTTATTTGACCTCTAAAAATGAATTTGCCCAACATTTGTAATAAATTTGCCCAACAATTGTAATAACTTTGCAAACCACAGTTAATCACCTATCCGACCGCTAAAAATGACTTTACCCAACAATTGTAATGACTTTGCCAACCACTGTGAATCACTTATCCGACCTCTAAAAATCACTTTGCCCAACAATTGTAACGACTTTGCCCAACAATTGAAGTAACTTTGCCAACCACTGTTAATCACTTATCCGACCTCTAAAAATGACTTTGCCAAACAATTGTAATGACTTGGCCAACCACTGGTAATGATTTTGCCAACCACTGTTAATTGCTTATCCGACCTCTAAAAATGACTTTACCCAACAATTTAATGACTTTGCCAACCACTGTTAATCACTTATCCGACCTCTAAAATGACTTTGCCCAATAATTGTAATGACTTTGCCAACCACAGTTAATCACTTATCCTACCGCTAAAAATGACTTTGCCCAACAATTGTAATGACTTTGCCAACCACTGGTAATGACTTTGCCAACCACTGTTAATCACTTATCCGACATCTAAAAATGACTTTGCCCAACAATTGTAATGAATTTGCCCAACAATTGTAATGACTTTGCCAACCACTGTTAATCACTTATCCGACCTCTAAAAATGACTTTGCCCAACAATTGTAATGACTTTGCCAACCACTGTTAATCACTTTTCCGACCTCTAAAAATGACTTTGCCCAACAAATGTAATTGCTTTGCACAACAATTGTAATGACTTTGCCAACCACTGATAATGACTTTGCAAACATCTGTTAATCAATTATCCGACCTCTAAAAATGACTTTGCCTAACAATTGAAATGTTTTTACCCAACAATTGTAATGACTTTGCCAACCACTGTTAATCACTTATCCGACCTCTAAAAATGACTTTGCCCAACAATTGTAATGACTTTGCCAACCACTGTTAATCACTAATCCGACACCTAAAAATGACTTTGCCCAACAATTGTAATTACTTTGCCAACCACTGTAAATCACTAATCCGACCACTAAAAATTCCTTTGCCCAACAATTGTAATGACTTTGCAAACCACAGATAATCACTTATCCGACCGCTAAAAATGACTTTACCCAACAATTGTAATGACTTTGCCAACCACTGATAATCACTTATCCGACCTCTAAAAATCACTTTGCCCAACAATTGTAACGACTTTGCCAAACAATTGTAGTAACTTTGCCAACCACTGTTAATCACTTATCCGACCATTAAAAATGACTTTGCCAACCACTGGTTTTGACTCTTCCAACCACAGTTAATCACTTATCCGACCTCTAAAAATGACTTTGCCAAACAATTGTAATGAATTTGCCCAACAATTGTAATAACTTTGCCAACCACTGTTAATCACTTATTTGACCTCTAAAAATGACTTTGCCCAACAATTGTAATGACTTTGCAAACTACTGTTAATCACTTATCCGACCACTAAAAATCACTTTGCCCAACAATTGTAAAGACTTTGCCCAACAATTGTAATAACTTTGCCAACCACTGTTAATCACTTATCCGACCTCTAAAAATGACTTTGCCCAACAATTGTAATAACTTTGCCAACCACTTTTAATCACTTATCCGACCTCTAAAAATGAATTTGCCCAACAATTGTAATGACTTTGCCAACCACTGTTAATCACTTATCCGACCTCTAAAAATGACTTTGCCCAACAATTGTAATGACTTTGCTAACTACTGTTAATCACTTATCCGACCTCTAAAAATGACTTTGCCAACCACTGGTAATGACTTTTCCAACCACAGTTAATCACTTATCCGACCTCTAAAAATGACTTTGCCCAACAATTGTAATAACTTTGCCAACCACTGTTGATCACTTATCCGGCCTCTAAAAATGACTTTGCCCAACAATTGTAATGAATTTGCCCAACAATTGTAATGTTTTTACCCAACAATTGTAATGACTTTGCCAACCACTGTTGATCACTTATCCGGCCTCTAAAAATGACTTTGCCAAACAATTGTAATGACTTTGCCAACCACTGTTAATCACTTATCCGACCTCTAAAAATGACTTTGCCAACCACTGGTAATGACTTTGCCAATTACTGGTAATGACTTTGCCAACCACTGTTAATTGCTTATCCGACCTCTAAAATTGACCTTACCTAACAATTTAATGACTTTGCCAGCCACTGGTAATGACTTTGCCAATCACTTGTAATGACTTTGCCAACAACTGTTAATTGCTTATCCGACCTCTAAAATTGATTTTGCCCAATAATTGTAATGACTTTGCCAACCACTGTTTATCACTTATCCGACCTTTAAAAATGACTCTGCCCAACAATTGTAATGACTTTGCTAACTACTTTTAATCACTTATCCGACCTCTAAAAATGACTTTGCCAACCACTGGTAATGACTTTGCTAACTACTGTTAATCACTTATCCGACCTCTAAAAATGACTTTGCCTAACAATTGTAATAACTTTGCCAACCACTGTTAATCACTTATCCGACCTCTAAAAATGAATTTGCCCAACAATTGTAATGACTTTGCCAACCACTGTTAATCACTTATCCGACCTCTAAAAATCACTTTGCCCAACAATTGCAACGACTTTGCCCAACAATTGTAATAACTTTGCCAACCACTGTTTATCACTTATCCGACCTCTAAAAATGACTTTGCCCAACAATTGTAATGACTTTGCTAACTACTTTTAATCACTTATCCGACCTCTAAAAATGACTTTGCCAACCACTGGTAATGACTTTTCCAACCACAGTTAATCACTTATCCGACCTCTAAAAATGACTTTGCCCAACAATTGTAATGAATTTGCCCAACAATTGTAATAACTTTGCCAACCACTGTTAATCACTTATTTGACCTCTAAAAATGAATTTGCCCAACATTTGTAATAAATTTGCCCAACAATTGTAATAACTTTGCAAACCACAGTTAATCACCTATCCGACCGCTAAAAATGACTTTACCCAACAATTGTAATGACTTTGCCAACCACTGTGAATCACTTATCCGACCTCTAAAAATCACTTTGCCCAACAATTGTAACGACTTTGCCCAACAATTGAAGTAACTTTGCCAACCACTGTTAATCACTTATCCGACCTCTAAAAATGACTTTGCCAAACAATTGTAATGACTTGGCCAACCACTGGTAATGATTTTGCCAACCACTGTTAATTGCTTATCCGACCTCTAAAAATGACTTTACCCAACAATTTAATGACTTTGCCAACCACTGTTAATCACTTATCCGACCTCTAAAAATGACTTTGCCCAATAATTGTAATGACTTTGCCAACCACAGTTAATCACTTATCCTACCGCTAAAAATGACTTTGCCCAACAATTGTAATGACTTTGCCAACCACTGGTAATGACTTTGCCAACCACTGTTAATCACTTATCCGACATCTAAAATGACTTTGCCCAACAATTGTAATGAATTTGCCCAACAATTGTAATGACTTTGCCAACCACTGTTAATCACTTATCCGACCTCTAAAAATGACTTTGCCCAACAATTGTAATGACTTTGCCAACCACTGTTAATCACTTTTCCGACCTCTAAAAATGACTTTGCCCAACAAATGTAATTGCTTTGCACAACAATTGTAATGACTTTGCCAACCACTGATAATGACTTTGCAAACATCTGTTAATCAATTATCCGACCTCTAAAAATGACTTTGCCTAACAATTGAAATGTTTTTACCCAACAATTGTAATGACTTTGCCAACCACTGTTAATCACTTATCCGACCTCTAAAAATGACTTTGCCCAACAATTGTAATGACTTTGCCAACCACTGTTAATCACTAATCCGACACCTAAAAATGACTTTGCCCAACAATTGTAATTACTTTGCCAACCACTGTAAATCACTAATCCGACCACTAAAAATTCCTTTGCCCAACAATTGTAATGACTTTGCAAACCACAGATAATCACTTATCCGACCGCTAAAAATGACTTTACCCAACAATTGTAATGACTTTGCCAACCACTGATAATCACTTATCCGACCTCTAAAAATCACTTTGCCCAACAATTGTAACGACTTTGCCAAACAATTGTAGTAACTTTGCCAACCACTGTTAATCACTTATCCGACCATTAAAAATGACTTTGCCAACCACTGGTTTTGACTCTTCCAACCACAGTTAATCACTTATCCGACCTCTAAAAATGACTTTGCCAAACAATTGTAATGAATTTGCCCAACAATTGTAATAACTTTGCCAACCACTGTTAATCACTTATTTGACCTCTAAAAATGACTTTGCCCAACAATTTTAATGACTTTGCAAACTACTGTTAATCACTTATCCGACCACTAAAAATCACTTTGCCCAACAATTGTAAAGACTTTGCCCAACAATTGTAATAACTTTGCCAACCACTGTTAATCACTTATCCGACCTCTAAAAATGACTTTGCCCAACAATTGTAATAACTTTGCCAACCACTTTTAATCACTTATCCGACCTCTAAAAATGAATTTGCCCAACAATTGTTATGACTTTGCCAACCACTGTTAATCACTTATCCGACCTCTAAAAATGACTTTGCCCAACAATTGTAATGACTTTGCTAACTACTGTTAATCACTTATCCGACCTCTAAAAATGACTTTGCCAACCACTGGTAATGACTTTTCCAACCACAGTTAATCACTTATCCGACCTCTAAAAATGACTTTGCCCAACAATTGTAATAACTTTGCCAACCACTGTTGATCACTTATCCGGCCTCTAAAAATGACTTTGCCCAACAATTGTAATGAATTTGCCCAACAATTGTAATGTTTTTACCCAACAATTGTAATGACTTTGCCAACCACTGTTGATCACTTATCCGGCCTCTAAAAATGACTTTGCCAAACAATTGTAATGACTTTGCCAACCACTGTTAATCACTTATCCGACCTCTAAAAATGACTTTGCCAACCACTGGTAATGACTTTGCCAATTACTGGTAATGACTTTGCCAACCACTGTTAATTGCTTATCCGACCTCTAAAATTGACCTTACCTAACAATTTAATGACTTTGCCAGCCACTGGTAATGACTTTGCCAATCACTTGTAATGACTTTGCCAACAACTGTTAATTGCTTATCCGACCTCTAAAATTGATTTTGCCCAATAATTGTAATGACTTTGCCAACCACTGTTAATCACTAATCCGACCACTAAAAATGACTTTGCCCAACAATTGTAATGATTTTGCCAACCACTGTTAATCACTAATCAGACCACTAAAAATTACTTTGCCCAACAATTGTAAAGACTTTGCCAACCACTGTTAATCACCTATCCGACCTCTAAAAATGAATTTGCCCAACAATTTAATGACTTTGCCAGCCCTTGGTAATGACTTTGCCAACCACTTGTAATGACTTTGCCAACCACTGTTAATCACTTATCCGACATCTAAAAATGACTTTGCCCAACAACTGTTAATTGCTTATCCGACCTCTAAAATTGATTTTGCCCAATAATTGTAATGACTTTGCCAACCACTGTTAATCACTAATCCGACCACTAAAAATGACTTTGCCCAACAATTGTAATGAATTTGCCAACCACTGTAAATCACTAATCCGACCACTAAAAATTACTTTGCCCAACAATTGTAAAGACTTTGCCAACCACTGTTAATCACTTATCCGACCTCTAAAAATGACTTTGCCCAACAATTGTAATAACTTTGCCAACCACTTTTAATCACTTATCCGACCTCTAAAAATGAATTTGCCCAACAATTGTAATGACTTTGCCAACCACTGTTAATCACTTATCCGACCTCTAAAAATGACTTTGCCCAACAATTGTAATGACTTTGCTTACTACTGTTAATCACTTATCCGACCACTAAAAATGACTTTGCCAACCACTGGTAATGACTTTTCCAACCACAGTTAATCACTTATCCGACCTCTAAAAATGACTTTGCCCAACAATTGTAATAACTTTGCCAACCACTGTTGATCACTTATCCGGCCTCTAAAAATGACTTTGCCCAACAATTGTAATGAATTTGCCCAACAATTGTAATGTTTTTACCCAACAATTGTAATGACTTTGCCAACCACTGTTGATCACTTATCCGGCCTCTAAAAATGACTTTGCCAAACAATTGTAATGACTTTGCCAACCACTGTTAATCACTTATCCGACCTCTAAAAATGACTTTGCCCAACAATTGTAATGACTTTGCCAACCACTGTTAATCACTAATCCGACACCTAAAAATGACTTTGCCCAACAATTGTAATTACTTTGCCAACCACTGTAAATCACTAATCCGACCACTAAAAATTCCTTTGCCCAACAATTGTAATGACTTTGCAAACCACAGATAATCACTTATCCGACCGCTAAAAATGACTTTACCCAACAATTGTAATGACTTTGCCAACCACTGATAATCACTTATCCGACCTCTAAAAATCACTTTGCCCAACAATTGTAACGACTTTGCCAAACAATTGTAGTAACTTTGCCAACCACTGTTAATCACTTATCCGACCATTAAAAATGACTTTGCCAACCACTGGTTTTGACTCTTCCAACCACAGTTAATCACTTATCCGACCTCTAAAAATGACTTTGCCAAACAATTGTAATGAATTTGCCCAACAATTGTAATAACTTTGCCAACCACTGTTAATCACTTATTTGACCTCTAAAAATGACTTTGCCCAACAATTGTAATGACTTTGCAAACTACTGTTAATCACTTATCCGACCACTAAAAATCACTTTGCCCAACAATTGTAAAGACTTTGCCCAACAATTGTAATAACTTTGCCAACCACTGTTAATCACTTATCCGACCTCTAAAAATGACTTTGCCCAACA
Source organism: Brachionus asplanchnoidis (assembly GCA_025491095.1). Classification (NCBI taxonomy): domain Eukaryota; kingdom Metazoa; phylum Rotifera; class Eurotatoria; order Ploima; family Brachionidae; genus Brachionus; species Brachionus asplanchnoidis. Next base: position 198,683 of record JAILYF010000062.1, read on the forward strand.
ATTGTAATAACTTTGCCAACCACTTTTAATCACTTATCCGACCTCTAAAAATGAATTTGCCCAACAATTGTTATGACTTTGCCAACCACTGTTAATCACTTATCCGACCTCTAAAAATGACTTTGCCCAACAATTGTAATGACTTTGCTAACTACTGTTAATCACTTATCCGACCTCTAAAAATGACTTTGCCAACCACTGGTAATGACTTTTCCAACCACAGTTAATCACTTATCCGACCTCTAAAAATGACTTTGCCCAACAATTGTAATAACTTTGCCAACCACTGTTGATCACTTATCCGGCCTCTAAAAATGACTTTGCCCAACAATTGTAATGAATTTGCCCAACAATTGTAATGTTTTTACCCAACAATTGTAATGACTTTGCCAACCACTGTTGATCACTTATCCGGCCTCTAAAAATGACTTTGCCAAACAATTGTAATGACTTTGCCAACCACTGTTAATCACTTATCCGACCTCTAAAAATGACTTTGCCAACCACTGGTAATGACTTTGCCAATTACTGGTAATGACTTTGCCAACCACTGTTAATTGCTTATCCGACCTCTAAAATTGACCTTACCTAACAATTTAATGACTTTGCCAGCCACTGGTAATGACTTTGCCAATCACTTGTAATGACTTTGCCAACAACTGTTAATTGCTTATCCGACCTCTAAAATTGATTTTGCCCAATAATTGTAATGACTTTGCCAACCACTGTTAATCACTAATCCGACCACTAAAAATGACTTTGCCCAACAATTGTAATGATTTTGCCAACCACTGTTAATCACTAATCAGACCACTAAAAATTACTTTGCCCAACAATTGTAAAGACTTTGCCAACCACTGTTAATCACCTATCCGACCTCTAAAAATGAATTTGCCCAACAATTTAATGACTTTGCCAGCCCTTGGTAATGACTTTGCCAACCACTTGTAATGACTTTGCCAACCACTGTTAATCACTTATCCGACATCTAAAAATGACTTTGCCCAACAACTGTTAATTGCTTATCCGACCTCTAAAATTGATTTTGCCCAATAATTGTAATGACTTTGCCAACCACTGTTAATCACTAATCCGACCACTAAAAATGACTTTGCCCAACAATTGTAATGAATTTGCCAACCACTGTAAATCACTAATCCGACCACTAAAAATTACTTTGCCCAACAATTGTAAAGACTTTGCCAACCACTGTTAATCACTTATCCGACCTCTAAAAATGACTTTGCCCAACAATTGTAATAACTTTGCCAACCACTTTTAATCACTTATCCGACCTCTAAAAATGAATTTGCCCAACAATTGTAATGACTTTGCCAACCACTGTTAATCACTTATCCGACCTCTAAAAATGACTTTGCCCAACAATTGTAATGACTTTGCTTACTACTGTTAATCACTTATCCGACCACTAAAAATGACTTTGCCAACCACTGGTAATGACTTTTCCAACCACAGTTAATCACTTATCCGACCTCTAAAAATGACTTTGCCCAACAATTGTAATAACTTTGCCAACCACTGTTGATCACTTATCCGGCCTCTAAAAATGACTTTGCCCAACAATTGTAATGAATTTGCCCAACAATTGTAATGTTTTTACCCAACAATTGTAATGACTTTGCCAACCACTGTTGATCACTTATCCGGCCTCTAAAAATGACTTTGCCAAACAATTGTAATGACTTTGCCAACCACTGTTAATCACTTATCCGACCTCTAAAAATGACTTTGCCCAACAATTGTAATGACTTTGCCAACCACTGTTAATCACTAATCCGACACCTAAAAATGACTTTGCCCAACAATTGTAATTACTTTGCCAACCACTGTAAATAACTAATCCGACCACTAAAAATTCCTTTGCCCAACAATTGTAATGACTTTGCAAACCACAGATAATCACTTATCCGACCGCTAAAAATGACTTTACCCAACAATTGTAATGACTTTGCCAACCACTGATAATCACTTATCCGACCTCTAAAAATCACTTTGCCCAACAATTGTAACGACTTTGCCAAACAATTGTAGTAACTTTGCCAACCACTGTTAATCACTTATCCGACCATTAAAAATGACTTTGCCAACCACTGGTTTTGACTCTTCCAACCACAGTTAATCACTTATCCGACCTCTAAAAATGACTTTGCCAAACAATTGTAATGAATTTGCCCAACAATTGTAATAACTTTGCCAACCACTGTTAATCACTTATTTGACCTCTAAAAATGACTTTGCCCAACAATTGTAATGACTTTGCAAACTACTGTTAATCACTTATCCGACCACTAAAAATCACTTTGCCCAACAATTGTAAAGACTTTGCCCAACAATTGTAATAACTTTGCCAACCACTGTTAATCACTTATCCGACCTCTAAAATGACTTTGCCCAACAATTGTAATAACTTTGCCAACCACTTTTAATCACTTATCCGACCTCTAAAAATGAATTTGCCCAACAATTGTAATGACTTTGCCAACCACTGTTAATCACTTATCCGACCTCTAAAAATGACTTTGCCCAACAATTGTAATGACTTTGCTAACTACTGTTAATCACTTTTCCGACCTCTAAAAATGACTTTGCCAACCACTGGTAATGACTTTTCCAACCACAGTTAATCACTTATCCGACCTCTAAAAATGACTTTGCCCAACAATTGTAATGACTTTGCCAACCACTGTTGATCACTTATCCGGCCTCTAAAAATGACTTTGCCAAACAATTGTAATGACTTTGCCAACCACTGTTAATCACTTATCCGACCTCTAAAAATGACTTTGCCAACCACTGGTAATGACTTTGCCAATTACTGGTAATGACTTTGCCAACCACTGTTAATTGCTTATCCGACCTCTAAAATTGACCTTACCCAACAATTTAATGACTTTGCCAGCCACTGGTAATGACTTTGCCAATCACTTGTAATGACTTTGCCAACAACTGTTAATTGCTTATCCGACCTCTAAAATTGATTTTGCCCAATAATTGTAATGACTTTGCCAACCACTGTTAATCACTAATCCGACCACTAAAAATGACTTTGCCCAACTATTGTAATGAATTTGCCAACCACTGTTAATCACTAATCCGACCACTAAAAATTACTTTGCCCAACAATTGTAAAGACTTTGCCAACCACTGTTAATCACCTATCCGACCTCTAAAAATGAATTTGACCAACAATTTAATGACTTTGCCAGCCCTTGGTAATGACTTTGCCCAACAATTGTAATAACTTTGCCAACCACTGTTAATCACTTATCCGACCTCTAAAAATGACTTTGCCCAATAATTGTAATGACTTTGCCAACCACTGTTAATCACTAATCCGACCACTAAAAATGACTTTGCCCAACAATTGTAATGAATTTGCCAACCACTGTTAATCACTAATCCGACCACTAAAAATTACTTTGCCCAACAATTGTAAAGACTTTGCCAACCACTGTTAATCACTTATCCGACCGCTAAAAATGACTTAACTCAACAATTGTAATGACTTAGCCAACCACTGTTAATTACTTATCCGACCTCTAAAAATCACTTTGCCCAACAATTGTAGTACATTTGCCAACCACTGTTAATCACTTATCCGACCTCTAAAAATGACTTTGCCAAACAATTGTAATGACTTTGCCAACCACTGTTAATCACTTATCCGACCTCTAAAAATGACTTTGCCAACCACTGGTAATGACTTTGCCAATTACTGGTAATGACTTTGCCAACCACTGTTAATTGCTTATCCGACCTCTAAAATTGACCTTACCCAACAATTTAATGACTTTGCCAGCCACTGGTAATGACTTTGCCAATCACTTGTAATGACTTTGCCAACAACTGTTAATTGCTTATCCGACCTCTAAAATTGATTTTGCCCAATAATTGTAATGACTTTGCCAACCACTGTTAATCACTAATCCGACCACTAAAAATTACTTTGCCCAACAATTGTAAAGACTTTGCCAACCACTGTTAATCACCTATCCGACCTCTAAAAATGAATTTGCCCAACAATTTAATGACTTTGCCAGCCACTGGTAATGACTTTGCCAACCACTTGTAATGACTTTGCCAACCACAGTTAATCACTTATCCGACCGCTAAAAATGACTTTACCCAACAATTGTAATGACTTTGCCAACCACTGTTTATCACTTATCCGACCGCTAAAAATGACTTTACCCAACAATTGAAATGACTTTGCCAACCACTGTTAATCACTTATCCGACCTCTAAAAATCACTTTGCCCAACAATTGTAACGACTTTGCCCAACAATTGTAGTAACTTTGCCAACCACTGTTAATCACTAATCCGACCACTAAAAATGACTTTGCCCAACAATTGTAATGAATTTGCCAACCACTGTTAATCACTAATCCGACCACTAAAAATTAGTTTGCCCAACAATTGTAAAGACTTTGCCAACCACTGTTTATCACCTATCCGACCTCTAAAAATGAATTTGCCCAACAATTTAATGACTTTGCCAGCCACTGGTAATGACTTTGCCAACCACTTGTAATGACTTTGCCAACCACAGTTAATCACTTATCCGACCTCTAAAAATCACTTTGCCCAACAATTGTAATGACTTTGCCAACCACTGTTAATCACTTATCCGACCGCTAAAAATGACTTTACCCAACAATTGTAATGACTTTGCCAACCACTGTTAATCACTTATCCGACCTCTAAAAATCACTTTGCCCAACAATTGAAGTAACTTTGCCAACCACTGTTAATCACTTATCCGACCTCTAAAAATGACTTTGCACAACAATTGTAATGACTTTGCCAACCCGTGTTAATCACTTATCCGACACCTAAAAATGACTTTGCCCAACAATTGTAATGACTTTGCCAACCACTGTTAATCACTAATCCGACCACTAAAAATTACTTTGCCCAACAATTGTAATGACTTTGCAAACCACAGTTAATCACTTATCCGACCTCTAAAAATGACTTTGCCAAACAATTGTAATGACTTTGCAAACCACTGTTAATCACTTATCCGACCTCTAAAAATGACTTTGCCAACCACTGGTAATGACTTTTCCGACCTCGAAAAATGACTCTACCCAACAATTGTAATGACTTTGCCAACCACTGGTAATGACTTTGCCAACCACTGTTAATCACTTATCCGACATCAAAAATGACTTTGCCCAACAATTGTGATGAATTTGCCCAACAATTGTAATGACTTTGCCAACCACTGTTAATCACTTATCCGACCTCTAAAAATGACTTTGCTTAACAATTGTAATGACTTTGCACAACAATTGTAATGACTTTGCCAACCACTGATAATGACTTTGCAAACATCTGTTAATCAATTATCCGACCTCTAAAAATGACTTAGCCCAACAATTGTAATGTTTTTACCCAACAATTGTAATGACTTTGCCAACCACTGTTAATCACTAATCCGACACCTAAAAATGACTTTGCCCAACAATTGTAATGACTTTGCCAACCACTGTTAATCACTTATCCGACCGCTAAAAATGACTTTACCCAACAATTGAAATGACTTTGCCAACCACTGTTAATCACTTATCCGACCTCTAAAAATCACTTTGCCCAACAATTGTAACGACTTTGCCCAACAATTGTAGTAACTTTGCCAACCACTGTTAATCACTAATCCGACCACTAAAATTACTTTGCCCAACAATTGTAATGACTTTGCCAACCACAGTTAATCACTTATCCGACCGCTAAAAATGACTTTACCCAACAATTGAAATGACTTTGCCAACCACTGTTAATCACTTATCCGACCTCTAAAAATCACTTTGCCCAACAATTGTAACGACTTTGCCCAACAATTGTAGTAACTTTGCCAACCACTGTTAATCACTTATCCGACCTCTAAAAATGACATTGCCCAACAATTGTAACGACTTTGCCAACCACTGTTAATCACTTATCCGACCGCTAAAAATGACTTTGCCCAACAATTGTAATGAATTTGCCCAACAATTGTAATGACTTTGCCAACCACAGTTAATCACTTATCCGACCGCTAAAAATGACTTTACCCAACAATTGAAATGACTTTGCCAACCACTGTTAATCACTTATCCGACCTCTAAAAATCACTTTGCCCAACAATTGTAACGACTTTGCCCAACAATTGTAGTAACTTTGCCAACCACTGTTAATCACTTATCCGACCTCTAAAAATGACTTTGCCCAAAAATTGTAATGACTTTGCCAACCACTGGTAATGACTTTGCCAACCACTGTTAATCACTTATCCGACATCTAAAAATGACTTTACCCAACAATTGTAACGACTTTGCCAGCCCTTGGTAATGACTTTGCCAACCACTTGTAATGACTTTGCCAACCACTGTAAATCACTTATCCGACCGCTAAAAATGACTTTGCCCAAAAATTGTAATGACTTTGCCAACCACTGGTAATGACTTTGCCAACCACTGTTAATCACTTATCCGACATCTAAAAATGACTTTGCCCAACAATTGTAACGACTTTGCCAACCACTGTTAATCACTTATCCGACCGCTAAAAATGACTTTGCCCAACAATTGTAATGAATTTGCCCAACAATTGTAATGACTTTGCCAACCACAGTTAATCACTTATCCGACCGCTAAAAATGACTTTACCCAACAATTGAAATGACTTTGCCAACCACTGTTAATCACTTATCCGACCTCTAAAAATCACTTTGCCCAACAATTGTAACGACTTTGCCCAACAATTGTAGTAACTTTGCCAACCACTGTTAATCACTTATCCGACCTCTAAAAATGACTTTGCCCAAAAATTGTAATGACTTTGCCAACCACTGGTAATGACTTTGCCAACCACTGTTAATCACTTATCCGACATCTAAAAATGACTTTACCCAACAATTGTAACGACTTTGCCAGCCCTTGGTAATGACTTTGCCAACCACTTGTAATGACTTTGCCAACCACTGTAAATCACTTATCCGACCGCTAAAAATGACTTTGCCCAAAAATTGTAATGACTTTGCCAACCACTGGTAATGACTTTGCCAACCAATGTTAATCACTGATCCGACATCTAAAAATGACTTTGCCCAACAACTGTTAATTGCTTATCCGGCCTCTAAAATTGATTTTGCCCAATAATTGTAATGACTTTGCCAACCACTGTTAATCACTAATCCGACCACTAAAAATGACTTTGCCCAACAATTGTAATGAATTTGCCAACCACTGTTAATCACTAATCCGACCACTAAAAATTACTTTGCCCAACAATTGTAAAGACTTTGCCAACCACTGTTAATCACCTATCCGACCTCTAAAAATGAATTTGCCCAACAATTTAATGACTTTGCCAGCCCTTGGTAATGACTTTGCCAACCACTTGTAATGACTTTGCCAACCACTGTAAATCACTTATCCGACCGCTAAAAATGACTTTGCCCAAAAATTGTAATGACTTTGCCAACCACTGGTAATGACTTTGCCAACCACTGTTAATCACTAATCCGACCACTAAAAATGACTTTGCCCAACAATTGTAATGAATTTGCCAACCACTGTTAATCACTAATCCGACCACTAAAAATTACTTTGCCCAACAATTGTAAAGACTTTGCCAACCACTGTTAATCACCTATCCGACCTCTAAAAATGAATTTGCCCAACAATTTAATGACTTTGCCAGCCAATGGTAATGACTTTGCCAACCACTTGTAATGACTTTGCCAACCACAGTTAATCACTTATCCGACCGCTAAAAATGACTTTACCCAACAATTGTAATGACTTTCCAACCACTGTTTATCACTTATCCGACCGCTAAAAATGACTTTACCCAACAATTGAAATGACTTTGCCAACCACTGTTAATCACTTATCCGACCTCTAAAAATCACTTTGCCCAACAATTGTAACGACTTTGCCCAACAATTGTAGTAACTTTGCCAACCACTGTTAATCACTTATCCGACCTCTAAAAATGACTTTACCCAACAATTGTAATGACTTTGCCAACCACTGTTAATCACTTATCCGACCTCTAAAAATCACTTTGCCCAACAATTGTAGTAACTTTGCCAACCACTGTTAATCACTTATCCGACCTCTCAAAATCACTTTGCCCAACAATTGTAATGACTTTGCCAACCACTGTTAATCACTTATCCGACCGCTAAAAATGACTTTACCCAACAATTGTAATGACTTTGCCAACCACTGTTAATCACTTATCCGACCTCTAAAAATCACTTTGCCCAACAATTGAAGTAACTTTGCCAACCACTGTTAATCACTTATCCGACCTCTAAAAATGACTTTGCACAACAATTGTAATGACTTTGCCAACCACTGTTAATCACTTATCCGACACCTAAAAATGACTTTGCCCAACAATTGTAATGACTTTGCCAACCACTGTTAATCACTAATCCGACCACTAAAAATTACTTTGCCCAACAATTGTAATGACTTTGCAAACCACAGTTAATCACTTATCCGACCTCTAAAAATGACTTTGCCAACCAATTGTAATGACTTTGCAAACCACTGTTAATCACTTATCCGACCTCTAAAAATGACTTTGCCAACCACTGGTAATGACTTTTCCGACCTCGAAAAATGACTCTACCCAACAATTTAATGACTTTGCCAACCACTATTAATCACTTATCCGACCACTAAAAATGACTTTGCCCAATAATTGTAATGACTTTGCCAACCACAGTTAATCACTTATCCGACCGCTAAAAATGACTTTGCCCAACAATTGTAATGACTTTGCCAACCACTGGTAATGACTTTGCCAACCACTGTTAATCACTTATCCGACATCAAAAATGACTTTGCCCAACAATTGTGATGAATTTGCCCAACAATTGTAATGACTTTGCCAACCACTGTTAATCACTTATCCGACCTCTAAAAATGACTTTGCTTAACAATTGTAATGACTTTGCACAACAATTGTAATGACTTTGCCAACCACTGATAATGACTTTGCAAAAATCTGTTAATCAATTATCCGACCTCTAAAAATGACTTAGCCCAACAATCGTAATGTTTTTACCCAACAATTGTAATGACTTTGCCAACCACTGTTGATCACTCATCCGACCTCTAAAAATGACTTGGCCCAACAATTGTAATGTTTTTACCCAACAATTGTAATGACTTTGCCAACCACTGTTAATCACTAATCCGACACCTAAAAATGACTTTGCCCAACAATTGTAATGACTTTGCCAACCACTGTTAATCACTAATCCGACCACTAAAAATTACTTTGCCCAACAATTGTAATGACTTTGCCAACCACAGTTAATCACTTATCCGACCGCTAAAAATGACTTTACCCAACAATTGAAATGACTTTGCCAACCACTGTTAATCACTTATCCGACCTCTAAAAATCACTTTGCCCAACAATTGTAACGACTTTGCCCAACAATTGTAGTAACTTTGCCAACCACTGTTAATCACTAATCCGACCACTAAAAATTACTTTGCCCAACAATTGTAATGACTTTGCCAACCACAGTTAATCACTTATCCGACCGCTAAAAATGACTTTACCCAACAATTGAAATGACTTTGCCAACCACTGTTAATCACTTATCCGACCTCTAAAAATCACTTTGCCCAACAATTGTAACGACTTTGCCCAACAATTGTAGTAACTTTGCCAACCACTGTTAATCACTTATCCGACCTGTAAAAATGACTTTGCCCAACAATTGTAACGACTTTGCCAACCACTGTTAATCACTTATCCGACCGCTAAAAATGACTTTGCCCAACAATTGTAATGAATTTGCCCAACAATTGTAATGACTTTGCCAACCACAGTTAATCACTTATCCGACCGCTAAAAATGACTTTACCCAACAATTGAAATGACTTTGCCAACCACTGTTAATCACTTATCCGACCTCTAAAAATCACTTTGCCCAACAATTGTAACGACTTTGCCCAACAATTGTAGTAACTTCGCCAACCACTGTTAATCACTTATCCGACCTCTAAAAATGACTTTGCCCAACAATTGTAACGACTTTGCCAGCCCTTGGTAATGACTTTGCCAACCACTTGTAATGACTTTGCCAACCACTGTAAATCACTTATCCGACCGCTAAAAATGACTTTGCCCAAAAATTGTAATGACTTTGCCAACCACTGGTAATGACTTTGCCAACCACTGTTAATCATTTATCCGACATCTAAAAATGACTTTGCCCAACAACTGTTAATTGCTTATCCGACCTCTAAAATTGATTTTGCCCAATAATTGTAATGACTTTGCCAACCACTGTTAATCACTAATCCGACCACTAAAAATGTTTTTGCCCAACAATTGTAATGAATTTGCCAACCACTGTTAATCACTAATCCGACCACTAAAAATTACTTTGCCCAACAATTGTAAAGACTTTGCCAACCACCGTTAATCACCTATCCGACCTCTAAAAATGAATTTGCCCAACAATTTAATTACTTTGCCAGCCACTGGTAATGACTTTGCCAACCACTTGTAATGACTTTGCCAACCACAGTTAATCACTTATCCGACCGCTAAAAATGACTTTACCCAACAATTGTAATGACTTTGCCAACCACTGTTTATCACTTATCCGACCGCTAAAAATGACTTTACCCAACAATTGAAATGACTTTGCCAACCACTGTTAATCACTTATCCGACCTCTAAAAATCACTTTGCCCAACAATTGTAACGACTTTGCCCAACAATTGTAGTAACTTTGCCAACCACTGTTAATAACTTATCCGACCTCTAAAAATGACTTTCCCCAACAATTGTAATGACTTTGCCAACCACTGTTAATCACTTATCCGACCTCTAAAAATCACTTTGCCTAACAATTGTAATGACTTTGCCAACCACTGTTAATCACTTATCCGACCGCTAAAAATGACTTTACCCAACAATTGTAATGACTTTGCCAACCACTGTTAATCACTTATCCGACCTCTAAAAATCACTTTGCCCAACAATTGAAGTAACTTTGCCAACCACTGTTAATCACTTATCCGACCTCTAAAAATGACTTTGCACAACAATTGTAATGACTTTGCCAACCACTGTTAATCACTTATCCGACACCTAAAAATGACTTTGCCCAACAATTGTAATGACTTTGCCAACCACTGTTAATCACTAATCCGACCACTAAAAATTACTTTGCCCAACAATTGTAATGACTTTGCAAACCACAGTTAATCACTTATCCGACCGCTAAAAATGACTTTACCCAACAATTGTAATGACTTTGCCAACCACTGTTAATCACTTATCCGACCTCTAAAAATGACTTTGCCAAACAATTGTAATGACTTTGCAAACCACTGTTAATCACTTATCCGACCTCTAAAAATGACTTTGCCAACCACTGGTAATGACTTTTCCGACCTCGAAAAATGACTCTACCCAACAATTTAATGACTTTGCCAACCACTATTAATCACTTATCCGACCACTAAAAATGACTTTGCCCAATAATTGTAATGACTTTGCCAACCACAGTTAATCACTTATCCGACCGCTAAAAATGACTTTGCCCAACAATTGTAATGACTTTGCCAACCACTGATAATGACTTTGCAAACATCTGTTAATCAATTATCCGACCTCTAAAAATGACTTAGCCCAACAATCGTAATGTTTTTACCCAACAATTGTAATGACTTTGCCAACCACTGTTGATCACTTATCCGACCTCTAAAAATGACTTAGCCCAACAATTGTAATGTTTTTACCCAACAATTGTAATGACTTTGCCAACCACTGTTAATCACTAATCCGACACCTAAAAATGACTTTGCCCAACAATTGTAATGACTTTGCCAACCACTGTTAATCACTAATCCGACCACTAAAAATTACTTTGCCCAACAATTGTAATGACTTTGCCAACCACAGTTAATCACTTATCCGACCGCTAAAAATGACTCTACCCAACAATTGAAATGACTTTGCCAACCACTTTTAATCACTAATCCGACCTCTAAAAATCACTTTGCCCAACAATTGTAACGACTTTGCCCAACAATTGTAGTAACTTTGCCAACCACTGTTAATCACTAATCCGACCACTAAAAATTACTTTGCCCAACAATTGTAATGACTTTGCCAACCACTGTTGATCACTTATCCGACCTCTAAAAATGACTTAGCCCAACAATTGTAATGTTTTTACCCAACAATTGTAATGACTTTGCCAACCACTATTAATCACTTATCCGACCACTAAAAATGACTTTGCCCAATAATTGTAATGACTTTGCCAACCACAGTTAATCACTTATCCGACCGCTAAAAATGACTTTGCCCAACAATTGTAATGACTTTGCCAACCACTGATAATGACTTTGCAAACATCTGTTAATCAATTATCCGACCTCTAAAAATGACTTAGCCCAACAATCGTAATGTTTTTACCCAACAATTGTAATGACTTTGCCAACCACTGTTGATCACTTATCCGACCTCTAAAAATGACTTAGCCCAACAATTGTAATGTTTTTACCCAACAATTGTAATGACTTTGCCAACCACTGTTAATCACTAATCCGACACCTAAAAATGACTTTGCCCAACAATTGTAATGACTTTGCCAACCACTGTTAATCACTAATCCGACCACTAAAAATTACTTTGCCCAACAATTGTAATGACTTTGCCAACCACAGTTAATCACTTATCCGACCGCTAAAAATGACTCTACCCAACAATTGAAATGACTTTGCCAACCACTTTTAATCACTAATCCGACCTCTAAAAATCACTTTGCCCAACAATTGTAACGACTTTGCCCAACAATTGTAGTAACTTTGCCAACCACTGTTAATCACTAATCTGACCACTAAAATTACTTTGCCCAACAATTGTAATGACTTTGCCAACCACTGTTGATCACTTATCCGACCTCTAAAAATGACTTAGCCCAACAATTGTAATGTTTTTACCCAACAATTGTAATGACTTTGCCAACCACTGTTAATCACTAATCCGACACCTAAAAATTACTTTGCCCAACAATTGTAATGACTTTGCCAACCACAGTTAATCACTTATCCGACCGCTAAAAATGACTTTACCCAACAATTGAAATGACTTTGCCAACCACTGTTAATCACTAATCCGACCACTAAAAATTACTTTGCCCAACAATTGTAATGACTTTGCCAACCACTGTTGATCACTTATCCGACCTCTAAAAATGACTTAGCCCAACAATTGTAATGTTTTTACCCAACAATTGTAATGACTTTGCCAACCACTGTTAATCACTAATCCGACACCTAAAAATGACTTTGCCCAACAATTGTAATGACTTTGCCAACCACTGTTAATCACTAATCCGACCACTAAAAATTACTTTGCCCAACAATTGTAATGACTTTGCCAACCACAGTTAACCACTTATCCGACCGCTAAAAATGACTTTACCCAAAAATTGTAATGACTTTGCCAACCACTGTTAATCACTAATCCGACCTCTAAAAATCACTTTGCCCAACAATTGTAATGTTTTTACCCAACAATTGTAATGACTTTGCCAACCACTGTTAATCACTAATCCGACACCTAAAAATGACTTTGCCCAACAATTGTAATGACTTTGCCAACCACTGTTAATCACTAATCCGACCACTAAAAATTACTTTGCCCAACAATTGTAATGACTTTGCCAACCACAGTTAATCACTTATCCGACCGCTAAAAATGACTTTACCCAACAATTGAAATGACTTTGCCAACCACTGTTAATCACTAATCCGACTTCTAAAAATCACTTTGCCCAACAATTGTAACGACTTTGCCCAACAATTGTAGTAACTTTGCCAACCACTGTTAATCACTAATCCGACCACTAAAAATTACTTTGCCCAACAATTGTAATGACTTTGCCAACCACTGTTGATCACTTATCCGACCTCTAAAAATGACTTAGCCCAACAATTGTAATGTTTTTACCCAACAATTGTAATGACTTTGCCAACCACTGTTAATCACTAATCCGACACCTAAAAATGACTTTGCCCAACAATTGTAATGACTTTGCCAACCACTGTTAATCACTAATCCGACCACTAAAAATTACTTTGCCCAACAATTGTAATGACTTTGCCAACCACAGTTAATCACTTATCCGACCGCTAAAAATGACTTTACCCAAAAATTGTAATGACTTTGCCAACCACTGTTAATCACTAATCCGACCTCTAAAAATCACTTTGCCCAACAATTGTAACGACTTTGCCCAACAATTGTAGTAACTTTGCCAACCACTGTTAATCACTAATCCGACCACTAAAAATTACTTTGCCCAACAATTGTAATGACTTTGCCAACCACAGTTAATCACTTATCCGACCGCTAAAAATGACTTTACCCAACAATTGAAATGACTTTGCCAACCACTGTTAATCACTTATCCGACCTCTAAAAATCACTTTGCCCAACAATTGTAACGACTTTGCCCATCAATTGTAGTAACTTTGCCAACCACTGTTAATCACTTATCCGACCTCTAAAAATGACTTTGCCCAACAATTGTAACGACTTTGCCAACCACTGTTAATCACTTATCCGACCGCTAAAAATGACTTTGCCCAACAATTGTAATGAATTTGCCCAACAATTGTAATGACTTTGCCAACCACAGTTAATCACTTATCCGACCGCAAAAAATGACTTTACCCAACAATTGAAATGACTTTGCCAACCACTGTTAATCACTTATCCGACCTCTAAAAATCACTTTGCCCAACAATTGTAACGACTTTGCCCAACAATTGTAGTAACTTTGCCAACCACTGTTAATCACTTATCCGACCTCTAAAAATGACTTTGCCCAACAATTGTAACGACTTTGCCAACCACTGTTAATCACTTATCCGACCGCTAAAAATGACTTTGCCCAACAATTGTAATGAATTTGCCCAACAATTGTAATGACTTTGCAAACCACTGTTAATCACTTATCCGACCTCTAAAAATGACTTTGCCCAACAATTGTAATGACTTTGCACAACAATTGTAATGACTTTGCACTACAATTGTAATGACTTTGCCAACCACTGTTAATCACTTATCCGACCGCTAAAAATGACTTTGCCCAACAATTGTAATGAATTTGCCCAACAATTGTAATGACTTTGCCAACCACTGTTAATCACTTATCCGACCTCTAAAAATGACTTAGCCCAACAATTGTAATGTTTTTACCCAACAATTGTAATGACTTTGCCAACCACTGTTAATCACTAATCCGACACCTAAAAATGACTTTGCCCAACAATTGTAATGACTTTGCCAACCACTGTTAATCACTAATCCGACCACTAAAAATTACTTTGCCTAACAATTGTAATGACTTTGCCAACCACAGTTAATCACTTATCCGACCGCTAAAAATGACTTTACCCAACAATTGTAATGACTTTGCCAACCACTGTAAATCACTTATCCGACCTCTAAAAATCACTTTGCCCAACAATTGTAACAACTTTGCCCAACAATTGTAGTTACTTTGCCAACCACAGTTAATCACTTATCCGACCGCTAAAAATGACTTTACCCAACAATTGTAATGACTTTGCCAACCACTGTAAATCACTTATCCGACCTCTAAAAATCACTTTGCCCAACAATTGTAACGACTTTGCCCAACAATTGTAGTTACTTTGCCAACCACTGTTAATCACTTATCCGACCTCTAAAAATGACTTTGCCCAACAATTGTAACGACTTTGCCAACCACTGTTAATCACTTATCCGACCGCTAAAAATGACTTTGCCCAACAATTGTAATGACTTTGCACAACATTTGTAATGAATTTGCCCAACAATTGTAATGACTTTGCCAACCACTGTTAATCACTTATCCGACCTCTAAAAATGACTTTGCCCAACAATTGAAATGACTTTGCACAACAATTGTAATGACTTTGCACAACAATTGTAATGACTTTGCCAACCACTGATAATGACTTTGCAAACATCTGTTAATCAATTATCCGACCTCTAAAAATGACTTAGCCCAACAATTGTAATGTTTTTATCCAACAATTGTAATGACTTTGCCAACCACTGTTAATCACTAATCCGACACCTAAAAATGACTTTGCCCAACAATTGTAATGACTTTGCCAACCACTGTTAATCACTAATCCGACCACTAAAAATTACTTTGCCCAACAATTGTAATGACTTTGCCAACCACAGTTAATCACTAATCCGACCGCTAAAAATGACTTTACCCAACAATTGTAATGACTTTGCCAACCACTGTAAATCAATTATCCGACCTCTAAAAATCACTTTTCCCAACAATTGTAACGACTTTGCCCGACAATTGTAGTTACTTTGCCAACCACTGTTAATCACTTATCCGACCTCTAAAATGACTTTGCCCAACAATTGTAACGACTTTGCCAACCACTGTTAATCACTTATCCGACCGCTAAAAATGACTTTGCCCAACAATTGTAATGAATTTGCCCATCAATTGTAATGACTTTGCCAACCACTGTTAATCACTTATCCGACCTCTAAAAATGACTTTGCCCAACAATTGTAATGACTTTGCACAACAATTTTAATGACTTTGCCAACCACTGATAATGACTTTGCAAACATCTGTTAATCAATTATCCGACCTCTAAAAATGACTTAGCCCAACAATTGTAATGTTTTTACCCAACAATTGTAATGACTTTGCCAACCACTGTTAATCACTAATCCGACACCTAAAAATGACTTTGCCCAACAATTGTAATGACTTTGCACAACAATTGTAATGACTTTGCCAACCACTGATAATGACTTTGCAAACATCTGTTAATCAATTTTCCGACCTCTAAAAATCACTTTACCCAACAATTGTAACGACTTTGCCCAACAATTGTAGTTACTTTGCCAACCACTGTTAATCACTTATCCGACCTCTAAAAATGACTTTGCCCAACAATTGTAATGACTTTGCCAACCACTGTTAATCACTTATCCGACCTCTAAAAATCACTTTGCCCAACAATTGTAGTACATTTGCCAACCACTGTTAATCACTTATCCGACCTCTAAAAATGACTTTGCCAAACAATTGTAATGACTTTGCCAACCACTGTTAATCACTTATCCGACCTCTAAAAATGACTTTGCCCAACAATTGAAATGACTTTGCACAACAATTGTAATGACTTTGCACAACAATTGTAATGACTTTGCCAACCACTGATAATGACTTTGCAAACATCTGTTAATCAATTATCCGACCTCTAAAAATGACTTAGCCCAACAATTGTAATGTTTTTATCCAACAATTGTAATGACTTTGCCAACCACTGTTAATCACTAATCCGACACCTAAAAATGACTTTGCCCAACAATTGTAATGACTTTGCCAACCACTGTTAATCACTAATCCGACCACTAAAAATTACTTTGCCCAACAATTGTAATGACTTTGCCAACCACAGTTAATCACTAATCCGACCGCTAAAAATGACTTTACCCAACAATTGTAATGACTTTGCCAACCACTGTAAATCAATTATCCGACCTCTAAAAATCACTTTTCCCAACAATTGTAACGACTTTGCCCGACAATTGTAGTTACTTTGCCAACCACTGTTAATCACTTATCCGACCTCTAAAAATGACTTTGCCCAACAATTGTAACGACTTTGCCAACCACTGTTAATCACTTATCCGACCGCTAAAAATGACTTTGCCCAACAATTGTAATGAATTTGCCCATCAATTGTAATGACTTTGCCAACCACTGTTAATCACTTATCCGACCTCTAAAAATGACTTTGCCCAACAATTGTAATGACTTTGCACAACAATTTTAATGACTTTGCCAACCACTGATAATGACTTTGCAAACATCTGTTAATCAATTATCCGACCTCTAAAAATGACTTAGCCCAACAATTGTAATGTTTTTACCCAACAATTGTAATGACTTTGCCAACCACTGTTAATCACTAATCCGACACCTAAAAATGACTTTGCCCAACAATTGTAATGACTTTGCACAACAATTGTAATGACTTTGCCAACCACTGATAATGACTTTGCAAACATCTGTTAATCAATTTTCCGACCTCTAAAAATCACTTTACCCAACAATTGTAACGACTTTGCCCAACAATTGTAGTTACTTTGCCAACCACTGTTAATCACTTATCCGACCTCTAAAAATGACTTTGCCCAACAATTGTAATGACTTTGCCAACCACTGTTAATCACTTATCCGACCTCTAAAAATCACTTTGCCCAACAATTGTAGTACATTTGCCAACCACTGTTAATCACTTATCCGACCTCTAAAAATGACTTTGCCAAACAATTGTAATGACTTTGCCAACCACTGTTAATCACTTATCCGACCTCTAAAAATGACTTTGCCCAACAATTGTAATGTTTTTACCCAACAATTGTAATGACTTTGCCAACCACTGTTAATTGCTTATCCGACCTCTAAAATTGACCTTAACCAACAATTTAATGACTTTGCCAGCCACTGGTAATGACTTTGCCAATCACTTGAAATCAATTGGCCAACAACTGTTAATTGCTTATCCGACCTCTAAAATTGATTTTGCCCAACAATTGTAATGAATTTGCCAACCACTGTTAATCACTAATCCGACCACTAAAAATTACTTTGCCCAACAATTGTAAAGACTTTGCCAACCACTGTTAATCACCTATCCGACCTCTAAAAATGAATTTGCCCAACAATTTAATGACCTTGCCAGCCCTTGGTAATGACTTTGCCAACCACTTGTAATGACTTTGCCAACCACTGTTAATCACTTATCCGACCGCTAAAAATGACTTTGCCCAACAATTGTAACGAATTTGCCCAACCACTGGTAATGACTTTGCCAACCACTGTTAATCACTCATCCGACATCTAAAAATGACTTTGCCCAACAATTGTAACGAATTTGCCCAACAATAGTAATGACTTTGCCAACCACTGTTAATCACTCATCCGACCTCTAAAAATGACTTTACCCAACAATTGTAATGACTTTGCCAACCACTGTGAATCACTTATCCGACCTCTAAAAATCACTTTGCCCAACAATTGTTATGACTTTGCACAACAATTGTAATGAATTTGCCCAACAATTGTAATGACTTTGCCAACCACTGTTAATCACTTATCCGACCTCTAAAAATGACTTTGCCCAACAATTGAAATGACTTTGCACAACAATTGTAATGACTTTGCACAACAATTGTAATGACTTTGCCAACCACTGATAATGACTTTGCAAACATCTGTTAATCAATTATCCGACCTCTAAAAATGACTTAGACCAACAATTGTAATGTTTTTACCCAACAATTGTAATGACTTTGCCAACCACTGTTAATCACTAATCCGACACCTAAAAATTACTTTGCCCAACAATTGTAATGACTTTGCCAACCACAGTTAATCACTAATCCGACCGCTAAAAATGACTTTACCCAACAATTGTAATGACCTTGCCAACCACTGTAAATCACTTATCCGACCTCTAAAAATCACTTTGCCCAACAATTGTAACGACTTTGCCCAACAATTGTAGTTACTTTGCCAACCACTGTTAATCACTTATCCGACCTCTAAAAATGACTTTGCCCAACAATTGTAACGACTTTGCCAACCACTGTTAATCACTTATCCGACATCTAAAAATGACTTTGCCCAACAATTGTAACGAATTTGCCCAACAATAGTAATGACTTTGCCAACCACTGTTAATCACTTATCCGACCTCTAAAAATGACTTTACCCAACAATTGTAATGACTTTGCCAACCACTGTAAATCACTTATCCGACCTCTAAAAATCACTTTGCCCAACAATTGTTATGACTTTGCACAACAATTGTAATGAATTTGCCCAACAATTGTAATGACTTTGCCAACCACTGTTAATCACTTATCCGACCTCTAAAAATGACTTTGCCCAACAATTGAAATGACTTTGCACAACAATTGTAATGACTTTAAACAACAATTGTAATGACTTTGCCAACCACTGATAATGACTTTGCAAACATCTGTTAATCAATTATCCGACCTCTAAAAATGACTTAGACCAACAATTGTAATGTTTTTACCCAACAATTGTAATGACTTTGCCAACCACTGTTAATCACTAATCCGACACCTAAAAATTACTTTGCCCAACAATTGTAATGACTTTGCCAACCACAGTTAATCACTAATCCGACCGCTAAAAATGACTTTACCCAACAATTGTAATGACTTTGCCAACCACTGTAAATCACTTATCCGACCTCTAAAAATCACTTTGCCCAACAATTGTAACGACTTTGCCCAACAATTGTAGTTACTTTGCCAACCACTGTTAATCACTTATCCGACCTCTAAAAATGACTTTGCCCAACAATTGTAACGACTTTGCCAACCACTGTTAATCACTTATCCGACCGCTAAAAATGACTTTGCCCAACAATTGTAATGAATTTGCCCATCAATTGTAATGACTTTGCCAACCACTGTTAATCACTTATCCGACCTCTAAAAATGACTTTGCCCAACAATTGTAATGACTTTGCCAACCACTGTTAATCACTTATCCGACCTCTAAAAATGACTTTGCCCAACAATTGTAATGACTTTGCACAACAATTTTAATGACTTTGCCAACCACTGATAATGACTTTGCAAACATCTGTTAATCAATTATCCGACCTCTAAAAATGACTTAGCCCAACAATTGTAATGTTTTTACCCAACAATTGTAATGACTTTGCCAACCACTGTTAATCACTAATCCGACACCTAAAAATGACTTTGCCCAACAATTGTAATGACTTTGCACAACAATTGTAATGACTTTGCCAACCACTGATAATGACTTTGCAAACATCTGTTAATCAATTTTCCGACCTCTAAAAATCACTTTACCCAACAATTGTAACGACTTTGCCCAACAATTGTAGTTACTTTGCCAACCACTGTTAATCACTTATCCGACCTCTAAAAATGACTTTGCCCAACAATTGTAATGACTTTGCCAACCACTGTTAATCACTTATCCGACCTCTAAAAATCACTTTGCCCAACAATTGTAGTACATTTGCCAACCACTGTTAATCACTTATCCGACCTCTAAAAATGACTTTGCCAAACAATTGTAATGACTTTGCCAACCACTGTTAATCACTTATCCGACCTCTAAAAATGACTTTGCCCAACAATTGTAATGTTTTTACCCAACAATTGTAATGACTTTGCCAACCACTGTTAATTGCTTATCCGACCTCTAAAATTGACCTTAACCAACAATTTAATGACTTTGCCAGCCACTGGTAATGACTTTGCCAATCACTTGAAATCAATTGGCCAACAACTGTTAATTGCTTATCCGACCTCTAAAATTGATTTTGCCCAACAATTGTAATGAATTTGCCAACCACTGTTAATCACTAATCCGACCACTAAAAATTACTTTGCCCAACAATTGTAAAGACTTTGCCAACCACTGTTAATCACCTATCCGACCTCTAAAAATGAATTTGCCCAACAATTTAATGACCTTGCCAGCCCTTGGTAATGACTTTGCCAACCACTTGTAATGACTTTGCCAACCACTGTTAATCACTTATCCGACCGCTAAAAATGACTTTGCCCAACAATTGTAACGAATTTGCCCAACCACTGGTAATGACTTTGCCAACCACTGTTAATCACTCATCCGACATCTAAAAATGACTTTGCCCAACAATTGTAACGAATTTGCCCAACAATAGTAATGACTTTGCCAACCACTGTTAATCACTCATCCGACCTCTAAAAATGACTTTACCCAACAATTGTAATGACTTTGCCAACCACTGTGAATCACTTATCCGACCTCTAAAAATCACTTTGCCCAACAATTGTTATGACTTTGCACAACAATTGTAATGAATTTGCCCAACAATTGTAATGACTTTGCCAACCACTGTTAATCACTTATCCGACCTCTAAAAATGACTTTGCCCAACAATTGAAATGACTTTGCACAACAATTGTAATGACTTTGCACAACAATTGTAATGACTTTGCCAACCACTGATAATGACTTTGCAAACATCTGTTAATCAATTATCCGACCTCTAAAAATGACTTAGACCAACAATTGTAATGTTTTTACCCAACAATTGTAATGACTTTGCCAACCACTGTTAATCACTAATCCGACACCTAAAAATTACTTTGCCCAACAATTGTAATGACTTTGCCAACCACAGTTAATCACTAATCCGACCGCTAAAAATGACTTTACCCAACAATTGTAATGACCTTGCCAACCACTGTAAATCACTTATCCGACCTCTAAAAATCACTTTGCCCAACAATTGTAACGACTTTGCCCAACAATTGTAGTTACTTTGCCAACCACTGTTAATCACTTATCCGACCTCTAAAAATGACTTTGCCCAACAATTGTAACGACTTTGCCAACCACTGTTAATCACTTATCCGACATCTAAAAATGACTTTGCCCAACAATTGTAACGAATTTGCCCAACAATAGTAATGACTTTGCCAACCACTGTTAATCACTTATCCGACCTCTAAAAATGACTTTACCCAACAATTGTAATGACTTTGCCAACCACTGTAAATCACTTATCCGACCTCTAAAAATCACTTTGCCCAACAATTGTTATGACTTTGCACAACAATTGTAATGAATTTGCCCAACAATTGTAATGACTTTGCCAACCACTGTTAATCACTTATCCGACCTCTAAAAATGACTTTGCCCAACAATTGAAATGACTTTGCACAACAATTGTAATGACTTTAAACAACAATTGTAATGACTTTGCCAACCACTGATAATGACTTTGCAAACATCTGTTAATCAATTATCCGACCTCTAAAAATGACTTAGACCAACAATTGTAATGTTTTTACCCAACAATTGTAATGACTTTGCCAACCACTGTTAATCACTAATCCGACACCTAAAAATTACTTTGCCCAACAATTGTAATGACTTTGCCAACCACAGTTAATCACTAATCCGACCGCTAAAAATGACTTTACCCAACAATTGTAATGACTTTGCCAACCACTGTAAATCACTTATCCGACCTCTAAAAATCACTTTGCCCAACAATTGTAACGACTTTGCCCAACAATTGTAGTTACTTTGCCAACCACTGTTAATCACTTATCCGACCTCTAAAAATGACTTTGCCCAACAATTGTAACGACTTTGCCAACCACTGTTAATCACTTATCCGACCGCTAAAAATGACTTTGCCCAACAATTGTAATGAATTTGCCCATCAATTGTAATGACTTTGCCAACCACTGTTAATCACTTATCCGACCTCTAAAAATGACTTTGCCCAACAATTGTAATGACTTTGCACAACAATTGTAATGACTTTGCCAACCACTGATAATGACTTTGCAAACATCTGTTAATCAATTATCCGACCTCTAAAAATGACTTAGCCCAACAATTGTAATTTTTTTACCCAACAATTGTAATGACTTTGCCAACCACTGTTGATCACTTATCCGGCCTCTAAAAATGACTTTGCCCAACAATTGTAATGAATTAGCCCAACAATTGTAATGACTTTGCCAACCACTGTTAATCACTTATCCGACCTCTAAAAATGACTTTGCCCAACAATTGTCATGACTTTGCACAACAATTGTAATGACTTTGCCAACCACTGATAATGACTTTGCAAACATCTGTTAATCAATTTTCCGACCTCTAAAAATCACTTTGCCCAACAATTGTAACGAATTTGCCCAACAATTGTAGTTACTTTGCCAACCACTGTTAATCACTTATCCGACCTCTAAAAATGACTTTGCCCAACAATTGTAATGACTTTGCGAACCACTGTTAATCACTTATCCGACCGCTAAAAATGACTTAACTCAACAATTGTAATGACTTTGCCAACCACTGTTAATCACTTATCCGACCTCTAAAAATCACTTTGCCCAACAATTGTAGTACATTTGCCAACCACTGTTAATCACTTATCCGACCTCTAAAAATGACTTTGCCAAACAATTGTAATGACTTTGCCAACCACTGTTAATCACTTATCCGACCTCTAAAAATGACTTTGCCAACCACTGGTAATGACTTTGCCAATTACTGGTAATGACTTTGCCAACCACTGTTAATTGCTTATCCGACCTCTAAAATTGACCTTACCCAACAATTTAATGACTTTGCCAGCCACTGGTAATGACTTTGCCAATCACTTGTAATGACTTTGCCAACAACTGTTAATTGCTTATCCGACCTCTAAAATTGATTTTGCCCAATAATTGTAATGAATTTGCCCATCAATTGTAATGACTTTGCCAACCACTGTTAATCACTTATCCGACCTCTAAAAATGACTTTGCCCAACAATTGTAATGACTTTGCACAACAATTGTAATGACTTTGCCAACCACTGATAATGACTTTGCAAACATCTGTTAATCAATTATCCGACCTCTAAAAATGACTTAGCCCAACAATTGTAATTTTTTTACCCAACAATTGTAATGACTTTGCCAACCACTGTTGATCACTTATCCGGCCTCTAAAAATGACTTTGCCCAACAATTGTAATGAATTTGCCCAACAATTGTAATGACTTTGCCAACCACTGTTAATCACTTATCCGACCTCTAAAAATGACTTTGCCCAACAATTGTCATGACTTTGCACAACAATTGTAATGACTTTGCCAACCACTGATAATGACTTTGCAAACATCTGTTAATCAATTTTCCGACCTCTAAAAATCACTTTGCCCAACAATTGTAACGAATTTGCCCAACAATTGTAGTTACTTTGCCAACCACTGTTAATCACTTATCCGACCTCTAAAAATGACTTTGCCCAACAATTGTAATGACTTTGCGAACCACTGTTAATCACTTATCCGACCGCTAAAAATGACTTAACTCAACAATTGTAATGACTTTGCCAACCACTGTTAATCACTTATCCGACCTCTAAAAATCACTTTGCCCAACAATTGTAGTACATTTGCCAACCACTGTTAATCACTTATCCGACCTCTAAAAATGACTTTGCCAAACAATTGTAATGACTTTGCCAACCACTGTTAATCACTTATCCGACCTCTAAAAATGACTTTGCCAACCACTGGTAATGACTTTGCCAATTACTGGTAATGACTTTGCCAACCACTGTTAATTGCTTATCCGACCTCTAAAATTGATTTTGCCCAATAATTGTAATGACTTTGCCAACCACTGTTAATCACTAATCCGACCACTAAAATTGACTTTGCCCAACAATTGTAATGAATTTGCCAACCACTGTTAATCACTAATCCGACCACTAAAAATTACTTTGCCCAACAATTGTAAAGACTTTGCCAACCACTGTTAATCACCTATCCGACCTCTAAAAATGAATTTGCCCAACAATTTAATGACCTTGCCAGCCCTTGGTAATGACTTTGCCAACCACTTGTAATGACTTTGCCAACCACTGTTAATCACTTATTTGACCGCTAAAAATGACTTTGCCCAATAATTGTAACGAATTTGCCCAACCACTGGTAATGACTTTGCCAACCACTGTTAATCACTTATCCGACATCTAAAAATGACTTTGCCCAACAATTGTAACGAATTTGCCCAACAATTGTAATGACTTTGCCAACCACTGTTAATCACTTATCCGACCTCTAAAAATGACTTTGCTCAACAATTGTAATGACTTTGCCCAACAATTGTAATGACTTTGCCAATCACTGTTGATCACTTATCCGACCTCTAAAATGATTTTGCCCAATAATTGTAAAGACTTTGCCAACCACTGTTAATCACCTATCCGACCTCTAAAAATGAATTTGCCCAACAATTTAATGACCTTGCCAGCCCTTGGTAATGACTTTGCCAACCACTTGTAATGACTTTGCCAACCACTGTTAATCACTTATCCGACCGCTAAAAATGACTTTGCCCAACAATTGTAACGAATTTGCCCAACCACTGGTAATGACTTTGCCAACCACTGTTAATCACTCATCCGACATCTAAAAATGACTTTGCCCAACAATTGTAACGAATTTGCCCAACAATTGTAATGACTTTGCCAACCACTGTTAATCACTTATCCGACCTCTAAAAATGACTTTACCCAACAATTGTAATGACTTTGCCAACCACTGTAAATCACTTATCCGACCTCTAAAAATCACTTTGCCCAACAATTGTTATGACTTTGCACAACAATTGTAATGAATTTGCCCAACAATTGTAATGACTTTGCCAACCACTGTTAATCACTTATCCGACCTCTAAAAATGACTTTGCCCAACAATTGAAATGACTTTGCACAACAATTGAAATGACTTTGCACAACAATTGTAATGACTTTGCACAACAATTGTAATGACTTTGCCAACCACTGATAATGACTTTGCAAACATCTGTTAATCAATTATCCGACCTCTAAAAATGACTTAGACCAACAATTGTAATGACTTTGCCAACCACAGTTAATCACTAATCCGACCGCTAAAAATGACTTTACCCAACAATTGTAATGACTTTGCCAACCACTGTAAATCACTTATCCGACCTCTAAAAATCACTTTGCCCAACAATTGTAACGACTTTGCCCAACAATTGTAGTTACTTTGCCAACCACTGTTAATTACTTATCCGACCTCTAAAAATGACTTTGCCCAACAATTGTAACGACTTTGCCAACCACTGTTAATCACTTATCCGACCGCTAAAAATGACTTTGCCCAACAATTGTAATGAATTTGCCCATCAATTGTAATGACTTTGCCAACCACTGTTAATCACTTATCCGACCTCTAAAAATGACTTTGCCCAACAATTGTAATGACTTTGCACAACAATTGTAATGACTTTGCCAACCACTGATAATGACTTTGCAAACATCTGTTAATCAATTATCCGACCTCTAAAAATGACTTAGCCCAACAATTGTAATTTTTTTACCCAACAATTGTAACGAATTTGCCCAACAATTGTAATGACTTTGCCAACCACTGTTAATCACTTATCCGACCTCTAAAAATGACTTTACCCAACAATTGTAATGACTTTGCCAACCACTGTAAATCACTTATCCGACCTCTAAAAATCACTTTGCCCAACAATTGTTATGACTTTGCACAACAATTGTAATGAATTTGCCCAACAATTGTAATGACTTTGCCAACCACTGTTAATCACTTATCCGACCTCTAAAAATGACTTTGCCCAACAATTGAAATGACTTTGCACAACAATTGAAATGACTTTGCACAACAATTGTAATGACTTTGCACAACAATTGTAATGACTTTGCCAACCACTGATAATGACTTTGCAAACATCTGTTAATCAATTATCCGACCGCTAAAAATGACTTTACCCAACAATTGTAATGACTTTGCCAACCACTGTAAATCACTTATCCGACCTCTAAAAATCACTTTGCCCAACAATTGTAACGACTTTGCCCAACAATTGTAGTTACTTTGCCAACCACTGTTAATTACTTATCCGACCTCTAAAAATGACTTTGCCCAACAATTGTAACGACTTTGCCAACCACTGTTAATCACTTATCCGACCGCTAAAAATGACTTTGCCCAACAATTGTAATGAATTTGCCCATCAATTGTAATGACTTTGCCAACCACTGTTAATCACTTATCCGACCTCTAAAAATGACTTTGCCCAACAATTGTAATGACTTTGCACAACAATTGTAATGACTTTGCCAACCACTGATAATGACTTTGCAAACATCTGTTAATCAATTTTCCGACCTCTAAAAATCACTTTGCCCAACAATTGTAACGAATTTGCCCAACAATTGTAGTTACTTTGCCAACCACTGTTAATCACTTATCCGACCTCTAAAAATGACTTTGCCCAACAATTGTAATGACTTTGCGAACCACTGTTAATCACTTATCCGACCGCTAAAAATGACTTAACTCAACAATTGTAATGACTTTGCCAACCACTGTTAATCACTTATCCGACCTCTAAAAATCACTTTGCCCAACAATTGTAGTACATTTGCCAACCACTGTTAATCACTTATCCGACCTCTAAAAATGACTTTGCCAAACAATTGTAATGACTTTGCCAACCACTGTTAATCACTTATCCGACCTCTAAAAATGACTTTGCCAACCACTGGTAATGACTTTGCCAATTACTGGTAATGACTTTGCCAACCACTGTTAATTGCTTATCCGACCTCTAAAATTGATTTTGCCCAATAATTGTAATGACTTTGCCAACCACTGTTAATCACTAATCCGACCACTAAAATTGACTTTGCCCAACAATTGTAATGAATTTGCCAACCACTGTTAATCACTAATCCGACCACTAAAAATTACTTTGCCCAACAATTGTAAAGACTTTGCCAACCACTGTTAATCACCTATCCGACCTCTAAAAATGAATTTGCCCAACAATTTAATGACCTTGCCAGCCCTTGGTAATGACTTTGCCAACCACTTGTAATGACTTTGCCAACCACTGTTAATCACTTATTTGACCGCTAAAAATGACTTTGCCCAATAATTGTAACGAATTTGCCCAACCACTGGTAATGACTTTGCCAACCACTGTTAATCACTTATCCGACATCTAAAAATGACTTTGCCCAACAATTGTAACGAATTTGCCCAACAATTGTAATGACTTTGCCAACCACTGTTAATCACTTATCCGACCTCTAAAAATGACTTTGCTCAACAATTGTAATGACTTTGCCCAACAATTGTAATGACTTTGCCAATCACTGTTGATCACTTATCCGACCTCTAAAATGATTTTGCCCAATAATTGTAAAGACTTTGCCAACCACTGTTAATCACCTATCCGACCTCTAAAAATGAATTTGCCCAACAATTTAATGACCTTGCCAGCCCTTGGTAATGACTTTGCCAACCACTTGTAATGACTTTGCCAACCACTGTTAATCACTTATCCGACCGCTAAAAATGACTTTGCCCAACAATTGTAACGAATTTGCCCAACCACTGGTAATGACTTTGCCAACCACTGTTAATCACTCATCCGACATCTAAAAATGACTTTGCCCAACAATTGTAACGAATTTGCCCAACAATTGTAATGACTTTGCCAACCACTGTTAATCACTTATCCGACCTCTAAAAATGACTTTACCCAACAATTGTAATGACTTTGCCAACCACTGTAAATCACTTATCCGACCTCTAAAAATCACTTTGCCCAACAATTGTTATGACTTTGCACAACAATTGTAATGAATTTGCCCAACAATTGTAATGACTTTGCCAACCACTGTTAATCACTTATCCGACCTCTAAAAATGACTTTGCCCAACAATTGAAATGACTTTGCACAACAATTGAAATGACTTTGCACAACAATTGTAATGACTTTGCACAACAATTGTAATGACTTTGCCAACCACTGATAATGACTTTGCAAACATCTGTTAATCAATTATCCGACCTCTAAAAATGACTTAGACCAACAATTGTAATGACTTTGCCAACCACAGTTAATCACTAATCCGACCGCTAAAAATGACTTTACCCAACAATTGTAATGACTTTGCCAACCACTGTAAATCACTTATCCGACCTCTAAAAATCACTTTGCCCAACAATTGTAACGACTTTGCCCAACAATTGTAGTTACTTTGCCAACCACTGTTAATTACTTATCCGACCTCTAAAAATGACTTTGCCCAACAATTGTAACGACTTTGCCAACCACTGTTAATCACTTATCCGACCGCTAAAAATGACTTTGCCCAACAATTGTAATGAATTTGCCCATCAATTGTAATGACTTTGCCAACCACTGTTAATCACTTATCCGACCTCTAAAAATGACTTTGCCCAACAATTGTAATGACTTTGCACAACAATTGTAATGACTTTGCCAACCACTGATAATGACTTTGCAAACATCTGTTAATCAATTATCCGACCTCTAAAAATGACTTAGCCCAACAATTGTAATTTTTTTACCCAACAATTGTAATGACTTTGCCAACCACTGTTGATCACTTATCCGGCCTCTAAAAATGACTTTGCCCAACAATTGTAATGAATTTGCCCAACAATTGTAATGACTTTGCCAACCACTGTTAATCACTTATCCGACCTCTAAAAATGACTTTGCCCAACAATTGTCATGACTTTGCACAACAATTGTAATGACTTTGCCAACCACTGATAATGACTTTGCAAACATCTGTTAATCAATTTTCCGACCTCTAAAAATCACTTTGCCCAACAATTGTAACGAATTTGCCCAACAATTGTAGTTACTTTGCCAACCACTGTTAATCACTTACCCGACCTCTAAAAATGACTTTGCCCAACAATTGTAATGACTTTGCCAACCACTGTTAATCACTTATCCGACCGCTAAAAATGACTTAACTCAACAATTGTAATGACTTTGCCAACCACTGTTAATCACTTATCCGACCTCTAAAAATCACTTTGCCCAACAATTTTAGTACATTTGCCAACCACTGTTAATCACTTATCCGACCTCTAAAAATGACTTTGCCAAACAATTGTAATGACTTTGCCAACCACTGTTAATCACTTATCCGACCTCTAAAAATGACTTTGCCAACCACTGGTAATGACTTTGCCAATTACTGGTAATGACTTTGCCAACCACTGTTAATTGCTTATCCGACCTCTAAAATTGACCTTACCCAACAATTTAATGACTTTGCCAGCCACTGGTAATGACTTTGCCAATCACTTGTAATGACTTTGCCAACAACTGTTAATTGCTTATCCGACCTCTAAAATTGATTTTGCCCAATAATTGTAATGACTTTGCCAACCACTGTTAATCACTAATCCGACCACTAAAAATGACTTTGCCCAACAATTGTAATGAATTTGCCAACCACTGTTAATCACTAATCCGACCACTAAAAATTACTTTGCCCAACAATTGTAAAGACTTTGCCAACCACTGTTAATCACCTATCCGACCTCTAAAAATCACTTTGCCCAACAATTTTAGTACATTTGCCAACCACTGTTAATCACTTATCCGACCTCTAAAAATGACTTTGCCAAACAATTGTAATGACTTTGCCAACCACTGTTAATCACTTATCCGACCTCTAAAAATGACTTTGCCAACCACTGGTAATGACTTTGCCAATTACTGGTAATGACTTTGCCAACCACTGTTAATTGCTTATCCGACCTCTAAAATTGACCTTACCCAACAATTTAATGACTTTGCCAGCCACTGGTAATGACTTTGCCAATCACTTGTAATGACTTTGCCAACAACTGTTAATTGCTTATCCGACCTCTAAAATTGATTTTGCCCAATAATTGTAATGAATTTTCCAACCACTGTTAATCACTAATCCGACCACTAAAAATGACTTAACTCAACAATTGTAATGACTTTGCCAACCACTGTTAATCACTTATCCGACCTCTAAAAATCACTTTGCCCAACAATTTTAGTACATTTGCCAACCACTGTTAATCACTTATCCGACCTCTAAAAATGACTTTGCCAAACAATTGTAATGACTTTGCCAACCACTGTTAATCACTTATCCGACCTCTAAAAATGACTTTGCCAACCACTGGTAATGACTTTGCCAATTACTGGTAATGACTTTGCCAACCACTGTTAATTGCTTATCCGACCTCTAAAATTGACCTTACCCAACAATTTAATGACTTTGCCAGCCACTGGTAATGACTTTGCCAATCACTTGTAATGACTTTGCCAACAACTGTTAATTGCTTATCCGACCTCTAAAATTGATTTTGCCCAATAATTGTAATGACTTTGCCAACCACTGTTAATCACTAATCCGACCACTAAAAATGACTTTGCCCAACAATTGTAATGAATTTGCCAACCACTGTTAATCACTAATCCGACCACTAAAAATTACTTTGCCCAACAATTGTAATGACTTTGCCAACCACTGTTAATCACCTATCCGACCTCTAAAAATGAATTTGCCCAACAATTTAATGACCTTGCCAGCCCTTGGTAATGACTTTGCCAACCACTTGTAATGACTTTGCCAACCACTGTTAATCACTTATTTGACCGCTATAAATGACTTTGCCCAACAATTGTAACGAATTTGCCCAACCACTGGTAATGACTTTGCCAACCACTGTTAATCACTTATCCGACATCTAAAAATGACTTTGCCCAACAATTGTAACGAATTTGCCCAACAATTGTAATGACTTTGCCAACCACTGTTAATCACTTATCCGACCTCTAAAAATGACTTTGCTCAACAATTGTAATGACTTTGCCCAACAATTGTAATGACTTTGCCAATCACTGTTGATCACTTATCCGACCTCTAAAATGATTTTGCCCAATAATTGTAATGACTTTGCCAACCACTGTTAATCACTAATCCGACCACTAAAAATGACTTTGCCCAACAATTGTAATGAATTTGCCAACCACTGTTAATCACTAATCCGACCACTAAAAATTACTTTGCACAACAATTGTAAAGACTTTGCCAACCACTGTTAATCACCTATCCGACCTCTAAAAATGAATTTGCCCAACAATTGTAATGACTTTGCCAACCACTGTTAATCACTTATCCGACCTCTAAAAATGACTTTGCCAACCACAGGTAATGACTTTGCCAACCACTTGTAATGACTATACCAACCAGTGTTAATTGCTTATCAGACCTCTAAAATTGACTTTACCCAACAATTTAATGACTTTGCCAACCACTGTTAATCACTTATCCGACCTCTAAAAAAGACTTTGCCCAAAAATTGTAATGACTTTGCTAACCACTGGGAATGACTTTGCCCAACCACTGTTAATAACTTATCCGACCTCTAAAAATGACTTTGCCCAACAATTGTAATGAATTTGCCCAACAATTGTAATGACTTTGCCAACCACTGTTAATCACTTATCCGACCTCTAAAATTGACTTTGCTCAACAATTGTAATGACTTTGAACTTCAATTGTAATGACTTTGCCAACCACTGATAATGACTTTTTAACATTTGTTTATCAATTATCCGACCTCTAAAAATGACTTTGCCCAACAATTGTAATGTTTTTACCCAACAATTGTAATGACTTTGCCAATCACTGTTGATCACTTATCCGACCTCTAAAAATGATTTTGCCCAATAATTGTAATGACTTTGCCAACCACTGTTAATCACTTATCCGACATCTAAAAATGACTTTGCCCAACAATTGTAATGAATTTGCCCAACAATTGTAATGACTTTGCCAACCACTGTTAATCACTTATCCGACCTCTAAAATTGACTTTGCTCAACAATTGTAATGACTTTGCCCTTCAATTGTAATGACTTTGCCAACCACTGATAATGACTTTTTAACATCTGTTTATCAATTATCCGACCTCTAAAAATGACTTTGCCCAAAAATTGTAATGTTTTTACCCAACAATTGTAATGACTTTGCCAATCACTGTTGATCACTTATCCGACCTCTAAAAATGACTTTGCCCAACAATTGTAATGACTTTGCACAACAATTGTAATGACTTTGCCAACCACTGATAATGACTTTGCAAACATCTGTTAATCAATTTTCCGACCTCTAAAAATCACTTTGCCCAACAATTGTAACGACTTTGCCCAACAATTGTAGTTACTTTGCCAACCACTGTTAATCACTTATCCGACCTCTAAAAATGACTTTGCCCAACAATTGTAATGACTTTGCCAACCACTGTTAATCACTTATCCGACTGCTAAAAATGACTTAACTCAACAATTGTAATGACTTTGCCAACCACTGTTAATCACTTATCCGACCTCAAAAAATCACTTTGCCCAACAATTGTAGTACATTTGCCAACCACTGTTAATCACTTATCCGACCTCTAAAAATGACTTTGCCAAACAATTGTAATGACTTTGCCAACACCTGTTAATCACTTATCCGACCTCTAAAAATGACTTTGCCAACCACTGGTAATGACTTTGCCAATTACTGGTAATGACTTTGCCAACCACTGTTTAATTGCTTATCCGACCTCTAAAATTGACCTTACCCAACAATTTAATGACTTTGCCAGCCACTGGTAATGACTTTGCCAATCACTTGTAATGACTTTGCCAACAACTGTTAATTGCTTATCCGACCTCTAAAATTGATTTTGCCACATAATTGTAATGACTTTGCCAGCCACTGTTAATCACTTATCCGACCACTAAAAATGACTTTGCCCAACAATTGTAATGACTTTGCCAACCACTGTTAATCACTAATCCGACCACTAAAAATGACTTTGCCCAACAATTGTAATGACTTTGCCAACCACTGTTAATCACTTATCCGACCTCTAAAAATCACTTTGCCCAACAATTGTAGTACATTTGCCAACCACTGTTAATCACCTATCCGACCTCTAAAAATGAATTTGCCCAACAATTTAATGACCTTGCCAGCCCTTGGTAATGACTTTGCCAACCACTTGTAATGACTTTGCCAACCACTGTTAATCACTTATCCGACCGCTAAAAATGACTTTGCCCAAAAATTGTAATGACTTTGCCAACCACTGGTAATGACTTTGCCAATCACTGTTGATCACTTATCCGACCTCTAAAAATGATTTTGCCCAATAATTGTAATGACTTAGCCAACCACTGTTAATCACTAATCCGACCACTAAAAATGACTTTGCCCAACAATTGTAATGAATTTACCAACCACTGTTAATCACTAATCCGACCACTAAAAATTACTTTGCCCAACAATTGTAAAGACTTTGCCAACCACTGTTAATCACCTATCCGACCTCTAAAAATGAATTTGCCCAACAATTGTAATGACTTTGCCAACCACTGTTAATCACCTATCCGACCTCTAAAAATGATTTTGCCCAATAATTGTAATGACTTTGCCAACCACTGTTAATCACTAATCCGACCACTAAAAATGACTTTGCCCAACAATTGTAATGAATTTACCAACCACTGTTAATCACTAATCCGACCACTAAAAATTACTTTGCCCAACAATTGTAAAGACTTTGCCAACCACTGTTAATCACCTATCCGACCTCTAAAAATGAATTTGCCCAACAATTGTAATGACTTTGCCAACCACTGTTAATCACTTATCCGACCTCTAAAAATGACTTTGCCAACCACTGTTAATCACTTATCCGACCTCTAAAAATGACTTTGCCAACCACAGGTAATGACTTTGCCAACCACTTGTAATGACTTTACCAACCAGTGTTAATTGCTTATCAGACCTCTAAAATTGACTTTACCCAACAATTTAATGACTTTGCCAACCACTGTTAATCACTTATCCGACCTCTAAAAAAGACTTTGCCCAAAAATTGTAATGACTTTGCTAACCACTGGTAATGACTTTGCCCAACCACTGTTAATCACTTATCCGACCTCTAAAAATGACTTTGCCCAACAATTGTAATGAATTTGCCCAACAATTGTAATGACTTTGCCAACCACTGTTAATCACTTATCCGACCTCTAAAATTGACTTTGCTCAACAATTGTAATGACTTTGCCCTTCAATTGTAATGACTTTGCCAACCACTGATAATGACTTTTTAACATCTGTTTATCAATTATCCGACCTCTAAAAATGACTTTGCCCAACAATTGTAATGTTTTTACCCAACAATTGTAATGACTTTGCCAATCACTGTTGATCACTTATCCGACCTCTAAAAATGATTTTGCCCAACAATTGTAGTACATTTGCCAACCACTGTTAATCACTTATCCGACCTCTAAAAATGACTTTGCCAAACAATTGTAATGACTTTGCCAACACCTGTTAATCACTTATCCGACCTCTAAAAATGACTTTGCCAACCACTGTTAATCACTAATCCGACCACTAAAAATTACTTTGCCCAACAATTGTAAAGACTTTGCCAACCACTGTTAATCACCTATCCGACCTCTAAAAATGAATTTGCCCAACAATTTAATGACCTTGCCAGCCCTTGGTAATGACTTTGCCAACCACTGTTAATCACTTATCCGACCGCTAAAAATGACTTTGCCCAAAAATTGTAATGACTTTGCCAACCACTGGTAATGACTTTGCCAATCACTGTTGATCACTTATCCGACCTCTAAAAATGATTTTGCCCAATAATTGTAATGACTTTGCCAACCACTGTTAATCACTAATCCGACCACTAAAAATGACTTTGCCCAACAATTGTAATGAATTTGCCAACCACTGTTAATCACTAATCCGACCACTAAAAATTACTTTGCCCAACAATTGTAAAGACTTTGCCAACCACTGTTAATCACCTATCCGACCTCTAAAAATGAATTTGCCCAACAATTGTAATGACTTTGCCAACCACTGTTAATCACTTATCCGACCTCTAAAAATGACTTTGCCAACCACAGGTAATGACTTTGCCAACCACTTGTAATGACTTTACCAACCAGTGTTAATTGCTTATCAGACCTCTAAAATTGACTTTACCCAACAATTTAATGACTTTGCCAACCACTGTTAATCACTTATCCGACCTCTAAAAAAGACTTTGCCCAAAAATTGTAATGACTTTGCTAACCACTGGTAATGACTTTGCCCAACCACTGTTAATCACTTATCCGACCTCTAAAAATGACTTTGCCCAACAATTGTAATGAATTTGCCCAACAATTGTAATGACTTTGCCAACCACTGTTAATCACTTATCCGACCTCTAAAATTGACTTTGCTCAACAATTGTAATGACTTTGCCCTTCAATTGTAATGACTTTGCCAACCACTGATAATGACTTTTTAACATCTGTTTATCAATTATCCGACCTCTAAAAATGACTTTGCCCAACAATTGTAATGTTTTTACCCAACAATTGTAATGACTTTGCCAATCACTGTTGATCACTTATCCGACCTCTAAAAATGATTTTGCCCAACAATTGTAGTACATTTGCCAACCACTGTTAATCACTTATCCGACCTCTAAAAATGACTTTGCCAAACAATTGTAATGACTTTGCCAACACCTGTTAATCACTTATCCGACCTCTAAAAATGACTTTGCCAACCACTGTTAATCACTAATCCGACCACTAAAAATTACTTTGCCCAACAATTGTAAAGACTTTGCCAACCACTGTTAATCACCTATCCGACCTCTAAAAATGAATTTGCACAACAATTTAATGACCTTGCCAGCCCTTGGTAATGACTTTGCCAACCACTGTTAATCACTAATCCGACCACTAAAAATTACTTTGCCCAACAATTGTAAAGACTTTGCCAACCACTGTTAATCACCTATCCGACCTCTAAAAATGAATTTGCCCAACAATTGTAATGACTTTGCCAACCACTGTTAATCACTTATCCGACCTCTAAAAATGACTTTGCCAACCACAGGTAATGACTTTGCCAACCACTTGTAATGACTTTACCAACCAGTGTTAATTGCTTATCAGACCTCTAAAATTGACTTTACCCAACAATTTAATGACTTTGCCAACCACTGTTAATCACTTATCCGACCTCTAAAAAAGACTTTGCCCAAAAATTGTAATGACTTTGCTAACCACTGGTAATGACTTTGCCCAACCACTGTTAAACACTTATCCGACCTCTAAAAATGACTTTGCCCAACAATTGTAATGAATTTGCCCAACAATTGTAATGACTTTGCCAACCACTGTTAATCACTTATCCGACCTCTAAAATTGACTTTGCTCAACAATTGTAATGACTTTGCCCTTCAATTGTAATGACTTTGCCAACCACTGATAATGACTTTTTAACATCTGTTTATCAATTATCCGACCTCTAAAAATGACTTTGCCCAACAATTGTAATGTTTTTACCCAACAATTGTAATGACTTTGCCAATCACTGTTGATCACTTATCCGACCTCTAAAAATGATTTTGCCCAACAATTGTAGTACATTTGCCAACCACTGTTAATCACTTATCCGACCTCTAAAAATGACTTTGCCAAACAATTGTAATGACTTTGCCAACACCTGTTAATCACTTATCCGACCTCTAAAAATGACTTTGCCAACCACTGGTAATGACTTTGCCAATTACTGGTAATGACTTTGCCAACCACTGTTAATTGCTTATCCGACCTCTAAAATTGACCTTACCCAACAATTTAATGACTTTGCCAGCCACTGGTAATGACTTTGCCAATCACTTGTAATGACTTTGCCAACAACTGTTAATTGCTTATCCGACCTCTAAAATTGATTTTGCCCAATAATTGTAATGACTTTGCCAACCACTGTTAATCACTAATCCGACCACTAAAAATGACTTTGCCCAACAATTGTAATGAATTTGCCAACCACTGTTAATCACTAATCCGACCACTAAAAATTACTTTGCCCAACAATTGTAAAGACTTTGCCAACCACTGTTAATCACTTATCCGACCGCTAAAAATGACTTTGCCCAAAAATTGTAATGACTTTGCCAACCACTGGTAATGACTTTGCCAATCACTGTTGATCACTTATCCGACCTCTAAAAATGATTTTGCCCAATAATTGAAATGACTTTGCCAACCACTGTTAATCACTAATCCGACCACTAAAAATGACTTTGCCCAACAATTGTAATGAATTTGCCAACCACTGTTAATCACTAATCCGACCACTAAAAATTACTTTGCCCAACAATTGTAAAGACTTTGCCAACCACTGTTAATCACCTATCCGACCTCTAAAAATGAATTTGCCCAACAATTGTAATGACTTTGCCAACCACTGTTAATCACTTATCCGACCTCTAAAAAAGACTTTGCCCAAAAATTGTAATGACTTTGCTAACCACTGGTAATGACTTTGCCCAACCACTGTTAATCAGTTATCCGACCTCTAAAATTGACTTTGCTCAACAATTGTAATGACTTTGCCCTTCAATTGTAATGACTTTGCCAACCACTGATAATGACTTTTTAACATCTGTTTATCAATTATCCGACCTCTAAAAATGACTTTGCCCAACAATTGTAATGTTTTTACCCAACAATTGTAATGACTTTGCCAATCACTGTTGATCACTTATCCGACCTCTAAAAATGATTTTGCCCAACAATTGTAGTACATTTGCCAACCACTGGTAATGACTTTGCCAATCACTGTTGATCACTTATCCGACCTCTAAAAATGATTTTGCCCAACAATTGTAGTACATTTGCCAACCACTGGTAATGACTTTGCCAATCACTGTTGATCACTTATCCGACCTCTAAAAATGAATTTGCCCAACAATTGTAATGACTTTGCCAACCACTGTTAATCACTTATCCGACCTCTAAAATTGACTTTGCTCAACAATTGTAATGACTTTGCCCTTCAATTGTAATGACTTTGCCAACCACTGATAATGACTTTTTAACATCTGTTTATCAATTATCCGACCTCTAAAAATGACTTTGCCAAACAATTGTAATGTTTTTACCCAACAATTGTAATGACTTTG
This sequence comes from Brachionus asplanchnoidis, assembly GCA_025491095.1. NCBI lineage: Eukaryota > Metazoa > Rotifera > Eurotatoria > Ploima > Brachionidae > Brachionus > Brachionus asplanchnoidis. The sequence continues at coordinate 238,263 of JAILYF010000062.1, forward strand.
CCAATCACTGTTGATCACTTATCCGACCTCTAAAAATGATTTTGCCCAACAATTGTAGTACATTTGCCAACCACTGGTAATGACTTTGCCAATCACTGTTGATCACTTATCCGACCTCTAAAAATGATTTTGCCCAATAATTGTAATGACTTTGCCAACCACTGTTAATCACTAATCCGACCACTAAAAATGACTTTGCCCAACAATTGTAATGAATTTGCCAACCACTGTTAATCACTAATCCGACCACTAAAAATTACTATGCCCAACAATTGTAAAGACTTTGCCAACCACTGTTAATCACCTATCCGACCTCTAAAAATGAATTTGCCCAACAATTTAATGACCTTGCCAGCCCTTGGTAATGACTTTGCCAACCACTTGTAATGACTTTGCCAACCACTGTTAATCACTTATCCGACCGCTAAAAATGACTTTGCCCAAAAATTGTAATGACTTTGCCAACCACTGGTAATGACTTTGCCAATCACTGTTGATCACTTATCCGACCTCTAAAAATGATTTTGCCCAATAATTGTAATGACTTTGCCAACCACTGTTAATCACTAATCCGACCACTAAAAATGACTTTGCCCAACAATTGTAATGAATTTGCCAACCACTGTTAATCACTAATCCGACCACTAAAAATTACTTTGCCCAACAATTGTAAAGACTTTGCCAACCACTGTTAATCACCTATCCGACCTCTAAAAATGAATTTTCCCAACAATTGTAATGACTTTGCCAACCACTGTTAATCACTTATCCGACCTCTAAAAAAGACTTTGCCCAAAAATTGTAATGACTTTGCTAACCACTGGTAATGACTTTGCCCAACCACTGTTAATCACTTATCCGACCTCTAAAATTGACTTTGCTCAACAATTGTAATGAATTTGCCCAACAATTGTAATGACTTTGCCAACCACTGTTAATCACTTATCCGACCTCTAAAATTGACTTTGCTCAACAATTGTAATGACTTTGCCCTTCAATTGTAATGACTTTGCCAACCACTGATAATGACTTTTTTACATCTGTTTATCAATTATCCGACCTCTAAAAATGACTTTGCCCAACAATTGTAATGTTTTTACCCAACAATTGTAATGACTTTGCCAATCACTGTTGATCACTTATCCGACCTCTAAAAATGATTTTGCCCAACAATTGTAGTACATTTGCCAACCACTGTTAATCACTTATCCGACCTCTAAAAATGACTTTGCCAAACAATTGTAATGACTTTGCCAACACCTGTTAATCACTCATCCGACCTCTAAAAATGACTTTGCCAACCACTGGTAATGACTTTGCCAATTACTGGTAATGACTTTGCCAACCACTGTTAATTGCTTATCCGACCTCTAAAATTGACCTTACCCAACAATTTAATGACTTTGCCAGCCACTGGTAATGACTTTGCCAATCACTTGTAATGACTTTGCCAACAACTGTTAATTGCTTATCCGACCTCTAAAATTGATTTTGCCCAATAATTGTAATGACTTTGCCAACCACTGTTAATCACTAATCCGACCATTAAAAATGACTTTGCCCAACAATTGTAATGAATTTGCCAACCACTGTTAATCACTAATCCGACCACTAAAAATTACTTTGCCCAACAATTGTAAAGACTTTGCCAACCACTGTTAATCACCTATCCGACCTCTAAAAATGAATTTGCCCAACAATTTAATGACCTTGCCAGCCCTTGGTAATGACTTTGCCAACCACTTGTAATGACTTTGCCAACCACTGTTAATCACTTATCCGACCGCTAAAAATGACTTTGCCCAAAAATTGTAATGACTTTGCCAACCACTGGTAATGACTTTGCCAATCACTGTTGATCACTTATCCGACCTCTAAAAATGATTTTGCCCAATAATTGTAATGACTTTGCCAACCACTGTTAATCACTAATCCGACCACTAAAAATGACTTTGCCCAACAATTGTAATGAATTTGCCAACCACTGTTGATCACTAATCCGACCACTAAAAATTACTTTGCCCAACAATTGTAAAGACTTTGCCAACCACTGTTAATCACCTATCCGACCTCTAAAAATGAATTTGCCCAACAATTGTAATGACTTTGCCAACCACTGTTAATCACTTATCCGACCTCTAAAAATGACTTTGCCAACCACAGGTAATGACTTTGCCAACCACTTGTAATGACTTTACCAACCAGTGTTAATTGCTTATCAGACCTCTAAAATTGACTTTACCCAACAATTTAATGACTTTGCCAACCACTGTTAATCACTTATCCGACCTCTAAAAAAGACTTTGCCCAAAAATTGTAATGACTTTGCTAACCACTGGTAATGACTTTGCCCAACCACTGTTAATCACTTATCCGACCTCTAAAAATGGCTTTGCCCAACAATTGTAATGAATTTGCCCAACAATTGTAATGACTTTGCCAACCACTGTTAATCACTTATCCGACCTCTAAAATTGACTTTGCTCAACAATTGTAATGACTTTGCCCTTCAATTGTAATGACTTTGCCAACCAATGATAATGACTTTTTAACATCTGTTTATCAATTATCCGACCTCTAAAATGACTTTGCCCAACAATTGTAATGTTTTTACCCAACAATTGTAATGACTTTGCCAATCACTGTTGATCACTTATCCGACCTCTAAAAATGATTTTGCCCAATAATTGTAATGACTTTGCCAACCACTGTTAATCACTTATCCGACATCTAAAAATGACTTTGCCCAACAATTGTAATGAATTTGCCCAACAATTGTAATGACTTTTCCAACCACTGTTAATCACTTGTCCGACCTCTAAAAATGACTTTGCCCAACAATTGTAATGACTTTGCACAACAATTGTAATGACTTTGCCAACCACTGATAATGACTTTGCAAACATCTGTTAATCAATTATCCGACCTCTAAAAATGACTTAGCCCAACAATCGAAATGTTTTTACCCAACAATTGTAATGACTTTGCCAACCACAGTTGATCACTTATCCGACCTCTAAAAATGACTTTGCCCAACAATTGTAATGTTTTTACCCAACAATTGTAATGACTTTGCCAATCACTGTTGATCACTTATCCGACCTCTAAAAATGATTTTGCCCAATAATTGTAATGACTTTGCCAACCACTGTTAATCACTTATCCGACATCTAAAAATGACTTTGCCCAACAATTGTAATGAATTTGCCCAACAATTGTAATGACTTTGCCTACCACTGTTAATCACTTATCCGACCTCTAAAAATGACTTTGCCCAACAATTGTAATGACTTTGCTAACCACTGGTAATGACTTTGCCCAACCACTGTTAATCACTTATCCGACCTCTAAAAATGACTTTGCCCAACAATTGTAATGAATTTGCACAACAGTTGTAATGACTTTGCCAACCACTGATAATGACTTTGCAAACATCTGTTAATCAATTATCCGACCTCTAAAAATGACTTAGCCCAACAATCGAAATGTTTTTACCCAACAATTGTAATGACTTTGCCAACCACTGTTGATCACTTATCCGACCTCTAAAAATGACTTAGCCCATTAATTGTAATGTTTTTACCCAACAATTGTAATGACTTTGCCAACCACTGTTAATCACTAATCCTACACCTAAAAATGACTTTGCCCAACAATTGTAATGACTTTGCCAACCACTGTTAATCACTTATCCGACCTCTAAAAATGACTTTGCCAACCACAGGTAATGACATTGCCAACCACTTGTAATGACTTTACCAACCAGTGTTAATTGCTTATCCGACCTCTAAAAAAGACTTTGCCCAAAAATTGGAATGACTTTGCTAACCACTGGTAATGACTTTGCCCAACCGCTGTTAATCACTTATCCGACCTCTAAAAATGACTTTGCCCAAAAATTGTAATGAATTTGCCCAACAATTGTAATGACTTTGCCAACCACTGTTAATCACTTATCCGACCTCCAAAATTGACTTTGCTCAACAATTGTAATGACTTTGCCCTTCAATTGTAATGACTTTGCCAACCACTGATAATGACTTTTTAACATCTGTTTATCAATTATCCGACCTCTAAAAATGACTTTGCCCAACAATTGTAATGTTTTTACCCAACAATTGTAATGACTTTGCCAATCACTGTTGATCACTTATCCGACCTCTAAAAATGATTTTGCCCAATAATTGTAATGACTTTGCCAACCACTGTTAATCACTTATCCGACATCTAAAAATGACTTTGCCCAACAATTGTAATGAATTTGCCCAACAATTGTAATGACTTTGCCTACCACTGTTAATCACTTATCCGACCTCTAAAAATGACTTTGCCCAACAATTGTAATGACTTTGCACAACAATTGTAATGACTTTGCCAACCACTGATAATGACTTTGCAAACATCTGTTAATCAATTATCCGACCTCTAAAAATGACTTAGCCCAACAATCGTAATGTTTTTACCCAACAATTGTAATGACTTTGCCAACCACTGTTGATCACTTATCCGACCTCTAAAAATGACTTAGCCCAACAATTGTAATGTTTTTACCCAACAATTGTAATGACTTTGCCAACCACTGTTAATCACTAATCCGACACCTAAAAATGACTTTGCCCAACAATTGTAATGACTTTGCCAACCACTGTTAATCACTTATCCGACCTCTAAAAATGACTTTGCCAACCACAGGTAATGACATTGCCAACCACTTGTAATGACTTTACCAACCAGTGTTTATTGCTTATCCGACCTCTAAAATTGACTTTACCCAACAATTTAATGACTTTGCCAACCACTGTTAATCACTTATCCGACCGCTAAAAATGACTTTGCCCAAAAATTGTAATGACTTTGCCAACCACTGGTAATGACTTTGCCAATCACTGTTGATCACTTATCCGACCTCTAAAAATGATTTTGCCCAATAATTGTAATGACTTTGCCAACCACTGTTAATCACTAATCCGACCACTAAAAATGACTTTGCCCAACAATTGTAATGAATTTGCCAACCACTGTTAATCACTAATCCGACCAGTAAAAATTACTTTGCCCAACAATTGTAAAGACTTTGCCAACCACTGTTAATCACCTATCCGACCTCTAAAAATGAATTTGCCCAACAATTGTAATGACTTTGCCAACCACTGTTAATCACTTATCCGACCTCTAAAAATGACTTTGCCAACCACAGGTAATGACTTTGCCAACCACTTGTAATGACTTTACCAACCAGTGTTAATTGCTTATCAGACCTCTAAAATTGACTTTACCCAACAATTTAATGACTTTGCCAACCACTGTTAATCACTTATCCGACCTCTAAAAAAGACTTTGCCCAAAAATTGTAATGACTTTGCTAACCACTGGTAATGACTTTGCCCAACCACTGTTAATCACTTATCCGACCTCTAAAAATGGCTTTGCCCAACAATTGTAATGAATTTGCCCAACAATTGTAATGACTTTGCCAACCACTGTTAATCACTTATCCGACCTCTAAAATTGACTTTGCTCAACAATTGTAATGACTTTGCCCTTCAATTGTAATGACTTTGCCAACCAATGATAATGACTTTTTAACATCTGTTTATCAATTATCCGACCTCTAAAAATGACTTTGCCCAACAATTGTAATGTTTTTACCCAACAATTGTAATGACTTTGCCAATCACTGTTGATCACTTATCCGACCTCTAAAAATGATTTTGCCCAATAATTGTAATGACTTTGCCAACCACTGTTAATCACTTATCCGACATCTAAAAATGACTTTGCCCAACAATTGTAATGAATTTGCCCAACAATTGTAATGACTTTGCCAACCACTGTTAATCACTTGTCCGACCTCTAAAAATGACTTTGCCCAACAATTGTAATGACTTTGCACAACAATTGTAATGACTTTGCCAACCACTGATAATGACTTTGCAAACATCTGTTAATCAATTATCCGACCTCTAAAAATGACTTAGCCCAACAATCGAAATGTTTTTACCCAACAATTGTAATGACTTTGCCAACCACAGTTGATCACTTATCCGACCTCTAAAAATGACTTAGCCCAACAATTGTAATGTTTTTACCCAACAATTGTAATGACTTTGCCAACCACTGTTAATCACTAATCCTACACCTAAAAATGACTTTGCCCAACAATTGTAATGACTTTGCCAACCACTGTTAATCACTTATCCGACCTCTAAAAATGACTTTGCCAACCACAGGTAATGACATTGCCAACCACTTGTAATGACTTTACCAACCAGTGTTAATTGCTTATCCGACCTCTAAAAATGACTTTGCCCAACAATTGTAATGACTTTGCACAACAGTTGTAATGACTTTGCCAACCACTGATAATGACTTTGCAAACATCTGTTAATCAATTATCCGACCTCTAAAAATGACTTAGCCCAACAATCGAAATGTTTTTACCCAACAATTGTAATGACTTTGCCAACCACTGTTGATCACTTATCCGACCTCTAAAAATGACTTAGCCCATTAATTGTAATGTTTTTACCCAACAATTGTAATGACTTTGCCAACCACTGTTAATCACTAATCCTACACCTAAAAATGACTTTGCCCAACAATTGTAATGACTTTGCCAACCACTGTTAATCACTTATCCGACCTCTAAAAATGACTTTGCCAACCACAGGTAATGACATTGCCAACCACTTGTAATGACTTTACCAACCAGTGTTAATTGCTTATCCGACCTCTAAAAAAGACTTTGCCCAAAAATTGGAATGACTTTGCTAACCACTGGTAATGACTTTGCCCAACCGCTGTTAATCACTTATCCGACCTCTAAAAATGACTTTGCCCAAAAATTGTAATGAATTTGCCCAACAATTGTAATGACTTTGCCAACCACTGTTAATCACTTATTCGACCTCCAAAATTGACTTTGCTCAACAATTGTAATGACTTTGCCCTTCAATTGTAATGACTTTGCCAACCACTGATAATGACTTTTTAACATCTGTTTATCAATTATCCGACCTCTAAAAATGACTTTGCCCAACAATTGTAATGTTTTTACCCAACAATTGTAATGACTTTGCCAATCACTGTTGATCACTTATCCGACCTCTAAAAATGATTTTGCCCAATAATTGTAATGACTTTGCCAACCACTGTTAATCACTTATCCGACATCTAAAAATGACTTTGCCCAACAATTGTAATGAATTTGCCCAACAATTGTAATGACTTTGCCAACCACTGTTAATCACTTATCCGACCTCTAAAAATGACTTTGCCCAACAATTGTAATGACTTTGCACAACAATTGTAATGACTTTGCCAACCACTGATAATGACTTTGCAAACATCTGTTAATCAATTATCCGACCTCTAAAAATGACTTTGCCCAACAATTGTAATGACTTTGCCAACCACTGTTAATCACTTATCCGACCTCTAAAAATGACTTTGCCAACCACAGGTAATGACATTGCCAACCACTTGTAATGACTTTACCAACCAGTGTTTATTGCTTATCCGACCTCTAAAATTGACTTTACCCAACAATTTAATGACTTTGCCAACCACTGTTAATCACTTATCCGACCTCTAAAAAAGACTTTGCCCAAAAATTGTAATGACTTTGCTAACCACTGGTAATGACTTTGCCAAACCACTGTTAATCACTTATCCGACCTCTAAAAATGACTTTGCCCAACAATTGTAATGAATTTGCCCAACAATTGTAATGACTTTGCCAACCACTGTTAATCACTTATCCGACCTCCAAAATTGACTTTGCTCAGCAATTGTAATGACTTTGCCCTTCAATTGTAATGACTTTGCCAACCACTGATAATGACTTTTTAACATCTGTTTATCAATTATCCGACCTCTAAAAATGACTTTGCCCAACAATTGTAATGTTTTTACCCAACAATTGTAATGACTTTGCCAATCACTGCTGATCACTTATCCGACCTCTAAAAATGATTTTGCCCAATAATTGTAATGACTTTGCCAACCACTGTAAATCTCTTATCCGACATCTAAAAATGACTTTGCCCAACAATTGTAATGAATTTGCCCAACAATTGTAATGACTTTGCCAACCACTGTTAATCACTTATCCGACCTCTAAAAATGACTTTGCCCAACAATTGTAATGACTTTGCACAACAATTGTAATGACTTTGCCAACCACTGATAATGACTTTGCAAACATCTGTTAATCAATTATCCGACCTCTAAAAATGACTTAGCCCAACAATCGTAATGTTTTTACCCAACAATTGTAATGACTTTGCCAACCACTGTTGATCACTTATCCGACCTCTAAAAATGACTTAGCCCAACAATTGTAATGTTTTTACCCAACAATTGTAATGACTTTGCCAACCACTGTTAATCACTAATCCGACACCTAAAAATGACTTTGCCCAACAATTCTAATGACTTTGCCAACCACTGTTAATCACCAATCCGACCACTAAAAATTACTTTGCCCAACAATTGTAATGACTTTGCCAACCACAGTTAATCACTTATCCGACCGCTAAAAATGACTTTACCCAACAATTGTAATGACTTTGCCAACCACTGTTAATCACTTATCCGACCTCTAAAAATGACTTTGCCCAACAATTGTAACGACTTTGCCAACCACTGTTAATCACTTATCCGACCGCTAAAAATGACTTTGCCCAACAATTGTAATGAATTTGCCCAACAATTGAAATGACTTTGCCAACCACTGTTAATCACTTATCCGACCTCTAAAAATCACTTTGCCCAACAATTGTAACGACTTTGCCCAACAATTGTAGTAACTTTGCCAACCACTGTTAATCACTTATCCGACCTCTAAAAATGACTTTGCCCAACAATTGTAACGACTTTGCCAACCACTGTTAATCACTTATCCGACCGCTAAAAATGACTTTGCCTTACAATTGTAATGAATTTGCCCAACAATTATAATGACTTTGCCAACCACTGTTAATCACTTATCCGACCTCTAAAAATGACTTTGCCCAACAATTGTAATGAATTTGCCCAACAATTGTAATGACTTTGCAAACATCTGTTAATCAATTATCCGACCTCTAAAAATGACTTAGCCCAACAATCGTAATGTTTTTACCCAACAATTGTAATGACTTTGCCAACCACTGTTGATCAATTATCCGACCTCTAAAAATGACTTAGCCCAACAATTGTAATGTTTTTACCCAACAATTGTAATGACTTTGCCAACCACTGTTAATCACTAATCCGACACCTAAAAATGACTTTGCCCAACAATTGTAATGACTTTGCCAACCACTGTTAATCACTAATCCGACCACTAAAAATTACTTTGCCCAACAATTGTAATGACTTTGCCAACCACTGTTAATCACTTATCCGACCTCTAAAAATGACTTTGCCCAACAATTGTAACGACTTTGCCAACCACTGTTAATCACTTATCCGACCGCTAAAAATGACTTTGCCCAACAATTGTAATGTTTTTACCCAACAATTGTAATGACTTTGCCAACCACTGTTAATCACTAATCCGACACCTAAAAATGACTTTGCCCAACAATTGTAATGACTTTGCCAACCACTGTTAATCACTAATCCGACCACTAAAAATTACTTTGCCCAACAATTGTAGTGACTTTGCCAACCACTGTTAATCACTTATCCGACCTCTAAAAATGACTTTGCCCAACAATTGTAACGACTTTGCCAACCACTGTTAATCACTTATCCGACCGCTAAAAATGACTTTGCCCAACAATTGTAATGAATTTACCCAACAATTGTAATGACTTTGCCAACCACTGTTAATCACTTATCCGACCTCTAAAAATGACTTTGCCCGACAATTGTAACGACTTTGCCCAACAATTGTAGTATTTTTGCCAACCACTGTTAATCACTTATCCGACCTCTAAAAATGACTTTGCCCAACAATTATAATGACTTTTCCAACCACTGTTAATCACTTATCCGACCGCTAAAAATGACTTTGCCCAACAATTGTAATGAATTTACCCAACAATTGTAATGACTTTGCCAACCACTGTTAATCACTTATCCGACCTCTAAAAATGACTTTGCCCAACAATTGTAATGAATTTGCCCAACAATTGTAATGACTTTGCCAACCACTGTTAATCACTTATCCGACCTCTAAAAATGACTTTGCCCAACAATTCTAATGACTTTGCACAATAATTGTAATGACTTTGCCAACCACTGATTATGACTTTGCAAACATCTGTTAATCAATTACCCGACCTCTAAAAATGACTTAGCCCAACAATTGTAATGTTTTTACCCAACAATTGTAATGACTTTGCCAACCACTGTTGATCACTTATCCGACCTCTAAAAATGACTCAGCCCAACAATTGTAATGTTTTTACCCAACAATTGTAATGACTTTGCCAACCACTGTTGATCACTTATCCGACCACTAAAAATTACTTTGCCCAACAATTGTAACGACTTTGCCAACCACTGTTAATCACTTATCCGACCGCTAAAAATGACTTTGCCCAACAATTGTAATGAATTTGCCCAACAATTGTAATGACTTTGCCAACCACTGTTAATCACTTATCCGACCTCTAAAAATCACTTTGCCCAACAATTGTAACGACTTTTCCCAACAATTGTAGTAACTTTGCCAACCACTGTTAATCACTTATCCGACCTCTAAAAATGACTTTGCCCAACAATTGTAACGACTTTGCCAACCACTGTTAATCACTTATTCGACCGCTAAAAATGACTTTGCCCAACAATTGTAATGAATTTGCCCAACAATTATAATGACTTTGCCAACCACTGTTAATCACTTATCCGACCTCTAAAAATGACTTTGCCCAACAATTGTAATGAATTTGCCCAACAATTGTAATGACTTTGCCAACCACTGTTAATCAATTATCCGACCTCTAAAAATGACTTAGCCCAACAATCGTAATGTTTTTACCCAACAATTGTAATGACTTTGCCAACCACTGTTAATCACTAATCCGACACCTAAAAATGACTTTGCCCAACAATTGTAATGACTTTGCCAACCACTGTTAATCACTAATCCGACCACTAAAAATTACTTTGCCCAACAATTGTAATGACTTTGCCAACCACTGTTAATCACTTATCCGACCTCTAAAAATGACATTGCCCAACAATTGTAACGACTTTGCCAACCACTGTTAATCACTTATCCGACCGCTAAAAATGACTTTGCCCAACAATTGTAATGTTTTTACCCAACAATTGTAATGACTTTGCCAACCACTGTTAATCACTAATCCGACACCTAAAAATGACTTTGCCCAACAATTGTAATGACTTTGCCAACCACTGTTAATCACTAATCCGACCACTAAAAATTACTTTACCCAAAAATTGTAATGACTTTGCCAACCACTGTTAATCACTTATCCGACCTCTAAAAATGACTTTGCCCAACAATTGTAACGACTTTTCCAACCACTGTTAATCACTTATCCGACCGCTAAAAATGACTTTGCCCAACAATTGTAATGAATTTACCCAACAATTGTAATGACTTTGCCAACCACTGTTAATCACTTATCCGACCTCTAAAAATGACTTTGCCCGACAATTGTAACGACTTTGCCAAACAATTGTAGTATTTTTGCCAACCACTGTTAATCACTTATCCGACCTCTAAAAATGACTTTGCCCAACAATTGTAACGACTTTGCCGACCACTGTTAATCACTTATCCGACCGCTAAAAATGACTTTGCCCAACAATTGTAATGAATTTGCCCAACAATTGTAATGACTTTGCCAACCACTGTTAATCACTTATCCGACCTCTAAAATTGACTTTGCCCAACAATTGTAATGAATTTGCCCAACAATTGTAATGACTTTGCCAACCACTGTTAATCACTTATCCGACCTCTAAAAATGACTTTGCCCAACAATTCTAATGACTTTGCACAATAATTGTAATGACTTTGCCAACCACTGATTATGACTTTGCAAACATCTGTTAATCAATTACCCGACCTCTAAAAATGACTTAGCCCAACAATTGTAATGTTTTTACCCAACAATTGTAATGACTTTGCCAACCACTGTTGATCACTTATCCGACCTCTAAAAATGACTCAGCCCAACAATTGTAATGTTTTTACCCAACAATTGTAATGACTTTGCCAACCAATGTTAATCACTAATCCGACACCTAAAAATGACTTTGCCAACCACTGGTAATGACTTTGCCAATTACTGGTAATGACTTTGCCAACCACTGTTAATTGCTAATCCGACCTCTAAAATTGACTTTACCCAACAATTTAATGACTTTGCCAGCCACTGGTAATGACTTTGCCAACCACTGTCAATCACTTATCCGACCGCTAAAAATGACTTTGCCCAAAAATTGTAATGACTTTGCCAACCACTGGTAATGACTTTGCCAACCACTTGTAATGACTTTGCCAACCACTGTTAATCACTTATCCGACCGCTAAAAATGACTTTGCCCAAAAATTGTAATGACTTTGCCAACCACAGTTAATCACTTATCCGACCGCTAAAAATGACTTTACCCAACAATTGTAATGACTTTGCCAACCACTGTTAATCACTTATCCGACCTCTAAAAATGACTTAGCCCAACAATTGTAATGTTATTACCCAACAATTGTAATGACTTTGCCAACCACTGTTAATCACTAATCCGACACCTAAAAATGACTTTGCCAACCACTGGTAATGACTTTGCCAATTACTGGTAATGACTTTGCCAACCACTGTTAATTGCTTATCCGACCTCTAAAATTGACTTTACCCAACAATTTAATGACTTTGCCAGCCACTGGTAATGACTTTGCCAACCACTGTTAATTGCTTATCCGACCTCTAAAATTGACTTTACCCAACAATTTAATGACTTTGCCAGCCACTGGTAATGACTTTGCCAACCACTTGTAATGACTTTGCCAACCACTGTTAATCACTTATCTCACCGCTAAAAATGACTTTGCCCAAAAATTGTAATGACTTTGCCAACCACTGGTAATGACTTTGCCAACCACTTGTAATGACTTTGCCAACCACTGTTAATCACTAATCCGACCACTAAAAATTACTTTGCCCAACAATTGTAATGACTTTGCCAACCACTGTTAATCACTTATCCGACCTCTAAAAATGACTTTGCCCAACAATTGTAATGAATTTGCCCAACAATTGTAATGACTTTGCCAACCACTGTTAATCACTTATCCGACCTCTAAAAATGACTTTGCCCAACAATTGTAACGACTTTGCCCAACAATTGTAGTAACTTTGCCAACCACTATTAATCACTTATCCGACCTCTAAAAATGACTTTGCCCAACAATTGTAATGAATTTGCCCAACAATAGTAATGACTTTTCCAACCACTGTTAATCACTTATCCGACCTCTAAAAATGACTTTGCCCAACAATTGTAATGACTTTGCACAACAATTGTAATGACTTTGCCAACCACTGATAATGACTTTGCAAACATCTGTTAATCAATTACCCGACCTCTAAAAATGACTTAGCCCAACAATTGTAATGTTTTTACCCAACAATTGTAATGACTTTGCCAACCACTGTTAATCACTAATCCGACACCTAAAAATGACTTTGCCCAACAATTGTAATGACTTTGCCAACCACTGTTAATGCCTAATCCGACCACTAAAAATTACTTTGCCCAACAATTGTAATGACTTTGCCAACCACAGTTAATCACTTATCCGACCGCTAAAAATGACTTTACCTAACAATTGTAATGACTTTGCCAACCACTGTTAATCACTTATCCAAACTCTAAAAATCACTTTGCCCAACAATTGAAATGACTTTGCCAACCACTGTTAATCACTTATCCGACCTCTAAAAATGACTTTGCCCAACAATTGTAACAACTTTGCCAACCACTGTTAATCACTTATCCGACCGCTAAAAATGACTTTGCCCAACAATTGTAATGAATTTGCCCAACAATTGTAATGACCTTGCCAACCACTGTTAATCACTTATCCAAACTCTAAAAATCACTTTGCCCAACAATTGAAATGACTTTGCCAACCACTGTTAATCACTTATCCGACCTCTAAAAATGACTTTGCCCAACAAATGTAACGACTTTGCCGACCACTGTTAATCACTTATCCGACCGCTAAAAATGACTTTGCCCAACAATTGTAATGAATTTGCCCAACAATTGTAATGACTTTGCCAACCACTGTTAATCACTTATCCGACCTCTAAAAATGACTTTGCCCAACAATTGTAATGAATTTGCCCAACAATTGTAATGACTTTGCCAACCACTGTTAATCACTTATCCAACCTCTAAAAATGACTTTGCCCAACAATTGTAATGACTTTGCACACTAATTGTAATGACTTTGCCAACCACTGATAATGACTTTGCAAACATCTGTTAATCAATTACCCGACCTCTAAAAATGACTTAGCCCAACAATTGTAATGTTTTTACCCAACAATTGTAATGACTTTGCCAACCACTGTTGATCACTTATCCGACCGCTAAAAATGACTTTGCCCAAAAATTGTAATGACTTTGCCAACCACTGGTAATGACTTTGCCAACCACTTGTAATGACTTTGCCAACCGCTGTTAATCACTTATCCGACCGCTAAAAATGACTTTGCCCAAAAATTGTAATGACTTTGCCAACCACAGTTAATCACTTATCCGACCGCTAAAAATGACTTTACCCAACAATTGTAATGAATTTGCCAACCACTGTTAATCACTTATCCGACCTCTAAAAATGACTAAGCCCAACAATTGTAATGTTTTTACCCAACAATTGTAATGACTTTGCCAACCACTGTTAATCACTAATCCGACACCTAAAAATGACTTTGCCAACCACTGGTAATTCTTGCCAATTACTGGTAATGACTTTGCCAACCACTGTTAATTGCTTATCCGACCTCTAAAATTGACTTTACCCAACAATTTAATGACTTTGCCAGCCACTGGTAATGACTTTGCCAACCACTTGTAATGACTTTGCCAACCACTGTTAATCACTTATCCGACCGCTAAAAATGACTTTGGCCAAAAATTGTAATGACTTTGCCAACCACTGGTAATGACTTTACCAACCACTTGTAATGACTTTGCCAACCACTGTTAATCACTAATCCGACCACTAAAATTTACTTTGCCCTACAATTGTAATGACTTTGCCAACCACAGTAAATCACTTATCCGACCGCTAAAAATGACTTTACCCAACAATTGAAATGACTTTGCCAACCACTGTTAATCACTTATCCGACCTCTAAAAATCACTTTGCCCAACAATTGTAACGACTTTGCCCAACAATTGTAGTAACTTTGCCAACCACTGTTAATCACTTATCCGACCGCTAAAAATGACTTTACTTAACAATTGTAATGAATTTGCCCAACAATTGTAATGACCTTGCCAACCACTGTTAATCACTTATCCGACCTCTAAAAATGACTTTGCCCAACAATTGTAATGACTTTGCACAACAATTGTAATGACTTTGCCAACCACTGATAATGACTCTGCAAACATCTGTTAATCAATTACCCGACCTCTAAAAATGACTTAGCCCAACAATTGTAATGTTTTTACCCAACAATTGTAATGACTTTGCCAACCACTGTTAATCACTAATCCGACACCTAAAAATGACTTTGCCCAACAATTGTAATGACTTTGCCAACCACTGTTAATGACTAATCCGACCACTAAAAATTACTTTGCCCAACAATTGTAATGACTTTGCCAACCACAGTTAATCACTTATCCGACCGCTAAAAATGACTTTACCTAACAATTGTAATGACTTTGCCAACCACTGTTAATCACTTATCCAAACTCTAAAAATCACTTTGCCCAACAATTGTAACGACTTTGCCCAACAATTGTAACGACTTTGTCAACCACTGTTAATCACTTATCCGACCGCTAAAAATGACTTTGCCCAACAATTGTAATGAATTTGCCCAACATTTGTAATGACTTTGCCAACCACTGTTAATCACTTATCCGACCTCTAAAAATGACTTTGCCCAACAATTGTAATGAATTTGCCCAACAATTGTAATGACTTTGCCAACCACTGATAATGACTTTGCAAACATCTGTTAATCAATTATCCGACCTCTAAAAATGACTTAGCCCAACAATTGTAATGTTTTTACCCAACAATTGTAATGACTTTGCCAACCACTGTTGATCACTTATCCGACCTCTAAAAATGACTTTGCCTAACAATTGTAATGAATTTGCCCAACAATTGTAATGACTTTTCCAACCACTGTTAATCACCTATCCGACCTCTAAAAATGACTTTGCCCAACAATTGTAATGACTTTGCACAACAATTGTAATGACTTTGCCAACCACTGATAATGACTTTGCAAACATCTGTTAATCAATTATCCGACCTCTAAAAATGACTTTGCCCAACAATTGTAACGACTTTGCCCAACAATTGTAGTAACTTTGCCAACCACTGTAAATCACTTATCCGACCTCTAAAAATGACTTTGCCCAACAATTGTAATGACTTTGCCGACCACTGTTAATCACTTATCCGACCGCTAAAAATGACTTTACTTAACAATTGTAATGACTTTGCCAACCATTGTTAATCACTTATCCGACCTCTAAAAATCACTTTGCCCAACAATTGTAGTACATTTGCCAACCACTGTTAATCACTTATCCGACCTCTAAAAATGACTTTGCCAAACAATTGTAATGACTTTGCCAACCACTGTTAATCACTTATCCGACCTCTAAAAATGACTTTGCCAACCACTGGTAATGACTTTGCCAGATACTGGTAATGACTTACCAACCACTGTTAATTGCTTATCCGACCTCTAAAATTGACTTTACCCAACAATTTAATGACTTTGCCAGCCACTGGTAATGACTTTGCCAACCACTTGTAATGACTTTGCCAACCACTGTTAATCACTTATCCGACCGCTAAAAATGACTTTACCTAACAATTGTAATGACTTTGCCAACCACTGTTAATCACTTATCCAAACTCTAAAAATCACTTTGCCCAACAATTGTAACGACTTTGCCCAACAATTGTAACGACTTTGCCAACCACTGTTAATCACTTATCCGACCGCTAAAAATGACTTTGCCCAACAATTGTAATGAATTTGCCCAACATTTGTAATGACTTTGCCAACCACTGTTAATCACTTATCCGACCTCTAAAAATGACTTTGCCCAACAATTGTAATGAATTTGCCCAACAATTGTAATGACTTTGCCAACCACTGATAATGACTTTGCAAACATCTGTTAATCAATTATCCGACCTCTAAAAATGACTTAGCCCAACAATTGTAATGTTTTTACCCAACAATTGTAATGACTTTGCCAACCACTGTTGATCACTTTTCCGACCTCTAAAAATGACTTTGCCTAACAATTGTAATGAATTTGCCCAACAATTGTAATGACTTTTCCAACCACTGTTAATCACCTATCCGACCTCTAAAAATGACTTTGCCCAACAATTGTAATGACTTTGCACAACAATTGTAATGACTTTGCCAACAACTGATAATGACTTTGCAAACATCTGTTAATCAATTATCCGACCTCTAAAAATGACTTTGCCCAACAATTGTAACGACTTTGCCCAACAATTGTAGTAACTTTGCCAACCACTGTAAATCACTTATCCGACCTCTAAAAATGACTTTGCCCAACAATTGTAATGACTTTGCCGACCACTGTTAATCACTTATCCGACCGCTAAAAATGACTTTACTTAACAATTGTAATGACTTTGCCAACCATTGTTAATCACTTATCCGACCTCTAAAAATCACTTTGCCCAACAATTGTAGTACATTTGCCAACCACTGTTAATCACTTATCCGACCTCTAAAAATGACTTTGCCAAACAATTGTAATGACTTTGCCAACCACTGTTAATCACTTATCCGACCTCTAAAAATGACTTTGCCAACCACTGGTAATGACTTTGCCAGATACTGGTAATGACTTTGCCAACCACTGTTAATTGCTTATCCGACCTCTAAAATTGACTTTACCCAACAATTTAATGACTTTGCCAGCCACTGGTAATGACTTTGCCAACCACTTGTAATGACTTTGCCAACCACTGTTAATCACTTATCCGACCGCTAAAAATGACTTTGCCCAAAAATTGTAATGACTTTGCCAACCACTGGTAATGACTTTGCCAACCACTGTTAATCACTTATCCGACATCTAAAAATGACTTTGACCAACAATCGTAATGAATTTGCCCAACAATTGTAATGACTTTGCAAACCACTGTTAATCACTTATCCGACCTCTAAAAATGACTTTGCTCAACAATTGTAATGACTTTGTCCAACAATTGTAATGACTTTGCCAACCACTGTTGATCACTTATCCGACCTCTAAAAATGACTTGCCCAATAATTGTAATGACTTTGCCAACCACTGTTAATCACTAATCCGACCACTAAAAATGACTTTGCCCAACAATTGTAATGACTTTGCCAACAACTGTTAATCACTAATCCGACCACTAAAAATTACTTTGCCCAATAATTGTTATGACTTTGCCAACCACTGTTAATCACTTATCCGACCTCTAAAAATGAATTTGGCAAACAATTGTAATGAATTTGCCCAACAATTGTAAAGACTTTGCCAACCTCTGTTAATCACCTATCCGACCTCTAAAAATGAATTTGCCCAACAATTGTAATGACTTTGACAACCACTGTTAATCACTTATCCGACCTCTAAAAATGACTTTGCCAACCACAGGTAATGACTTTGCCAACCACTTGTAATGACTTTACCAACCAGTGTTAATTGCTTATCCGACCTCTAAAATTGACTTTACCCAACAATTTAATGACTTTGCCAGCCACTGGTAATGACTTTGCCAACTACTTGTAATGACTTTGCCAACCACTGTTAATCACTTATCCGACCGCTAAAAATGACTTTGCCCAAAAATTGTAATGACTTTGCCAACCACTGGTAATGACTTTGCCAACCACTGTTAATCACTTATCCGACATCTAAAAATGACTTTGCCCAACAATTGTAATGAATTTGCCCAACAATTGTAATGACTTTGCCAACCACTGTTAATCACTTATCCGACCTCTAAAAATGACTTTGCTCAACATTTGTAATGACTTTGTCCAACAATTGTAATGACTTTGCCAACCACTGTTGATCACTTATCCGACCTCTAAAAATGACTTGCCCAATAATTGTAATGACTTTGCCAACCACTGTTAATCACTAATCCGACCACTAAAAATGACTTTGCCCAACAATTGTAATGACTTTGCCAACAACTGTTAATCACTAATCCGACCACTAAAAATTACTTTGCCCAATAATTGTTATGACTTTGCCAACCACTGTTAATCACTTATCCGACCTCTAAAAATGAATTTGGCAAACAATTGTAATGAATTTGCCCAACAATTGTAAAGACTTTGCCAACCTCTGTTAATCACCTATCCGACCTCTAAAAATGAATTTGCCCAACAATTGTAATGACTTTGACAACCACTGTTAATCACTTATCCGACCTCTAAAAATGACTTTGCCAACCACAGGTAATGACTTTGCCAACCACTTGTAATGACTTTACCAACCAGTGTTAATTGCTTATCCGACCTCTAAAATTGACTTTACCCAACAATTTAATGACTTTGCCAGCCACTGGTAATGACTTTGCCAACTACTTGTAATGACTTTGCCAACCACTGTTAATCACTTATCCGACCGCTAAAAATGACTTTGCTCAAAAATTGTAATGACTTTGCCAACCACTGGTAATGACTTTGCCAACCACTGTTAATCACTTATCCGACATCTAAAAATGACTTTGCCCAACAATTGTAATGAATTTGCCCAACAATTGTAATGACTTTGCCAACCACTGTTAATCACTTATCCGACCTCTAAAAATGACTTTGCTCAACATTTGTAATGACTTTGTCCAACAATTGTAATGACTTTGCCAACCACTGTTGATCACATATCCGACCTCTAAAAATGACTTTGTCCAACAATTGTAATGACTTTGCCAACCACTGTTGATCACATATCCGACCTCTAAAAATGACTTTGCCCAATAATTGTAATAACTTTGCCCAACAATTGTAATAACTTTGCCCAACAATTGAAATGTCTTTGCCCAACAATTGTAATGACTTTGCCCAACAATTGTAATAACTTTGCCCAACAATTGTAATAACTTTGCCCAACAATTGTAATGACTTTGCCCAACAATTGTAATGACTTTGCCCAACAATTGTAATAACTTTGCCCAACAATTGTAATGACTTTGCCCAACAATTGTAATGACTTTGCCAACCACTGTTGATCACATATCCGACCTCTAAAAATGACTTTGTCCAACAATTGTAATGACTTTGCCAACCACTGTTGATCACATATCCGACCTCTAAAAATGACTTTGCCCAATAATTGTAATTACTTTGCCAACCACTGTTAATCACTTATCCGACCTCTAAAAATGACTTTGCCAAACAATTGTAATGACTTTGCCAACCACTGTTAATCACTTATCCGACCTCTAAAAATGACTTTGCCAACCACTGGTAATGACTTTGCCAGATACTGGTAATGACTTTGCCAACCACTGTTAATTGCTTATCCGACCTCTAAAATTGACTTTACCCAACAATTTAATGACTTTGCCAGCCACTGGTAATGACTTTGCCAACCACTTGTAATGACTTTGCCAACCACTGTTAATCACTTATCCGACCGCTAAAAATGACTTTGCCCAAAAATTGTAATGACTTTGCCAACCACTGGTAATGACTTTGCCAACCACTGTTAATCACTTATCCGACATCTAAAAATGACTTTGACCAACAATCGTAATGAATTTGCCCAACAATTGTAATGACTTTGCAAACCACTGTTAATCACTTATCCGACCTCTAAAAATGACTTTGCTCAACAATTGTAATGACTTTGTCCAACAATTGTAATGACTTTGCCAACCACTGTTGATCACTTATCCGACCTCTAAAAATGACTTGCCCAATAATTGTAATGACTTTGCCAACCACTGTTAATCACTAATCCGACCACTAAAAATGACTTTGCCCAACAATTGTAATGACTTTGCCAACCACTGTTAATCACTAATCCGACCACTAAAAATTACTTTGCCCAATAATTGTTATGACTTTGCCAACCACTGTTAATCACTTATCCGACCTCTAAAAATGAATTTGCCCAACAATTGTAATGAATTTGCCCAACAATTGTAAAGACTTTGCCAACCACTGTTAATCACCTATCCGACCTCTAAAAATGAATCTGCCCAACAATTGTAATGACTTTGCCAACCTATGTTAATCACTTATCCGACCTCTAAAAATGACTTTGCCAACCACAGGTAATGACTTTGCCAACCACTTGTAATGACTTTACCAACCAGTGTTAATTGCTTATCTGACCTCTAAAATTGACTTTACCCAACAATTTAATGACTTTGCCAACCACTGTTAATCACTTATCCGACCTCTAAAAAAGACTTTGCCCAAAAATTGTAATGACTTTGCTAACCACTGGTAATGACTTTGCCCAACCACTGTAAATCACTTATCCGACCTCTAAAAATGACTTTGCCCAACAATTGTAATGAATTTGCCCAACAATAATAATGACTTTGCCCTTCAATTGTAATGACTTTGCCAACCACTGATAATGACTTTTTAACATCTGTTTATCAATTATTTGACCTCTAAAAATGACTTTGCCCAACAATTGTAATGTTTTTAGCCAACAATTGTAATGACTTTGCCAACCACTGTTGATCACTTATCCGACCTCTAAAAATAATTTTGCCCAATAATTGTAATGACTTTGCCAACCACTGTTAATCACTAATCCGACCACTAAAAATGACTTTGCCCAACAATTTTAATGACTTTGCCAACCACTGTTAATGACTTATCCGACCTCTAAAAATGAATTTGCCCAACAATTGTAATGAATTTGCCCAACAATTGTAAAGACTTTGCCAACCACTGTTAATCACTTATCCGACCTCTAAAATTGACTTTGCTCAACAATTGTAATGAATTTGCCCAACAATTGTAATGACTTTGCCAACCACTGTTAATCACTTATCAGACCTCTAAAATTGACTTTGCTCAACAATTGTAATGACTTTGCCCTTCAATTGTAATGACTTTGCCAACCACTGATAATGACTTTTTAACATCTGTTTATCAATTATCCGACCTCTAAAAATGACTTTGCCCAACAATTGTAATGTTTTTACCCAATAATTGTAATGACTTTGCCAACCACTGTTGATCACTTATCCGACCTCGAAAAATGATTTTGCCCAATAATTGTAATGACTTTGCCAACCACTGTTAATCACTAATCCGACCACTAAAAATGACTTTGCCAACCACAGGTAATGACTTTGCCAACCACTTGTAATGACTTTACCAACCAGTGTTAATTGCTTATCTGACCTCTAAAATTGACTTTACCCAACAATTTAATGACTTTGCCAACCACTGTTAATCACTTATCCGACCTCCTAAAAAAGACTTTGCCCAAAAATTGTAATGACTTTGCTAACCACTGGTAATGACTTTGCCCAACCACTGTAAATCACTTATCCGACCTCTAAAAATGACTTTGCCCAACAATTGTAATGAATTTGCCCAACAATTGTAATGACTTTGCCCTTCAATTGTAATGACTTTGCCAACCACTGATAATGACTTTTTAACATCTGTTTATCAATTATTTGACCTCTAAAAATGACTTTGCCCAACAATTGTAATGTTTTTACCCAACAATTGTAATGACTTTGCCAACCACTGTTGATCACTTATCCGACCTCTAAAAATAATTTTGCCCAATAATTGTAATGACTTTGCCAACCACTGTTAATCACTAATCCGACCACTAAAAATGACTTTGCCCAACAATTTTAATGACTTTGCCAACCACTGTTAATGACTTATCCGACCTCTAAAAATGAATTTGCCCAACAATTGTAATGAATTTGCCCAACAATTGTAAAGACTTTGCCAACCACTGTTAATCACTTATCCGACCTCTAAAATTGACTTTGCTCAACAATTGTAATGAATTTGCCCAACAATTGTAATGACTTTGCCAACCACTGTTAATCACTTATCAGACCTCTAAAATTGACTTTGCTCAACAATTGTAATGACTTTGCCCTTCAATTGTAATGACTTTGCCAACCACTGATAATGACTTTTTAACATCTGTTTATCAATTATCCGACCTCTAAAAATGACTTTGCCCAACAATTGTAATGTTTTTACCCAATAATTGTAATGACTTTGCCAACCACTGTTGATCACTTATCCGACCTCGAAAAATGATTTTGCCCAATAATTGTAATGACTTTGCCAACCACTGTTAATCACTAATCCGACCACTAAAAATGACTTTGCCCAACAATTTTAATGACTTTGCCAACCACTGTTAATCACTAATCCGACCACTAAAAATTACTTTGCCCAACAATTGTAATGACTTTGCCAACCACTGTTAATGACTTATCCGACCTCTAAAAATGAATTTGCCCAACAATTATAATGAATTTGCCCAACAATTGTAATGACTTTGCCAACCACTGTTAATCACTTATCCGACCTCTAAAATTGACTTTGCTCAACAATTGTAATGACTTTGCCCTTCAATTGTAATGACTTTGCCAACCACTGATAATGACTTTTTAACATCTGTTTATCAATTATCCGACCTCTAAAAATGACTTTGCCCAACAATTGTAATGTTTTTACCCAATAATTGTAATGACTTTGCCAACCAGTGTTAATTGCTTATCTGACCTCTAAAATTGACTTTACCCAACAATTTAATGACTTTGCCAACCACTGTTAATCACTTATCCGACCTCTAAAAAAGACTTTGCCCAAAAATTGTAATGACTTTGCCAACCACTGTTAATCACTAATCCGACCACTAAAAATTACTTTGCCCAACAATTGTAATGACTTTGCCAACCACTGTTAATGACTTATCCGACCTCTAAAAATGAATTTGCCCAACAATTATAATGAATTTGCCCAACAATTGTAATGACTTTGCCAACCACTGTTAATCACTTATCCGACCTCTAAAATTGTCTTTGCTCAACAATTGTAATGACTTTGCCCTTCAATTGTAATGACTTTGCCAACCACTGATAATGACTTTTTAACATCTGTTTATCAATTATCCGACCTCTAAAAATGACTTTGCCCAACAATTGTAATGTTTTTACCCAACAATTGTAATGACTTTGCCAACCACTGTTGATCACTTATCCGACCTCGAAAAATGATTTTGCCCAATAATTGTAATGACTTTGCCAACCACTGTTAATCACTAATCCGACCACTAAAAATGACTTTGTCCAACAATTGTAATGACTTTGCCAACCACTGTTGATCACATATCCGACCTCTAAAAATGACTTTGCCCAATAATTGTAATTACTTTGCCAACCACTGTTAATCACTAATCCGACCACTAAAAATGACTTTGCCCAACAATTGTAATGACTTTGCCAACCACTGTTAATCACTAATCCGACCACTAATAATTACTTTGCCCAATAATTGTTATGACTTTGCCAACCACTGTTAATCACTTATCCGACCTCTAAAAATGAATTTGCCCAACAATTGTAATGAATTTGCCCAACAATTGTAAAGACTTTGCCAACCACTGTTAATCACCTATCCGACCTCTAAAAATGAATCTGCCCAACAATTGTAATGACTTTGCCAACCTATGTTAATCACTTATCCGACCTCTAAAAATGACTTTGCCAACCACAGGTAATGACTTTGCCAACCACTTGTAATGACTTTACCAACCAGTGTTAATTGCTTATCTGACCTCTAAAATTGACTTTACCCAACAATTTAATGACTTTGCCAACCACTGTTAATCACTTATCCGACCTCTAAAAAAGACTTTGCCCAAAAATTGTAATGACTTTGCTAACCACTGGTAATGACTTTGCCCAACCACTGTAAATCACTTATCCGACCTCTAAAAATGACTTTGCCCAACAATTGTAATGAATTTGCCCAACAATTGTAATGACTTTGCCCTTCAATTGTAATGACTTTGCCAACCACTGATAATGACTTTTTAACATCTGTTTATCAATTATTTGACCTCTAAAAATGACTTTGCCCAACAATTGTAATGTTTTTACCAAACAATTGTAATGACTTTGCCAACCACTGTTGATCACTTATCCGACCTCTAAAAATAATTTTGCCCAATAATTGTAATGACTTTGCCAACCACTGTTAATCACTAATCCGACCACTAAAAATGACTTTGCCCAACAATTTTAATGACTTTGCCAACCACTGTTAATGACTTATCCGACCTCTAAAAATGAATTTGCCCAACAATTGTAATGAATTTGCCCAACAATTGTAAAGACTTTGCCAACCACTGTTAATCACTTATCCGACCTTTAAAATTGACTTTGCTCAACAATTGTAATGAATTTGCCCAACAATTGTAATGACTTTGCCAACCACTGTTAATCACTTATCAGACCTCTAAAATTGACTTTGCTCAACAATTGTAATGACTTTGCCCTTCAATTGTAATGACTTTGCCAACCACTGATAATGACTTTTAACATCTGTTTATCAATTATCCGACCTCTAAAAATGACTTTGCCCAACAATTGTAATGTTTTTACCCAATAATTGTAATGACTTTGCCAACCACTGTTGATCACTTATCCGACCTCGAAAAATGATTTTGCCCAATAATTGTAATGACTTTGCCAACCACTGTTAATCACTAATCCGACCACTAAAAATGACTTTGCCCAACAATTTTAATGACTTTGCCAACCACTGTTAATCACTAATCCGACCACTAAAAATTACTTTGCCCAACAATTGTAATGACTTTGCCAACCACTGTTAATGACTTATCCGACCTCTTAAAATGAATTTGCCCAACAATTATAATGAATTTGCCCAACAATTTTAATGACTTTGCCAACCACTGTTAATCACTTATCCGACCTCTAAAATTGTCTTTGCTCAACAATTGTAATGACTTTGCCCTTCAATTGTAATGACTTTGCCAACCACTGATAATGACTTTTTAACATCTGTTTATCAATTATCCGACCTCTAAAAATGACTTTGCCCAACAATTGTAATGTTTTTACCCAACAATTGTAATGACTTTGCCAACCACTGTTGATCACTTATCCGACCTCGAAAAATGATTTTGCCCAATAATTGTAATGACTTTGCCAACCACTGTTAATCACTAATCCGACCACTAAAAATGACTTTGCCCAACAATTTTAATGACTTTGCCAACCACTGTTAATCACTAATCCGACCACTAAAAATTACTTTGCCCAACAATTGTAATGACTTTGCCAACCACTGTTAATGACTTATCCGACCTCTAAAAATGAATTTGCCCAACAATTATAATGAATTTGCCCAACAATTGTAATGACTTTGCCAACCACTGTTAATCACTTATCCGACCTCTAAAATTGTCTTTGCTCAACAATTGTAATGACTTTGCCCTTCAATTGTAATGACTTTGCCAACCACTGATAATGACTTTTTAACATCTGTTTATCAATTATCCGACCTCTAAAAATGACTTTGCCCAACAATTGTAATGTTTTTACCCAACAATTGTAATGACTTTGCCAACCACTGTTGATCACTTATCCGACCTCTAAAAATGATTTTGCCCAATAATTGTAATGACTTTGCCAACCACTGTTAATCACTAATCCGACCACTAAAAATGACTTTGCCCAACAATTTTAATGACTTTGCCAACCACTGTTAATCACTAATCCGACCACTAAAAATTACTTTGCCCAACAATTGTAATGACTTTGCCAACCACTGTTAATCACTTATCCGACCGCTAAAAATGACTTTGCCCAAAAATTGAAATGACTTTGCCAACCACAGTTAATCACTTATCCGACCGCTAAAAATGACTTTACCCAACAATTGTAATGACTTTGCCAACCACTGTTAATCACTTATCCGACCTCTAAAAATGACTTAGCCCAACAATTGTAATGTTTTTACCCAACAATTGTAATGACTTTGCCAACCACTGTTAATCACTAATCCGACACCTAAAAATGACTTTGCCAACCATTGGTAATGACTTTGCCAATTACTGGTAATGACTTTGCCAACCACTGTTAATTGCTTTTCCGACCTCTAAAATTGACTTTACCCAACAATTTAATGACTTTGCCAGCCACTGGTAATGACTTTGCCAACCACTTGTAATGACTTTGCCAACCACTGTTAATCACTTATCCGACCGCTAATAATGACTTTGCCCAAAAATTGTAATGACTTTGCCAACCACTGGTAATGACTTTGCCAACCACTTGTAATGACTTTGCCAACCACTGTTAATCACTAATCCGACCACTAAAAATGACTTTGCCCAAAATTGTAATGACTTTGCCAACCACAGTTAATCACTTATCCGACCGCTAAAAATGACTTTACCCAACAATTGTAATGACTTTGCCAACCACTGTTAATCACTTATCCGACCTCTAAAAATGACTTAGCCCAACAATTGTAATGTTTTTACTCAACAATTGTAATGACTTTGCCAACCACTGTTAATCACTAATCCGACACCTAAAAATGAGTTTGCCAACCACTGGTAATGACTTTGCCAATTACTGGTAATGACTTTGCCAACCACTGTTAATTGCTTTTCCGACCTCTAAAATTGACTTTACCCAACAATTTAATGACTTTGCCAGCCACTGGTAATGACTTTGCCAACCACTTGTAATGACTTTGCCAACCACTGTTAATCACTTATCCGACCGCTAAAAATGACTTTGCCCAAAAATTGTAATGACTTTGCCAACCACTGGTAATGACTTTGCCAACCACTTGTAATGACTTTGCCAACCACTGTTAATCACTAATCCGACCACTAAAAATGACTTTGCCCAAAAATTGTAATGACTTTGCCAACCACAGTTAATCACTTATCCGACCGCTAAAAATGACTTTACCCAACAATTGTAATGACTTTGCCAACCACTGTTAATCACTTATCCGACCTCTAAAAATGACTTAGCCCAACAATTGTAATGTTTTTACCCAACAATTGTAATGACTTTGCCAACCACTGTTAATCACTAATCCGACACCTAAAAATGACTTTGCCAACCACTGGTAATGACTTTGCCAATTACTGGTAATGACTTTGCCAACCACTGTTAATCACTTATCCGACCTCTAAAAATGACTTAGCCCAACAATTGTAATGTTTTTACCCAACAATTGTAATGACTTTGCCAACCACTGTTAATCACTAATCCGACACCTAAAAATGACTTTGCCAACCACTGGTAATGACTTTGCCAATTACTGGTAATGACTTTGCCAACCACTGTTAATCACTAATCCGACCACTAAAAATGACTTTGCCCAAAAATTGTAATGACTTTGCCAACCACAGTTAATCACTTATCCGACCGCTAAAAATGACTTTACCCAACAATTGTAATGACTTTGCCAACCACTGTTAATCACTTATCCGACCTCTAAAAATGACTTAGCCCAACAATTGTAATGTTTTTACCCAACAATTGTAATGACTTTGCCAACCACTGTTAATCACTTATCCGACACCTAAAAATGACTTTGCCAACCACTTGTAATGACTTTGCCAACCACTGTTAATCACTAATCCGACCACTAAAAATGACTTTGCCCAAAAATTGTAATGACTTTGCCAACCACAGTTAATCACTTATCCGACCGCTAAAAATGACTTTACCCAACAATTGTAATGACTTTGCCAACCACTGTTAATCACTTATCCGACCTCTAAAAATGACTTTGCCAACCACAGGTAATGACTTTGCCAACCACTTGTAATGACTTTACCAACCAGTGTTAATTGCTTATCCGACCTCTAAAATTGACTTTACCCAACAATTTAATGACTTTGCCAGCCACTGGTAATGACTTTGCCAACCACTTGTAATGACTTTGCCAACCACTGTTAATCACTTATCCGACCGCTAAAAATGACTTTGCCCAAAAATTGTAATGACTTTGCCAACCACTGGTAATGACTTTGCCAACCACTGTTAATCACTTATCCGACATCTAAAAATGACTTTGCCCAACAATTGTAATGAATTTGCCCAACAATTGTAATGACTTTGCCAACCACTGTTAATCACTTATCCGACCTCTAAAAATGACTTTGCTCAACAATTGTAATGACTTTGTCCAACAATTGTAATGACTTTGCCAACCACTGTTGATCACATATCCGACCTCTAAAAATGACTTTGCCCAATAATTGTAATGACTTTGCCAACCATTGTTAATCACTAATCCGACCACTAAAAATGACTTTGCCCAACAATTGTAATGACTTTGCCAACCACTGTTAATCACTAATCCGACCACTAAAAATTACTTTGCCCAATAATTGTTATGACTTTGCCAACCACTTTTAATCACTTATCCGACCTCTAAAAATGAATTTGCCCAACAATTGTAATGAATTTGCCCAACAATTGTAAAGACTTTGCCAACCACTGTTAATCACCTATCCGACCTCTAAAAATGAATCTGCCCAACAATTGTAATGACTTTGCCAACCTATGTTAATCACTTATCCGACCTCTAAAAATGACTTTGCCAACCACAGGTAATGACTTTTCCAACCACTTGTAATGACTTTACCAACCAGTGTTAATTGCTTATCCGACCTCTAAAATTGACTTTACCCAACAATTTAATGACTTTGCCAACCACTGTTAATCACTTATCCGATCTCTAAAAAAGACTTTGCCTAAAAATTGTAATGACTTTGCTAACCACTGGTAATGACTTTGCCCAACCACTGTAAATCACTTATCCGACCTCTAAAAATGACTTTGCCCAACAATTGTAATGAATTTGCCCAACAATTGTAATGACTTTGCCAACCACTGTTAATCACTTATCCGACCTCTAAAATTGACTTTGCTCAACAATTGTAATGACTTTGCCCTTCAATTGTAATGACTTTGCCAACCACTGATAATGACTTTTTAACATCTGTTTATCAATTATTTGACCTCTAAAAATGACTTTGCCCAACAATTGTAATGTTTTTACCCAACAATTGTAATGACTTTGCCAACCACTGTTGATCACTTATCCGACCTCTAAAAATGATTTTGCCCAATAATTGTAATGACTTTGCCAACCACTGTTAATCACTAATCCGACCACTAAAAATGACTTTGCCCAACAATTTTAATGACTTTGCCAACCACTGTTAATGACTTATCCGACCTCTAAAAATGAATTTGCCCAACAATTGTAATGAATTTGCCCAACAATTGTAAAGACTTTGCCAACCACTGTAAATCACTTATCCGACCTCTAAAATTGACTTTGCTCAACAATTGTAATGAATTTGCCCAATAATTGTAATGACTTTGCCAACCACTGTTAATCACTAATCCGACCACTAAAAATGACTTTGCCCAACAATTTTAATGACTTTGCCAACCACTGTTAATGACTTATCCGACCTCTAAAAATGAATTTGCCCAACAATTGAAATGAATTTGCCCAACAATTGTAAAGACTTTGCCAACCACTGTAAATCACTTATCCGACCTCTAAAATTGACTTTGCTCAACAATTGTAATGACTTTGCCCTTCAATTGTAATGACTTTGCCAACCACTGACAATGACTTTTTAACATCTGTTTATCAATTATCCGACCTCTAAAAATGACTTTGCCCAACAATTGTAATGTTTTTACCCAACAATTGTAATGACTTTGCCAACCACTGTTGATCACTTATCCGACCTCGAAAAATGATTTTGCCCAATAATTGTAATGACTTTGCCAACCACTGTTAATCACTAATCCGACCACTAAAAATGACTTTGCCCAACAATTTTAATGACTTTGCCAACCACTGTTAATCACTAATCCGACCACTAAAAATTACTTTGCCCAACAATTGTAATGACTTTGCCAACCACTGTTAATGACTTATCCGACCTCTAAAAATGAATTTGCCCAACAATTGTAATGAATTTGCCCAACAATTGTAATGACTTTGCCAACCACTGTTAATCACTTATCCGACCTCTAAAATTGTCTTTGCTCAACAATTGTAATGACTTTGCCCTTCAATTGTAATGACTTTGCCAACCACTGATAATGACTTTTTAACATCTGTTTATCAATTATCCGACCTCTAAAAATGACTTTGCCCAACAATTGTAATGTTTTTACCCAACAATTGTAATGACTTTGCCAACCACTGTTGATCACTTATCCGACCTCTAAAAATGATTTTGCCCAATAATTGTAATGACTTTGCCAACCACTGTTAATCACTAATCCGACCACTAAAAATGACTTTGCCCAACAATTTTAATGACTTTGCCAACCACTGTTAATCACTAATCCGACCACTAAAAATTACTTTGCCCAACAATTGTAATGACTTTGCCAACCACTGTTAATCACTTATCCGACCGCTAAAAATGACTTTGCCCAAAAATTGTAATGACTTTGCCAACCACAGTTAATCACTTATCCGACCGCTAAAAATGACTTTACCCAACAATTGTAATGACTTTGCCAACCACTGTTAATCACTTATCCGACCTCTAAAAATGACTTAGCCCAACAATTGTAATGTTTTTACCCAACAATTGTAATGACTTTGCCAACCACTGTTAATCACTAATCCGACACCTAAAAATGACTTTGCCAACCACTGGTAATGACTTTGCCAATTACTGGTAATGACTTTGCCAACCACTGTTAATTGCTTTTCCGACCTCTAAAATTGACTTTACCCAACAATTTAATGACTTTGCCAGCCACTGGTAATGACTTTGCCAACCACTTGTAATGACTTTGCCAACCACTGTTAATCACTTATCCGACCGCTAAAAATGACTTTGCCCAAAAATTGTAATGACTTTGCCAACCACTGGTAATGACTTTGCCAACCACTTGTAATGACTTTGCCAACCACTGTTAATCACTAATCCGACCACTAAAAATGACTTTGCCCAAAAATTGTAATGACTTTGCCAACCACAGTTAATCACTTATCCGACCGCTAAAAATGACTTAACCCAACAATTGTAATGACTTTGCCAACCACTGTTAATCACTTATCCGACCTCTAAAAATGACTTAGCCCAACAATTGTAATGTTTTTACCCAACAATTGTAATGACTTTGCCAACCACTGTTAATCACTAATCCGACACCTAAAAATGACTTTGCCAACCACTGGTAATGACTTTGCCAATTACTGGTAATGACTTTGCCAACCACTGTTAATCACTAATCCGACCACTAAAAATGACTTTGCCCAAAAATTGTAATGACTTTGCCAACCACTGTTAATCACTAATCCGACCACTAAAAATGACTTTGCCCAAAAATTGTAATGACTTTGCCAACCACAGTTAATCACTTATCCGACCGCTAAAAATGACTTTACCCAACAATTGTAATGACTTTGCCAACCACTGTAAATCACTTATCCGACCTCTAAAAATGACTAAGCCCAACAATTGTAATGTTTTTACCCAACAATTGTAATGACTTTGCCAACCACTGTTAATCACTTATCCGACACCTAAAAATGACTTTGCCAACCACTGGTAATGACTTTGCCAATTACTGGTAATGACTTTGCCAACCACTGTTAATTGCTTTTCCGACCTCTAAAATTGACTTTACCCAACAATTGAATGACTTTGCCAGCCACTGGTAATGACTTTGCCAACCACTTGTAATGACTTTGCCAACCACTGTTAATCACTTATCCGACCGCTAAAAATGACTTTGCCCAAAAATTGTAATGACTTTGCCAACCACTGGTAATGACTATGCCAACCACTTGTAATGACTTTGCCAACCACTGTTAATCACTAATCCGACCACTAAAAATTACTTTGCCCAACAATTGTAATGACTTTGCCAACCACTGTTAATCACTTATCCGACCTCTAAAAATCACTTTGCCCAACAATTGTAACGACTTTGCCCAACAATTGTAGTAACTTTGCCAACCACTGTTAATCACTTATCCGACCTCTTAAAATGACTTTGCCCAACAATTGTAATGACTTTGCCAACCACTGTTAATCACTTATCCGACCCTTAAAAATGACAGTGCCCAACAATTGTAATGACTTTGCACAACAATTGTAATGACTTTGCCAACCACTGATAATGACTTTGCAAACATCTGTTAATCAATTACCCGACCTCTAAAAATGACTTAGCCCAACAATTGTAATGTTTTTACCCAACAATTGTAATGACTTTGCCAACCACTGTTAATCACTAATCCGACCACTAAAAATTACTTTGCCCAACAATTGTAATGACTTTGCCAACCACAGTTAATCACTTATCCGACCGCTAAAAATGACTTTACCTTACTATTGTAATGACTCTGCCAACCACTGTTAATCACTTATCCAAACTCTAAAAATCACTTTGCCCAACAATTGTAACGACTTTGCCCAACAATTGTAACGACTTTGCCAACCACTGTTAATCACTTATCCGACCGCTAAAAATGACTTTGCCCAACAATTGTAATGAATTTGCCCAACATTTGTAATGACTTTGCCAACCACTGTTAATCACTTATCCGACCTCTAAAAATGACTTTGCCCAACAATTGTAATGAATTTGCCCAACAATTGTAATGACTTTGCCAACCACTGATAATGACTTTGCAAACATCTGTTAATCAATTATCCGACCTCTAAAAATGACTTTGCCTAACAATTGGAATGAATTTGCCCAACAATTGTAATGACTTTGCCAACCACTGTTAATCACTTATCCGACCTCTAAAAATGACTTTGCCCAACAATTGTAATGACTTTGCACAACAATTGTAATGACTTTGCCAACCACTGATAATGACTTTGCAAACATCTGTTAATCAATTATCCGACCTCTAAAAATGACTTTGCCCAACAATTGTAACGACTTTGCCCGACAATTGTAATAACTTTGCCAACCACTGTAAATCACTTATCCGACCTCTAAAAATGACTTTGCCCAACAATTGTAATGACTTTGCCGACCACTGTTAATCACTTATCCGACCTCTAAAAATGACTTTGCCCAATAATTGTAATGACTTTGCCAACCACTGTTAATCACTAATCCGACCACTAAAAATGACTTTGCCCAACAATTGTAATGACTTTGCCAACCACTGTTAATCACTAATCCGACCACTAAAAATGAATTTGCCCAACAATTGTAATGAATTTGCCCAACAATTGTAAAGACTTTGCCAACCACTGTTAATCACCTATCCGACCTCTAAAAATGAATTTGCCCAACAATTGTAATGACTTTGCCAACCACTGTTAATCACTTATCCGACCTCTAAAAATGACTTTGCCAACCACAGGTAATGACTTTGCCAACCACTTGTAATGACTTTACCAACCAGTGTTAATTGCTTATCCGACCTCTAAAAATGACTTTGCCTAACAATTGTAATGAATTTGCCCAACAATTGTAATGACTTTGCCAACCACTGTTAATCACTTATCCGACCTCTAAAAATGACTTTGCCCAACAATTGTAATGACTTTGCCGACCACTGTTAATCACTTATCCGACCTCTAAAAATGACTTTGCCCAATAATTGTAATGACTTTGCCAACCACTGTTAATCACTAATCCGACCACTAAAAATGACTTTGCCCAACAATTGTAATGACTTTGCCAACCACTGTTAATCACTAATCCGACCACTAAAAATGAATTTGCCCAACAATTGTAATGAATTTGCCCAACAATTGTAAAGACTTTGCCAACCACTGTTAATCACCTATCCGACCTCTAAAAATGAATTTGCCCAACAATTGTAATGACTTTGCCAACCACTGTTAATCACTTATCCGACCTCTAAAAATGACTTTGCCAACCACAGGTAATGACTTTGCCAACCACTTGTAATGACTTTACCAACCAGTGTTAATTGCTTATCCGACCTCTAAAAATGACTTTGCCTAACAATTGTAATGAATTTGCCCAACAATTGTAATGACTTTGCCAACCACTGTTAATCACTTATCCGACCTCTAAAAATGACTTTGCCCAACAATTGTAATGACTTTGCCAACCACTGTTAATCACTAATCCGACCACTAAAAATGAATTTGCCCAACAATTGTAATGAATTTGCCCAACAATTGTAAAGACTTTGCCAACCACTGTTAATCACCTATCCGACCTCTAAAAATGAATTTGCCCAACAATTGTAATGACTTTGCCAACCACTGTTAATCACTTATCCGACCTCTAAAAATGACTTTGCCAACCACAGGTAATGACTTTGCCAACCACTTGTAATGACTTTACCAACCAGTGTTAATTGCTTATCCGACCTCTAAAAATGACTTTGCCTAACAATTGTAATGAATTTGCCCAACAATTGTAATGACTTTGCCAACCACTGTTAATCACTTATCCGACCTCTAAAAATGACTTTGCCCAACAATTGTAATGACTTTGCCGACCACTGTTAATCACTTATCCGACCTCTAAAAATGACTTTGCCCAATAATTGTAATGACTTTGCCAACCACTGTTAATCACTAATCCGACCACTAAAAATGACTTTGCCCAACAATAGTAATGACTTTGCCAACCACTGTTAATCACTAATCCGACCACTAAAAATGAATTTGCCCAACAATTGTAATGAATTTGCCCAACAATTGTAAAGACTTTGCCAACCACTGTTAATCACCTATCCGACCTCTAAAAATGAATTTGCCCAACAATTGTAATGACTTTGCCAACCACTGTTAATCACTTATCCGACCTCTAAAAATGACTTTGCCAACCACAGGTAATGACTTTGCCAACCACTTGTAATGACTTTACCAACCAGTGTTAATTGCTTATCCGACCTCTAAAAATGACTTTGCCTAACAATTGTAATGAATTTGCCCAACAATTGTAATGACTTTGCCAACCACTGTTAATCACTTATTCGACCTCTAAAAATGACTTTGCCCAACAATTGTAATGACTTTGCACAACAATTGTAATGACTTTGCCAACCACTGATAATGACTTTGCAAACATCTGTTAATCAATTACCCGAACTCTAAAAATGACTTAGCCCAACAATTGTAATGTTTTTACCCAACAATTGTAATGACTTTGCCAACCACTGTTAATCACTAATCCGACTACTAAAAATTACTTTGCCCAACAATTGTAATGACTTTGCCAACCACAGTTAATCACTTATCCGACCGCTAAAAATGACTTTACCTTACTATTGTAATGACTTTGCCAACCACTGTTAATCACTTATCCGACCTCTAAAAATGACTTTGCCCAACAATTGAAATGACTTTGCCGACCACTGTTAATCACTTATCCGACCTCTAAAAATGACTTTGCCCAACAATTGTAATGACTTTGCCAACCACTGTTAATGACTAATCCGACCACTAAAAATTACTTTGCCCAACAATTGTAATGACTTTGCCAACCACAGTTAATCACTTATCCGACCGCTAAAAATGACTTTACCTAACAATTGTAATGACTTTGCCAACCACTGTTAATCACTTATCCAAACTCTAAAAATCACTTTGCCCAACAATTGTAACGACTTTGCCCAACAATTGTAACGACTTTGCCAACCACTGTTAATCACTTATCCGACCGCTAAAAATGACTTTGCCCAACAATTGTAATGAACTTGCCCAACATTTGTAATGACTTTGCCAACCACTGTTAATCACTTATCCGACCTCTAAAAATGACTTTGCCCAACAATTGTAATGAATTTGCCCAACAATTGTAATGACTTTGCCAACCACTGATAATGACTTTGCAAACATCTGTTAATCAATTATCCGACCTCTAAAAATGACTTAGCCCAACAATTGTAATGTTTTTACCCAACAATTGTAATGACTTTGCCAACCACTGTTGATCACTTATCCGACCTCTAAAAATGACTTTGCCTAACAATTGTAATGAATTTGCCCAACAATTGTAATGACTTTGCCAACCAGTGTTAATTGCTTATCCGACCTCTAAAAATGACTTTGCCTAACAATTGTAATGAATTTGCCCAACAATTGTAATGACTTTGCCAACCACTGTTAATCACTTATCCGACCTCTAAAAATGACTTTGCCAAACAATTGTAATGACTTTGCCGACCACTGTTAATCACTTATCCGACCTCTAAAAATGACTTTGCCCAATTATTGTAATGACTTTGCCAACCACTGTTAATCACTAATCCGACCACTA
Organism: Brachionus asplanchnoidis; assembly: GCA_025491095.1. Classification (NCBI taxonomy): domain Eukaryota; kingdom Metazoa; phylum Rotifera; class Eurotatoria; order Ploima; family Brachionidae; genus Brachionus; species Brachionus asplanchnoidis. The sequence continues at coordinate 275,741 of JAILYF010000062.1, forward strand.
AAAATGACTTTGCCCAACAATTGTAATGACTTTGCCAACCAGTGTTAATCACTAATCCAACCACTAAAAATGAATTTGCCCAACAATTGTAATGAATTTGCCCAACAATTGTAAAGACTTTGCCAACCACTGTTAATCACCTATCCGACCTCTAAAAATGAATTTGCCCAACAATTGTAATGACTTTGCCAACCACTGTTAATCACTTATCCGACCTCTAAAAATGACTTTGCCAACCACAGGTAATGACTTTGCCAACCACTTGTAATGACTTTACCAACCAGTGTTAATTGCTTATCCGACCTCTAAAAATGACTTTGCCTAACAATTGTAATGAATTTGCCCAACAATTGTAATGACTTTGCCAACCACTGTTAATCACTTATCCGACCTCTAAAAATGACTTTGCCCAACAATTGTAATGACTTTGCCGACCACTGTTAATCACTTATTCGACCTCTAAAAATGACTTTGCCCAATAATTGTAATGACTTTGCCAACCACTGTTAATAACTAATCCGACCACTAAAAATGACTTTGCCAACCACTTGTAATGACTTTACCAACCAGTGTTAATTGCTTATCCGACCTCTAAAAATGACTTTGCCTAACAATTGTAATGAATTTGCCCAACAATTGTAATGACTTTGCCAACCACTGTTAATCACTTATCCGACCTCTAAAAATGACTTTGCCCAACAATTGTAATGACTTTGCCGACCACTGTTAATCACTTATTCGACCTCTAAAAATGACTTTGCCAACCACAGGTAATGACTTTGCCAACCACTTGTAATGACTTTACCAACCAGTGTTAATTGCTTACCCGACCTCTAAAAATGACTTTGCCTAACAATTGTAATGAATTTGCCCAACATTTGTAATGACTTTGCCAACCACTGTTAATCACTTATCCGACCTCTAAAAATGACTTTGCCCAACAATTGTAATGACTTTGCACAACAATTGTAATGACTTTGCCAACCACTGATAATGACTTTGCAAACATCTGTTAATCAATTATCCGACCTCTAAAAATGACTTTGCCCAACAATTGTAACGACTTTGCCCAACAATTGTAATAACTTTGCCAACCACTGTAAATCACTTATCCGACCTCTAAAAATGACTTTGCCCAACAATTGTAATGACTTTGCCGACCACTGTTAATCACTTATCCGACCTCTAAAATGACTTTGCCCAATAATTGTAATGACTTTGCCAACCACTGTTAATCACTTATCCGACCTCTAAAAATGACTTTGCCCAACAGTTGTAATGACTTTGCCAACCACTGTTAATGACTAATCCGACCACTAAAAATTACTTTGCCCAACAATTGTAATGACTTTGCCAACCACAGTTAATCACTTATCCGACCGCTAAAAATGACTTTACCTAACAATTGTAATGACTTTGCCAACCACTGTTAATCACTTATCCAAACTCTAAAAATCACTTTGCCCAACAATTGTAACGACTTTGCCCAACAATTGTAACGACTTTGCCAACCACTGTTAATCACTTATCCGACCGCTAAAAATGACTTTGCCCAACAATTGTAATGAATTTGCCCAACATTTGTAATGACTTTGCCAACCACTGTTAATCACTTATCCGACCTCTAAAAATGACTTTGCCCAACAATTGTAATGAATTTGCCCAACAATTGTAATGACTTTGCCAACCACTGATAATGACCTTGCAAACATCTGTTAATCAATTATCCGACCTCTAAAAATGACTTAGCCCAACAATTGTAATGTTTTTACCCAACAATTGTAATGACTTTGCCAACCACTGTTGATCACTTATCCGACCTCTAAAAATGACTTTGCCTAACAATTGAAATGAATTTGCCCAACAATTGTAATGACTTTGCCAACCACTGTTAATCACTTATCCGACCTCTAAAAATGACTTTGCCCAACAATTGTAATGACTTTGCACAACAATTGTAATGACTTTGCCAACCACTGATAATGACTTTGCAAACATCTGTTAATCAATTATCCGACCTCCAAAAATGACTTTGCCCAACAATTGTAACGACTTTGCCCAACAATTGTAATGACTTTGCCGACCACTGTTAATCACTTATCCGACCTCTAAAAATGACTTTGCCCAATAATTGTAATGACTTTGCCAACCACTGTTAATCACTAATCCGACCACTAAAAATGACTTTGCCCAACAATTGTAATGACTTTGCCAACCACTGTTAATCACTAATCCGACCACTAAAAATGAATTTGCCCAACAATTGTAATGAATTTGCCCAACAATTGTAAAGACTTTGCCAACCACTGTTAATCACCTATCCGACCTCTAAAAATGAATTTGCCCAACAATTGTAATGACTTTGCCAACCACTGTTAATCACTTATCCGACCTCTAAAAATGACTTTACCCAACAATTTAATGACTTTGCCAACCACTGTTAATCACTTATCCGACCTCTAAAAAGACTTTGCCCAAAAATTGTAATGACTTTGCTAACCACTGGTAATGACTTTGCCCAACCACTGTAAATCACTTATCCGACCTCTAAAAATGACTTTGCCCAACAATTGTAATGAATTTGCCCAACAATTGTAATGACTTTGCCAACCACTGTTAATCACTTATCCGACATCTAAAAATGACTTTGCCCAACAATTGTAATGAATTTGCCCAACAATTGTAATGACTTTGCCAACCACTGTTAATCACTTATCCGACCTCTAAAAATGACTTTGCTCAACAATTGTAATGACTTTGTCCAACAATTGTAATGACTTTGCCAACCACTGTTGATCACTTATCCGACCTCTAAAAATGACTTTGCCCAATAATTGTAATGACTTTGCCAACCACTGTTAATCACTAATCCGACCACTAAAAATGACTTTGCCCAACAATTGTAATGACTTTGCCAACCACTGTTAATCACTAATCCGACCACTAAAAATTACTTTGCCCAATAATTGTTATGACTTTGCCAACCACTGTTAATCACTTATCCGACCTCTAAAAATGAATTTGCCCAACAATTGTAATGAATTTGCCCAACAATTGTAAAGACTTTGCCAACCACTGTTAATCACCTATCCGACCTCTAAAAATGAATTTGCCCAACAATTGTAATGACTTTGCCAACCACTGTTAATCACTTATCCGACCTCTAAAAATGACTTTGCCAACCACAGGTAATGACTTTGCCAACCACTTGTAATGACTTTACCAACCAGTGTTAATTGCTTATCCGACCTCTAAAATTGACTTTACCCAACAATTTAATGACTTTGCCAACCACTGTTAATCACTTATCCGACCTCTAAAAAAGACTTTGCCCAAAAATTGTAATGACTTTGCTAACCACTGGTAATGACTTTGCCCAACCACTGTAAATCATTATCCGACCTCTAAAAATGACTTTGCCCAACAATTGTAATGAATTTGCCCAACAATTGTAATGACTTTGCCAACCACTCTTAATCACTTATCCGACCTCTAAAATTGACTTTGCTCAACAATTGTAATGACTTTGCCCTTCAATTGTAATGACTTTGCCAACCACTGATAATGACTTTTTAACATCTGTTTATCAATTATCCGACCACTAAAAATGACTTTGCCCAACAATTGTAATGTTTTTACCCAACAATTGTAATGACTTTGCCAACCACTGTTGATCACTTATCCGACCTCTAAAAATGATTTTGCCCAATAATTGTAATGACTTTGCCAACCACTTTTAATCACTAATCCGACCTCTAAAAATGACTTTGCCCAACAATTGTAATGAATTTGCCCAACAATTGTAAAGACTTTGCCAACCACTGTTAATCACCTATCCGACCTCTAAAAATGAATTTGCCCAACAATTGTAATGACTTTGCCAACCAATGTTAATCACTTATCCGACCTCTAAAAATGACTTTGCCAACCACAGGTAATGACTTTGCCAACCACTTGTAATGACTTTACCAACCAGTGTTAATTGCTTATCCGACCTCTAAAATTGTCTTTACCCAACAATTTAATGACTTTGCCCTTCAATTGTAATGACTTTGCCAACCACTGATAATGACTTTTTAACATCTGTTTATCAATTATCCGACCTCTAAAAATGACTTTGCCCAACAATTGTAATGTTTTTACCCAACAATTGTAATGACTTTGCCCTTCAATTGTAATGACTTTGCCAACCACAGGTAATGACTTTGCCAACCACTTGTAATGACTTTACAAACCAGTGTTAATTGCTTATCCGACCTCTAAAATTGTCTTTACCCAACAATTGTAATGACTTTGCCCTTCAATTGTAATGACTTTGCCAACCACTGATAATGACTTTTTAACATCTGTTTATCATTTATCCGACCACTAAAAATGACTTTGCCCAACAATTGTAATGTTTTTACCCAACAATTGTAATGACTTTGCCAACCACTGTTGATCACTTATCCGACCTCTAAAAATGATTTTGCCCAATAATTGTAATGACTTTGCCAACCACTTTTAATCACTAATCCGACCTCTAAAAATGACTTTGCCCAACAATTGTAATGAATTTGCCCATCAATTGTAAAGACTTTGCCAACCACTGTTAATCACCTATCCGACCTCTAAAAATGAATTTGCCCAACAATTGTAATGACTTTGCCAATCACTGTTAATCACTTATCCGACCTCTAAAAATGACTTTGCCAACCACAGGTAATGACTTTGCCAACCACTTGTAATGACTTTACCAACCAGTGTTAATTGCTTATCCGACCTCTAAAATTGTCTTTACCCAACAATTTAATGACTTTGCCCTTCAATTGTAATGACTTTGCCAACCACTGATAATGACTATTTAACATCTGTTTATCAATTATCCGACCTCTAAAAATGACTTTGCCCAACAATTGTAATGTTTTTACCCAACAATTGTAATGACTTTGCCAACCACTGTTGATCACTTATCCGACCTCTAAAAATGATTTTGCCAAATAATTGTAATGACTTTGCCAACCACTGTTAATCACTAATCCGACCTCTAAAAATGACTTTGCCCAACAATTGTAATGAATTTGCCCAACAATTGTAAAGACTTTGCCAACCACTGTTAATCACCTATCCGACCTCTAAAAATGAATTTGCCCAACAATTGTAATGACTTTGCCAACCACTGTTAATCACTTATCCGACCTCTAAAAATGACTTTGCCAACCACAGGTAATGACTTTGCCAACCACTTGTAATGACTTTACCAACCAGTGTTAATTGCTTATCCGACCTCTAAAATTGACTTTACCCAACAATTTAATGACTTTGCCAACCACTGTTAATCACTTATCCGACCTCTAAAAAAGACTTTGCCCAAAAATTGTAATGACTTTGCTAACCACTGTAAATCACTTATCCGACCTCTAAAAATGACTTTGCCAACCACAGGTAATGACTTTGCCAACCACTTGTAATGACTTATCCGACCTCTAAAAAAGACTTTGCCCAAAAATTGTAATGACTTTGCCCAACCACTGTAAATCACTTATCCGACCTCTAAAAATGACTTTGCCCAACAATTGTAATGAATTTGCCCAACAATTGTAATGACTTTGCCAACCACTGTTAATCACTTATCCGACATCTAAAAATGACTTTGCCCAACAATTGTAATGAATTTGCCCAACAATTGTAATGACTTTGCCAACCACTGATAATGACTTTTTAACATCTGTTTATCAATTATCCGACCTCTAAAAATGACTTTGCCCAACAATTGTAATGTTTTTACCCAACAATTGTAATGACTTTGCCAACCACTGTTGATCACTTATCCGACCTCTAAAAATGATTTTGCCCAATAATTGTAATGACTTTGCCAACCACTGTTAATCACTAATCCGACCACTAAAAATGACTTTGCCCAAAAATTGTAATGACTTTGCTAACCACTGTAAATCACTTATCCGACCTCTAAAAATGACTTTGCCAACCACAGGTAATGACTTTGCCAACCACTGTTAATCACTTATCCGACCTCTAAAAAAGACTTTGCCCAAAAATTGTAATGACTTTGCCCAACCACTGTAAATCACTTATCCGACCTCTAAAAATGACTTTGCCCAACAATTGTAATGAATTTGCCCAACAATTGTAATGACTTTGCCAACCACTGTTAATCACTTATCCGACATCTAAAAATGACTTTGCCCAACAATTGTAATGAATTTGCCCAACAATTGTAATGACTTTGCCAACCACTGATAATGACTTTTTAACATCTGTTTATCAATTATCCGACCTCTAAAAATGACTTTGCCCAACAATTGTAATGTTTTTACCCAACAATTGTAATGACTTTGCCAACCACTGTTGATCACTTATCCGACCTCTAAAAATGATTTTGCCCAATAATTGTAATGACTTTGCCAACCACTGTTAATCACTAATCCGACCACTAAAAATGACTTTGCCCAACAATTTTAATGACTTTGCCAACCACTGTTAATCACTAATCCGACCACTAAAAATTACTTTGCCCAACAATTGTAATGACTTTGCCAACCACTGTTAATGACTTATCCGACCTCTAAAAATGAATTTGCCCAACAATTGTAATGAATTTGCCCAACAATTGTAAAGACTTTGCCAACCACTGTTAATCACCTATCCGACCTCTAAAAGTGACTTTGCCCAACAATTGTAATGACTTTACCGACCAATGTTAATCACTTATCCGACCTCTAAAAATGACTTTGCCAACCACTGGTAATGACTTTGCCAACCACTGTTAATCACTTATCCGACCTCTAAAAATGACTTTGCCCAACAATTGTAATGAGTTTGCCAACCACTGGAAATGACTTTGCCAACCACTTTTAATCACTTATCCGACCTCTAAAAATGACTTTGCCCAACAATTGTAATGAATTTGCCCAACAATTGTAAAGACTTTGCCAACCACTGTTAATAACCTGTCCGACCTCTAAAAATGACTTTGCCCAACAATTGTAATGACTTCGCCTACCACTATTAATCACTAATCCGAAATCTAAAAATGACTTTGCCCAACAATTGTAATGACCTTGCCCAACAATTGTAATGACTTTGCCAACCAATGGTAATGACTTTACCAACCACTGGTAATGACTTTGCCAACAACTGTTGATCAACTATCCGACCTCTAAAAATGATTTTGCCCAACAATTGTAATGACTTTGCCAACTACTGTTAATCACTTATCCGACCTCTAAAAATGACTTTGCCAACCACTGGTAATTACTTTTCCAACCACTGTTAATCACTTATCCGACTTCTAAAAATGACTTTGCCCAACAATTGTAATGAATTTTCCCAACTATTGTAATGACTTTTCCAACCACTGTTAATCACTTATCCGACCTCTAAAAATGACTTTGCCCAACAATTGTAATGAATTTGCCCAACCACTGGTAATGACTTTGCCAACCACTGGTAATGACTTTGCCAACAACTGTTGATCAATTATCCGACCTCTAAAAATGACTTTGCCCAACAATTGTAATGTTTTTGCCCAACTATTGTAATGACTTTGCCAACCACTGTTAATCACTTATCCGACCTCAAAAAATGACTTTGCCCAACAATTGTAATGACTTTGCCAACTACTGTTAATCACTTATAAGACCTCTAAAAATGACTTTGCCAACCACTTGTAATGATTTTGCCCAACAATTGTAATGACTTTGCCCAACTATTGTAATGACTTTGCCAACCACTGTTAATCACTTATCCGACCTCTAAAAATGACTTTGCCGAATAATTGTAATGACTTTGCCCAACAATTGTAATGACTTTGCCAACCACTGATAATGACTTTGCCAACATCTGTTGATAAATTATCCGACCTCTAAAAATGACTTTGCCCAACAATTGTAATGACTTTGCCAACTACTGTTAATCACTTATAAGATCTCTAAAAATGACTTTGCCCAAAAATTTTAATGACTTTGCTAACCACTGGTAATGACTTTGCCAAACCACTGTAAATCACTTATCCGACCTCTAAAAATGACTTTGCCCAACAATTGTAATGAATTTGCCCAACAATTGTAATGACTTTGCCAACCACTGTTAATCACTTATCCGACCTCTAAAATTGACTTTGCTCAACAATTGTAATGACTTTGCCCTTCAATTGTAATGACTTTGCCAACCACTGATAATGACTTTTTAACATCTGTTTATCAATTATCCGACCTCTAAAAATGACTTTGCCCAACAATTGTAATGTTTTTACCCAACAATTGTAATGACTTTGCCAACCACTGTAAATCACTTATCCGACCTCTAAAATTGACTTTGCTCAACAATTGTAATGACTTTGCCCTTCAATTGTAATGACTTTGCCAACCACTGATAATGACTTTTTAACATCTGTTTATCACTTATCCGACCTCTAAAAATGACTTTGCCAACCACTGGTAATTACTTTTCCAACCACTGTTAATCACTTATCCGACTTCTAAAAATGACTTTGCCCAACAATTGTAATGAATTTTCCCAACTATTGTAATGACTTTTCCAACCACTGTTAATCACTTATCCGACCTCTAAAAATGACTTTGCCCAACAATTGTAATGAATTTGCCCAACCACTGGTAATGACTTTGCCAACCACTGGTAATGACTTTGCCAACAACTGTTGATCAATTATCCGACCTCTAAAAATGACTTTGCCCAACAATTGTAATGTTTTTGCCCAACTATTGTAATGACTTTGCCAACCACTGTTAATCACTTATCCGACCTCAAAAAATGACTTTGCCCAACAATTGTAATGACTTTGCCAACTACTGTTAATCACTTATAAGACCTCTAAAAATGACTTTGCCAACCACTGGTAATGATTTTGCCCAACAATTGTAATGACTTTGCCCAACTATTGTAATGACTTTGCCAACCACTGTTAATCACTTATCCGACCTCTAAAATTGACTTTACCCAACAATTTAATGACTTTGCCAACCACTGTTAATCACTTATCCGACCTCTAAAATTGACTTTGCTCAACAATTGTAATGACTTTGCCCTTCAATTGTAATGACTTTGCGAACCACTGATAATGACTTTTTAACATCTGTTTATCAATTATCCGACCTCTAAAAATGACTTTGCCCAACAATTGTAATGTTTTTACCCAACAATTGTAATGACTTTGCCAACCACTGTTGATCACTTATCCGACCTCTAAAAATGATTTTGCCCAATAATTGTAATGACTTTGCCAACCACTGTTAATCACTAATCCGACCACTAAAAATGACTTTGCCCAACAATTTTAATGACTTTGCCAACCACTGTTAATCACTAATCCGACCACTAAAAATTACTTTGCCCAACAATTGTAATGACTTTGCCAACCACTGTTAATGACTTATCCGACCTCTAAAAATGAATTTGCCCAACAATTGTAATGAATTTTCCCAACAATTGTAAAGACTTTGCCAACCACTGTTAATCACCTATCCGACCTCTAAAAATGACTTTGCCCAACAATTGTAATGACTTTACCGACCAATGTTAATCACTTATCCGACCTCTAAAAATGACTTTGCCCAACAATTGTAATGAGTTTGCCAACCACTGGAAATGTTTTTGCCAACCACTTTTAATCACTTATCCGACCTCTAAAAATGACTTTGCCCAACAATTGTAATGAATTTGCCCAACAATTGTAAAGACTTTGCCAACCACTGTTAATAACCTATCCGACCTCTAAAAATGACTTTGCCCAACAATTGTAATGACTTCGCCTACCACTATTAATCACTAATCCGAAATCTAAAAATGACTTTGCATAACAATTGTAATGACCTTGCCCAACAATTGTAATGACTTTGCCAACCAATGGTAATGACTTTACCAACCACTGGTAATGACTTTGCCAACAACTGTTGATCAACTATCCGACCTCTAAAAATGATTCTGCCAACCACTGGTAATTACTTTTCCAACCACTGTTAATCACTTATCCGACTTCTAAAAATGACTTTGCCCAACAATTGTAATGACTTTGCCAACCACTGATAATGACTTTGCCAACATCTGTTAATAAATTATCCGACCTCTAAAAATGACTTTGCCCAACAATTGTAATGACTTTGCCAACTACTGTTAATCACTTATAAGATCTCTAAAAATGACTTTGCCCAAAAATTGTAATGACTTTGCTAACCACTGGTAATGACTTTGGCCAACCACTGTAAATCACTTATCCGACCTCTAAAAATGACTTTGCCCAACAATTGTAATGAATTTGCCCAACAATTGTAATGACTTTGCCAACCACTGTTAATCACTTATCCGACCTCTAAAATTGACTTTGCTCAACAATTGTAATGACTTTGCCCTTCAATTGTAATGACTTTGCCAACCACTGATAATGACTTTTTAACATCTGTTTATCAATTATCCGACCTCTAAAAATGACTTTGCCCAACAATTGTAATGTTTTTACCCAACAATTGTAATGACTTTGCCAACCACTGTTGATCACTTATCCGACCTCTAAAAATGATTTTGCCCAATAATTGTAATGACTTTGCCAACCACTGTTAATCACTAATCCGACCACTAAAAATGACTTTGCCCAACAATTTTAATGACTTTGCCAACCACTGTTAATCACTAATCCGACCACTAAAAATTACTTTGCCCAACAATTGTAATGACTTTGCCAACCACTGTTAATGACTTATCCGACCTCTAAAAATGAATTTGCCCAACAATTGTAATGAATTTGCCCAACAATTGTAAAGACTTTGCCAACCACTGTTAATCACCTATCCGACCTCTAAAAATGACTTTGCCCAACAATTGTAATGACTTTACCGACCAATGTTAATCACTTATCCGACCTCTAAAAATTACTTTGCCAACCACTGGTAATGACTTTGCCAGCCACTGTTAATCACTTATCCGACCTCTAAAAATGACTTTGCCCAACAATTGTAATGAGTTTGCCAACCACTGGAAATGACTTTGCCAACCACTTTTAATCACTTATCCGACCTCTAAAAATGACTTTGCCCAACAATTGTAATGAATTTGCCCAACAATTGTAAAGACTTTGCCAACCACTGTTAATAACCTATCCGACCTCTAAAAATGACTTTGCCCAACAAATGTAATGACCTTGCCCAACAATTGTAATGACTTTGCCAACCAATGGTAATGACTTTACCAACCACTGGTAATGACTTTGCCAACAACTGTTGATCAACTATCCGACCTCTAAAAATGATTTTGCCCAACAATTGTAATGTTTTTGCCCAACTATTGTAATGACTTTGCCAACCACTGTTAATCACTTATCCGACCTCTAAAAATGACTTTGCCCAACAATTGTAATGACTTTGCCAACTACTGTTAATCACTTATCCGACCTCTAAAAATGACTTTGCCAACCACTGGTAATTACTTTTCCAACCACTGTTAATTACTTATCCGACCTCTAAAAATGACTTTGCCCAACAATTGTAATGAATTTGCCCAACCACTGGTAATGACTTTGCCAACCACTGGTAATGACTTTGCCAACAACTGTTGATCAATTATCCGACCTCTAAAAATGACTTTGCCCAACAATTGTAATGTTTTTGCCCAACTATTGTAATGACTTTGCCAACCACTGTTAATCACTTATCCGACCTCTAAAAATGACTTTGCCCAACAATTGTAATGACTTTGCCAACTACTGTTAATCACTTAAAAGACCTCTAAAAATGACTTTGCCAACCACTGGTAATGATTTTGCCCAACAATTGTAATGACTTTGCCCAACTATTGTAATGACTTTGCCAACCACTGTTAATCACGTATCCGACCTCTAAAAATGACTTTGCCCAACAAATGTAATGAATTTGCCCAACAATTGTAATGACTTTGCCAACCACTGTTAATCACTTATCCGACCTCTAAAAATGACTTTGCCGAATAATTGTAATGACTTTGCCAAACAATTGTAATGACTTTGCCAACCACTGATAATGACTTTGCCAACATCTGTTAATAAATTATCCGACCTCTAAAAATGACTTTGCCCAACAATTGTAATTACTTTGCCAACTACTGTTAATCACTTATAAGATCTCTAAAAATGACTTTGCCAACCACTGTTAATCACTTATCCGACCTCTAAAATTGACTTTGCTCAACAATTGTAATGACAGTGCCCTTCAATTGTAATGACTTTGCCAACCACTGATAATGACTTTTTAACATCTGTTTATCAATTATCCGACCTCTAAAAATGACTTTGCCCAACAATTGTAATGTTTTTACCCAACAATTGTAATGACTTTGCCAACCACTGTTGATCACTTATCCGACCTCTAAAAATGATTTTGCCCAATAATTGTAATGACTTTGCCAACCACTGTTAATCACAAATCCGACCACTAAAAATTACTTTGCCCAACAATTGTAATGACTTAGCCTACCACTGTTAATGACTTATCCGACCTCTAAAAATGAATTTGCCCAACAATTTTAATGAATTTGCCCAACAATTGTAAAGACTTTGCCAACCACTGATAATGACTTTTTAACATCTGTTTATCAATTATCCGACCTCTAAAAATGACTTTGCCCAACAATTGTAATGTTTTTACCCAACAATTGTAATGACTTTGCCAACCACTGTTAATCACTTATCCGACCTCTAAAAATGACTTTGCCGAATAATTGTAATGACTTTGCCAAACAATTGTAATGACTTTGCCAACCACTGATAATGACTTTGCCAACATCTGTTAATAAATTATCCGACCTCTAAAAATGACTTTGCCCAACAATTGTAATTACTTTGCCAACTACTGTTAATCACTTATAAGATCTCTAAAAATGACTTTGCCAACCACTGTTAATCACTTATCCGACCTCTAAAATTGACTTTGCTCAACAATTGTAATGACAGTGCCCTTCAATTGTAATGACTTTGCCAACCACTGATAATGACTTTTTAACATCTGTTTATCAATTATCCGACCTCTAAAAATGACTTTGCCCAACAATTGTAATGTTTTTACCCAACAATTGTAATGACTTTGCCAACCACTGTTGATCACTTATCCGACCTCTAAAAATGATTTTGCCCAATAATTGTAATGACTTTGCCAACCACTGTTAATCACAAATCCGACCACTAAAAATTACATTGCCCAACAATTGTAATGACTTAGCCTACCACTGTTAATGACTTATCCGACCTCTAAAAATGAATTTGCCCAACAATTTTAATGAATTTGCCCAACAATTGTAAAGACTTTGCCAACCACTGTTAATCACCTATCGGACCTCTAAAAATGACTTTGCCCAACAATTGTAATGACTTTACCGACCACTGTTAATCACTTATCCGACCTCTAAAAATGACTTTGCCAACCACTGGTAATGACTTATCCGACGTCTAAAAATGACTTTGCCAAACAATTGTAATGTTTTTACCCAACAATTGTAATGACTTTGCCAACCACCGTTGATCACTTATCCGACCTCTAAAAATGACTTTGCCCAATAATTGTAATTACTTTGCCAACCACTGTTAATCACTTATCCGACCTCTAAAAATGACTTTGCCCAACAATTGTAATGAGTTTGCCAACCACTGGAAATGACTTTGCCAACCACTTTTAATCACTTATCCGACCTCTAAAAATGACTTTGCCCAACAATTGTAATGAATTTGCCCAACAATTGTAAAGACTTTGCCAACCACTGTTAATCACCTATCCGACCTCTAAAAATGACTTTGCCCAACAATTGTAATGACTTCGCCTACCACTATTAATCACTAATCCGAACTCTAAAAATGACTTTGCCCAACAATTGTAATGACTTTGCCAACTACTGTTAATCACTTATAAGATCTCTAAAAATGACTTTGCCAACCACTGGTAATGACTTTGCCAACTACTGGTAATGACTTTGCCCAACAATTGTAATGATTTTGCCCAGCTATTATAATGACTTTTCCAACCACTGTTAATCACTTATCCGACCTCTAAAAATGACTTTGCCCAACAATTGTAATGAATTTGCCCAACAATTGTAATGACTTTGCCAACCACTGTTAATCACTTATCCGACCTCTAAAATTGACTTTGCTCAACAATTGTAATGACTTTGCCCTTCAATTGTAATGACTTTGCCAACCACTGATAATGACTTTTTAACATCTGTTTATCAATTATCCGACCTCTAAAAATGACTTTGCCCAACAATTTTAATGACTTTGCCAACCACTGTTAATCACTAATCCGACCACTAAAAATTACTTTGCCCAACAATTGTAATGACTTTGCCAACCACTGTTAATGACTTATCCGACCTCTAAAAATGAATTTGCCCAACAATTGTAATGAATTTGCCCAACAATTGTAAAGACTTTGCCAACCACTGTTAATCACCTATCCGACCTCTAAAAATGACTTTGCCCAACAATTGTAATGACTTAACCGACCACTGTTAATCACTTATCCGACCTCTAAAAATGACTTTGCCAACCACTGGTAATGACTTTGCCAACCACTGTTAATCACTTATCCGACCTCTAAAAATGACTTTGCCAAACAATTGTAATGTTTTTACCCAACAAATGTAATGACTTTGCCAACCACTGTTGATCACTTATCCGACCTCTAAAAATGACTTTGCCCAATAATTGTAATGACTTTGCCAACCACTGTTAATCACTTATCCGACCTCTAAAAATGACTTTGCCCAACAATTGTAATGAGTTTGCCAACCACTGGAAATGACTTTGCCAACCACTTTTAATCACTTATCCGACCTCTAAAAATGACTTTGCCCAACAATTGTAATGAATTTGCCCAACAATTGTAAAGACTTTGCCAACCACTGTTAATCACCAATCCGACCTCTAAAAATGACTTTGCCCAACAATTGTAATGACTTCGCCTACCACTATTAATCACTAATCCGAACTCTAAAAATGACTTTGCCCATCAATTGTAATGACCTTGCCCAACAATTTTAATGACTTTGCCAACCAATGGTAATGACTTTACCAACCACTGGTAATGACTTTGCCAACAACTGTTAATCACTTATCCGACCTCTAAAAATGACTTTGCCCAACAATTGTAATGACTTTGCCTACTACTGTTAAACACTTATCCGACCTCTAAAAATGACTTTGCCAACCACTGGTAATTACTTTTCCAACCACTGTTAATCACTTATCCGACTTCTAAAAATGACTTTGCCCAACAATTGTAATGAATTTTCCCAACTATTGTAATGACTTTTCCAACCACTGTTAATCACTTATCCGACCTCTAAAAATGACTTTGCCCAACAATTGAAATGAATTTGCCCAACATTTGTAATGACTTTTCCAACCACTGTTAATCACTTATCCGACCTCTAAAAATGACTTTGCCCAACAATTGTAATGAAATTGCCCAACCACTGGTAATGACTTTGCCAACCACTGGTAATGACTTTGCCAACAACTGTTGATCAATTATCCGACCTCTAAAAATGACTTTGCCCAACAATTGTAATGTTTTTGCCCAACTATTGTAATGACTTTGCCAACCACTGTTAATCACTTATCCAACCTCTAAAAATGACTTTGCCCAACAAATGTAATGAATTTGCCCAACAATTGAAATGACTTTGCCAACCACTGTTAATCACTTATCCGACCTCTAAAAATGACTTTGCCGAATAATTGTAATGACTTTGCCCAACAATTGTAATTACTTTGCCAACCACTGATAATGACTTTGCCAACATCTGTTAATAAATTATCCGACCTCTAAAAATGACTTTGCCCAACAATTGTAATGACTTTGCCAACTACTGTTTATCACTTATAAGATCTCTAAAAATGACTTTGCCAACCACTGGTAATGACTTTGCCAACCACTGGTAATGACTTTGCCCAACAATTGTAATGACTTTGCCCAACTATTATAATGACTTTTCCAACCACAGTTAATCACTTATCCGACCTCTAAAAATGACTTTGCCCAACAATTGTAATGAATTTGCCCAACAATTGTAATGACTTTGCCAACCACTGTTAATCACTTATCCGACCTCTAAAAATGACTTTGCCCAACAATTGTAATGACTTTGCCAACCACTGATAATGACTTTGCCAACATCTGTTAATAAATTATCCGACCTCTAAAAATGACTTTGCCCAACAATTGTAATGTTTTTACCCAACAATTGTAATGACTTTGCAAACCACTGTTGATCACTTATCCGACCTCTAAAAATGATTTTGCCCAATAATTGTAATGACTTTGCCAACCACTGTTGATTACTTATCCGACCTCTAAAAATGACTTTGCCCAACAATTGTAATGAATTTGCCAACCACTGATAATGACTTTGCCAACATCTGTTAATAAATTATCCGACCTCTATAAATGACTTTGCCCAACAATTGTAATAACTATGCCAACTACTGTTTATCACTTATAAGACCTCTAAAAATGACTTTGCCCAACAATTGTAATGAATTTGCCCAACAATTGTAATGACTTTGCCAACCACTGTTAATCACTTATCCGACCTCTAAAAATGACTTTGCCCAACAATTGTAATGACTTTGCCCAACTATTGTAATGACTTTTCCAACCACTGTTAATCACTTATCCGACCTCTAAAAATTACTTTGCCCAACAATTGTAATGAATTTGCCCAACAATTGTAATGACTTTGCCAACCACTGTTAATCACTTATCCGACCTCTAAAAATGACTTTGCCCAACAATTGTAATGACTTTGGCCAACAATTGTAATGACTTTGCCAACCACTGATAATGACTTTGCCAACATCTGTTAATAAATTATCCGACCTCTAAAAATGACTTTGCCCAACAATTGTAATGTTTTTACCCAACAATTGTAATGACTTTGCCAACCACTGTTAATCACTAATCCGACCACTAAAAATGACTTTGCCCAACAATTGTAATGACTTTGCCAACCACAGTTAATCACTTATCCGACCGCTAAAAATGAGTTTGCCCAACAATTGTAATGACTTTGCCAACCACTGTTAATCACTTATCCGACCTCTAAAAATCACTTTGCCCAACAATTGTAACGACTTTGCCCAACAATTGTAATAACTTTGCCAACCACTGTTAATCACTTATCCGACCTCTAAAAATGACTTTGCCCAACAATTGTAATGACTTTGCCCAACCACAAGTAATGACTTTGCCAACCACATGTAATGACTTTGCCAACCAGTGTTAATTGCTTATCCGACCTCTAAAATTGACTTTACCCAACAATTTAATGACTTTGCCAACCACTATTAATCACTTATCCGACCTCTAAAAATGACTTGGCCCAACAATTGTAATGACTTTGCCAACTACTGTTAATCACTTATAAGACCTCTAAAAATGACTTTGCCAACCACTGGTAATGACTTTGCCCAACAAATGTTATGACTTTGCCCAACTTTTGTAATGACTTTGCCAACCACTGTTAATCACGTATCCGACCTCTAAAAATGACTTTGCCCAACAAATGTAATGAATTTGCCCAACAATTGTAATGACTTTGCCAACCACTGTTAATCACTTATCCGACCTCTAAAAATGACTTTGCCCAACAATTGTAATTACTTTGCCCAACAATTGTAATGAATTTGCCAACCACTGATAATGACTTTGCCAACATTTGTTAATAAATTATCCGACCTCTATAAATGACTTTGCCCAACAATTGTAATGACTATGCAAACTACTGTTTATCACTTATAAGACCTCTAAAAATGACTTTGCCAACCACTGGTAATGACTTTGCCTAACAATTGTAATGACTTTGCCCAACTATTGTAATGACTTTTCCAACCACTGTTAATCACTTATCCGACCTCTAAAAATGACTTTGCCCAACAATTGTAATGAATTTGCCCAACAATTGTAATGACTTTGCCAACCACTGTTAATCACTTATCCGACCTCTAAAAATGACTTTGCCCAACAATTGTAATGACTTTGGCCAACAATTGTAATGACTTTGCCAACCACTGATAATGACTTTGCCAACATCTGTTAATAAATTATCCGACCTCTAAAAATGACTTTGCCCAACAATTGTAATGTTTTTACCCAACAATTGTAATGACTTTGCCAACCACTGTTGATCACTTATCCGACCTCTAAAAATGTCTTTGCCCAACAATTGTAATGACTTTGCCAACCACTGTTGATCACTTATCCGACCTCTAAAAATGACTTTGCCCGACAATTGTAATGACTTTGCCAACCACTGTTAATCACTAATCCGACCACTAAAAATGACTTTGCCCAACAATTGTAATGACTTTGCCAACCACTGATAATGACTTTGCCAACATCTGTAAATAAATTATCTGACCTCTAAAAATGACTTTGCCCAACAATTGTAATGACTTTGCCAACTACTGTTAATCACTTATAAGATCTCTAAAAATGACTTTGCCAACCACTGGTAATGACTTTGCCAACCATTGGTAATGACTTTGCCCAACAATTATAATGACTTTGCCCAACTATTAAAATGACTTTTCCAACCACTGTTAATCACTTATCCGACCTCTAAAAATGACTTTGCCCAACAATTGTAAAGAATTTGCCCAACAATTGTAATGACTTTGCCAACCACTGTTAATCACTTATCCGACCTCTAAAAATGACTTTGCCAAACAATTGTAATGACTTTGCCAACCACTGATAATGACTTTGCCAACATCTGTTAATAAATTATCCGACCTCTAAAAATGACTTTGCCCAACAATTGTAATGTTTTTACCCAACAATTGTAATGACTTTGCCAACCACTGTTGATCACTTATCCGACCTCTAAAAATGATTTTGCCCAATAATTGTAATGACTTTGCCAACCACTGTTGATTACTTATCCGACCTCTAAAAATGACTTTGCCCAACAATTGTAATGACTTTGCCAACCACAGTTAATCACTTATCCGACCGCTAAAAATGACTTTGCCCAACAATTGTAATGACTTTGCCAACCACTGTTAATCACTTATCCGACCTCTAAAAATCACTTTGCCCAACAATTGTAACGACTTTGCCCAACAATTGTAATAACTTTGCCAACCACTGTTAATCACTTATCCGACCTCTAAAAATGACTTTGCCCAACAATTGTAAAGAATTTGCCAACCACTGATAATCACTTATCCGACCTCTAAAAATGACTTTGCCCAACAATTGTAATGACTTTGCCAACCACTGATAATGACTTTGCCAACATCTGTTAATAAATTATCCGACCTCTAAAAATGACTTTGCCCAACAATTGTAATGTTTTTACCCAACAATTGTAATGACTTTGCCAACCACTGTTGATCACTTATCCGACCTCTAAAAATGATTTTGCCCAATAATTGTAATGACTTTGCCAACCACTGTTGATTACTTATCCGACCTCTAAAAATGACTTTGCCCAACAATTGTAATGACTTTGCCAACCACTGTTAATCACTAATCCGACCACTAAAAATGACTTTGCCCAACAATTGTAATGACTTTGCCAACCACAGTTAATCACTAATCCGACCGCTAAAAATGACTTTGCCCAACAATTGTAATGACTTTGCCAACCACTGTTAATCACTTATCCGACCTCTAAAAATCACTTTGCCCAACAATTGTAACGACTTTGCCAACCACTGTTAATCACTTATCCGACCTCTAAAAATGACTTTGCCCAACAATTGTAATGACTTTGCCCAACCACAAGTAATGACTTTGCCAACCACTGGTAATGACTTTGCCAACCACTGTTAATCACTTATCCGACCTCTAAAAATGACTTGGCCCAACAATTGTAATGACTTTGCCAACTACTGTTAATCACTTATAAGACCTCTAAAAATGACTTGGCCCAACAATTGTAATGACTTTGCCAACTACTGTTAATCACTTATAAGACCTCTAAAAATGACTTTGCCAACCACTGGTAATGACTTTGCCCAACAAATGTTATGACTTTGCCCAACTTTTGTAATGACTTTGCCAACCACTGTTAATCACGTATCCGACCTCTAAAAATGACTTTGCCCAACAAATGTAATGAATTTGCCCAACAATTGTAATGACTTTGCCAACCACTGTTAATCACTTATCCGACCTCTAAAAATGACTTTGCCCAACAATTGTAATTACTTTGCCCAACAATTGTAATGAATTTGCCAACCACTGATAATGACTTTGCCAACATTTGTTAATAAATTATCCGACCTCTATAAATGACTTTGCCCAACAATTGTAATGACTATGCAAACTACTGTTTATCACTTATAAGACCTCTAAAAATGACTTTGCCAACCACTGGTAATGACTTTGCCTAACAATTGTAATGACTTTGCCCAACTATTGTAATGACTTTTCCAACCACTGTTAATCACTTATCCGACCTCTAAAAATGACTTTGCCCAACAATTGTAATGAATTTGCCCAACAATTGTAATGACTTTGCCAACCACTGTTAATCACTTATCCGACCTCTAAAAATGACTTTGCCCAACAATTGTAATGACTTTGGCCAACAATTGTAATGACTTTGCCAACCACTGATAATGACTTTGCCAACATCTGTTAATAAATTATCCGACCTCTAAAAATGACTTTGCCCAACAATTGTAATGTTTTTACCCAACAATTGTAATGACTTTGCCAACCACTGTTGATCACTTTTCCGACCTCTAAAAATGTCTTTGCCCAACAATTGTAATGACTTTGCCAACCACTGTTGATCACTTATCCGACCTCTAAAAATGACTTTGCCCGACAATTGTAATGACTTTGCTAACCACTGTTAATCACTAATCCGACCACTAAAAATGACTTTGCCCAACAATTGTAATGACTTTGCCAACCACTGATAATGACTTTGCCAACATCTGTAAATAAATTATCTGACCTCTAAAAATGACTTTGCCCAACAATTGTAATGACTTTGCCAACTACTGTTAATCACTTATAAGATCTCTAAAAATGACTTTGCCAACCACTGGTAATGACTTTGCCAACCATTGGTAATGACTTTGCCCAACAATTATAATGACTTTGCCCAACTATTAAAATGACTTTTCCAACCACTGTTAATCACTTATCCGACCTCTAAAAATGACTTTGCCCAACAATTGTAAAGAATTTGCCCAACAATTGTAATGACTTTGCCAACCACTGTTAATCACTTATCCGACCTCTAAAAATGACTTTGCCAAACAATTGTAATGACTTTGCCAACCACTGATAATGACTTTGCCAACATCTGTTAATAAATTATCCGACCTCTAAAAATGACTTTGCCCAACAATTGTAATGTTTTTACCCAACAATTGTAATGACTTTGCCAACCACTGTTGATCACTTATCCGACCTCTAAAAATGATTTTGCCCAATAATTGTAATGACTTTGCCAACCACTGTTGATTACTTATCCGACCTCTAAAAATGACTTTGCCCAACAATTGTAATGACTTTGCCAACCACAGTTAATCACTTATCCGACCGCTAAAAATGACTTTGCCCAACAATTGTAATGACTTTGCCAACCACTGTTAATCACTTATCCGACCTCTAAAAATCACTTTGCCCAACAATTGTAACGACTTTGCCCAACAATTGTAATAACTTTGCCAACCACTGTTAATCACTTATCCGACCTCTAAAAATGACTTTGCCCAACAATTGTAATGACTTTGCCCAACCACAAGTAATGACTTTGCCAACCACTGGTAATGACTTTGCCAACCACTGTTAATCACTTATCCGACCTCTAAAAATGACTTGGCCCAACAATTGTAATGACTTTGCCAACTACTGTTAATCACTTATAAGACCTCTAAAAATGACTTTGCCAACCACTGGTAATGACTTTGCCCAACAATTGTAATGACTTTGCCCAACTTTTGTAATGACTTTGCCAACCACTGTTAATCACGTATCCGACCTCTAAAAATGACTTTGCCCAACAAATGTAATGAATTTGCCCAACAATTGTAAAGACTTTGCCAACCACTGTTAATCACCTATCCGACCTCTAAAAATGACTTTGCCCAACAATTGTAAAGAATTTGCCCAACAATTGTAATGACTTTGCCAACCACTGTTAATCACTTATCCGACCTCTAAAAATGACTTTGCCCAACAATTGTAATGACTTTGCCAACCACTGATAATGACTTTGCCAACATCTGTTAATAAATTATCCGACCTCTAAAAATGACTTTGCCCAACAATTGTAATGTTTTTACCCAACAATTGTAATGACTTTGCCAACCACTGTTGATCACTTATCCGACCTCTAAAAATGATTTTGCCCAATAATTGTAATGACTTTGCCAACCACTGTTGATTACTTATCCGACCTCTAAAAATGACTTTGCCCAACAATTGTAATGACTTTGCCAACCACTGTTAATCACTAATCCGACCACTAAAAATGACTTTGCCCAACAATTGTAATGACTTTGCCAACCACAGTTAATCACTAATCCGACCGCTAAAAATGACTTTGCCCAACAATTGTAATGACTTTGCCAACCACTGTTAATCACTTATCCGACCTCTAAAAATCACTTTGCCCAACAATTGTAACGACTTTGCCAACCACTGTTAATCACTTATCCGACCTCTAAAAATGACTTTGCCCAACAATTGTAATGACTTTGCCCAACCACAAGTAATGACTTTGCCAACCACTGGTAATGACTTTGCCAACCACTGTTAATCACTTATCCGACCTCTAAAAATGACTTGGCCCAACAATTGTAATGACTTTGCCAACTACTGTTAATCACTTATAAGACCTCTAAAAATGACTTTGCCAACCACTGGTAATGACTTTGCCCAACAATTGTAATGACTTTGCCCAACTTTTGTAATGACTTTGCCAACCACTGTTAATCACGTATCCGACCTCTAAAAATGACTTTGCCCAACAAATGTAATGAATTTGCCCAACAATTGTAAAGACTTTGCCAACCACTGTTAATCACCTATCCGACCTCTAAAAATGACTTTGCCCAACAATTGTAATGACTTCGCCTACCACTATTAATCACTAATCCGAACTCTAAAAATGACTTTGCCCATCAATTGTAATGACCTTGCCCAACAATTGTAATGACTTTGCCAACCAATGGTAATGACTTTACCAACCACTGGTAATGACTTTGCCAACAACTGTTAATCACTTGTCCGATCTCTAAAAATGACTTTGCCCAACAATTGTAATGACTTTGCCAACTACTGTTAATCACTTATCCGACCTCTAAAAATGACTTTGCCAACCACTGGTAATTACTTTTCCAACCACTGTTAATCACTTATCCGACTTCTAAAAATGACTTTGCCCAACCATTGTAATGAATTTTCCCAACTATTGTAATGACTTTTCCAACCACTGTTAATCACTTATCCGACCTCTAAAAATGACTTTGCCCAACAATTGTAATGAATTTGCCCAACATTTGTAATGACTTTTCCAACCACTGTTAATCACTTATCCGACCTCTAAAAATGACTTTTCCCAACAATTGTAATGAATTTGCCCAACCACTGGTAATGACTTTGCCAACCACTGGTAATGACTTTGCCAACAACTGTTGATCAATTATCCGACCTCTAAAAATGACTTTGCCCAACAATTGTAATGTTTTTGCCCAACTATAGTAATGACTTTGCAAACCACTGTTAATCACTTATCCAACCTCTAAAAATGACTTTGCCCAACAAATGTAATGAATTTGCCCAACAATTGTAATGACTTTGCCAACCACTGTTAATCACTTATCCGACCTCTAAAAATGACTTTGCCGAATAATTGTAATGACTTTGCCCAACAATTGTAATGACTTTGCAAACCACTGATAATGACTTTGCCAACATCTGTTAATAAATTATCCGACCTCTAAAAATGACTTTGCCCAACAATTGTAATGACTTTGCCAACTACTGTTAATCACTTATAAGATCTCTAAAATGACTTTGCCAACCACTGGTAATGACTTTGCCAACCACTGGTAATGCATTTGCCCAACAATTGTAATGAATTTTCCCAACTATTGTAATGACTTTTCCAACCACTGTTAATCACTTATCCGACCTCTAAAAATGACTTTGCCCAACAATTGTAATGAATTTGCCCAACATTTGTAATGACTTTTCCAACCACTGTTAATCACTTATCCGACCTCTAAAAATGACTTTTCCCAACAATTGTAATGAATTTGCCCAACCACTGGTAATGACTTTGCCAACCACTGATAATGACTTTGCCAACATCTGTTAATAAATTATCCGACCTCTAAAAATGACTTTGCCCAACAATTGTAATGACTTTGCCAACTACTGTTAATCACTTATAAGATCTCTAAAAATGACTTTGCCAACCACTGGTAATGACTTTGCCAACCACTGGTAATGCATTTGCCCAACAATTGTAATGACTTTGCCCAACTATTATAATGACTTTTCCAACCACAGTTAATCACTTATCCGACCTCTAAAAATGACTTTGCCCAACAATTGTAATGACTTTGCCAACCATTGTTAATCACTTATCCGACCTCTAAAAATGACTTTGCCCAACAATTGTAATGTTTTTACCCAACAATTGTAATGACTTTGCCAACCACTGTTGATCACTTATCCGACCTCTAAAAATGATTTTGCCCAATAATTGTAATGACTTTGCCAACCACTATTGATTACTTATCCGACCTCTAAAAATGACTTTGCCCAACAATTGTAATGACTTTGCCAACCACTGTCAATCACTAATCCGACCACTAAAAATGACTTTGCCCAACAATTGTAACGACTTTGCCAACCACAGTTAATCACTTATCCGACCGCTAAAAATGACTTTGCCCAACAATTGTAATGACTTTGCCAACCACTGTTAATCACTTATCCGACCTCTAAAAATCACTTTGCCCAATAATTGTAACGACTTTGCCCAACAATTGTAATAACTTTGCCAACCACTGTTAATCACTTATCCGACCTCTAAAAATGACTTTGCCCAACAATTGTAATGACTTTGCCCAACCACAAGTAATGACTTTGCCAACCACTGGTAATGACTTTGCCAACCAGTATTAATTGCTTATCCGACCTCTAAAATTGACTTTACCCAACAATTTAATGACTTTGCCAACCACTGTTAATCACTTATCCGACCTCTAAAAATGACTTGGCCCAACAATTGTAATGACTTTGCCAACTACTGTTAATCACTTATAAGACCTCTAAAAATGACTTTGCCAATCACTGGTAATGACTTTGCCCAACAATTGTAATGACTTTGCCCAACTTTTGTAATGACTTTGCCAACCACTGTTAATCACGTATCCGACCTCTAAAAATGACTTTGCCCAACAAATGTAATGAATTTGCCCAACAATTGTAATGACTTTGCCAACCACTGTATATCACTTATCCGACCTCTAAAAATGACTTTGCCTAACAATTGTAATTACTTTGCCAAACAATTGTAATGAATTTGCCAACCACTGATAATGACTTTGCCAACATCTGTTAATAAATTATCCGACCTCTATGAATGACTTTGCCCAACAATTGTAATGACTATGCCAACTACTGTTTATCACTTATAAGACCTCTAAAAATGACTTTGCCAACCACTGGTAATGACTTTGCCTAACAATTGTAATGACTTTGCCCAACTATTGTAATGACTTTTCCAACCACTGTTAATCACTTATCCGACCTCTAAAAATGACTTTGCCCAACAATTGTAATGAATTTGCCCAACAATTGTAATGACTTTGCCAAACACTGTTAATCACTTATCCGACCTCTAAAAATGACTTTGCCCAATAATTGTAATGACTTTGGCCAACAATTGTAATGACTTTGCCAACCACTGATAATGACTTTGCGAACATCTGTTAATAAATTATCCGACCTCTAAAAATGACTTTGCCCAACAATTGTAATGTTTTTACCCAACAATTGTAATGACTTTGCCAACCACTGTTGATCACTTATCCGACCTCTAAAAATGTCTCTGCCCAACAATTGTAATGACTTTGCCAACTACTGTTAATCACTTATAAGATCTCTAAAAATGACTTTGCCAACCACTGGTAATTACTTTGCCTACCACTGGTAATGACTTTGCCCAACAATTGTAATGACTTTGCCCAACTATTATAATGACTTTTCCAACCACTGTTAATCACTTATCCGACCTCTAAAAATGACTTTGCCCAACAATTGTAATGAATTTGCCCAACAATTGTAATGACTTTGCCAACCACTGTTAATCACTTATCCGACCTCTAAAAATGACTTTGCCCAACAATTGTAATGACTTTGCCAACCACTGATAATGACTTTGCCAACATCTGTTAATAAATTATCCGACCTCTAAAAATGACTTTGCCCAACAATTGTAATGACTTTGCCCAACTATTATAATGACTTTTCCAACCACTGTTAATCACTTATCCGACCTCTAAAAATGACTTTGCCCAACAATTGTAATGAATTTGCCCAACAATTGTAATGACTTTGCCAACCACTGTTAATCACTTATCCGACCTCTAAAAATGACTTTGCCCAACAATTGTAATGACTTTGCCAACCACTGATAATGACTTTGCCAACATCTGTTAATTAATTATCCGACCTCTAAAAATGACTTTGCCCAACAATTGTAATGTTTTTACCCAACAATTGTAATGACTTTGCCAACCACTGTTGATCACTTATCCGACCTCTAAAAATGATGCTGCCCAATAATTGTAATGACTTTGCCAACCACTGTTGATTACTTATCCGACCTCTAAAAATGACTTTGCCCAACAATTGTAATGACTTTGCCAACCACTGTTAATCACTTATCCGACCTCTAAAAATGACTTTGCCCAACAATTGTAATGACTTTGCCAACCACAGTTAATCACTTATCCGACCGCTAAAAATGACTTTGCCCAACAATTGTAATGACTTTGCCAACCACTGTTAATCACTTATCCGACCTCTAAAAATCACTTTGCCCAACAATTGTAACGACTTTGCCCAACAATTGTAATAACTTTGCCAACCACTGTTAATCACTTATCCGACCTCTAAAAATGACTTTGCCCAACAATTGTAATGACTTTGCCCAACCACAAGTAATGACTTTGCCAACCACTGGTAATGACTTTGCCAACCAGTGTTAATTGCTTATCCGACCTCTAAAATTGACTTTACCCAACAATTTAATGACTTTGCCAACCACTGTTAATCACTTATCCGACCTCTAAAAATGACTTGGCCCAACAATTGTAATGACTTTGCCAACTACTATTAATCACTTATAAGACCTCTAAAAATGACTTTGCCAACCACTGGTAATGACTTTGCCCAACAATTGTAATGACTTTGCCCAACTTTTGTAATGACTTTGCCAACCACTGTTAATCACGTATCCGACCTCTAAAAATGACTTTGCCCAACAAATGTAATGAATTTGCCAAACAATTGTAATGACTTTGCCAACCACTGTTAATCACGTATCCGACCTCTAAAAATGACTTTGCCCAACAAATGTAATGAATTTGCCCAACAATTGTAATGACTTTGCCAACCACTGTTAATCACTTATCCGACCTTTAAAAATGACTTTGCCCAACAATTGTAATTACTTTGCCCAACAATTGTAATGAATTTGCATACCACTGATAATGACTTTGCCAACATCTGTTAATAAATTATCCGACCTCTATAAATGACCTTGCCCAACAATTGTAATGACTTTGCCAACTACTGTTTATCACTTATAAGACCTCTAAAAATGACTTTGCCAACCACTGGTAATGACTTTGCCTAACAATTGTAATGACTTTGCCCAACTATTGTAATGACTTTTCCAACCACTGTTAATCACTTATCCGACCTCTAAAAATGACTTTGCCCAACAATTGTAATGAATTTGCCCAACAATTGTAATGACTTTGCCAACCACTGTTAATCACTTATCCGACCTCTAAAAATGACTTTGCCCAACAATTGTAATGACTTTGGCCAACAATTGTAATGAATTTGCCAACCACTGATAATGACTTTGCCAACATCTGTTAATAAATTATCCGACCTCTAAAAATGACTTTGCCCAACAATTGTAATGTTTTTACCCAACAATTGTAATGACATTGCCAACCACTGTTGATCACTTATCCGACCTCTAAAAATGTCTTTGCCCAACAATTGTAATGACTTTGCCAACCACTGTTGATCACTTATCCGACCTCTAAAAATGACTTTGCCCGACAATTGTAATGACTTTGCCAACCACTGTTAATCACTAATCCGACCACTAAAAATGACTTTGCCCTACAATTGTAATGACTTTGCCAACCACAGTTAATCACTTATCCAACCGCTAAAAATGACTTTGCCCAACAATTGTAATGACTTTGCCAACCACTGTTAATCACTTATCCGACCTCTAAAAATCATTTTGCCCAACAATTGTAACGACTTTGCCCAACAATTGGAATAACTTTGCCAACCACTGTTAATCACTTATCCGACCTCTAAAAAAGACTTTGCCCAACAATTGTAATGACTTTGCCAACCACTGTTAATTACTTATCCAACCTCTAAAAATGACTTTGCCAACCACTGGTAATGACTTTGCCAACCAGTGTTAATTGCTTATCCGACCTCTAAAATTGACTTTACCCAACAATTTAATGCATTTGCCAACCACTGTTAATCACTTATCCGACCTCTAAAAGGACTTTGCCCAACAATTGTAATGACTTTGCCAACCACTGTTAATCACTTATCCGACCTCTAAAAATGACTTTGCCAACCACTGGTAATGACTTTGCCAACCACTGGTAATGACTTTGCCAACCACAGTTAATCACTTATCCGACCTCTAAAAATGACTTTGCTCAACAATTGTATTGACTTTGCCTTACAATTGTAATGACTTTGCCAACCACTGGTAATGACTTTGCCAACCACAGTTAATCACTTATCCGACCTCTAAAAATGACTTTGCCCAACAATTGTAATGAATTTGCCCAACAATTGTAATGAATTTGCCCAACAATTGTAATGACTTTGCCAACCACTGTTAATCACTTATCCGACCTCTAAAAATGTCTTTGCCCAACAATTGTAATGACTTTGCCAACCACTGTTGATCACTAATCCGACCTCTAAAAATGACTTTGCCCGACAATTGTAATGACTTTGCCAACCACTGTTAATCACTAATCCGACCACTAAAAATGACTTTGCCCTACAATTGTAATGACTTTGCCAACCACAGTTAATCACTTATCCAACCGCTAAAAATGACTTTGCCCAACAATTGTAATGACTTTGCCAACCACTGTTAATCACTTATCCGACCTCTAAAAATCATTTTGCCCAACAATTGTAACGACTTTGCCCAACAATTGGAATAACTTTGCCCACCACTGTTAATCACTTATCCGACCTCTAAAAAAGACTTTGCCCAACAATTGTAATGACTTTGCCAACCACTGTTAATTACTTATCCAACCTCTAAAAATGACTTTGCCAACCACTGGTAATGACTTTGCCAACCAGTGTTAATTGCTTATCCGACCTCTAAAATTGACTTTACCCAACAATTTAATGCATTTGCCAACCACTGTTAATCACTTATCCGACCTCTAAAAGGACTTTGCCCAACAATTGTAATGACTTTGCCAACCACTGGTAATGACTTTGCCAACCACAGTTAATCACTCATCCGACCTCTAAAAATGACTTTGCCCAACAATTGTAATGAATTTGCCCAACAATTGTAATGAATTTGCCCAACAATTGTAATGAATTTGCCCAACAATTGTAATGACTTTGCCAACAACTGTTGATCAATTATCCGACCTCTAAAAATGATTTTGCCCAACAATTGTAATGTTTTTGCCCAACTATTGTAATGACTTTGCCAACCACTGTAAATCACTTATCCGACATCTAAAAATGACTTTGCCCAACAATTGTAATGACCATGCCAACTACTGTTAATCACTTATCCGACCTCTAAAAATGACTTTGCCAACCACTGGTAATTACTTTTCCAACCACTGTTAATCACTTATCCGACTTCTAAAAATGACTTTGCCCAACAATTGTAATGAATTTGCCCAACAATTGTAATGAATTTGCCCAACAATTGTAATGACTTTGCCAACCACTGTTAATCACTTATCCGACCTCTAAAATTGACTTTGCTCAACAATTGTATTGACTTTGCCCTACAATTGTAATGACTTTGCCAACCACTGGTAATGACTTTGCCAACCACAGTTAATCACTTATCCGACCTCTAAAAATGACTTTGCCCAACAATTGTAATGAATTTGCCCAACAATTGTAATGAATTTGCCCAACAATTGTAATGACTTTGCCAACCACTGTTAATCACTTATCCGACCTCTAAAAATGTCTTTGCCCAACAATTGTAATGACTTTGCCAACCACTGTTGATCACTTATCCGACCTCTAAAAATGACTTTGCCCGACAATTGTAATGACTTTGCCAACCACTGTTAATCACTAATCCGACCACTAAAAATGACTTTGCCCTACAATTGTAATGACTTTGCCAACCACAGTTAATCACTTATCCAACC
Organism: Brachionus asplanchnoidis; assembly: GCA_025491095.1. NCBI lineage: Eukaryota > Metazoa > Rotifera > Eurotatoria > Ploima > Brachionidae > Brachionus > Brachionus asplanchnoidis. The sequence goes on from JAILYF010000062.1 coordinate 306,414, forward strand.
GCTAAAAATGACTTTGCCCAACAATTGTAATGACTTTGCCAACCACTGTTAATCACTTATCCGACCTCTAAAAATCATTTTGCCCAACAATTGTAACGACTTTGCCCAACAATTGGAATAACTTTGCCAACCACTGTTAATCACTAATCCGACCTCTAAAAAAGACTTTGCCCAACAATTGTAATGACTTTGCCAACCACTGTTAATTACTTATCCAACCTCTAAAAATGACTTTGCCAACCACTGGTAATGACTTTGCCAACCAGTGTTAATTGCTTATCCGACCTCTAAAATTGACTTTACCCAACAATTTAATGCATTTGCCAACCACTGTTAATCACTTATCCGACCTCTAAAAGGACTTTGCACAACAATTGTAATGACTTTGCCAACCACTGTTAATCACTTATCCGACCTCTAAAAATGACTTTGCCAACCACTGGTAATGACTTTGCCAATCACTGGTAATGACTTTGCCAACCACAGTTAATCACTTATCGGACCGCTAAAAATGACTTTGCCCAACAATTGTAATGACTTTGCTTACCACTGCTAATGACTTAGCCAACCACTGGTAATGACTTTGCCAACAACTGTTGATCAATTATCCGACCTCTAAAAATGATTTTGCCCAACAATTGTAATGTTTTTGCCCAACTATTGTAATGACTTTGCCAACCACTGTAAATCACTTATCCGACATCTAAAAATGACTTTGCCCAACAATTGTAATGACCATGCCAACTACTGTTAATCACTTATCCGACCTCTAAAAATGACTTTGCCAACCACTGGTAATTACTTTTCCAACCACTGTTAATCACTTATCCGACTTCTAAAAATGACTTTGCCCAACAATTGTAATGAATTTGCCCAACAATTGTAATGACTTTGCCAACCACTGTTAATCACTTATCCGACCTCTAAAAATGACTTTGCCCAACAATTGTAATGAATTTGCCCAACCACTGGTAATGACTTTGCCAACCACTGGGAATGACTTTGCCAACAACTGTTGATCAATTATCCGACCTCTAAAAATGACTTTGCCCAACAATTGTAATGTTTTTCCCAACTATTGTAATGACTTTGCCAACCACTGTTAATCACTTATCCGACCTCTAAAAATGACTTTGCCCAACAATTGTAATGACTTTGCCAACTACTGTTAATCACTTATAAGACCTCTACAAATGACTTTGCCAACCACTGATAATGACTTTGCCCAACAATTGTAATGACTTTGCCCAACTATTGTAATGACTTTGCCAACCACTGTTAATCACGTATCCGACCTCTAAAAATGACTTTGCCCAACAAATGTAATGAATTTGCCCAACAATTGTAATGACTTTGCCAACCACTGATAATGACTTTGCCAACATCTGTTAATAAATTATCCGACCTCTAAAAATGACTTTGCCCAACAATCGTAAAGACTTTGCCAACTACTGTTAATCACTTATAAGACCTCTAAAAATGACTTTTCCAACCACTGTTAATCACTTATCCGACCTCTAAAAATGACTTTGCCCAACAATTGTAATGAATTTGCCCAACAATTGTAATGACTTTGCCAACCACTGTTGATCACTTATCCGACCTCTAAAAATGATTTTGCCCAATAATTGTAATGACTCTGCCAACCACTGTTGATCACTTATCCGACCTCTAAAAATGACTTTGCCCAACAATTGTAATGACTTTGCCAACCACTGTTAATCACTAATCCGACCACTAAAAATGACTTTGCCCAACAATTGTAATGACTTTGCCAACCACAGTTAATCACTTATCCGACCGCTAAAAATGACTTTGCCCAACAATTTTAATGACTTTGCCAACCACTGTTAATCACTTATCCGACCTCTAAAAATCACTTTGCCCAACAATTGAAATAACTTTGCCAACCACTGTTAATCACTTATCCGACCTCTAAAAATGACTTTGCCCAACAATTGTAATGACTTTGCCAACCACTGTTAATCACTTATCCTCCCTCTAAAAATGACTTTGCCAACCACAGGTAATGACTTTGCCAACCACTGGTAATGACTTTGCCAACCAGTGTTAATTGGTTATCCGACCTCTAAAATTGACTTTACCCAACAATTTAATGACTTTGCCAACCACTGTTAATCACTTATCCGACCTCTAAAAATGACTTTGCCCAACAATTGTAATGACTTTGCCAACTACTGTTTATCACTTATAAGACCTCTAAAAATGACTTTGCCAACCACTGGTAATGACTTTGCCTAACAATTGTAATGACTTTGCCCAACTATTGTAATGACTTTTCCAACCACTTTTAATCACTTATCCGACCTGTAAAAATGACTTTGCCCAACAATTGTAATGAATTTGCCCAACAATTGTAATGACTTTGCCAACCACTGTTAATCACTTATCCGACCTCTAAAAATGTCTTTGCCCAACAATTGTAATGACTTTGCCAACCACTGTTGATCACTTATCCGACCTCTAAAAATGACTTTGCCCGACAATTGTAATGACTTTGCCAACCACTGTTAATCACTAATCCGACCACTAAAAATGACTTTGCCCTACAATTGTAATGACTTTGCCAACCACAGTTAATCACTTATCCAACCGCTAAAAATGACTTTGCCCAACAATTGTAATGACTTTGCCAACCACTGTTAATCACTTATCCGACCTCTAAAAATCATTTTGCCCAACAATTGTAACGACTTTGCCCAACAATTGGAATAACTTTGCCAACCACTGTTAATCACTTATCCGACCTCTAAAAAAGACTTTGCCCAACAATTGTAATGACTTTGCCAACCACTGTTAATTACTTATCCAACCTCTAAAAATGACTTTGCCAACCACTGGTAATGACTTTGCCAACCAGTGTTAATTGCTTATCCGACCTCTAAAATTGACTTTACCCAACAATTTAATGCATTTGCCAACCACTGTTAATCACTTATCCGACCTCTAAAAGGACTTTGCTCAACAATTGTAATGACTTTGCCAACCACTGTTAATCACTTATCCGACCTCTAAAAATGACTTTGCCAACCACTGGTAATGACTTTGCCAATCACTGGTAATGACTTTGCCAACCACAGTTAATCACTTATCGGACCGCTAAAAATGACTTTGCCCAACAATTGTAATGACTTTGCTTACCACTGGTAATGACTTAGCCAACCACTGGTAATGACTTTGCCAACAACTGTTGATCAATTATCCGACCTCTAAAAATGATTTTGCCCAACAATTGTAATGTTTTTGCCCAACTATTGTAATGACTTTGCCAACCACTGTAAATCACTTATCCGACATCTAAAAATGACTTTGCCCAACAATTGTAATGACCATGCCAACTACTGTTAATCACTTATCCGACCTCTAAAAAAGACTTTGCCAACCACTGGTAATTACTTTTCCAACCACTGTTAATCACTTATCCGACTTCTAAAAATGACTTTGCCCAACAATTGTAATGAATTTGCCCAACAATTGTAATGACTTTGCCAACCACTGTTAATCACTTATCCGACCTCTAAAAATGACTTTGCCCAACAATTGTAATGAATTTGCCCAACCACTGGTAATGACTTTGCCAACCACTGGGAATGACTTTGCCAACAACTGTTGATCAATTATCCGACCTCTAAAAATGACTTTGCCCAACAATTGTAATGTTTTTCCCAACTATTGTAATGACTTTGCCAACTACTGTTAATCACTTATAAGACCTCTACAAATGACTTTGCCAACCACTGATAATGACTTTGCCCAACAATTGTAATGACTTTGCCCAACTATTGTAATGACTTTGCCAACCACTGTTAATCACGTATCCGACCTCTAAAAATGACTTTGCCCAACAAATGTAATGAATTTGCCCAACAATTGTAATGACTTTGCCAACCACTGATAATGACTTTGCCAACATCTGTTAATAAATTATCCGACCTCTAAAAATGACTTTGCCCAACAATCGTAAAGACTTTGCCAACTACTGTTAATCACTTATAAGACCTCTAAAAATGACTTTTCCAACCACTGTTAATCACTTATCCGACCTCTAAAAATGACTTTGCCCAACAATTGTAATGAATTTGCCCAACAATTGTAATGACTTTGCCAACCACTGTTGATCACTTATCCGACCTCTAAAAATGATTTTGCCCAATAATTGTAATGACTCTGCCAACCACTGTTGATCACTTATCCGACCTCTAAAAATGACTTTGCCCAACAATTGTAATGACTTTGCCAACCACTGTTAATCACTAATCCGACCACTAAAAATGACTTTGCCCAACAATTGTAATGACTTTGCCAACCACAGTTAATCACTTATCCGACCGCTAAAAATGACTTTGCCCAACAATTTTAATGACTTTGCCAACCACTGTTAATCACTTATCCGACCTCTAAAAATCACTTTGCCCAACAATTGAAATAACTTTGCCAACCACTGTTAATCACTTATCCGACCTCTAAAAATGACTTTGCCCAACAATTGTAATGACTTTGCCAACCACTGTTAATCACTTATCCTACCTCTAAAAATGACTTTGCCAACCACAGGTAATGACTTTGCCAACCACTGGTAATGACTTTGCCAACCAGTGTTAATTGGTTATCCGACCTCTAAAATTGACTTTACCCAACAATTTAATGACTTTGCCAACCACTGTTAATCACTTATCCGACCTCTAAAAATGACTTTGCCCAACAATTGTAATGACTTTGCCAACTACTGTTTATCACTTATAAGACCTCTAAAAATGACTTTGCCAACCACTGGTAATGACTTTGCCTAACAATTGTAATGACTTTGCCCAACTATTGTAATGACTTTTCCAACCACTTTTAATCACTTATCCGACCTGTAAAAATGACTTTGCCCAACAATTGTAATGAATTAGCCCAACAATTGTAATGACTTTGCCAACCACTGTTAATCACTTATCCGACCTCTAAAAATGTCTTTGCCCAACAATTGTAATGACTTTGCCAACCACTGTTGATCACTTATCCGACCTCTAAAAATGACTTTGCCCGACAATTGTAATGACTTTGCCAACCACTGTTAATCACTAATCCGACCACTAAAAATGACTTTGCCCTACAATTGTAATGACTTTGCCAACCACAGTTAATCACTTATCCAACCGCTAAAAATGACTTTGCCCAACAATTGTAATGACTTTGCCAACCACTGTTAATCACTTATCCGACCTCTAAAAATCATTTTGCCCAACAATTGTAACGACTTTGCCCAACAATTGGAATAACTTTGCCAACCACTGTTAATCACTTATCCGACCTCTAAAAAAGACTTTGCCCAACAATTGTAATGACTTTGCCAACCACTGTTAATTACTTATCCAACCTCTAAAAATGACTTTGCCAACCACTGGTAATGACTTTGCCAACCAGTGTTAATTGCTTATCCGACCTCTAAAATTGACTTTACCCAACAATTTAATGCATTTGCCAACCACTGTTAATCACTTATCCGACCTCTAAAAGGACTTTGCCCAACAATTGTAATGACTTTGCCAACCACTGTTAATCACTTATCCGACCTCTAAAAATGACTTTGCCAACCACTGGTAATGACTTTGCCAATCACTGGTAATGACTTTACCAACCACAGTTAATCACTTATCGGACCGCTAAAAATGACTTTGCCCAACAATTGTAATGACTTTGCTTACCACTGGTAATGACTTAGCCAACCACTGGTAATGACTTTGCCAACAACTGTTGATCAATTATCCGACCTCTAAAAATGATTTTGCCCAACAATTGTAATGTTTTTGCCCAACTATTGTAATGACTTTGCCAACCACTGTAAATCACTTATCCGACATCTAAAAATGACTTTGCCCAACAATTGTAATGACTTTGCCAACTACTGTTAATCACTTATCCGACCTCTAAAAATGACTTTGCCAACCACTGGTAATTACTTTTCCAACCACTGTTAATCACTTATCCGACTTCTAAAAATGACTTTGCCCAACAATTGTAATGAATTTGCCCAACAATTGTAATGACTTTGCCAACCACTGTTAATCACTTATCCGACCTCTAAAAATGACTTTGCCCAACAATTGTAATGACTTTGCCAACTACTGTTAATCACTTATAAGACCTCTACAAATGACTTTGCCAACCACTGATAATGACTTTGCCCAACAATTGTAATGACTTTGCCCAACTATTGTAATGACTTTGCCAACCACTGTTAATCACGTATCCGACCTCTAAAAATGACTTTGCCCAACAAATGTAATGAATTTGCCCAACAATTGTAATGACTTTGCCAACCACTGATAATGACTTTGCCAACATCTGTTAATAAATTATCCGACCTCTAAAAATGACTTTGCCCAACAATCGTAAAGACTTTGCCAACTACTGTAAATCACTTATAAGACCTCTAAAAATGACTTTTCCAACCACTGTTAATCACTTATCCGACCTCTAAAAATGACTTTGCCCAACAATTGTAATGAATTTGCCCAACAATTGTAATGACTTTGCCAACCACTGTTAATCACTTATCCGACCTCTAAAAATGACTTTGCCCAACAATTGTAATGACTTTGCCCAACAATTGTAATGACTTTGCCAACCACTGATAATGACTTTGCCAACATCTGTTAATAAATTATCCGACCTCTAAAAATGACTTTGCCCAACAATTGTAATGTTTTTACCCAACAATTGTAATGACTTTGCCAACCACTGTTGATCACTTATCCGACCTCTAAAAATGATTTTGCCCAATAATTGTAATGACTTTGCCAACCACTGTTGATCACTTATCCGACCTCTAAAAATGACTTTGCCCAACAATTGTAATGACTTTGCCAACCACTGTTAATCACTAATCCGACCACTAAAAATGACTTTGCCCAACAATTGTAATGACTTTGCCAACCACAGTTAATCACTTATCCGACCGCTAAAAATGACTTTGCCCAACAATTGTAATGACTTTGCCAACCACTGTTAATCACTTATCCGACCTCTAAAAATCACTTTGCCCAACAATTGAAATAACTTTGCCAACCACTGTTAATCACTTATCCGACCTCTAAAAATGACTTTGCCCAACAATTGTAATGACTTTGCCAACCACTGTTAATCACTTATCCTACCTCTAAAAATGACTTTGCCAACCACAGGTAATGACTTTGCCAACCACTGGTAATGACTTTGCCAACCAGTGTTAATTGCTTATCCGACCTCTAAAATTGACTTTACCCAACAATTTAATGACTTTGCCAACCACTGTTAATCACTTATCCGACCTCTAAAAATGACTTTGCCCAACAATTGTAATGACTTTGCCAACTACTGTTTATCACTTATAAGACCTCTAAAAATGACTTTGCCAACCACTGGTAATGACTTTGCCTAACAATTGTAATGACTTTGCCCAACTATTGTAATGACTTTTCCAACCACTTTTAATCACTTATCCGACCTGTAAAAATGACTTTGCCCAACAATTGTAATGAATTTGCCCAACAATTGTAATGACTTTGCCAACCACTGTTAATCACTTATCCGACCTCTAAAAATGACTTTGCCCAACAATTGTAATGACTCTGCCAACCACTGATAATGACTTTGCCAACCACTGGTAATGACTTTTCCAACCACTTTTAATCACTTATCCGACCTGTAAAAATGACTTTGCCCAACAATTGTAATGAATTTGCCCAACAATTTAATGACTTTGCCAACCACTGTTAATCACTTATCCGACCTCTAAAAGGACTTTGCCCAACAATTGTAATGACTTTGCCAACCACTGTTAATCACTTATCCGACCTCTAAAAATGACTTTGCCAACCACTGGTAATGACTTTGCCAACCACTGGTAATGACCTTGCCAACCACAGTTAATCACTTATCGGACCGCTAAAAATGATTTTGCCCAACAATTGTAATGACATTGCTAACCACTGGTAATGACTTTGCCCAACCACTGTTAATCACTTATCCGACCTCTAAAAATGACTTTGCCCAACAATTGTAATGAATTTGCCAACCACAGGTAATGACTTTGCCAACCACTGGTAATGACTTTGCCAACCAGTGTTAATTGCTTATCCGACCTCTAAAATTGACTTTACCCAACAATTGTAATGACTTTGCCAACCACTGTTAATCACTTATCCGACCTCTAAAAATGACTTTGCCAACCACTGGTAATGACTTTGCCAACCACAGTTAATCACTTATCGGACCGCTAAAAATGATTTTGCCCAACAATTGTAATGACATTGCTAACCACTGGTAATGACTTTGCTCAACCACTGTTAATCACTTATCCGACCTCTAAAAATGACTTTGCCCAACAATTGTAATGAATTTGCCCAACAATTGTAATGAATTAGCCCAACAATTGTAATGACTTTGCCAACCACTGTTAATCACTTATCCGACCTCTAAAATTGACTTTGCTCAACAATTGTAATGACTTTGCCCTACGATTGTAATGACTTTGCCAACCACTGATAATGACTTTGCCAACATCTGTTAATCAATTATCCGACCTCTAAAAATGACTTTGCCCGACAATTTAATGACTTTGCCAACCACTGTTAATCACTTATCCGACCTCTAAAAAAGACTTTGCCCAACAATTGTAATGACTTTGCCAACCACTGTTAATCACTTATCCGACCTCTAAAAATGACTTTGCCAACCACTGGTAATGACTTTGCCAACCACTGGTAATGATTTTGCCAACCACAGTTAATCACTTATCGGACCGCTAAAAATGACTTTGCCCAACAATTGTAATGACTTTGCTAACCACTGGTAATGACTTTGCCCGACCACTGTTAATCACTTATCCGACCTCTAAAAATGACTTTGCCCAACAATTGTAATGAATTTGCCCAACCATTGTAATGACTTTGCCAACCACTGGAAATGACTTTGCCAACCACAGTTAATCACTTATCGGACCGCTAAAAATGACTTTGCCCAACAATTGTAATGACTTTGCTAACCACTGGTAATGACTTTGCCCAACCACTGTTAATCACTTATCCGACCTCTAAAAATGACTTTGCCCAACAATTGTAATGAATTTGCCAAACAATTGTAATGAATTTGCCAACCACTGATAATCACTTATCCGACCTCTAAAATTGACTTTGCTCAACAATTGTAATGACTTTCCCCTACAATTGTAATGACTTTGAAAACCACTGATAATGACTTTGCCAACATCTGTTAATCAATTATCCGACCTCTAAAAATGACTTTGCCCGACAATTTAATGACTTTGCCAACCACTGTTAATCACTTATCCGACCTCTAAAAAAGACTTTGCCCAACAATTGTAATGACTTTGCCAACCACTGTTAATCACTTATCCGACCTCTAAAAATGACTTTGCCAACCACTGGTAATGACTTTGCCAACCACAGTTAATCACTTATCCGACCGCTAAAAATGACTTTGCCCAACAATTGTAATGACATTGCTAACCACTGGTAATGACTTTGCCCAACCACTGTAAATCACTTATCCGACCTCGAAAAATGACTTTGCCCAACAATTGTAATGAATTTGCCAACCACAGGTAATGACTTTGCCAACCACTGGTAATGACTTTGCCAACCAGTGTTAATTGCTTATCCGACCTCTAAAATTGACTTTACCCAACAATTTAATGACTTTGCCAACCACTGTTAATCACTTATCCGACCTCTAAAAGGACTTTGCCCAACAATTGAAATGACTTTGCCAACCACTGTTAATCACTTTTCCGACCTCTAAAAATGACTTTGCCAACCACTGGTAATGACTTTGCCAACCACTGGTAATGACTTTGCCAACCACAGTTAATCACTTATCGGACCGCTAAAAATGATTTTGCCCAACAATTGTAATGACATTGCTAACCACTGGTAATGACTTTGCCCAACCACTGTTAATCACTTATCCGACCTCTAAAAATGACTATGCCCAACAATTGTAATGAATTTGCCCAACAATTGTAATTAATTTGCCCAACAATTGCAATGACTTTGCCAACCACTGTTAATAACTTATCCGACCTCTAAAATTGACTTTGCTCAACAATTGTAATGACTTTGCCCTACGATTGTAATGACTTTGCCAACCACTGATAATGACTTTGCCAACATCAGTTAATCAATTATCCGACCTCTAAAAATGACTTTGCCCGACAATTTAATGACTTTGCCAACCACTGTTAATCACTTATCCGACCTCTAAAAAAGACTTTGCCCAACAATTGTAATGACTTTGCCAACCACTGTTTATCACTTATCCGACCTCTAAAAATGACTTTGCCAACTACTGGTAATGACTTTGCCAACCACTGGTAATGATTTTGCCAACCACAGTTAATCACTTATCGGACCGCTAAAAATGACTTTGCCCAACAATTGTAATGACTTTGCTAACCACATGTAATGACTTTGCCCAACCACTGTTAATCACTTATCCGACCTCTAAAAATGACTTTGCCCAACAATTGTAATGACTTTGCCAACCACTGGAAATGACTTTGCCAACCACAGTTAATCACTTATCGGACCGCTAAAAATGACTTTGCCCAACAATTGTAATGACTTTGCTAACCACTGGTAATGACTTTGCACAACCACTGTTAATCACTTATCCGACCTCTAAAAATGACTTTGCCCAACAATTGCAATGAATTTGCCAAACAATTGTAATGAATTTGCCAACCACTGATAATCACTTATCCGACCTCTAAAATTGACTTTGCTCAACAATTGTAATGACTTTCCCCTACAATTGTAATGACTTTGCCAACCACTGATAATGACTTTGCCAACATCTGTTAATCAATTATCCGACCTCTAAAAATGACTTTGCTCGACAATTTAATGACTTTGCCAACCACTGTTAATCACTTATCCGACCTCTAAAAATGACTTTGCCAACCACTGGTAATGACTTTGCCAACCACAGTTAATCACTTATCCGACCGCTAAAAATGACTTTGCCCAACAATTGTAATGACTTTGCCAACCACTGTTAATCACTTATCCGACCTCTAAAAATCATTTTGCCCAACAATTGTAACGACTTTGCCCAACAATTGTAATAACTTTGCCAACCACTGTTAATCACTTATCCGACCTCTAAAAAAGACATTGCCCAACAATTGTAATGACTTTGCCAACCACTGTTAATCACTTATCCAACCTCTAAAAATGACTTAGCCAACCACAGGTAATGACTTTGCGGACCACAGGTAATGACTTTGCCAACCACTGGTAATGACTTTGCCAACTAGTGTTAATTGCTTATCCGACCTCTAAAATTGACTTTACCCAACAATTTAATGACTTTGCAAACCACTGTTAATCACTTATCCGACCTCTAAAAGGACTTTGCCCAACAATTGTAATGACTTTGCCAACCACTGTTAATCACTTATCCGACCTCTAAAAATGACTTTGCCAACCACTGGTAATGACTATGCCAACCACTGGTAATGACTTTGCCAACCACAGTTAATCACTTATCGGACCGCTAAAAATGATTTTGCCCAACAATTGTAATGACTTTGCTAACCACTGGTAATGACTTTGCCCAACCACTGTAAATCACTTATCCGACCTCTAAAAATGACTTTGCCCAACAATTGTAATGAATTTGCCAACAATTGTAATGAATTTGCCCAACAATTGTAATGACTTTGCCAACAACTGTTAATCACTTATCCGACCTCTAAAATTGACTTTGCTCAACAATTGTAATGACTTTGCCCTACGATTGTAATGACTTTGCCAACCACTGATAATGACTTTGCCAACATCTGTTAATCACTTATCCGACCTCTAAAAATGACTTTGCCCAACAATTGCAATGAATTTGCCAAACAATTGTAATGAATTTGCCAACCACTGATAATCACTTATCCGACCTCTAAAATTGACTTTGCTCAACAATTGTAATGACTTTCCCCTACAATTGTAATGACTTTGCCAACCACTGATAATGACTTTGCCAACATCTGTTAATCACTTATCCGACCTCTAAAAAAGACTTTGCCCAACAATTGTAATGACTTTGCCAACCACTGTTAATCACTTATCCGACCTCTAAAAATGACTTTGCCAACCACTGATAATGACTTTGCCAACCACAGTTAATCACTTATCCGACCGCTAAAAATGACTTTGCCCAACAATTGTAATGACTTTGCCAACCACTGTTAATCACTTATCCGACCTCTAAAAATCATTTTGCCCAACAATTGTAACGACTTTGCCCAACAATTGTAATAACTTTGCCAACCACTGTTAATCACTTATCCGACCTCTAAAAAAGACATTGCCCAACAATTGTAATGACTTTGCCAACCACTGTTAATCACTTATCCAACCTCTAAAAATGACTTAGCCAACCACAGGTAATGACTTTGCGGACCACAGGTAATGACTTTGCCAACCACTGGTAATGACTTTGCCAACTAGTGTTAATTGCTTATCCGACCTCTAAAATTGACTTTACCCAACAATTTAATGACTTTGCAAACCACTGTTAATCACTTATCCGACCTCTAAAAGGACTTTGCCCAACAATTGTAATGACTTTGCCAACCACTGTTAATCACTTATCCGACCTCTAAAAATGACTTTGCCAACCACTGGTAATGACTATGCCAACCACTGGTAATGACTTTGCCAACCACAGTTAATCACTTATCGGACCGCTAAAAATGATTTTGCCCAACAATTGTAATGACTTTGCTAACCACTGGTAATGACTTTGCCCAACCACTGTAAATCACTTATCCGACCTCTAAAAATGACTTTGCCCAACAATTGTAATGAATTTGCCAACAATTGTAATGAATTTGCCCAACAATTGTAATGACTTTGCCAACAACTGTTAATCACTTATCCGACCTCTAAAATTGACTTTGCTCAACAATTGTAATGACTTTGCCCTACGATTGTAATGACTTTGCCAACCACTGATAATGACTTTGCCAACATCTGTTAATCACTTATCCGACCTCTAAAAATGACTTTGCCCAACAATTGCAATGAATTTGCCAAACAATTGTAATGAATTTGCCAACCACTGATAATCACTTATCCGACCTCTAAAATTGACTTTGCTCAACAATTGTAATGACTTTCCCCTACAATTGTAATGACTTTGCCAACCACTGATAATGACTTTGCCAACATCTGTTAATCACTTATCCGACCTCTAAAAAAGACTTTGCCCAACAATTGTAATGACTTTGCCAACCACTGTTAATCACTTATCCGACCTCTAAAAATGACTTTGCCAACCACTGGTAATGACTTTGCCAACCACAGTTAATCACTTATCCGACCGCTAAAAATGACTTTTCCCAACAATTGTAATGACTTTGCCAACCACTGTTAATCACTTATCCGACCTCTAAAAATCATTTTGCCCAACAATTGTAACGACTTTGCCCAACAATTGTAAAAACTTTGCCAACCACTGTTAATCACTTATCCGACCTCTAAAAAAGACATTGCCCAACAATTGTAATGACTTTGCCAACCACTGTTAATCACTTATCCAACCTCTAAAAATGACTTAGCCAACCACAGGTAATGACTTTGCCAACCACAGGTAATGACTTTGCCAACCACTGGTAATGACTTTGCCAACCAGTGTTAATTGCTTATCCGACCTCTAAAATTGACTTTACCCAACAATTTAATGACTTTGCCAACCACTGTTAATCACTTATCCGACCTCTAAAAGGACTTTGCCCAACAATTGTAATGACTCTGCCAACCACTGTTAATCACTTATCCGACCTCTAAAAATGACTTTGCCAACCACTGGTAATGACTTTGCCAACCACTGGTAATGACTTTGCCAACCACAGTTAATCACTTATCGGACCGCTAAAAATGATTTTGCCCAACAATTGTAATCACTTTGCTAACCACTGGTAATGACTTTGACCAACCACTATAAATCACTTATCCGACCTCTAAAAATGACTTTGCCCAACAATTGTAATGAAATTGCCAACAATTGTAATGAATTTGCCCAACAATTGTAATGACTTTGCCAACCACTGTTAATCACTTATCCGACCTCTAAAATTGACTTTGCTCAACAATTGTAATGACTTTGCCCTACGATTGTAATGACTTTGCCAACCACTGATAATGACTTTGCCAACATCTGTTAATCACTTATCCGACCTCTAAAAATGACTTTGCCCAACAATTGCAATGAATCTGCTCAACAATTGTAATGAATTTGCCAACCACTGATAATCACTTATCCGACCTCTAAAATTGACTTTGCTCAACAATTGTAATGACTTTCCCCTACAATTGTAATGACTTTGCCAACCACTGATAATGACTTTGCCAACATCTGTTAATCACTTATCCGACCTCTAAAAAAGACTTTGCCCAACAATTGTAATGACTTTGCCAACCACTGTTAATCACTTATCCGACCTCTAAAAATGACTTTGCCAACCACTGGTAATGACTTTGCCAACCACAGTTAATCACTTATCCGACCGCTAAAAATGACTTTGCCCAACAATTGTAATGACTTTGCCAACCACTGTAAATCACTTATCCGACCTCTAAAAATCATTTTGCCCAACAATTGTAACGACTTTGCCCAACAATTGTAATAACTTTGCCAACCACTGTTAATCACTTATCCGACCTCTAAAAAAGACATTGCCCAACAATTGTAATGACTTTGCCAACCACTGTTAATCACTTATCCAACCTCTAAAAATGACTTAGCCAACCACAGGTAATGACTTTGCCAACCACAGGTAATGACTTTGCCAACCACTGGTAATGACTTTGCCAACCAGTGTTAATTGCTTGTCCGACCTCTAAAATTGACTTTACCCAACAATTTAATGACTTTGCCAACCACTGTTAATCACTTATCCGACCTCTAAAAGGACTTTGCCTAACAATTGTAATGACTTTGCCAACCACTGTAAATCACTTATCCGACCTCTAAAAATGACTTTGCCAACCACTGGTAATGACTTTGCCAACCACTGGTAATGACTTTGCCAACCACTGGTAATGACTTTGCCAACCACAGTTAATCACTTATCGGACCGCTAAAAATGATTTTGCCCAACAATTGTAATGACTTTGCTAACCACTGGTAATGTCTTTGCCCAACCACTGTAAATCACTTATCCGACCTCTAAAAATGACTTTGCCCAACAATTGTAATGAATTTGCCAACAATTGTAATGACTTTGCCAACCACTGTTAATCACTTATCCGACCTCTAAAATTGACTTTGCTCAACAATTGTAATGACTTTGCCCTACGATTGTAATGACTTTGCCAACCACTGATAATGACTTTGCCAACATCTGTTAATCAATTATCCGACCTCTAAAAATGACTTTGCCCGACAATTTAATGGCTTTGCCAACCACTGTTAATCACTTATCCGAACTCTAAAAAAGACTTTGCCCAACAATTGTAATGACTTTGCCAACCACTGTTAATCACTTATCCGACCTCTAAAAATGACTTTGCCTACCACTGGTAATGACTTTGCCAACCACTGGTAATGATTTTGCCAACCACAGTTAATCACTTATCGGACCGCTAAAAATGACTTTGCCCAACAATTGTAATGACTTTGCTAACCACTGGTAATGACTTTGCCCAACCACTGTTAATCACTTATCCGACCTCTAAAAATGACTTTGCCCAACAATTGTAATGAATTTGCCCAACAATTGTAATGACTTTGCCAACCACTGGTAATGACTTTGCCAACCACAGTTAATCACTTATCGAACCGCTAAAAATGAATTTGCCCAACAATTGTAATGACTTTGCTAACCACTGGTAATGACTTTGCCCAACCACTGTTAATCACTTATCCGACCTCTAAAAATGACTTTGCCCAACAATTGTAATGAATTTCCCAAACAATTGTAATGAATTTGCCAACCACTGTTAATCACTTATCCGACCTCTAAAATTGACTTTGCTCAACAATTGTAATGACTTTCCCCTACAATTGTAATGACTTTGCCAACCACTGATAATGACTTTGCCAACATCTGTTAATCAATTATCCGACCTCTAAAAATGACTTTGCCCGACAATTTAATGACTTTGCCAACCACTGTTTATCACTTATCCGACCTCTAAAAAAGACTTTGCCCAACAATTGTAATGACTTTGCCAACCACTGTTAATCACTTATCCGACCTCTAAAAATGACTTTGCCAACCACTGGTAATGACTTTGCCAACCACTGGTAATGACTTTGCCAACCACAGTTAATCACTTATCGGACCGCTAAAAATGATTTTGCCCAACAATTGTAATGACTTTGCTAACCACTGGTAATGACTTTGCCCAACCACTGTAAATCATTTATCCGACCTCTAAAAATGACTTTGCCCAACAATTGTAATGAATTTGCCCAACAATTGTAATGAATTTGCCCAACAATTGTAATGACTTTGCCAACCACTGTTAATCACTTATCCGACCTCTAAAATTGACTTTGCTCAACAATTGTAATGACTTTGCCCTACGATTGTAATGACTTTGCCAACCACTGATAATGACTTTGCCAACATCTGTTAATCAATTATCCGACCTCTAAAAATGACTTTGCCCGACAATTTAATGGCTTTGCCAACCACTGTTGATCACTTATCCGAACTCTAAAAAAGACTTTGCCCAACAATTGTAATGACTTTGCCAACCACTGTTAATCACTTATCCGACCTCTAAAAATGACTTTGCCTACCACTGGTAATGACTTTGCCAACCACTGGTAATGATTTTGCCAACCACAGTTAATCACTTATCGGACCGCTAAAAATGACTTTGCCCAACAATTGTAATGACTTTGCTAACCACTGGTAATGACTTTGCCCAACCACTGTTAATCACTTATCCGACCTCTAAAAATGACTTTGCCCAACAATTGTAATGAATTTGCCCAACAATTGTAATGACTTTGCCAACCACTGGTAATGACTTTGCCAACCACAGTTAATCACTTATCGAACCGCTAAAAATGACTTTGCCAAACAATTGTAATGACTTTGCTAACCACTGGTAATGACTTTGCCCAACCACTGTTAATCACTTATCCGACCTCTAAAAATGACTTTGCCCAACAATTGTAATGAATTTCCCAAACAATTGTAATGAATTTGCCAACCACTGTTAATCACTTATCCGACCTCTAAAATTGACTTTGCTCAACAATTGTAATGACTTTCCCCTACAATTGTAATGACTTTGCCAACCACTGATAATGACTTTGCCAACATCTGTTAATCAATTATCCGACCTCTAAAAATGACTTTGCCCGACAATTTAATGACTTTGCCAACCACTGTTTATCACTTATCCGACCTCTAAAAAAGACTTTGCCCAACAATTGTAATGACTTTGCCAACCACTGTTAATCACTTATCCGACCTCTAAAAATGACTTTGCCAACCACTGGTAATGACTTTGCCAACCACTGGTAATGACTTTGCCAACCACAGTTAATCACTTATCGGACCGCTAAAAATGACTTTGCCCAACAATTGTAATGAATTTGCCCAACAATTGTAATGACTTTGCCAACCACTGATAATGACTTTGCCAACATCTGTTAATCAATTATCCGACCTCTAAAAATGACTTTGCCCGACAATTTAATGGCTTTGCCAACCACTGTTAATCACTTATCCGAACTCTAAAAAAGACTTTGCCCAACAATTGTAATGACTTTGCCAACCACTGTTAATCACTTATCCGACCTCTAAAAATGACTTTGCCTACCACTGGTAATGACTTTGCCAACCACTGGTAATGATTTTGCCAACCACAGTTAATCACTTATCGGACCGCTAAAAATGACTTTGCCCAACAATTGTAATGACTTTGCTAACCACTGGTAATGACTTTGCCCAACCACTGTTAATCACTTATCCGACCTCTAAAAATGACTTTGCCCAACAATTGTAATGAATTTGCCCAACAATTGTAATGACTTTGCCAACCACTGGTAATGACTTTGCCAACCACAGTTAATCACTTATCGAACCGCTAAAAATGACTTTGCCAAACAATTGTAATGACTTTGCTAACCACTGGTAATGACTTTGCCCAACCACTGTTAATCACTTATCCGACCTCTAAAAATGACTTTGCCCAACAATTGTAATGAATTTCCCAAACAATTGTAATGAATTTGCCAACCACTGTTAATCACTTATCCGACCTCTAAAATTGACTTTGCTCAACAATTGTAATGACTTTCCCCTACAATTGTAATGACTTTGCCAACCACTGATAATGACTTTGCCAACATCTGTTAATCAATTATCCGACCTCTAAAAATGACTTTGCCCGACAATTTAATGACTTTGCCAACCACTGTTTATCACTTATCCGACCTCTAAAAAAGACTTTGCCCAACAATTGTAATGACTTTGCCAACCACTGTTAATCACTTATCCGACCTCTAAAAATGACTTTGCCAACCACTGGTAATGACTTTGCCAACCACTGGTAATGACTTTGCCAACCACAGTTAATCACTTATCGGACCGCTAAAAATGACTTTGCCCAACAATTGTAATGAATTTGCCCAACAATTGTAATGACTTTGCCAACCACTGTTAATCACTTATCCGAACTCTTAAATTGATTTTGCTCAACAATTGTAATGACTTTGCCCTACAATTGTAATGACTTTACCAACCACTGATAATGACTTTGCCAACATCTGTTAATCAATTATCCGACCTCTAAAAATGACTTTGCCCGACTATTTAATGACTTTGCCAACCACTGTTAATCACTTATCCGACCTCTAAAAAAGACTTTGCCCAACAATTGTAATGACTTTGCCAACCACTGTTAATCACTTATCCGACCTCTAAAAATGACTTTGCCAACCACTGGTAATGACTTTGCCAACCACAGTTAATCACTTATCGGACCGCTAAAAATGACTTTGCCTAACAATTGTAATGACTTTGCCAACCACTGATAATGACTTTGCCAACATCTGTTAATCAATTATCCGACCTCTAAAAATGACTTTGCCCAACAATTGTAATGACTTTGCCAACCACTGTTAATCACTTATCCGACCTCTAAAAATGACTTTGCCAACCACTGGTAATGACTTTGCCAACCACTGGTAATGACTTTGCCAACCACAGTTAATCACTTATCGGACCGCTAAAAATGATTTTGCCCAACAATTGTAATGACTTTGCTAACCACTGGTAATGACTTTGCCCAACCACTGTAAATCACTTATCCGACCTCTAAAAATGACTTTGCCCAACAATTGTAATGAATTTGCCCATCAATTGTAATGAATTTGCCCAACAATTGTAATGACTTTGCCAACCACTGTTAATCACTTATCCGACCTTTAAAATTGACTTTGCTCAAAAATTGTAATGACTTTGCCCTACGATTGTAATGACTTTGCCAACCACTGATAATGACTTTGCCAACATCTGTTAATCAATTATCCGACCTCTAAAAATGACTTTGCCCGGCAATTTAATGACTTTGCCAACCACTGTTAATCACTTATCCGACCTCTAAAAAAGACTTTGCCCAACAATTGTAATGACTTTGCCAACCACTGTTAATCACTTATCCGACCTCTAAAAATGACTTTGCCAACCACTGGTAATGACTTTGCTAACCACTGGTAATGACTTTGCCCAACCACTGTTAATCACTTATCCGACCTCTAAAAATGACTTTGCCCAACAATTGTAATGAATTTGCCCAACAATTGTAATGACTTTGCTAACCACTGGGCATGACTTTGCCAAACCACTGTTAATCACTTATCCGACCTCTAAAAATGACTTTGCCCAACAATTGTAATGAATTTCCCAAACAATTGTAATGAATTTGCCAACCACTGTTAATCACTTATCCGACCTCTAAAATTGACTTTGCTCAATAATTGTAATGACTTTCCCCTACAATTGTAATGACTTTGCCAACCACTGATAATGACTTTGCCAACATCTGTTAATCAATTATCCGACCTCTAAAAATGACTTTGCCCGACAATTTAATGACTTTGCCAACCACTGTTTATCACTTATCCGACCTCTAAAAAAGACTTTGCCCAACAATTGTAATGACTTTGCCAACCACTGTTAATCACTTATCCGACCTCTAAAAATGACTTTGCCAACCACTGGTAATGACTTTGCCAACCACTGGTAATGACTTTGCCAACCACTGGTAATGACTTTGCCAACCACTGGGAATGACTTTGCCAACCACAGTTAATCACTTATCGGACCGCTAAAAATGACTTTGCCCAACAATTGTAATGACTTTGCCCTACAATTGTAATGACTTTACCAACCACTGATAATGACTTTGCCAACATCTGTTAATCAATTATCCGACCTCTAAAAATGACTTTGCCCGACAATTTAATGACTTTGCCAACCACTGTTAATCACTTATCCGACCTCTAAAAAAGACTTTGCCCAACAATTGTAATGACTTTGCCAACCACTGTTAATCACTTATCCGACCTCTAAAAATGACTTTGCCAACCACTGGTAATGACTTTGCCAACCACAGTTAATCACTTATCGGACCGCTAAAAATGACTTTGCCTAACAATTGTAATGACTTTGCCAACCACTGATAATGACTTTGCCAACATCTGTTAATCAATTATCCGACCTCTAAAAATGACTTTGCCCAACAATTGTAATGACTTTGCCAACCACTGTTAATCACTTATCCGACCTCTAAAAATGACTTTGCCAACCACTGGTAATGACTTTGCCAACCACTGGTAATGACTTTGCCAACCACAGTTAATCACTTATCGGACCGCTAAAAATGATTTTGCCCAACAATTGTAATGACTTTGCTAACCACTGGTAATGACTTTGCCCAACCACTGTAAATCACTTATCCGACCTCTAAAAATGACTTTGCCCAACAATTGTAATGAATTTGCCCAACAATTGTAATGAATTTGCCCAACAATTGTAATGACTTTGCCAACCACTGTTAATCACTTATCCGACCTTTAAAATTGACTTTGCTCAAAAATTGTAATGACTTTGCCCTACGATTGTAATGACTTTGCCAACCACTGATAATGACTTTGCCAACATCTGTTAATCAATTATCCGACCTCTAAAAATGACTTTGCCCGGCAATTTAATGACTTTGCCAACCACTGTTAATCACTTATCCGACCTCTAAAAAAGACTTTGCCCAACAATTGTAATGACTTTGCCAACCACTGTTAATCACTTATCCGACCTCTAAAAATGACTTTGCCAACCACTGGTAATGACTTTGCCCAACCACTGTTAATCACTTATCCGACCTCTAAAAATGACTTTGCCCAACAATTGTAATGAATTTGCCCAACAATTGTAATGACTTTGCTAACCACTGGGCATGACTTTGCCCAACCACTGTTAATCACTTATCCGACCTCTAAAAATGACTTTGCCCAACAATTGTAATGAATTTCCCAAACAATTGTAATGAATTTGCCAACCACTGTTAATCACTTATCCGACCTCTAAAATTGACTTTGCTCAACAATTGTAATGACTTTCCCCTACAATTGTAATGACTTTGCCAACCACTGATAATGACTTTGCCAACATCTGTTAATCAATTATCCGACCTCTAAAAATGACTTTGCCCGACAATTTAATGACTTTGCCAACCACTGTTTATCACTTATCCGACCTCTAAAAAAGACTTTGCCCAACAATTGTAATGACTTTGCCAACCACTGTTAATCACTTATCCGACCTCTAAAAATGACTTTGCCAACCACTGGTAATGACTTTGCCAACCACAGTTAATCACTTATCGGACCGCTAAAAATGACTTTGCCCAACAATTGTAATGAATTTGCCCAACAATTGTAATGACTTTGCCAACCACTGTTAATCACTTATCCGACCTCTAAAATTGATTTTGCTCAACAATTGTAATGACTTTGCCCTACAATTGTAATGACTTTACCAACCACTGATAATGACTTTGCCAACATCTGTTAATCAATTATCCGACCTCTAAAAATGACTTTGCCCGACAATTTAATGACTTTGCCAACCACTGTTAATCACTTATCCGACCTCTAAAAAAGACTTTGCCCAACAATTGTAATGACTTTGCAAACCACTGTTAATCACTTATCCGACCTCTAAAAATGACTTTGCCAACCACTGGTAATGACTTTGCCAACCACAGTTAATCACTTATCGGACCGCTAAAAATGACTTTGCCCAACAATTGTAATGACTTTGCCAACCACTGTTAATCACTTATCCGACCTCTAAAAATGACTTTGCCAACCACTGGTAATGACTTTGCCCAACAATTGTAATGAATTTGCCCAACAATTGTAATGAATTTGCCCAACAATTGTAATGACTTTGCCAACCACTGTTAATCACTTATCCGACCTCTAAAATTGACTTTGCTCAACAATTGTAATGACTTTGCCCTACGATTGTAATGACTTTGCCAACCACTGATAATGACTTTGCCAACATCTGTTAATCAATTATCCGACCTCTAAAAATGACTTTGCCCGACAATTTAATGACTTTGCCAACCACTGTTAATCACTTATCCGACCTCTAAAAAAGACTTTGCCCAACAATTGTAATGACTTTGCCAACCACTGTTAATCACTTATCCGACCTCTAAAAATGACTTTGCCAACCACTGGTAATGACTTTGCCAACCACTGGTAATGATTTTGCCAACCACAGTTAATCACTTATCGGACCGCTAAAAATGACTTTGCCCAACAATTGTAATGACTTTGCTAACCACTGGGCATGACTTTGCCCAACCACTGTTAATCACTTATCCGACCTCTAAAAATGACTTTGCCCAACAATTGTAAAGAATTTCCCAAACAATTGTAATGAATTTGCCAACCACTGTTAATCACTTATCCGACCTCTAAAATTGACTTTGCTCAACAATTGTAATGACTTTCCCATACAATTGTAATGACTTTGCCAACCACTGATAATGACTTTGCCAACATCTGTTAATCAATTATCCGACCTCTAAAAATGACTTTGCCCGAAAATTTAATGACTTTGCCAACCACTGTTTATCACTTATCCGACCTCTAAAAAAGACTTTGCCCAACAATTGTAATGACTTTGCCAACCACTGTTAATCACTTATCCGACCTCTAAAAATGACTTTGCCAACCACTGGTAATGACTTTGCCAACCACTGGTAATGACTTTGCCAACCACAGTTAATCACTTATCGGACCGCTAAAAATGACTTTGCCCAACAATTGTAATGAATTTGCTTAACAATTGTAATGACTTTGCCAACCACTGTTAATCACTTATCCGACCTCTAAAATTGACTTTGCTCAACCATTGGAAATGTTTGCCCTACAATTGTAATGACTTTACCAACCACTGATAATGACTTTGCCAACATCTGTTAATCAATTATCCGACCTCTAAAAATGACTTTGCCCGAAAATTTAATGACTTTGCCAACCACTGTTAATCACTTATCCGACCTCTAAAAAAGACTTTGCCCAACAATTGTAATGACTTTGCCAACCACTGTTAATCACTTATCCGACCTCTAAAAATGACTTTGCCAACCACTGGTAATGACTTTGCCAACCACTGGTAATGACTTTGCCAACCACAGTTAATCACTTATCGGACCGCTAAAAATGACTTTGCCCAACAATTGTAATGACTTTGCCAACCACTGATAATGACTTTGCCAACATCTGTTAATCAATTATCCGACCTCTAAAAATGACTTTGCCCGACAATTGTAATGTTTTGACCCAACAATTGTAATGACTTTGCCAACCACTGTTGATCACTTATCCGACCTCTAAAAATGACTTTGCCCAATAATTGTAATGACTTTGCCAACCACTGGTAATGACTTTGCCCAACAATTGTAATGAATTTGCCCAACAATTGTTAAGACTTTGCCAACCACTGTTTATCACCTATCCGACCTCTAAAAATGACTTTGCCCAACAATTGTAATGACTTCGCCAACCACTATTAATCACTAATCCGAACTCTAAAAATGAATTTGCCCAACAATTGTAATGACCTTGCCTAACAATTGTAATGACTTTGCCAATCACTGGTAATGACCTTGCTAACCACTGGTAATGAATTTGCCAACCACTGTTAATTGCTTATCCGACCTCTAAAAATGACTTTACCCAACAATTTAATGACTTTGCCAACCACTGTTGATCACTTATCCGACCTCTAAAAATGACTTTGCCCAATAATTGGAATGACTTTGCCAACATCTGTTAATCAATTATCCGAGCTCTAAAAATGACTTTGCCCGACAATTGTAATGTTTTTACCCAACAATTGTAATGACTTTGCCAACCACTGTTGATCACTTATCCGAACTCTTAAAATGACTTTGCCCAATAATTGTAATGACTTTGCCAACCACTGTTAATCACTAAACCGACCACTAAAAATGACTTTGCCCAACAATTGTAATGACTTTGCCAACCACTGTAAATCACTTATCCGACCGCTAAAAATAACTTTGCCCAACAATTGTAATGACTTTGCCAACCACTGGTAATGACTTTGCCAACCACTGTTAATCACTTATCCGACCTCTAAAAATGCCTTTGCCCAACTATTGTAATGAATTTGCCCAACAATTGTAAAGACTTTGCCAACCACTGTTAAACACATATCCGACCTCTAAAAATGACTTTGCCCAACAATTGTAATGACTTCGCCAACCACTATTAATCACTAATCCGAACTCTAAAAATGACTTTGCCCAACAATTGGAATGACCTTGCCCAACAATTTTAATGACTTTGCCAACCACTGGTAATGACTTTGCCAATCACTGGTAATGACTTTGCCAACCACTGGTAATGACTTTGCCAACCACTGGTAATGACTTTGCCAACCACTGGTAATGACTTTTCCAACCACTGTTAATCACTTATCCGACCTCTAAAAATGACTTTGCCAACCAATGGTAATGACTTTGCCAACCACAGGTAATGACTTTGCCAACTACTGTTAATCACTTATCAGACCTCTAAAAATGACTTTACCCAACAATTGTAATGACTTTGCCAACCACTGGTAATGACTTTGCCAACAACTGTTGATCAATTATCAGACCTCTAAAAATAACTTTGCCCAACAATTGTAATGACTTTGCCCAACTATTGTAATGACTTTGCCAACCACTGTTAATCACGTATCCGACCTCTAAAAATGACTTTGCCCAACAATTGTAATGACTCTGCCAACTACCGTTAATCACTTATCCGACCTCTAAAAATGATTTTGCCAACCACTGGTAATGACTTTTCCAACCACTGGTAATGACTTTTCCAACCACTGTTAATCACTTATCCGACCTCTAAAAATGACTTTGCCAACCAATGGTAATGACTTTGCCAACCACAGGTAATGACTTTGCCAACCACTGTTAATTGCTTATGCGACCTCTAAAAATGACTTTACCCAACAATTGTAATGACTTTGCCAACCACTGGTAATGACTTTGCCAACAACTGTTGATCAATTATCCGACCTCTAAAAATGACTTTGCCCAACAATTATAATGAATTTGCCCAACAATTGTAATAACTTTGCCAACCACTGTTAATCACTTATCCGACCTCTAAAAATGACTTTGCCAACTACTGGTAATGACTTTGCCAACCACTGGTAATGACTTTGCCAACCACTGGTAATGACTTTGCCAACCACTGGTAATGACTTTTCCAACCACTGTTAATCACTTATCCGACCTCTAAAAATGACTTTGCCAACCAATGGTAATGACTTTGCCAACCACAGGTAATGACTTTGCCAACTACTGTTAATCACTTATCAGACCTCTAAAAATGACTTTACCCAACAATTGTAATGACTTTGCCAACCACTGGTAATGACTTTGCCAACAACTGTTGATCAATTATCAGACCTCTAAAAATAACTTTGCCCAACAATTGTAATGACTTTGCCCAACTATTGTAATGACTTTGCCAACCACTGTTAATCACGTATCCGACCTCTAAAAATGACTTTGCCCAACAATTGTAATGACTCTGCCAACTACCGTTAATCACTTATCCGACCTCTAAAATGATTTTGCCAACCACTGGTAATGACTTTTCCAACCACTGGTAATGACTTTTCCAACCACTGTTAATCACTTATCCGACCTCTAAAAATGACTTTGCCAACCAATGGTAATGACTTTGCCAACCACAGGTAATGACTTTGCCAACCACTGTTAATTGCTTATGCGACCTCTAAAAATGACTTTACCCAACAATTGTAATGACTTTGCCAACCACTGGTAATGACTTTGCCAACAACTGTTGATCAATTATCCGACCTCTAAAAATGACTTTGCCCAACAATTATAATGAATTTGCCCAACAATTGTAATAACTTTGCCAACCACTGTTAATCACTTATCCGACCTCTAAAAATGACTTTGCCAACTACTGGTAATGACTTTGCCAACCACTGTTAATCACATATCCGAACTCTAAAAATGACTTTGCCCAACAATTGTAATGACCTTGCCCAACAATTTTATGACTTTGCCAACCACTGGTAATGACTTTGCCAATCACTGGTAATGACTTTGCCAACCACTAGTAATGACTTTGCCAACCACTGGTAATGACTTTGCCAACCACTTTTAATCACTTATCCGACCTCTAAAAATGACTTTGCCCAACAATTGTAATGAATTTGCCCAACAATTGTAAAGACTTTGCCAACCACTGTTAATCAGCTATCCGACCTCTAAAAATGACTTTGCCAAAAAATTGTAATGACTTTGCCAACCACTGGTAATGACCTTGCCAACCACTGTTAATCACTTATCCGACCTCTAAAAATGACTTTGCCCAACAATTGTAAGGAATTTGCCCAACAATTGTAAAGACTTTGCCAACCACTGTTAATCACCAATCCGACCTCTAAAAATGACTTCGCCAACCACTATTAATCACTAATCCGAACTCTAAAAATGACTTTGCCCAACAATTGTAATGACCTTGCCCAACAATTGTAATGATTTTGCCAACCACTGGTAATGACTTTTCCAACCACTGGTAATGACTTTGCCAACAACTGTTGATCAATTATCCGACCTCTAAAAATGACTTTGCCCATCAATTGAAATGTTTTTGCCCAACTTTTGTAATGACTTTGCCAACCACTGTTAATCACTTATCCGACCTCTAAAAATGACTTTGCCCAACAATTGTAATGACTTTGCCAACTACTGTTAATCACTTATAAGACCTCTAAAAATGACTTTGCCAACCACTGGTAATGACTTTGCCCAACAATTGTAATGACTTTGCCCAACTATTGTAATGACTTTGCCAACCACTGTAAATCACGTATCCGACCTCTTAAAATGACTTTGCCCGACAATTGTAATGACTCTGCCAACTACTGTTAATCACTTATCCGACCTCTAAAAATGACTTTGCCAACTACTGGTAATGATTTTTCCAACCACTGTTAATCACTTATCCGACCTCTAAAAATGACTTTGCCAACCAATGGTAATTGCTTATGCGACCTCTAAAAATAACTTTACCCAACAATTTAATGACTTTGCCAACTACTGTTAATCACTTATCCGACCCCTAAAATGACTTTACCC
The DNA here is from genome assembly GCA_025491095.1 of Brachionus asplanchnoidis. Lineage (NCBI taxonomy): Eukaryota > Metazoa > Rotifera > Eurotatoria > Ploima > Brachionidae > Brachionus > Brachionus asplanchnoidis. The sequence goes on from JAILYF010000062.1 coordinate 334,172, forward strand.
AACAATTGTAATGACTTTGCCAACCACTGTTAATCACTTATCCGACCTCTAAAAATGACTTTGCCAAACAATTGTAATAATTTTGCCAACCGCTGTTAATCACTTATCCGACCACTAAAACTGACTATGCCCAACAATTGTAATGACTTTGCCCAACAATTGTAATGACTTTAACAACCACTGTTAATCACTTATCAGACCTCTAAAAATGACTTTGCCCAACAATTGTAATGAATTTGCCCAACAATTGTAAAGACTTTGCCAACCACTGTTAATCACTTATCCGACCTCTAAAAATGACTTTGCCCAACGATTGTAATGACTTTGCCCAACAATTGTAATGAATTTGCCCAATAATTGTAATGACTTTGCCAACCACTGTTGATCACTTATCCGACCTCTAAAAATGACTTTGCCCAATAATTGTAATGACTTTGCCAACCACTGTTAATCACTAATCCGACCACTAAAAATGACTTTGCCCAACAATTGTAATGACTTTAACAACCACTGTTAATCACTAATCCGACCACTAAAAATTACTTTGCCCAACAATTGTAATGACTTTGCCAACCACAGTTAATCACTTAACCGACCGCTAAAAATGACTTTGCCCGACAATTGTAATGAATTTGCCCAACAATTGTAATAACTTTGCCAACCACTGTTAATCACTTATCCGACCTCTAAAAATGACTTTGCCCAACAATTGTAATGAATTTGCCCAACAATTGTAAAGACTTTGCCAACCACTGTTAATCACTTATCCGACCTCTAAAAATGACTTTGCCCAACAATTGTAATTACTTTGCCAACCACTGTTAATCACTTATTCGACCTCTAAAAATGACTTTACCCAACAATTGTAATGACTTTGCCAACCACTGTTAATCACTTATCCGACCTCTAAAAATGACTTTGCCAAACAATTGTAATAATTTTGCCAACCGCTGTTAATCACTTATCCGACCACTAAAACTGACTATGCCCAACAATTGTAATGACTTTGCCCAACAATTGTAATGACTTTAACAACCACTGTTAATCACTAATCCGACCACTAAAAATTACTTTGCCCAACAATTGTAATAACTTTGCCAACCACTGTTAATCACTTATCAGACCTCTAAAAATGACTTTGCCCAACAATTGTAATGAATTTGCCCAACAATTGTAAAGACTTTGCCAACCACTGTTAATCACTTATCCGACCTCTAAAAATGACTTTGCCCAACGATTGTAATGACTTTGCCCAACAATTGTAATGAATTTGCCCAATAATTGTAATGACTTTGCCAACCACTGTTGATCACTTATCCGACCTCTAAAAATGACTTTGCCCAATAATTGTAATGACTTTGCCAACCACTGTTAATCACTAATCCGACCACTAAAATGACTTTGCCCAACAATTGTAATGACTTTAACAACCACTGTTAATCACTAATCCGACCACTAAAAATTACTTTGCCCAACAATTGTAATGACTTTGCCAACCACAGTTAATCACTTAACCGACCGCTAAAAATGACTTTGCCCGACAATTGTAATGAATTTGCCCAACAATTGTAATAACTTTGCCAACCACTGTTAATCACTTATCCGACCTCTAAAAATGACTTTGCCGAACAATTGTAATGAATTTGCCCAACAATTGTAAAGACTTTGCCAACCACTGTTAATCACTTATCCGACCTCTAAAAATGACTTTGCCCAACAATTGTAATTTCTTTGCCAACCACTGTTAATCACTTATTCGACCTCTAAAAATGACTCTGCCAACCACTGGTAATGACTTTGCCAACCACTGGTAATGACTTTGCCAACCACAGGTAATGACTTTGCCAACCACTGTTAATCACTTATCCGACCTCTAAAAATGACTTTGCCCAACAATTGTAATGACTTTGCCGACCACTGTTAATCACTTTTCCAAACCCTGAAAAAGACTTTGCCCAACAATTGTAATGACTTCGCATACCACTGTTAATCACTTATCCGACCTCTAAAAATGACTTTGCCCAACAATTGTAATGACTTTGCCCAACAATTGTAATGACTTTGCCAACCACTGATAATGACTTTGCCAACATCTGTTAATTAATTATCCGACCTCTAAAAATGACTTTGCCCAACAATTGTAATGTTTTTACCCAACAATTGTAATGACTTTGCCAACCACTGTTAATCACTAATCCGACCACTAAAAATGACTTTGCCCAACAATTGTAATGACTTTGCCAACCACTGGTAATGACTTTGCCAACCACTGTTAATCACTTATCCGACCTCTAAAAATGACTTTGCCCAACAATTGTAATGACTTTGCCCAACTATTGTAATGTATTTGCCAACCACTGTTAATCACTAATCCGACCACTAAAAATGACTTTGCCCAACAATTGTAATGACTTTAACAACCACTTTAATCACTAATCCGACCACTAAAAATTACTTTGCCCAACAATTGTAGTGACTTTGCCAACCACAGTTAATCACTTAACCGACCGCTAAAAATGACTTTGCACGACAATTGTAATGAATTTGCCCAACAATTGTAATAAATTTGCCAACCACTGTTATTCACTTATCCGACCTCTAAAAATGACTTTGCCCGACAATTGTAATGAATTTGCCCTCTAATTGTAAAGACTTTGCCAGCCACTGTTAATCACTTATCCGACCTCTAAAAATGACTTTGCCCAACAATTGTAATTACTTTGCCAACCACTGTTAATCACTTATTCGACCTCTAAAAATGACTTTGCCCAACAATTATAATGAATTTGCCCAACAATTTTAATAACTTTGCCAACCACTGTAAATCACCTATCCGACCTCTAAAAATGACTTTGCCAACCACTTTTAATCACTTATCCGACCTCTAAAAATGACTTTGCCCAACAATTGTAATGAATTTGCCCAACAATTGTAATGACTTTGCCGACCACTGTTAATCACTTTTCCAAACCCTGAAAAAGACTTTGCCCAACAATTGTAATGACTTCGCATACCACTGTTAATCACTTATCCGACCTCTAAAAATGACTTTGCCCAACAATTGTAATGACTTTGCCCAACAATTGTAATGACTTTGCCAACCACTGATAATGACTTTGCCAACATCTGTTAATTAATTATCCGACCTCTAAAAATGACTTTGCCCAACAATTGTAATGTTTTTACCCAACAATTGTAATGACTTTGCCAACCACTGTTAATCACTAATCCGACCACTAAAAATGACTTTGCCCAACAATTGTAATGACTTTGCCAACCACTGGTAATGACTTTGCCAACCACTGTTAATCACTTATCCGACCTCTAAAAATGACTTTGCCCAACAATTGTAATGACTTTGCCCAACTATTGTAATGTATTTGCCAACCACTGTTAATCACTAATCCGACCACTAAAAATGACTTTGCCCAACAATTGTAATGACTTTATCAACCACTTTAATCACTAATCCGACCACTAAAAATTACTTTGCCCAACAATTGTAGTGACTTTGCCAACCACAGTTAATCACTTAACCGACCGCTAAAAATGACTTTGCACGACAATTGTAATGAATTTGCCCAACAATTGTAATAAATTTGCCAACCACTGTTATTCACTTATCCGACCTCTAAAAATGACTTTGCCCGACAATTGTAATGAATTTGCCCAACAATTGTAAAGACTTTGCCAGCCACTGTTAATCACTTATCCGACCTCTAAAAATGACTTTGCCCAACAATTGTAATTACTTTGCCAACCACTGTTAATCACTTATTCGACCTCTAAAAATGACTTTGCCCAACAATTATAATGAATTTGCCCAACAATTTTAATAACTTTGCCAACCACTGTAAATCACCTATCCGACCTCTAAAAATGACTTTGCCAACCACTTTTAATCACTTATCCGACCTCTAAAAATGACTTTGCCCAACAATTGTAATGAATTTGCCCAACAATTGTAAAGACTTTGCCAACCACTGTTAATCAGCCATCCGACCTCTAAAAATGACTTTGCCCAAAAATTGTAATGACTTTGCCAACCACTGGTAATGACCTTGCCAACCACTGTTAATCACTTATCCGACCTCTAAAAATGACTTTGCCCAACAATTGTAAGGAATTTGCCCAACAATTGTAAAGACTTTGCCAACCACTGTTAATCACCAATCCGACCTCTAAAAATGACTTCGCCAACCACTATTAATCACTAATCCGAACTCTAAAAATGACTTTGCCCAACAATTGTAATGACCTTGCCCAACAATTGTAATGATTTTGCCAACCACTGGTAATGACTTTTCCAACCACTGGTAATGACTTTGCCAACAACTGTTGATCAATTATCCGACCTCTAAAAATGACTTTGCCCATCAATTGAAATGTTTTTGCCCAACTATTGTAATGACTTTGCCAACCACTGTTAATCACTTATCCGACCTCTAAAAATGACTTTGCCCAACAATTGTAATGACTTTGCCAACTACTGTTAATCACTTATAAGACCTCTAAAAATGACTTTGCCAACCACTGGTAATGACTTTGCCCAACAATTGTAATGACTTTGCCCAACTATTGTAATGACTTTGCCAACCACTGTAAATCACGTATCCGACCTCTTAAAATGACTTTGCCCGACAATTGTAATGACTCTGCCAACTACTGTTAATCACTTATCCGACCTCTAAAAATGACTTTGCCAACTACTGGTAATGATTTTTCCAACCACTGTTAATCACTTATCCGACCTCTAAAAATTACTTTGCCAACCAATGGTAATTGCTTATGCGACCTCTAAAAATAACTTTACCCAACAATTTAATGACTTTGCCAACTACTGTTAATCACTTATCCGACCCCTAAAAATTACTTTACCCAACAATTGTAATGACTTTGCCAACCACTGTTAATCACTTATCCGACCTCTAAAAATGACTTTGCCAAACAATTGTAATAATTTTGCCAACCGCTGTTAATCACTTATCCGACCACTAAAACTGACTATGCCCAACAATTGTAATGACTTTGCCCCACAATTGTAATGACTTTGCCCAACAATTGTAATGACTTTAACAACCACTGTTAATCACTAATCCCACCACTAAAAATTACTTTGCCCAACAATTGTAATAACTTTGCCAACCACTGTTAATCACTTATCCGACCTCTAAAAATGACTTTGCCCAACAATTGTAATGAATTTGCCCAACAATTGTAAAGACTTTGCCAACCACTGTTAATCACTTATCCGACCTCTAAAAATGACTTTGCCCAACAATTGTAATGACTTTGCCCAACAATTGTAATGACTTTGCCCAACAATTGTAATGAATTTGCCCAATAATTGTAATGACTTTGCCAACCACTGTTGATCACTTATCCGACCTCTAAAAATGACTTTGCCCAATAATTGTAATGACTTTGCCAACCACTGTTAATCACTAATCCGACCACTAAAAATGACTTTGCCCAACAATTGTAATGACTTTAACAACCACTGTTAATCACTAATCCGACCACTAAAAATTACTTTGCCCAACAATTGTAATGACTTTGCCAACCACAGTTAATCACTTAACCGACCGCTAAAAATGACTTTGCCCGACAATTGTAATGAATTTGCCCAACAATTGTAATAACTTTGCCAACCACTGTTAATCACTTATCCGACCTCTAAAAATGACTTTGCCCAACAATTGTAATGAATTTGCCCAACAATTGTAAAGACTTTGCCAACCACTGTTAATCACTTATCCGACCTCTAAAAATGACTTTGCCCAACAATTGTAATGAATTTGCCCAACAATTGTAAAGACTTTGCCAACCACTGTTAATCACTTATTCGACCTCTAAAAATGACTTTGCCAACCACTGGTAATGACTTTGCCAACCACTGGTAATGACTTTGCCAACCACAGGTAATGACTTTGCCAACCACTGTTAATCACTTATCCGACCTCTAAAAATGACTTTGCCCAACAATTGTAATGACTTTGCCGACCACTGTTAATCACTTTTCCAAACCCTGAAAAAGACTTTGCCCAACAATTGTAATGACTTCGCATACCACTGTTAATCACTTATCCGACCTCTAAAAATGACTTTGCCCAACAATTGTAATGACTTTGCCCAGCAATTGTAATGACTTTGCCAACCACTGATAATGACTTTGCCAACATCTGTTAATTAATTATCCGACCTCTAAAAATGACTTTGCCCAACAATTGTAATGTTTTTACCCAACAATTGTAATGACTTTGCCAACCACTGTTAATCACTAATCCGACCACTAAAAATGACTTTGCCCAACAATTGTAATGACTTTGCCAACCACTGGTAATGACTTTGCCAACCACTGTTAATCACTTATCCGACCTCTAAAAATGACTTTGCCCAACAATTGTAATGACTTTGCCCAACTATTGTAATGTATTTGCCAACCACTGTTAATCACTAATCCGACCACTAAAAATGACTTTGCCCAACAATTGTAATGACTTTAACAACCACTTTAATCACTAATCCGACCACTAAAAATTACTTTGCCCAACAATTGTAGTGACTTTGCCAACCACAGTTAATCACTTAACCGACCGCTAAAAATGACTTTGCACGACAATTGTAATGAATTTGCCCAGCAATTGTAATAAATTTGCCAACCACTGTTATTCACTTATCCGACCTCTAAAAATGACTTTGCCCGACAATTGTAATGAATTTGCCCAACAATTGTAAAGACTTTGCCAGCCACTGTTAATCACTTATCCGACCTCTAAAAATGACTTTGCCCAACAATTGTAATTACTTTGCCAACCACTGTTAATCACTTATTCGACCTCTAAAAATGACTTTGCCAACCACTGGTAATGACTTTGCCAACCACTGGTAATGACTTTGCCAATCACTGGTAATGACTTTGCCAACCACTGGTAATGACTTTGCCAACCACTGGTAATAACTTTGCCAACCACTGTTAATCACTTATCCGACCTCTAAAAATGACTTTGCCTGACAATTGTAATGAATTTGCCCAACAATTGTTAAGACTTTGCCAACCACTGTTAATCACTTATCCGACCTCTAAAAATGACTTTGCCCAACAATTGTAATTACTTTGCCAACCACTGTTAATCACTTATTCGACCTCTAAAAATGACTTTGCCAACCACTGGTAATGACTTTGCCAACCACTGGTAATGACTTTGCCAACCACTGTTAATCACTTATCCGACCTCTAAAAATGACTTTGCCCAACAATTGTAATGACTTTTCCGACCACTGTTAATCACTTTTCCAAACCCTGAAAAAGACTTTGCCCAACAATTGTAATGACTTCGCATACCACTGTTAATCACTTATCCGACCTCTAAAAATGACTTTGCCCAACAATTGTAATGACTTTGCCCAACAATTGTAATGACTTTGCCAACCACTGATAATGACTTTGCCAACATCTGTCAATCAATTATCCGACCTCTAAAAATGACTTTGCCCAACAATTGTAATGTTTTTACCCAACAATTGTAATGACTTTGCCAACCACTGGTAATGACTTTGCCAATCACTGGTAATGACATTGCCAACCACTGGTAATGACTTTGCCAACCACTGGTAATGACTTTGCCAACCACTGTTAATCACGTATCCGACCTCTAAAAATGACTTTGCCGAACAATTGTAATGACTCTGCCAACTACCGTTAATCACTTATCCGACCTCTAAAAATGACTTTGCCAACCACTGGTAATGACTTTTCCAACCACTGTTAATCACTTATCCGACCTCTAAAAATGACTTTGCCCAACAATTATAATGAATTTGCCCAACAATTGTAATAACTTTGCCAACCACTGTTAATCACTTATCCGACCTCTAAAAATGACTTTGCCAACCACTTTTAATCACTTATCCGACCTCTAAAAATGACTTTGCCCAACAATTGTAATGAATTTGCCCAACAATTGTAAAGACTTTGCCAACCACTGTTAATCACCTATCCGACCTCTAAAAATGACTTTGCCCAAAAATTGTAATGACTTTGCCAACCACTGGTAATGACTTTGCCAACCACTGTTAATCACTTATCCGACCTCTAAAAATGACTTTGCCCAACAATTGTAATGACTTTGCCCAACTATTGTAATGTATTTGCCAACCACTGTTAATCACTAATCCGACCACTAAAAATGACTTTGCCCAACAATTGTAATGACTTTAACAACCACTTTAATCACTAATCCGACCACTAAAAATTACTTTGCCCAACAATTGTAGTGACTTTGCCAACCACAGTTAATCACTTAACCGACCGCTAAAAATGACTTTGCACGACAATTGTAATGAATTTGCCCAACAATTGTAATAAATTTGCCAACCACTGTTATTCACTTATCCGACCTCTAAAAATGACTTTGCCCGACAATTGTAATGAATTTGCCCAACAATTGTAAAGACTTTGCCAGCCACTGTTAATCACTTATCCGACCTCTAAAAATGACTTTGCCCAACAATTGTAATTACTTTGCCAACCACTGTTAATCACTTATTCGACCTCTAAAAATGACTTTGCCAACCACTGGTAATGACTTTGCCAACCACTGGTAATGACTTTGCCAATCACTGGTAATGACTTTGCCAACCACTGGTAATGACTTTGCCAACCACTGGTAATAACTTTGCCAACCACTGTTAATCACTTATCCGACCTCTAAAAATGACTTTGCCTGACAATTGTAATGAATTTGCCCAACAATTGTTAAGACTTTGCCAACCACTGTTAATCACTTATCCGACCTCTAAAAATGACTTTGCCCAACAATTGTAATTACTTTGCCAACCACTGTTAATCACTTATTCGACCTCTAAAAATGACTTTGCCAACCACTGGTAATGACTTTGCCAACCACTGGTAATGACTTTGCCAACCACTGTTAATCACTTATCCGACCTCTAAAAATGACTTTGCCCAACAATTGTAATGACTTTTCCGACCACTGTTAATCACTTTTCCAAACCCTGAAAAAGACTTTGCCCAACAATTGTAATGACTTCGCATACCACTGTTAATCACTTATCCGACCTCTAAAAATGACTTTGCCCAACAATTGTAATGACTTTGCCCAACAATTGTAATGACTTTGCCAACCACTGATAATGACTTTGCCAACATCTGTCAATCAATTATCCGACCTCTAAAAATGACTTTGCCCAACAATTGTAATGTTTTTACCCAACAATTGTAATGACTTTGCCAACCACTGGTAATGACTTTGCCAATCACTGGTAATGACATTGCCAACCACTGGTAATGACTTTGCCAACCACTGGTAATGACTTTGCCAACCACTGTTAATCACGTATCCGACCTCTAAAAATGACTTTGCCGAACAATTGTAATGACTCTGCCAACTACCGTTAATCACTTATCCGACCTCTAAAAATGACTTTGCCAACCACTGGTAATGACTTTTCCAACCACTGTTAATCACTTATCCGACCTCTAAAAATGACTTTGCCCAACAATTATAATGAATTTGCCCAACAATTGTAATAACTTTGCCAACCACTGTTAATCACTTATCCGACCTCTAAAAATGACTTTGCCAACCACTTTTAATCACTTATCCGACCTCTAAAAATGACTTTGCCCAACAATTGTAATGAATTTGCCCAACAATTGTAAAGACTTTGCCAACCACTGTTAATCACCTATCCGACCTCTAAAAATGACTTTGCCCAAAAATTGTAATGACTTTGCCAACCACTGGTAATGACCTTGCCAACCACTGTTAATCACTTATCCGACCTCTAAAAATGACTTTGCCCAACAATTGTACTGAATTTGCCCAACAATTGTAAAGACTTTGCCAACCACTGTTAATCACCTATCCGACCTCTAAAAATGACTTTGCCCAAAAATTGTAATGACCTTGCCCAACAATTGTAATTATTTTGCCAACCACTGGTAATGACTTTGCCAACCACTGGTAATGACTTTGCCAACAACTGTTGATCAATTATCCGACCTCTAAAAATGACTTTGCCCATCAATTGTAATGTTTTTGCCCAACTATTGTAATGACTTTGCCAAACACTGTTAATCACTTATCCGACCTCTAAAAATGACTTTGCCCAACAATTGTAATGACTTTGCCAACTACTGTTAATCACTTATAAGACCTCTAAAAATGACTTTGCCAACCACTGGTAATGACTTTGCCCAACAATTGTAATGACTTTGCCCAACTATTGTAATGACTTTGCCAACCACTGCTAATCACGTTTCCGACCTCTAAAAATGACTTTGCCCGACAATTGTAATGACTCTGCATACTACTGTTAATCACTTATCCGACCTCTAAAAATGACTTTGCCAACCAATGGTAATGACTTTGCCAACCACAGGTAATGACTTTGCCAACCACTGTTAATTGCTTATGCGACCTCTAAAAATGACATTACCCAACAATTTAATGACTTTGCCAACTACTGTTAATCACTTATCCGACCTCTAAAAATGACTTTACCCAACAATTGTAATGAATTTGCCCAACAATTGTAATAACTTTGCCAACCACTGTTAATCACTTAGCCGACCTCTAAAAATGACTATGCCCAACAATTGTAATGACTTTGCCCAACAATTGTAATGACTTTGCCCAACTATTGTAATGACTTAGCCAACCACTGTTAATCACTTATCCTACCTCTAAAAATGACTTTGCCCAACAATTGTAATGACTTTGCCAACTACTGTTAATCACTTATCCGACCTCTAAAAATGACTTTGCCCAACAATTGTAATGAATTTGCCCAACAATTGTAATAACTTTGCCAACCACTGTTAATCGCTTATGCGACCTCTATAAATGACTTTGCCAACCACTGGTAATGACTTTGCCCACCACTGTTAATCACTTATCCGACCTCTAAAAATGACTTTGCCCAACAATTGTAATGACTTTGCCAACCACTGTTAATCACTTATCCGACCTCTAAAAATGACTTTGCCAACCACTGGTAATGACTTTGCCAACCACTGGTAATTGCTTATCCGACCTCTAAAAATGACTTTGCCCAACAATTGTAATGACTTTGCCATCACAATTAATCACTTATCCGACCACAAAAAATGACTTTGCCCAACAATTGTAATGTCTTTGCCAACCACAGTAAATCACTTATCCGACCGCTAAAAATGACTTTGCCCAACAATTGTAATGACTTTCCAACCAATGGTAATGACTTTACCCAACCACTGTTAATCACTTATCCGACCTCTAAAAATGACTTTGCCCAACAATTGTAATGACTTTGCCCAACAATTGAAATGAATTTGCCCAACAATTGTAATGACTTTGCCAACCACTGTTGATCACTTATCCGACCTCTAAAAATGACTTTGCCCAATAATTGTAATGACTTTGCCAACCACTGTTAATCACTAATCCGACCACTAAAAATGACTTTGCCCAACAATTGTAATGACTTTAACAACCACTGTTAATCACTAATCCGACCACTAAAAATTACTTTGCCCAACAATTGTAATGACTTTGCCAACCACAGTTAATCACTTATCCGACCTCTAAAAACGACTTTGCCCGACAATTGTAATGAATTTGCCCAACAATTGTAATGACTTTGCCAACCACTGTTGATCACTTATCCGACCTCTAAAAATGACTTTGCCCAATAATTGTAATGACTTTGCCAACCACTGTTAATCACTAATAATCCGACCACTAAAAATGACTTTGCCCAACAATTGTAGTGACTTTAACAACCACTGTTAATCATTAATCCGACCACTAAAAATTGCTTTGCCCAACAATTTTAATGACTTTGCCAACCACAGTTAATCACTTAACCGACCGCTAAAAATGACTTTGCCCAACAATTGTAATGACTTTGCCAACCACTGGTAATGACTTTGCCAACCACTGTTAATCACTTATCCGACCTCTAAAATGACTTTGCCCAACAATTGTAATGAATTTGCCCAACAATTGTAAAGACTTTGCCAACCACTGTTAATCACTTATCCGACCTCTAAAAATGACTTTGCCCAACAATTGTAATTACTTTGCCAACCACTGCTAATCACTTATTCGACCCCTAAAAATGACTTTGCCAACCACTGGTAATGACTTTGCCAACCACTGGTAATGACTTTGCCAACCACTGTTAATCACTAATCCGACCACTAAAAATTACTTTGCCCAACAATTGTAATGACTTTGCCAACCACTGTTAATCACTTTTCCAAACCCTGAAAAAGACTTTGCCCAACAATTGTAATGACTTCGCATACCACTGTTAATTAATTATCCGACCTCTAAAAATGACTTTGCCCAACAATTGTAATGTTTTTACCCAACAATTGTAATGACTTTGCCAACCACTATTGATCACTTATCCGACCTCTAAAAATGACTTTGCCTAAAAATTATAATGACTTTGCCAACCACTGTTAATCACTAATCCGACCACTAAAAATTACTTTGCCCAACAATTGTAATGACTTTGCCAACCACAGTTAATCACTTAACCGACCGCTAAAAATGACTTTGCCCAACAATTGTAATGACTTTGCCAACCACTGGTAATGACTTTGCCAACCACTGGTAATGACTTTGCCAACCACTGTTAATCACTTATCCGACCTCTAAAAATGAATTTGCCCAACAATTGTAATAAATCTGCCCAACAATTGAAATAACTTTGCCAACTACTGTTAATCACTTATCCGACTTCTAAAAATGAATTTGCCCAACAATTGTAATAAATTTGCCCAACAATTGAAATAACTTTGCCAACTACTGTTAATCACTTTCCAACCACTGTTAATCAATTATCCGACCTCTAAAAATGGCTTTGCCCGACAATTGTAATGAATTTGCCAACCACTGTTAATCACTAATCCGACCACTAAAAATGACTTTGCCCAACAATTGTAATGACTTTAACAACCACTATTAATCACTAATCCGACAACTAAAAATTACTTTGCCCAACAATTGTAGTGACTTTGCCAACCACTAATAATCACTTATCCGACCTCTAAAAATGACTTTGCCCAACAATTGTAATTACTTTGCCAACCACTGTTAATCACTTATTCGACCTCTAAAAATGACTTTGCCAACCACTGGTAATGACTTTGCCAACCACTGGTAATGACTTTGCCAACCACTGGTAATGACTTTGCCAACCACTGTTAATCACTTATCCGACCTCTAAAAATGACTTTGCCCAACAATTGTAATGACTTTGCCGACCACTGTTAATCACTTTTCCAAACCCTGAAAAAGACTTTGCCCAACAATTGTAATGACTTCGCATACCACTGTTAATCAATTATCCGACCTATAAAAATGACTTTGCCCAACAATTGTAATGACTTTGCCCAACAATTGTAATGACTTTGCCAACCACTGATAATGACTTTGCCAAAATCTGTCAATCAATTATCCGACCTCTAAAAATGACTTTGCCCAACAATTGTAATGTTTTTACCCATCAATTTTAATGACTTTGCCAACCACTATTGATCACTTATCCGACCTCTAAAAATGACTTTGCCTATAAATTATAATGACTTTGCCAACCAGTGTTAATCACTTATCCGACCACTAAAAATTACTTTGCCCAACAATTGTAATGACTTTGCCAACCACAGTTAATCACTTAACCGACCGCTAAAAATGACTTTGCCCAACAATTGTAATGACTTTGCCAACCACTGGTAATGACTTTGCCAACCACTGTTAATCACTCATCCGACTTCTAAAAATGACTTTGCCCTACAATTGTAATGAATTTGCCCAACAATTGTAATAACTTTGCCAACCACTGTTAATCACTTATCCGACCTCTAAAAATGAATTTGCCCAACAATTGTAATAAATTTCCCCAACAATTGAAATAACTTTGCCAACTACTGTTAATCACTTATCCGACCTCTAAAAATGACTTTGCCAACCACTGGTAATGACTTTTCCAACCACTGTTAATCACTTATCTGACCTCAAAAATGACTTTGCCCGACAATTGTAATGAATTTGCCCAACAATTGTAATGACTTTGCCAACTACTGTTAATCACTTATCCGACCACTAAAAATCACTTTGCCCAACAATTGTAACGACTTTGCCCAACAATTGTAATAACTTTGCCAACCACTGTTAATCACTTATCCGACCTCTAAAAATGACTTTGCCCAACAATTGTAATGACTTTGCCAACCACTGTTAATCACTTATCCGACCTCTAAAAATGACTTTGCCCAACAATTGTAATGACTTTGCCATCACTATTAATCACTTATCCGACCACTAAAAATGACTTTGCCCAACAATTGTAATGACTTTGCCAACCAATGGTAATGACTTTACCCAACCACTGTTAATCACTTATCCGACCTCTAAAAACGACTTTGCCCAACAATTGTGATGACTTTGCCCAACAATTGTAATGAATTTGCCAAACAATTGTAATGACTTTGCCAACCACTGTTGATCACTTATCCGACCTCTAAAAATGACTTTGCCCAATAATTGTAATGACTTTGCCAACCACTGTTAATCACTAATAATCCGACCACTAAAAATGACTTTGCCCAACAATTGTAGTGACTTTAACAACCACTGTTAATCATTAATCCGACCACTAAAAATTGCTTTGCCCAACAATTTTAATGACTTTGCCAACCACAGTTAATCACTTAACCGACCGCTAAAAATGACTTTGCCCAACAATTGTAATGACTTTGCCAACCACTGGTAATGACTTTGCCAACCACTGTTAATCACTTATCCGACCTCTAAAAATGACTTTGCCCAAAAATTGTAATGAATTTGCCCAACAATTGTAAAGACTTTGCCAACCACTGTTAATCACTTATCCGACCTCTAAAAATGACTTTGCCCAACAATTGTAATTACTTTGCCAACCACTGCTAATCACTTATTCGACCTCTAAAAATGACTTTGCCAACCACTGGTAATGACTTTGCCAACCACTGGTAATGACTTTGCCAACCACTGGTAATGACTTTGCCAACCACTGTTGATCACTTATCCGACCTCTAAAAATGACTTTGCCCAATAATTGTAATGACTTTGCCAACCACTGTTAATCACTAATAATCCGACCACTAAAAATGACTTTGCCCAACAATTGTAGTGACTTTAACAACCACTGTTAATCATTAATCCGACCACTAAAAATTGCTTTGCCCAACAATTTTAATGACTTTGCCAACCACAGTTAATCACTTAACCGACCGCTAAAAATGACTTTGCCCAACAATTGTAATGACTTTGCCAACCACTGGTAATGACTTTGCCAACCACTGTTAATCACTTATCCGACCTCTAAAAATGACTTTGCCCAAAAATTGTAATGAATTTGCCCAACAATTGTAAAGACTTTGCCAACCACTGTTAATCACTTATCCGACCTCTAAAAATGACTTTGCCCAACAATTGTAATTACTTTGCCAACCACTGCTAATCACTTATTCGACCTCTAAAAATGACTTTGCCAACCACTGGTAATGACTTTGCCAACCACTGGTAATGACTTTGCCAACCACTGGTAATGACTTTGCCAACCACTGTTAATCACTTATCCGACCTCTAAAAATGACTTTGCCCAACAATTGTAATGACTTTGCCGACCACTGTTAATCACTTATCCAAACCCTGATAAAGACTTTGCCCAACAATTGTGATGACTTCGCCAACCACTGTTAATCACTTATCCGACCTCTAAAAATGACTTTGCCCAACAATTGTAATGAATTTGCCCAACAATTGTAAAGACTTTGCCAACCACTGTTAATCACTTATCCGACCTCTAAAAATGACTTTGCCCAACAATTGTAATTACTTTGCCAACCACTGCTAATCACTTATTCGACCTCTAAAAATGACTTTGCCAACCACTGGTAATGACTTTGCCAACCACTGGTAATGACTTTGCCAACCACTGGTAATGACTTTGCCAACCACTGTTAATCACTTATCCGACCTCTAAAAATGACTTTGCCCAACAATTGTAATGACTTTGCCGACCACTGTTAATCACTTATCCAAACCCTGATAAAGACTTTGCCCAACAATTGTAATGTTTTTGCCCAACAATTGTAATGTTTTTACCCAACAATTGTAATGACTTTGCCAACCACTGTTGATCACTTATCCGACCTCTAAAAATGACTTTGCCTAATAATTGTAATGAATTTGCCCAACAATTGTAAAGACTTTGCCAACCACTGTTAATCACTTATCCGACCTCTAAAAATGACTTTGCCCAATAATTGTAATGACTTTGCCAACCACTGTTAATCACTAATAATCCGACCACTAAAAATGACTTTGCCCAACAATTGTAGTGACTTTAACAACAACTGTTAATCATTAATCCGACCACTAAAAATTGCTTTGCCCAACAATTTTAATGACTTTGCCAACCACAGTTAATCACTTAACCGACCGCTAAAAAAGACTTTGCCCAACAATTGTAATGACTTTGCCAACCACTGGTAATGACTTTGCCAACCACTGTTAATCACTTATCCGACCTCTAAAAATGACTTTGCCCAAAAATTGTAATGAATTTGCCCAACAATTGTAAAGACTTTGCCAACCACTGTTAATCACTTATCCGACCTCTAAAAATGACTTTGCCCAACAATTGTAATTACTTTGCCAACCACTGCTAATCACTTATTCGACCTCTAAAAATGACTTTGCCAACCACTGGTAATGACTTTGCCAACCACTGGTAATGACTTTGCCAACCACTGGTAATGACTTTGCCAACCACTGTTAATCACTTATCCGACCTCTAAAAATGACTTTGCCCAACAATTGTAATGACTTTGCCGACCACTGTTAATCACTTATCCAAACCCTGATAAAGACTTTGCCCAACAATTGTAATGACTTCGCCAACCACTGTTAATCACTTATCCGACCTCTAAAAATGACTTTGCCCAACAATTGTAATGAATTTGCCCAACAATTGTAAAGACTTTGCCAACCACTGTTAATCACTTATCCGACCTCTAAAAATGACTTTGCCCAACAATTGTAATTACTTTGCCAACCACTGCTAATCACTAATTCGACCTCTAAAAATGACTTTGCCAACCACTGGTAATGACTTTGCCAACCACTGGTAATGACTTTGCCAACCACTGGTAATGACTTTGCCAACCACTGTTAATCACTTATCCGACCTCTAAAAATGACTTTGCCCAACAATTGTAATGACTTTGCCGACCACTGTTAATCACTTATCCAAACCCTGATAAAGACTTTGCCCAACAATTGTAATGACTTTGCCCAACAATTGTAATGTTTTTACCCAACAATTGTAATGACTTTGCCAACCACTGTTGATCACTTATCCGACCTCTAAAAATGACTTTGCCTAATAATTGTAATGAATTTGCCCAACAATTGTAAAGACTTTGCCAACCACTGTTAATCACTTATCCGACCTCTAAAAATGACTTTGCCCAACAATTGTTTTTACCTTGCCAACCACTGTTAATCACTTATTCGACCTCTAAAAATGACTTTGCCAACCACTGGTAATGACTTTGCCAACCACTGGTAATGACTTCGTCAACCACTGGTAATGACTTTGCCAACTACTGTTAATCACATATCCGACCTCTAAAAATGACTTTGCCCAACAATTGTAATGACTTCGCCAACCACTGTTAATCACTTCTCCGACCTCTAAAAATGACTTTGCCCAACAATTGTAATGACTTTGCTAAACAATTGTAATGACTTTGCCAACCACTGATAATGACTTTGCCAACATCTGTTAATCAATTATCCGACCTCTAAAAATGACTTTGCCCAACAATTGTAATGTTTTTACCCAACAATTGTAATGACTTTGCCAACCACTGTTGATCACTTATCCGACCTCTAAAAATGACTTTGCCTAATAATTGTAATGACTTTGCCCTACAATTGTAATGACTTTGCCAACCACTGGTAATGACTTTGCCAACCACTGTTAATCACTTATCCGACCTCTAAAAATGACTTTGCCCAACAATTGTAATGACTTTGCCCAACTATTGTAATGACTTAGCCAACCACTGTTAATCACTTATCCGACCTCTAAAAATGACTTTGCCCAACAATTGTAATGACTTTGCCAACTACTGTTAATCACTTATCCGACCTCTAAAAATGACTTTGCCAACCACTAGTAATGACTTTTCCAAACACTGTTAATCACTTATCCCATCTCTAAAAATGAATTTGAGCAACAATTGTAATAAATTTGCCCAACAATTGTAATAACTTTGCCAACCACTGTTAATCGCTTATGCGACCTCTTAAAATGACTTTGCCCAACAATTTTAATGACTTTGCCAACCACTGTTAATCATTTATCCGACCACTAAAAATCACTTTGCCCAACAATTGTAACGACTTTGCCCAACAATTGGAATAACTTTGCCAACCACTGTTAATCACTTATCCGACCTCTAAAAATGACTTTGCCCAACAATTGTAATGACTTTGCCAACCACTGGTAATGACTTTGCCAACCACTGTTAATCACTTATCCGACCTCTAAAAATGACTTTGCCCAACAATTGTAATGACTTTGCCCAACTATTGTAATGACTTAGCCAACCACTGTTAATCACTTATCCGACCCCTAAAAATGACTTTGCCCAACAATTGTAATGACTTTGCCAACTACTGTTAATCACTTATCCGACCTCTAAAAATGACTTTGCCAACCACTGGTAATGACTTTTCCAAACACTGTTAATCACTTTTCCCATCTCTAAAAATGAATTTGAGCAACAATTGTAATAAATTTGCCCAACAATTGTAATAACTTTGCCAACCACTGTTAATCGCTTATGCGACCTCTAAAAATGACTTTGCCCAACAATTTTAATGACTTTGCCAACCACTGTTAATCATTTATCCGACCACTAAAAATCACTTTGCCCAACAATTGTAACGACTTTGCCCAACAATTGGAATAACTTTGCCAACCACTGTTAATCACTTATCCGACCTCTAAAAATGACTTTGCCCAACAATTGTAATGACTTTGCAAACCACTGTTAATCACTTATCCGACCTCTAAAAATGACTTTGCCAACCACTGGTAATGACTTTGCCAACCACTGGTAATCATTTATCCGACCACTAAAAATCACTTTGCCCAACAATTGTAATGACTTTGCCCAACTATTGTAATGACTTAGCCAACCACTGTTAATCACTTATCCGACCTCTAAAAATGACTTTGCCCAACAATTGTAATGACTTTGCCAACTACTGTTAATCACTTATCCGACCTCTAAAAATGACTTTGCCAACCACTGGTAATGACTTTTCCAAACACTGTTAATCACTTTTCCCATCTCTAAAAATGAATTTGAGCAACAATTGTAATAAATTTGCCCAACAATTGTAATAACTTTGCCAACCACTGTTAATCGCTTATGCGACCTCTAAAAATGACTTTGCCCAACAATTTTAATGACTTTGCCAACCACTGTTAATCATTTATCCGACCACTAAAAATCACTTTGCCCAACAATTGTAACGACTTTGCCCAACAATTGGAATAACTTTGCCAACCACTGTTAATCACTTATCCGACCTCTAAAAATGACTTTGCCCAACAATTGTAATGACTTTGCAAACCACTGTTAATCACTTATCCGACCTCTAAAAATGACTTTGCCAACCACTGGTAATGACTTTGCCAACCACTGGTAATCATTTATCCGACCACTAAAAATCACTTTGCCCAACAATTGTAATGACTTTGCCCAACTATTGTAATGACTTAGCCAACCACTGTTAATCACTTATCCGACCTCTAAAAATGACTTTGCCCAACAATTGTAATGACTTTGCCAACTACTGTTGATCACTTATCCGACCTCTAAAAATGACTTTGCCTAATAATTGTAATGAATTTGCCCAACAATTGTAAAGACTTTGCCAACCACTGTTAATCACTTATCCGACCTCTAAAAATGACTTTGCCCAACAATTGTTATTACCTTGCCAACCACTGTTAATCACTTATTCGACCTCTAAAAATGACTTTGCCAACCACTGGTAATGACTTTGCCAACCACTGGTAATGACTTCGTCAACCACTGGTAATGACTTTGCCAACTACTGTTAATCACATATCCGACCTCTAAAAATGACTTTGCCCAACAATTGTAATGACTTCGCCAACCACTGTTAATCACTTCTCCGACCTCTAAAAATGACTTTGCCCAACAATTGTAATGACTTTGCCAACCACTGATAATGACTTTGCCAACATCTGTTAATCAATTATCCGACCTCTAAAAATGACTTTGCCCAACAATTGTAATGTTTTTACCCAACAATTGTAATGACTTTGCCAACCACTGTTGATCACTTATCCGACCTCTAAAAATGACTTTGCCTAATAATTGTAATGACTTTGCCAACCACTGTTAATCACTAATCCGACCACTAAAAATGACTTTGCCCAACAATTGTAATGACTTTGCCAACCACTGTTAATCACTAATCCGACCACTAAAAATTACTTTTCCCAACAATTGTAATGACTTTGCCAACCACAGATAATCACTTAACTGACCGCTAAAAATGACTTTGCCCTACAATTGTAATGACTTTGCCAACCACTGGTAATGACTTTGCCAACCACTGTTAATCACTTATCCGACCTCTAAAAATGACTTTGCCCAACAATTGTAATGACTTTGCCCAACTATTGTAATGACTTAGCCAACCACTGTTAATCACTTATCCGACCTCTAAAAATGACTTTGCCCAACAATTGTAATGACTTTGCCAACTACTGTTAATCACTTATCCGACCTCTAAAAATGACTTTGCCAACCACTGGTAATGACTTTTCCAAACACTGTTAATCACTTATCCCATCTCTAAAAATGAATTTGAGCAACAATTGTAATAAATTTGCCCAACAATTGTAATAACTTTGCCAACCACTGTTAATCGCTTATGCGACCTCTAAAAATGACTTTGCCCAACAATTTTAATGACTTTGCCAACCACTGTTAATCATTTATCCGACCACTAAAAATCACTTTGCCCAACAATTGTAACGACTTTGCCCAACAATTGGAATAACTTTGCCAACCACTGTTAATCACTTATCCGACCTCTAAAAATGACTTTGCCCAACAATTGTAATGACTTTGCCAACCACTGGTAATGACTTTGCCAACCACTGTTAATCACTTATCCGACCTCTAAAAATGACTTTGCCCAACAATTGTAATGACTTTGCCCAACTATTGTAATGACTTAGCCAACCACTGTTAATCACTTATCCGACCCCTAAAAATGACTTTGCCCAACAATTGTAATGACTTTGCCAACTACTGTTAATCACTTATCCGACCTCTAAAAATGACTTTGCCAACCACTGGTAATGACTTTTCCAAACACTGTTAATCACTTTTCCCATCTCTAAAAATGAATTTGAGCAACAATTGTAATAAATTTGCCCAACAATTGTAATAACTTTGCCAACCACTGTTAATCGCTTATGCGACCTCTAAAAATGACTTTGCCCAACAATTTTAATGACTTTGCCAACCACTGTTAATCATTTATCCGACCACTAAAAATCACTTTGCCCAACAATTGTAACGACTTTGCCCAACAATTGGAATAACTTTGCCAACCACTGTTAATCACTTATCCGACCTCTAAAAATGACTTTGCCCAACAATTGTAATGACTTTGCAAACCACTGTTAATCACTTATCCGACCTCTAAAAATGACTTTGCCAACCACTGGTAATGACTTTGCCAACCACTGGTAATCATTTATCCGACCACTAAAAATCACTTTGCCCAACAATTGTAATGACTTTGCCCAACTATTGTAATGACTTAGCCAACCACTGTTAATCACTTATCCGACCTCTAAAAATGACTTTGCCCAACAATTGTAATGACTTTGCCAACTACTGTTAATCACTTATCCGACCTCTAAAAATGACTTTGCCAACCACTGGTAATGACTTTTCCAAACACTGTTAATCACTTATCCCATCTCTAAAAATGAATTTGAGCAACAATTGTAATAAATTTGCCCAACAATTGTAATAACTTTGCCAACCACTGTTAATCGCTTATGCGACCACTAAAAATCACTTTGCCCAACAATTGTAACGACTTTGCCCAACAATTTTAATGACTTTGCCAACCACTGTTAATCATTTATCCGACCATTAAAAATCACTTTGCCCAACAATTGTAACGACTTTGCCCAACAATTGGAATAACTTTGCCAACCACTGTTAATCACTTATCCGACCTCTAAAAATGACTTTGCCCAACAATTGTAATGACTTTGCCAACCACTGGTAATGACTTTGCCAACCACTGGTAATGACTTTGCCAACCACTGGTAATGACTTTGCCAACCACTGTTAATTGCTTATCCGACCTCTAAAAATGACTTTGCCCAGCAATTGTAATGACTTTAACAACCACTGTTAATCATTAATCCGACTACTAAAAATTACTTTGCCCAACAATTGTAATGACTTTGCCAACCAAAGTTAATGACTTTACCCAACCACTGTTAATCACTTATCCGATCTCTAAAAATGACTTTGCCCAACAATTGTAATGAATTTGCCCAACAATTGTAATGACTTTGCCAACCACTGTTGATCACTTATCCGACCTCTAAAAATGACTTTGCCCAATAATTGTAATGACTTTGCCAACCACTGTTAATCACTAATCCGACCACTAAAAATGACTTTGCCCAACAATTTTAATGACTTTGCCAACCACAGTTAATCACTTAACCGACCGCTAAAAATGACTTTGCCCAACAATTGTAATGACTTTGCCAACCACTGGTAATGACTTTGCCAACCACTGTTAATCACTTATCCGACCTCTAAAAATGACTCTGCCCAACAATTGTAATGAATTTGCCCAACAATTGTAATGATTTTGCCAACCACTGTTAATCACTAATCCGACCACAAAAAATTACTTTGCCCAACAATTGTGATGACTTTGCCAACCACAGTTAATCACTTATTCGACCTCTAAAAATGACTTTGCCAACCACTGGTAATGACTTTGCCAACCACTGGTAATGACTTTGCCAACCACTGGTAATGACTTTGCCAACCACTGGTAATGACTTTGCCAACCACTGGTAATGACTTTGCCAACCACTGGTAATGACTTTGCCAACCACTGGTAATGACTTTGCCAACCACTGTTAATCACTTATCCGACCTTGAAAAATGACTTTGCCCAACAATTGTAATGACTTTGCCCAACAATTGTAATGAATTTGCCCAACAATTGTAATGACTTTGCCAACCACTGTTGATCACTTATCCGACCTCTAAAAATGACTTTGCCCAATAATTGTAATGACTTTGCCAACCACTGTTAATCACTAATCCGACCACTAAAAATGACTTTGCCCAACAATTTTAATGACTTTGCCAACCACAGTTAATCACTTAACCGACCGCTAAAAATGACTTTGCCCAACAATTGTAATGACTTTGCCAACCACTGGTAATGACTTTGCCAACCACTGTTAATCACTTATCCGACCTCTAAAAATGACTTTGCCCAACAATTGTAATGAATTTGCCCAACAATTGTAATGATTTTGCCAACCACTGTTAATCACTAATCCGACCACAAAAAATTACTTTGCCCAACAATTGTGATGACTTTGCCAACCACAGTTAATCACTTATTCGACCTCTAAAAATGACTTTGCCAACCACTGGTAATGACTTTGCCAACCACTGGTAATGACTTTGCCAACCACTGGTAATGACTTTGCCAACCACTGGTAATGACTTTGCCAACCACTGTTAATCACTTATCCGACCTCTAAAAATGACTTTGCCCAACAATTGTAATGACTTTGCCGACCACTGTTAATCACTTATCCAAACCCTGAAAAAGACTTTGCCCGACAATTGTAATGACTTCGCCAACCACTGTTAATCACTTATCCGACCTCTAAAAATGACTTTGCCCAACAATTGTAATGACTTTGCCTAACAATTGTAATGTTTTTACCCAACAATTGGAATGACTTTGCCAACCACTGTTGATCACTTATCCGACCTCTAAAAATAACTTTGCCAAATAATTGTAATGACTTTGCCAACCACTGTTAATCACTAATCCGACCACTAAAAATGACTTTGCCCAACAATTGTAATGATTTTGCCAACCACTGTTAATCACTAATCCGACCACAAAAAATTACTTTGCCCAACAATTGTGATGACTTTGCCAACCACAGTTAATCACTTATGCGACCGCTAAAAATGACTTTGCCCAACAATTGTAATGACTTTGCCAACCACTGTAAATAACTTATCCGACCTCTAAAAATGACTTTGCCCAACTATTGTAATGAATTTGCCCAACAATTGTAAAGACTTTGCCAACCACTGTTAATCATTTATCTGACCTCTAAAAATGACTTTGCCAAACAATTGTAATGACTTTGCCAACCACTGTTTATCACTTATCCGACCTCTAAAAATGACTATGCCAACCACTGGTAATGACTTTGCCAAACACTGGTAATGACTTTGCCAACCACTGGTAATGACTTTGCCCAACAATTGTAATGACTTTGCCAACCACTGGTAATGACTTTGCCAACCACTGTAAATAACTTATCCGACCTCTAAAAATGACTTTGCCCAACTATTGTAATGAATTTGCCCAACAATTGTAAAGACTTTGCCAACCACTGTTAATCATTTATCTGACCTCTAAAAATGACTTTGCCAAACAATTGTAATGACTTTGCCAACCACTGTTTATCACTTATCCGACCTCTAAAATGACTATGCCAACCACTGGTAATGACTTTGCCAAACACTGGTAATGACTTTGCCAACCACTGGTAATGACTTTGCCAACCACTGGTAATGACTTTGCCAACCACTTTTAATCACTTATCCGACGTCTAAAAATGACTTTGCCCAACAATTGTAATGACTTTAACAACCACTGTTAATCATTAATCCGACTACTAAAAATTACTTTGCCCAACAATTGTAATGACTTTGCCAACCAAAGGTAATGACTTTACCCAACCACTGTTAATCACTTATCCGATCTCTAAAAATGACTTTGCCCAACAATTGTAATGAATTTGCCCAACAATTGTAATAAATTTTCCCAACAATTGTAATGACTTTGCAAACCACTATTGATCACTTATCCGACCTCTAAAAATGACTTTGCCCAATAATTGTAATGACTTTGCCAACCACTGTTAATCACTAATCCGACCACTAAAAATGACTTTGCACAACAATTGTAGTGACTTTAACAACCACTGTTAATCATTAATCCGACCACTAAAAATTACTTTGCCCAACAATTTTAAATGACTTTGCCAACCACAGTTAATCACTTAACCGACCGCTAAAAATGACTTTGCCCAACAATTGTAATGACTTTGCCAACCACTGGTAATGACTTTGCCAACCACTGTTAATCACTTATCCGACCTCTAAAAATGACTTTGCCCAACAATTGTAGTGACTTTAACAACCACTGTTAATCATTAATCCGACCACTAAAAATTACTTTGCCCAACAATTTTAATGACTTTGCCAACCACAGTTAATCACTTAACCGACCGCTAAAAATGACTTTGCCCAACAATTGTAATGACTTTGCCAACCACTGGTAATGACTTTGCCAACCACTGGTAATGACTTTGCCAACCACTGTTAATCACTTATCCGACCTCTAAAAATGACTTTGCCCAACAATTGTAATGACTTTGCAAACCACTGTTAATCACTTATCCGACCTCTAAAAATGACTTTGCCAACCACTGGTAATGACTTTGCCAACCACTGGTAATGACTTTGCCAACCACTGGTAATGACTTTGCCAACCACTGTTAATTGCTTATCCGCCCTCTAAAAATGACTTTGCCCAACAATTGTAATGACTTTGCCATCACTATTAATCACTAATCCGACCGCTAAAGATGACTTCGCCCAACAATTGTAATGACTTTAACAACCACTGTTAATCATTAATCCGACTACTAAAAATTACTTTGCCCAACAATTGTAATGACTTTGCCAACCAAAGGTAATGACTTTACCCAACCACTGTTAATCACTTATCCGATCACTAAAAATGACTTTGCCCAACAATTGTAATGACTTTGCCCAACAAATGTAATGAATTTGCCCAACAATTGTAATGACTTTGCCAACCACTGTTGATCACTTATCTGACCTCTAAAAATGACTTTGCCCAATAATTGTAATGACTTTGCCAACCACTGTTAATGACTAATCCGACCACTAAAAATGACTTTGCCCAACAATTGTAGTGACTTTTACAACCACTGTTAATCATTAATCCGACCACTAAAAATTACTTTGCCCAACAATTTTAATGACTTTGCCAACCACAGTTAATCACTTAACCGACCGCTAAAAATGACTTTGCCCAACAATTGTAATGACATTGCCAACCACTGGTAATGACTTTGCAAACCACTGTTAATCACTTATCCGACCTCTAAAAATGACTTTGCCAACCACTGGTAATGACTTTGCCAACCACTGGTAATGACTTTGCCAACCACTGTTAATTGCTTATCCGACCTCTAAAAATGACTTTGCCCAACAATTGTAATGACTTTGCCATCACTATTAATCACTTATCCGACCACTAAAAATGACTTTGCCCAACAATTGTAATGTCTTTGCCAACCATAGTTAATCACTTATCCGACCGCTAAAGATGACTTTGCCCAGCAATTGTAATGACTTTAACAACCACTGTTAATCACTAATCCGACTACTAAAAATTACTTTGCCCAACAATTGTAATGACTTTGCCAACCAAAGTTAATGACTTTACCCAACCACTGTTAATCACTTATCCGATCTCTAAAAATAACTTTGCCCAACAATTGTAATGACTTTGCCAACCACTGTTGATCACTTATCCGACCTCTAAAAATGACTTTGCCCAATAATTGTAGTGACTTTAACAACCACTGTTAATCATTAATCCGACCACTAAAAATTACTTTGCCCAACAATTGTAATGACTTTGCCAACCAAAGTTAATGACTTTACCCAACCACTGTTAATCACTTATCCGATCTCTAAAAATGACTTTGCCCAACAATTGTAATGACTTTGCCAACCACTGTTGATCACTTATCCGACCTCTAAAAATGACTTTGCCCAATAATTGTAGTGACTTTAACAACCACTGTTAATCATTAATCCGACCACTAAAAATTACTCTGCCCAAAAATTTTAATGACTTTGCCAACCACAGCTAATCACTTAACCGACCGCTAAAAATGACTTTGCCCAACAATTGTAATGACTTTGCCAACCACTGGTAATGACTTTGCCAACCACTGTTAATCACTTATCCGACCTCTAAAAATGACTTTGCCCAACAATAGTAATGAATTTGCCCAACAATTTTAATGACTTTGCCAACCACAGTTAATCACTTAACCGACCGCTAAAAATGACTTTGCCCTACAATTGTAATGTATTTGCCAACCACTGGTAATGACTTTGCCAACCACTGTTAATCACTTATCCGACCTCTAAAAATGACTTTGCCCAACAATTGTAGTGACTTTAACAACCACTGTTAATCATTAATCCGACCACTAAAAATTACTTTGCCCAACAATTGTAATGACTTTGCCAACCAAAGTTAATGACTTTACCCAACAACTGTTAATCACTTATCCGATCTCTAAAAATGACTTTGCCCAACAATTGTAATGACTTTGCCAACCACTGTTGATCACTTATCCGACCTCTAAAAATGACTTTGCCCAATAATTGTAGTGACTTTAACAACCACTGTTAATCATTAATCCGACCACTAAAAATTACTCTGCCCAAAAATTTTAATGACTTTGCCAACCACAGCTAATCACTTAACCGACCGCTAAAAATGACTTTGCCCAACAATTGTAATGACTTTGCCAACCACTGGTAATGACTTTGCCAACCACTGTTAATCACTTATCCGACCTCTAAAAATGACTTTGCCCAACAATAGTAATGAATTTGCCCAACAATTGTAATTACTTTGCCAACCACTGTTTATCACTTATTCGACCTCTAAAAATGACATTGCCAACCACTGGTAATGACTTTGCCAACCACTGGTAATGACTTTGCCAACCACTGTTAATCACTTATCCGACCTCTAAAAATGACTTTGCCGAACAATTGTAATGACTTTGCCGACCACTGTTAATCACTTATCCAAACCTTGAAAAAGACTTTGCCCGACAATTGTAATGATTTTGCCAACCACTGATAATGACTTTGCCAACATCTGTTAATCAATTATCCGACCTCTAAAAATGACTTTGCCTAACAATTGTAATGTTTTTACCCAACAATTGGAATGACTTTGCCAACCACTGTTGATCACTTATCCGACCTCTAAAAATGACTTTGCCAAATAATTGTAATGACTTTGCCAACCACTGTTAATCACTAATCCGACCACAAAAAATTACTTTGCCCAACAATTGTAATGACTTTGCCAACCACAGTTAATCACTTATCCGACCGCTAAAAATGACTTTGCCCAACAATTGTAATGACTTTGCCAACCACTGGTAATGACTTTGCCAACCACTGTAAATAACTTATCCGACCTCTAAAAATGACTTTGCCCAACTATTGTAATGAATTTGCCCAACAATTGTAAAGACTTTGCCAACCACTGTTAATCACTTATCCGACCTCTAAAAATGACTTTGCCAAACAATTGTAATGACTTTGCCAACCACTGTTTATCACTTATCCGACCTCTAAAAAAGAATTTGCCAAACACTGGTAATGACTTTGCCAACCACTGGTAATGACTTTGCCAACCACTGGTAATGACTTTGCCAACCACTTTTAATCACTTATCCGACGTCTAAAAATGACTTTGCCCAACAATTGTAATAAATTTGCCGACCACCGTTAATCACTTATCCAAACCCTGAAAAAGACTTTGCCCAACAATTCTAATGACCTTGCCCAACAATTGTAATGACTTTTCCAACCACTGGTAATGACTTTGCCAACCACTGGTAATGACTTTGCCAACCACTGGTAATGACTTTGCCAACCACTGTTAATTGCTTATCCGACCTCTAAAAATGACTTTGCCCAACAATTGTAATGACTTTGCCATCACTATTAATCACTTATCCGACCACTAAAAATGACTTTGCCCAACAATTGTAATGTCTTTGCCAACCACAGTTAATCACTTATCCGACCGCTAAAGATGACTTTGCCCAACAATTGTAATGACTTTAACAACCACTGTTAATCATTAATCCGACTACTAAAAATTACTTTGCCCAACAATTGTAATGACTTTGCCAACCAAAGGTAATGACTTTACCCAACCACTGTTAATCACTTATCCGATCTCTAAAAATGACTTTACCCAACAATTGAAATGACTTTGCCCAACAATTGTAATGAATTTGCCCAACAATTGTAATGACTTTGCCAACCACTGTTGATCACTTATCCGACCTCTAAAAATGACTTTGCCCGATAATTGTAATGACTTTGCCAACCACTGTTAATCACTAATCCGACCACTAAAAATGACTTTGCCCAACAATTGTAGTGACTTTAACAACCACTGTTAATCATTAATCCGACCACTAAAAATTACTTTGCCCAACAATTTTAATGACTTTGCCAACCACAGTAAATCACTTAACCGACCGCTAAAAATGACTTTGCCCAACAATTGTAATGACTTTGCCAACCACTGGTTATGACTTTGCCAACCACTGTTAATCACTTATCCGACCTCTAAAAATGACTTTGCCCAACAATTGTAATGACTTTGCAAACCACTGTTAATCACTTATCCGACCTCTAAAAATGACTTTGCCAACCACTGGTAATGACTTTGCCAACCACTGGTAATGACTTTGCCAACCACTGTTAATCACTTATCCGACCTCTAAAAATGACTTTGCCCAACAATTGTAATTACTTTGCCAACCACTGTTAATCACTTATTCGACCTCTAAAAATGACTTTGCCCAACAATTGTAATGACTTTAACAACCACTGTTAATCATTAATCCGACTACTAAAAATTACTTTTCCCAACAATTGTAATGACTTTGCCAACCAAAGTTAATGACTTTACCCAACCACTGTTAATCACTTATCCGATCTCTAAAAATGACTTTGCCCAACAATTGTAATGACTTTGCCCAACAATTGTAATGAATTTGCCCAACAATTGTAATGACTTTGCCAACCACTGTTGATCACTTATCCGACCTCTAAAAATGACTTTGCCCAATAATTGTAATGACTTTGCCAACCACTGTTAATCACTAATCCGACCACTAAAAATGACTTTGCCCAACAATTGTAGTGACTTTAACAACCACTGTTTATCATTAATCCGACCACTAAAAATTACTTTGCCCAACAATTTTAATGACTTTGCCAACCACAGTTAATCACTTAACCGACCGCTAAAAATGACTTTGCCCAACAATTGTAATGACTTTGCCAACCACTGGTAATGACTTTGCCAACCACTGTTAATCACTTATCCGACCTCTAAAAATGACTTTGCCCAACAATTGTAATGAATTTGCCCAACAATTGTAAAGACTTTGCCAAACACTGTTAATCACTTATCCGACCTCTAAAAATGACTTTGCCCAACAATTGTAATTACTTTGCCAACCACTGTTTATCACTTATTCGACCTCTAAAAATGACATTGCCAACCACTGGTAATGACTTTGCCAACCACTGGTAATGACTTTGCCAACCACTGTTAATCACTTATCCGACCTCTAAAAATGACTTTGCCCAACAATTGTAATGACTTTGCCGACCACTGTTAATCACTTATCCAAACCCTGAAAAAGACTTTGCCCGACACTTGTAATGACTTCGCCAACCACTGTTAATCACTAATCCGACCTCTAAAAATGACTTTGCCCAACAATTGTAATGACTTTGCACAACAATTGTAATGATTTTGCCAACCACTGATAATGACTTTGCCAACATCTGTTAATCAATTATCCGACCTCTAAAAATGACTTTGCCTAACAATTGTAATGTTTTTACCCAACAATTGGAATGACTTTGCCAACCACTGTTGATCACTTATCCGACCTCTAAAAATGACTTTGCCAAATAATTGTAATGACTTTGCCAACCACTGTTAATCACTAATCCGACCACTAAAAATGACTTTGCCCAACAATTGCAATGACTTTGCCAACCACTGTTAATCACTAATCCGACCACAAAAAATTACTTTGCCCAACAATTGTAATGACTTTGCCAACCACAGTTAATCACTAATCCGACCGCTAAAAATGACTTTGCCCAACAATTGTAATGACTTTGCCAACCACTGGTAATGACTTTGCCAACCACTGTAAATAACTTATCCGACCTCTAAAAATGACTTTGCCCAACTATTGTAATGAATTTGCCCAACAATTGTAAAGACTTTGCCAACCACTGTTAATCACTTATCCGACCTCTAAGAATGACTTTGCCAAACAATTGTAATGACTTTGCCAACCACTGTTTATCACTTATCCGACCTATAAAAATGACTATGCCAACCACTGGTAATGACTTTGCCAAACACTGGTAATGACTAGGCCAACCACTGGTAATGACTTTGCCAACCACTGGTAATGACTTTGCCAACCACTTTTAATCACTTATCCGACGTCTAAAAATGACTTTGCCCAACAATTGTAATAAATTTGCCGACCACTGTTAATCACTTATCCAAACCCTGAAAAAGACTTTGCCCAACAATTCTAATGACCTTGCCCAACAATTGAAATGACTTTGCCAACCACTGGTAATGATTTTGCCAACCACTGGTAATGATTTTGCCAACCACTGGTAATGACTTTGCCAACCACTGTTAATCACTTATCCGACCTCTAAAAATGACTTTGCCCAACAATTGTAATTACTTTGCCAACCACTGTTAATCACTTATTCGACCTCTAAAAATGACTTTGCCCAACAATTGTAATGACTTTAACAACCACTGTTAATCATTAATCCGACTACTAAAAATTACTTTGCCCAACAATTGTAATGACTTTGCCAACCAAAGTTAATGACTTTACCCAACCACTGTTAATCACTTATCCGATCTCTAAAAATGACTTTGCCCAACAATTGTAATGACTTTGCCCAACAATTGTAATGAATTTGCCCAACAATTGTAATGACTTTGCCAACCACTGTTGATCACTTATCCGACCTCTAAAAATGACTTTGCCCAATAATTGTAATGACTTTGCCAACCACTGTTAATCACTAATCCGACCACTAAAAATGACTTTGCCCAACAATTGTAGTGACTTTAACAACCACTGTTTATCATTAATCCGACCACTAAAAATTACTTTGCCCAACAATTTTAATGACTTTGCCAACCACAGTTAATCACTTAACCGACCGCTAAAAATGACTTTGCCCAACAATTGTAATGACTTTGCCAACCACTGGTAATGACTTTGCAAACCACTGTTAATCACTTATCCGACCTCTAAAAATGACTTTGCCCAACAATTGTAATGAATTTGCCCAACAATTGTAAAGACTTTGCCAAACACTGTTAATCACTTATCCGACCTCTAAAAATGACTTTGCCCAACAATTGTAATTACTTTGCCAACCACTGTTAATCACTTATTCGACCTCTAAAAATGACTTTGCCCAACAATTGTAATGACTTTAACAACCACTGTTAATCATTAATCCGACTACTAAAAATTACTTTGCCCAACAATTGTAATGACTTTGCCAACCAAAGTTAATGACTTTACCCAACCACTGTTAATCACTTATCCGATCTCTAAAAATGACTTTGCCCAACAATTGTAATGACTTTACCCAACAATTGTAATGAATTTGCCCAACAATTGTAATGACTTTGCCAACCACAGTTAATCACTTAACCGACCGCTAAAAATGACTTTGCCCAACAATTGTAATTACTTTGCCAACCACTGTTAATCACTTATTCGACCTCTAAAAATGACTTTGCCCAACAATTGTAATGACTTTAACAACAACTGTTAATTATTAATCCGACTACTAAAAATTACTTTGCCCAACAATTGTAATGACTTTGCCAACCAAAGTTAATGACTTTACCCAACCACTGTTAATCACTTATCCGATCTCTAAAAATGACTTTGCCCAACAATTGTAATGACTTTGCCCAACAATTGTAATGAATTTGCCCAACAATTGTAATGACTTTGCCAACCACTGTTGATCACTTATCCGACCTCTAAAAATGACTTTGCCCAATAATTGTAATGACTTTGCCAACCACTGTTAATCACTAATCCGACCACTAAAAATGACTTTGCCCAACAATTGTAGTGACTTTAACAACCACTGTTTATCATTAATCCGACCACTAAAAATTACTTTGCCCAACAATTTTAATGACTTTGCCAACCACAGTTAATCACTTAACCGACCGCTAAAATGACTTTGCCCAACAATTGTAATGACTTTGCCAACCACTGGTAATGACTTTGCCAACCACTGTTAATCACTCATCCGACCTCTAAAAATGACTTTGCCCAACAATTGTAATGAATTTGCCCAACAATTGTAAAGACTTTGCCAAACACTGTTAATCACTTATCCGACCTCTAAAAATGACTTTGCCCAACAATTGTAATTACTTTGCCAACCACTGTTTATCACTTATTCGACCTCCAAAAATGACTTTGCCAACCACTGGTAATGACTTTGCCAACCAATGGTAATGACTTTGCCAACCACTGTTAATCACTTATCCGACCTCTAAAAATGACTTTGCCCAACAATTGTAATGACTTTGCCGACCACTGTTAATCACTTATCCAAACCCTGAAAAAGACTTTGCCCGACACTTGTAATGACTTCGCCAACCACTGTTAATCACTTATCCGACCTCTAAAAATGAATTTGCCCAACAATTGTAATGACTTTGCACAACAATTGTAATGATTTTGCCAACCACTGATAATGACTTTGCCAACATCTGTTAATCAATTATCCGACCTCTAAAATGACTTTGCCTAACAATTGTAATGTTTTTACCCAACAATTGGAATGACTTTGCCAACCACTGTTGATCACTTATCCGACCTCTAAAAATGACTTTGCCAAATAATTGTAATGACTTTGCCAACCACTGTTAATCACTAATCCGACCACTAAAAATGACTTTGCCCAACAATTGCAATGACTTTGCCAACCACTGTTAATCACTAATCCGACCACAAAAAATTACTTTGCCCAACAATTGTAATGACTTTGCCAACCACAGTTAATCACTTATCCGACCGCTAAAAATGACTTTGCCCAACAATTGTAATGACTTTGCCAACCACTGGTAATGACTTATCCGACCTCTAAAAATGACTTTGCCCAATAATTGTAATGACTTAGCCAACCACTGTTAATCACTAATCCGACCACTAAAAATGACTTTGCCCAACAATTGTAGTGACTTTAACAACCACTGTTTATCATTAATCCGACCACTAAAAATTACTTTGCCCAACAATTTTAATGACTTTGCCAACCACAGTTAATCACTTAACCGACCGCTAAAAATGACTTTGCCCAACAATTGTAATGACTTTGCCAACCACTGGTAATGACTTTGCAAACCACTGTTAATCACTTATCCGACCTCTAAAAATGACTTTGCCCAACAATTGTAATGAATTTGCCCAACAATTGTAAAGACTTTGCAAAACACTGTTAATCACTTATCCGACCTCTAAAAATGACTTTGCCCAACAATTGTAATTACTTTGCCAACCACTGTTAATCACTTATTCGACCTCTAAAAATGACTTTGCCCAACAATTGTAATGACTTTAACAACCACTGTTAATCATTAATCCGACTACTAAAAATTACTTTGCCCAACAATTGTAATGACTTTGCCAACCAAAGTTAATGACTTTACCCAACCACTGTTAATCACTTATCCGATCTCTAAAAATGACTTTGCCCAACAATTGTAATGACTTTGCCCAACAATTGTAATGAATTTGCCCAACAATTGTAATGACTTTGCCAACCACAGTTAATCACTTAACCGACCGCTAAAAATGACTTTGCCCAACAATTGTAATTACTTTGCCAACCACTGTTAATCACTTATTCGACCTCTAAAAATGACTTTGCCCAACAATTGTAATGACTTTAACAACCACTGTTAATTATTAATCCGACTACTAAAATTTACTTTGCCCAACAATTGTAATGACTTTGCCAACCAAAGTTAATGACTTTACCCAACCACTGTTAATCACTTATCCGATCTCTAAAAATGACTTTGCCCAACAATTGTAATGACTTTGCCCAACAATTGTAATGAATTTGCCCAACAATTGTAATGACTTTGCCAACCACTGTTGATCACTTATCCGACCTCTAAAAATGACTTTGCCCAATAATTGTAATGACTTTGCCAACCACTGTTAATCACTAATCCGACCACTAAAAATGACTTTGCCCAACATTTGTAGTGACTTTAACAACCACTGTTTATCATTAATCCGACCACTAAAAATTACTTTGCCCAACAATTTTAATGACTTTGCCAACCACAGTTAATCACTTAACCGACCGCTAAAAATGACTTTGCCCAACAATTGTAATGACTTTGCCAACCACTGGTAATGACTTTGCCAACCACTGTTAATCACTTATCCGACCTCTAAAATGACTTTGCCCAACAATTGTAATGAATTTGCCCAACAATTGTAAAGACTTTGCCAAACACTGTTAATCACTTATCCGACCTCTAAAAATGACTTTGCCCAACAATTGTAATTACTTTGCCAACCACTGTTTATCACTTATTCGACCTCCAAAAATGACTTTGCCAACCACTGGTAATGACTTTGCCGACCAATGGTAATGACTTTGCCAACCACTGTTAATCACTTATCCGACCTCTAAAAATGACTTTGCCCAACAATTGTAATGACTTTGCCGACCACTGTTAATCACTTATCCAAACCCTGAAAAAGACTTTGCCCGACACTTGTAATGACTTCGCCAACCACTGTTAATCACTTATCCGACCTCTAAAAATGAATTTGCCCAACAATTGTAATGACTTTGCACAACAATTGTAATGATTTTGCCAACCACTGATAATGACTTTGCCAACATCTGTTAATCAATTATCCGACCTCTAAAAATGACTTTGCCTAACAATTGTAATGTTTTTACCCAACAATTGGAATGACTTTGCCAACCACTGTTGATCACTTATCCGACCTCTAAAAATGACTTTGCCAAATAATTGTAATGACTTTGCCAACCACTGTTAATCACTAATCCGACCACTAAAAATGACTTTGCCCAACAATTGCAATGACTTTGCCAACCACTGTTAATCACTAATCCGACCACAAAAAATTACTTTGCCCAACAATTGTAATGACTTTGCCAACCACAGTTAATCACTTATCCGACCGCTAAAAATGACTTTGCCCAACAATTGTAATGACTTTGCCAACCACTGGTAATGACTTTGCCAACCACTGTAAATAACTTATCCGACCTCTAAAAATGACTTTGCCCAACTATTGTAATGAATTTGCCCA
The DNA here is from genome assembly GCA_025491095.1 of Brachionus asplanchnoidis. Taxonomy (NCBI): domain Eukaryota; kingdom Metazoa; phylum Rotifera; class Eurotatoria; order Ploima; family Brachionidae; genus Brachionus; species Brachionus asplanchnoidis. The sequence goes on from JAILYF010000062.1 coordinate 370,943, forward strand.
ACAATTGTAAAGACTTTGCCAACCACTGTTAATCACTTATCCGACCTCTAAAAATGACTTTGCCAAACAATTGTAATGACTTTGCCAACCACTGTTTATCACTTATCCGACCTCTAAAAATGACTATGCCAACCACTGGTAATGACTTTGCCAAACACTGGTAATGACTAGGCCAACCACTGGTAATGACTTTGCCAACCACTGGTAATGACTTTGCCAACCACTGGTAATGACTTTGCCAACCACTGTTAATTGCTTATCCGACCTCTAAAAATGACTTTGCCCAACAATTGTAATGACTTTGCCATCACTATTAATCACTTATCCGACCACTAAAAATGACTTTGCCCAACAATTGTAATGTCTTTGCCAACCACAGTTAATCACTTATCCGACCGCTAAAGATGACTTTGCACAACAATTGTAATGACTTTAACAACCACTGTTAATCATTAATCCGACTACTAAAAATTACTTTGCCCAACAATTGTAATGACTTTGCCAACCAAAGGTAATGACTTTACCCAACCACTGTTAATCACTTATCCGATCTCTAAAAATGACTTTGCCCAACAATTGTAATGAATTGCCCAACAATTGTAATGAATTTGCCCAACAATTGTAATGACTTTGCCAACCACTGTTGTTTACTTATCCGACCTCTAAAAATGACTTTGCCCAATAATTGTAATGACTTTGCCAACCACTGTTAATCACTAATCCGACCACTAAAAATGACTTTGCCCAACAATTGTAGTGACTTTAACAACCACTGTTAATCATTAATCCGACCACTAAAAATTACTTTAGCCAACAATTTTAATGACTTTGCCAACCACAGTTAATCATATAACCGACCGCTAAAAATGACTTTGCCCAACAATTGTAATGACTTTGCCAACCACTGGAAATGACTTTGCCAACCACTGTTAATCACTTATCCGACCTCTAAAAATGACTTTGCCCAACAATTGTAATGAATTTGCACGACAATTGTAATGACTTCGCCAACCACTGTTAATCACTTATCCGACCTCTAAAAATGACTTTGCACAACAATTGTAATAATTTTGCCAACCACTGATAATGACTTTGCCAACATCTGTTAATCAATTATCCGACCTCTAAAAATGACTTTGCCTAACAATTGTAATGTTTTTACCCAACAATTGGAATGACTTTGCCAACCACAGTTGATCCCTTATCCGACCTCTAAAAATGACTTTGCCCAACAATTGTAATGACTTTGCCAACCACTGTTAATCACTAATCCGAACACAAAAAATTACTTTGCCCAACAATTGTAATGACTTTGCCAACCACAGTTAATCACTTATCCGACCGCTAAAAATGACTTTGCCCAACTATTGTAATGAATTTGCCCAACAATTGTAAAGACTTTGCCAACCACTGTTAATCACTTATCCGACCTCTAAAAATGACTTTGCCAACCACTGTTTATCACTTATCCGACTTCTAAAAATGACTATGCCAACCACTGGTAATGACTTTGCCAAACACTTTTAATCACTTATCCGACGTCTAAAAATGACTTTGCCCAACAATTGTAATAAATTTGCCTACCACTGTTAATCACTTATCCAAACCCTGAAAAAGACTTTGCCCAACAATTCTAATGACCTTGCCCAACAATTGTAATGACTTTGCCAACCACTGGTAATGACTTTGCCAACAACTGTAGATCAATTATCCGGCCTCTAAAAATGACTTTGCCCAACAATTGTAATGACTTTGCCAACTACTGTTAAACACTTATCCGACCTCTAAAATTGAATTTGCCCAACAATTGTAATAATTTTGCCAAACAATTCTAATAACTTTGCCAACCACTGTTAATCACTTATCCGAGCTCTAAAAATGAATTTGCCAAACAATTGTAATGTTTTTGCCCAACTATTGTAATGACTTTGCCAACCACTGTTAATCACTTATCCGACCTCAAAAAATTACTTTGCCCAACATTTGTAATGACTTTGCCAACTACTGTTAATCACTTATCCGACCTCTAAAAATGACTTTGCCCAACAATTGTAATGACTTTGCCAACTACTGTTAATCACTTATCCGACCTCTAAAAATGAATTTGCCCAACAATTGTAATAATTTTGCCCAACAATTGTAATAACTTTGCCAACCACTGTTAATCACTTATCCGACCGCTAAAGATGACTTTGCCCAGCAATTGTAATGACTTTAACAACCACTGTTAATCATTAATCCGACAACTAAAAATTACTTTGCCCAACAATTGTAATGACTTTGCCAACCAAAGTTAATGACTTTACCCAACCACTGTTAATCACTTATCCGATCTCTAAAAATGACTTTGCCCAACAATTGTAATGACTTTACCCAACAATTGTAATGAATTTGCCCAACAATTGTAATGACTTTGCCAACCACTGTTGATCACTTATCCGACCTCTAAAAATGACTTTGCCAAATAATTGTAATGACTTTGCCAACCACTGTTAATCACTAATCCGACCACTAAAAATGAATTTGCCAAACAATTGCAATGACTTTGCCAACCACTGTTAATCACTAATCCGACCACAAAAAATTACTTTGCCCAACAATTGTAATGACTTTGCCAACCACAGTTAATCACTTATCCGACCGCTAAAAATGACTCTGCCCAACAATTGTAATGACTTTGCCAACCACTGGTAATGACTTTGCCAACCACTGTAAATAACTTATCCGACCTCTAAAAATGACTTTGCCCAAATATTGTAATGAATTTTCCCAACAATTGTAAAGACTTTGCCAACCACTGTTAATCACTTATCCGACCTCTAAAAATGACTTTGCCAAACAATTGTAATGACTTTGCCAACCACTGTTTATCACTTATCCGACCTCTAAAAATGACTATGCCAACCACTAGTAATGACTTTGCCAAACACTGGTAATGACTTTGCCAACCACTGGTAATGACTTTGCCAACCACTGGTAATGACTTTGCCAACCACTGTTAATCACTTATCCGACCTCAAAAAATTACTTTGCCCAACATTTGTAATGACTTTGCCAACTACTGTTAATCACTTATCCGACCTCTAAAATTGAATTTGCCCAACAATTGTAATAATTTTGCCAAACAATTGTAATAACTTTGCCAACCACTGTTAATCACTTATCCGACCTCTAAAAATGAATTTGCCAAACAATTGTAATGACTTTGCCAACCACTGTTAATCACTTATCCGACCTCTAAAAATGACTTTGCCCAACAATTGTAATGACTTTGCCAACTACTGTTAATCACTTATCCGACCTCTAAAAATGAATTTGCCCAACAATTGTAATAATTTTGCCCAACAATTGTAATAACTTTGCCAACCACTGTTAATCACTTATCCGACCGCTAAAGATGACCTTGCCCAGCAATTGTAATGACTTTAACAACCACTGTTAATCATTAATCCGACTACTAAAAATTACTTTGCCCAACAATTGTAATGACTTTGCCAACCAAAGTTAATGACTTTACCCAACCACTGTTAATCACTTATCCGATCTCTAAAAATGACTTTGCCCAACAATTGTAATGAATTTGCCCAACAATTGTAATGACTTTGCCAACCACTGTTGATCACTTATCCGACCTCTAAAAATGACTTTGCCATATAATTGTAATGACTTTGCCAACCACTGTTAATCACTAATCCGACCACTAAAAATGACTTTGCCCAACAATTGCAATGACTTTGCCAACCACTGTTAATCACTAATCCGACCACAAAAAATTACTTTGCCCAACAATTGTAATGACTTTGCCAACCACAGTTAATCACTTATCCGACCGCTAAAAATGACTTTGCCCAACAATTGTAATGACTTTGCCAACCACTGGTAATGACTTTGCCAACCACTGTAAATAACTTATCCGACCTCTAAAAATGACTTTGCCCAACTATTGTAATGAATTTTCCCAACAATTGTAAAGACTTTGCCAACCACTGTTAATCACTTATCCGACCTCTAAAAATGACTTTGCCAAACAATTGGAATGACTTTGCCAACCACTGTTTATCACTTATCCGACCTCTAAAAATTACTATGCCAACCACTAGTAATGACTTTGCCAAACACTGGTAATGACTTTGCCAACCACTGGTAATGACTTTGCCAACCACTGGTAATGACTTTGCCAACCGCTTTTAATCACTTATCCGACGTCTAAAAATGACTTTGCCCATTAATTGTAATAAATTTGCCGACCACTGTTAATCACTTATCCAAACCCTGAAAAAGACTTTGCCCAACAATTCTAATGACCTTGCCCAACAATTGTAATGACTTTGCCAACCACTGGTTAATGACTTTGCCAACCACTGGTAATGACTTTGCCAACCACTGGTAATGACTTTGCCAACAACTGTTAATTGCTTATCCGACCTCTAAAAATGACTTTGCCCAACAATTGTAATGACTTTGCCATCACTATTAATCACTTATCCGACCACTAAAAATGACTTTGCCTAACAATTGTAATGTCTTTGCCAACCACAGTTAATCACTTATCCGACCGATAAAGATGACTTTGCCCAACAATTGTAATGACTTTGCCAACCAAAGGTAATGACTTTACCCAACCACTGTTAATCACTTATCCGATCTCTAAAAATGACTCTGCCCAACAATTGAAATGACTTTGCCCAACAATTGTAATGAATTTGCCCAACAATTGTAATGACTTTGCCAACCACTGTTGATCACTAATCCGACCTCTAAAAATGACTTTGCCCAATAATTGTAATAACTTTGCCAACCACTGTGAATCACTAATCCGACCACTAAAAATGACTTTGCCCAACAATTGTAGTGACTTTAACAGCCACTGTTAATCATTAATCCGACCACTAAAAATTACTCTGCCCAACAATTGTAATGATTTTGCCAACCACTGGTAATGACTTATCCGACCTCTAAAAATGACTTTGCCCAACAATTGTAATTACTTTGCCAACCATTGTTAATCACTTATTCGACCTCTAAAAATGACTTTGCCCAACAATTGTAATGAATTTGCCCAACAATTGTAAAGACTTTGCCAACCACTGTTAATCACTTATCCGACCTCTAAAAATGACTTTGCCCAACAATTGTAATGACTTTGCCGACCACTGTTAATCACTTTTCCAAACCCTGAAAAAGACTTTGCCCGACAATTGTAATGACTTCGCCAACCACTGTTAATCACTAATCCGACCACAAATAATTACTTTGCCCAACAATTGTAATGACTTTGCACAACAATTGTAATAATTTTGCCAACCACTGATAATGACTTTGCCAACATCTGTTAATCAATTATCCGACCTCTAAAAATGACTTTGCCTAACAATTGTAATGTTTTTACCCAACAATTGTAATGAATTTGCCAACCACTGTTTATCACTTATCCGACCTCTAAAAATGACTATGCCAACCACTGGTAATGACTTTGCCAAACACTGGTAATGACTTTGCCAACCACTGGTAATGACTTTGCCAACCACTGGTAATGACTTTGCCAACCACTTTTAATCACTTATCCGACGTCTAAAAATGACTTTGCCCAACAATTGTAATAAATTTGCCGACCACTGTTAATCACTTATCCAAACCCTGAAAAAGACTTCGCCCAACAATTCTAATGACCTTGCCCAACAATTGTAATGACTTTGCCAACCACTGGTAATGACTTTGCCAGCAACTGTAGATCAATTATCCGACCTCTAAAAATGACTTTGCCCAACAATTGTAATGACTTTGCCAACTACTGTTAATCACTTATCCGACCTCTAAAATTGAATTTGCCCAACAATTGTAATAATTTTGCCAAACAATTGTAATAACTTTGCCAACCACTGTTAATCACTTATCCGACCTCTAAAAATGAATTTGCCAAACAATTGTAATGTTTTTGCCCAACTATTGTAATGACTTTGCCAACCATTGTTAATCACTTATCCGACCTCAAAAAATTACTTTACCCAACATTTGTAATGACTTTGCCAACTACTGTTAATCACTTATCCGACCTCTAAAAATGACTTTGCCCAACAATTGTAATGACTTTGCCAACTACTGTTAATCACTCATCCGACCTCTAAAAATGAATTTGCCCAACAATTGTAATAACTTTGCCAACCACTGTTAATCACTTATCCGACCGCTAAAGATGACTTTGCCCAGCAATTGTAATGAATTTAACAACCACTGTTAATCATTAATCCGACTACTAAAAATTACTTTGCCCAACAATTGTAATGACTTTGCCAACCAAAGTTAATGACTTTACCCAACCACTGTTAATCACTTATCCGATCTCTAAAAATGACTTTGCCCGACAATTGTAATGACTTTGCCCAACAATTGTAATGAATTTGCCCAACAATTGTAATGACTTTGCCAACCACTGTTGATCACTTATCCGACCTCTAAAAATGACTTTGCCAAATAATTGTAATGACTTTGCCAACCACTGTTAATCACTAATCCGACAACTAAAAATGACTTTGCCCAACAATTGCAATGACTTTGCCAACCACTGTTAATCACTAATCCGACCACAAAAAATTACTTTGCCCAACAATTGTAATGACTTTGCCAACCACAGTTAATCACTTATCCGACCGCTAAAAATGACTTTGCCCAACAATTGTAATGACTTTGCCAACCACTGGTAATGACTTTGCCAACCACTGTAAATAACTTATCCGACCTCTAAAAATGACTTTGCCCAACTATTGAAATGAATTTTCCCAACAATTGTAAAGACTTTGCCAACCACTGTTAATCACTTATCCGACCTCTAAAAATGACTATGCCAACCACTGGTAATGACTTTGCCAAACACTGGTAATGACTTTGCCAACCACTGGTAATGACTTTGCCAACCACTGGTAATGACTTTGCCAACCACTTTTAATCACTTATCCGACGTCTAAAAATGACTTTGCCCATTAATTGTAATAAATTTGCCGACCACTGTTAATCACTTATCCAAACCCTGAAAAAGACTTTGCCCAACAATTCTAATGACCTTGCCCAACAATTGTAATGACTTTGCCAACCACTGGTAATGACTTTGCCAACCACTGGTAATGACTTTGCCAACCACTGGTAATGACTTTGCCAACCACTGTTAATTGCTTATCCGACCTCTAAAAATGACTTTTCCCAACAATTGTAATGACTTTGCCATCACTATTAATCACTTATCCGACCACTAAAAATGACTTTGCCCAACAATTGTAATCTCTTTGCCAACCACAGTTAATCACTTATCCGACCGCTAAAGATGACTTTGCCCAACAATTGTAATGACTTTAACAACCACTGTTAATCATTAATCCGACTACTAAAAATTACTTTGCCCAACAATTGTAATGACTTTGCCAACCAAAGTAATGACTTTACCCAACCACTGTTAATCACTTATCCGATCTCTAAAAATGACTTTGCCCAACAATTGAAATGACTTTGCCCAACAATTGTAATGAATTTGCCCAACAATTGTAATGACTTTGCCAACCACTGTTGATCACTTATCCGACCTCTAAAAATGACTTTGCCCAATAATTGTAATGACTTTGCCAACCACTGTTAATCACTAATCCGACCACTAAAAATGACTTTGCCCAACAATTGTAGTGACTTTAACAACCACTGTTAATCATTAATCCGACCACTAAAAATTACTTTGCCCAACAATTTTAATGACTTTGCCAACCACAGTTAATCACTTATCCGACCGCTAAAGATGACTTTGCCCAACAATTGTAATGACTTTAACAACCACTGTTAATCATTAATCCGACTACTAAAAATTACTTTGCCCAACAATTGTAATGACTTTGCCAACCACTGGTAATGACTTTGCCAACCACTGTTAATCACTTATCCGACCTCTAAAAATGACTTTGCCCAACAATTGTAATGAATTTGCCCAACAATTGTAAAGACTTTGCCAACCACTGTTAATCACTTATCCGACCTCTAAAAATGACTTTGCCCAACAATTGTAATTACTTTGCCAACCACTGTTAATCACTTATTCGACCTCTAAAAATGACTTTGCCAACCACTGGTAATGACTTTGCCAACCACTGGTAATGACTTTGCCAACCACTGGTTATGACTTTTCCAACCACTGTTAATCACTTATCCGACCTCTAAAACTGACTTTGCCCAACAATTGTAATGACTTTGCCGACCACTGTTAATCACTTATCCAAACCCTGAAAAAGACTTTGCCCGACAATTGTAATGACTTCGCCAACCACTGTTAATCACTTATCCGACCTCTAAAAATGACTTTGCCCAACAATTGTAATGACTTTGCACAACAATTGTAATGATTTTGCCAACCACTGATAATGACTTTGCCAACATCTGTTAATCAATTATCCGACCTCAAAAAATGACTTTGCCTAAAAATTGTAATGTTTTTACCCAACAATTGGAAAGACTTTGCCAACCACTGTTGATCACTTATCCGACCTCTAAAAATGACTTTTCCAAATAATTTTAATGACTTTGCCGACCACTGTTAATCACTTATCCAAACCCTGAAAAAGACTTTGCCCGACAATTGTAATGACTTCGCCAACCACTGTTAATCACTTATCCGACCTCTAAAAATGACTTTGCCCAACAATTGTAATGACTTTGCACAACAATTGTAATGATTTTGCCAACCACTGATTAAGACTTTGCCAACCACTGTTGATCACTTATCCGACCTCTAAAAATGACTTTGCCAAATAATTGTAATGACTTTGCCAACCACTGTTAATCACTAATCCGACCACAAAAAATTACTTTGCCCAACAATTGTAATGACTTTGCCAACCACAGTTAATCACTTATCCGACCGCTAAAATGACTTTGCCCAACTATTGTAATGAATTTGCCCAACAATTGTAAAGACTTTGCCAACCACTGTTAATCACTTATCCGACCTCTAAAAATGACTTTGCCAAACAATTGTAATGACTTTGCAAAACACTGGTAATGACTTTGCCAACCACTGGTAATGACTTTGCCAACCACTGGTAATGACTTTGCCAACCACTTTTAATCACTTATCCGACGTCTAAAAATGACTTTGCCCAACAATTGTAATAAATTTGCCGACCACTGTTAATCACTTATCCAAACCCTGAAAAAGACTTTGCCCAACAATTCTAATGACCTTGCCCAACAATTGTAATGACTTTGCCAACCACTGGTAATGACTTTGCCAACAACTGTAGATCAATTATCCGACCTCTAAAAATGACTTTGCCCAACAATTGTAATGACTTTGCCAACTACTGTTAATCACTTATCCGACCTCTAAAATTGAATTTGCCCAACAATTGTAATAATTTTGCCAAACAATTGTAATAACTTTGCCAACCACTGTTAATCACTTATCCGACCTCTAAAAATGAATTTGCCAAACAATTGTAATGTTTTTGCCCAACTTTTGTAATGACTTTGCCAACCACTGTTAATCACTTATCCGACCTCTTAAAATGACTTTGCCCAACAATTGTAATGACTTTGCCAACTACTGTTAATCACTTATCCGACCTCTAAAATGAATTTGCCCAACAATTGTAATAATTTTGCCCAACAATTGTAATAATTTTGCCAACCACTGTTAATCACTTATCCGACCGCTAAAGATGACTTTGCCCAGCAATTGTAATGACTTTAACAACCACTGTTAATCATTAATCCGACTACTAAAAATTACTTTGCCCAACAATTGTAATGACTTTGCCTACAACTGTTGATCACTTATCCGACCTCTAAAAATGACTTTGCCCAATAATTGTAATGACTTTGCCAACCACTGTTAATCACTAATCCGACCACTAAAAATGACTTTGCCCAACAATTGTAGTGACATTAACAACCACTGTTAATCATTAATCCGACCACTAAAAATTACTTTGCCCAACAATTTTAATGACTTTGCCAACCACAGTAAATCACTTAACCGACCGCTAAAAATGACTTTGCCCAACAATTGTAATGACTTTGCCAACCACTGGTAATGACTTTGCCAACCACTGTTAATCACTTATCCGAACTCTAAAAATGACTTTGCCCAACAATTGTAATGAATTTGCCCAACAATTGTAAAGACTTTGCCAACCACTGTTAATCACTTATCCGACCTCTAAAAATGACTTTTCCCAACAATTGTAATTACTTTGCCAACCACTGTTAATCACTTATTCGACCTCTAAAAATGACTTTGCCAACCACTGGTAATGACTTTGCCAACCACTGGTTATGACTTTGCCAACCACTGTTAATCACTTATCCGACCTCTAAAAATGACTTTGCCCAACAATTGTAATGACTTTGCCGACCACTGTTAATCACTTATCCAAACCCTGAAAAAGACTTTGCCCGACAATTGTAATGACTTCGCCAACCACTGTTAATCACTTATCCGACCTCTAAAAATGACTTTGCCCAACAATTGTAATGACTTTGCACAACAATTGTAATAATTTTGCCAACCACTGGTAATGACTTTGCCAACCACTGTAAATAACTTATCCGACCTCTAAAAATGACTTTGCCCAACTATTGAAATGAATTTTCCCAACAATTGTAAAGACTTTGCCAACCACTGTTAATCACTTATCCGACCTCTAAAAATGACTTTGCCCAACAATTGTAATGACTTTAACAACCACTGTTAATCATTAATCCGACTACTAAAAATTACTTTGCCCAACAATTGTAATGACTTTGCCAACCACTGGTAATGACTTTGCCAACCACTGTTAATCACTTATCCGACCTCTAAAAATGACTTTGCCCAACAATTGTAATGAATTTGCCCAACAATTGTAAAGACTTTGCCAACCACTGTTAATCACTTATCCGACCTCTAAAAATGACTTTGCCCAGCAATTGTAATGACTTTGCACAACAATTGTAATAATTTTGCCAACCACTGATAATGACTTTGCCAACATCTGTTAATCAATTATCCGACCTCTAAAAATGACTTTGCCTAACAATTGTAATGTTTTTACCCAACAATTGGAATGACTTTGCCAACCACTGTTGATCACTTATCCGACCTCTAAAAATGACTTTGCCAAATAATTGTAATGACTTTGCCAACCACAGTTATCACTTATCCGACCGCTAAAAATGACTTTGCCCAACTATTGTAATGAATTTGCCCAACAATTGTAAAGACTTTGCCAACCACTGTTAATCACTTATCCGACCTCTAAAAATGACTTTGCCAAACAATTGTAATGACTTTGCCAACCACTGTTTATCACTTATCCGACCTCTAAAAATGACTTTGCCAACCACTGGTAATGACTTTGCCAAACACTGGTAATGACTTTGCCAACCACTGGTAATGACTTTGCCAACCACTGGTAATGACTTTGCCAACCACTTTTAATCACTTATCCGACGTCTAAAAATGACTTTGCCAAACAATTGTAATAAATTTGCCGACCACTGTTAATCACTTATCCAAACCCTGAAAAAGACTTTGCCCAAAAATTCTAATGACCTTGCCCAACAATTGTAATGACTTTGCCAACCACTGGTAATGACTTTGCCAACAACTGTAGATCAATTATCCGACCTCTAAAAATGACTTTGCCCAACAATTGTAATGACTTTGTCAACTACTGTTAATCACTTATCCGACCCCTAAAATTGAATTTGCCCAACAATTGTAATAATTTTTCCAAACAATTGTAATAACTTTGCCAACCACTGTTAATCACTTATCCGACCTCTAAAAATGAATTTGCCAAACAATTGTAATGTTTTTGCCCAACTATTGTAATGACTTTGCCAACTACTGTTAATCACTTATCCGACCTCTAAAAATGACTTTGCCCAACAATTGTAATGACTTTGCCAACTACTGTTAATCACTTATCCGACCTCTAAAAATGAATTTGCCCAACAATTGTAATAACTTTGCCAACCACTGTTAATCGCTTATCCGACCGCTAAAGATGACTTTGCCCAGCAATTGTAATGACTTAAACAACCACTGTAAATCATTAATCCGACTACTAAAAATTACTTTGCCCAACAATTCTAATGACTTAGCCAACCAAAGTTAATGACTTTACCCAACCACTGTTAATCACTTATCCGATCTCTAAAAATGACTTTGCCCAACAATTGTAATGACTTTGCCCAACAATTGTAATGAATTTGCCCAACAATTGTAATGACTTTGCCAACCACTGTTGATCACTTATCCGACCTCTAAAAATGACTTTGCCCAATAATTGTAATGACTGTGCCAACCACTGTTAATCACTAATCCGACCACTAAAAATGACTTTGCCCAACAATTGTAGTGACTTTAACAACCACTGTTAATCATTAATCCGACCACTAAAAATTACTTTGCCCAACAATTTTAATGACTTTGCCAACCACAGTTAATCACTTAACCGACCGCTAAAAATGACTTTGCCCAACAATTGTAATGACTTTGCCAACCACTGGTAATGACTTTGCCAACCACTGTTGATCACTTATCCGACCTCTAAAAATGACTTTGCCCAATAATTGTAATGACTGTGCCAACCACTGTTAATCACTAATCCGACCACTAAAAATGACTTTGCCCAACAATTGTAGTGACTTTAACAACCACTGTTAATCATTAATCCGACCACTAAAAATTACTTTGCCCAACAATTTTAATGACTTTGCCAACCACAGTTAATCACTTAACCGACCGCTAAAATGACTTTGCCCAACAATTGTAATGACTTTGCCAACCACTGGTAATGACTTTGCCAACCACTGTTAATCACTTATCCGACCTCTAAAAATGACTTTGCCCAACAATTGTAATTACTTTGCCAACCACTGTTAATCACTTATTCGACCTCTAAAAATGACTTTGCCCAACAATTGTAATGACTTTGCCGACCACTGTTAATCACTTATCCAAACCCTGAAAAAGACTTTGCCCGACAATTGTAATGACTTCGCCAACCACTGTTAATCACTTATCCGACATCTAAAAATGACTTTGCCCAACAATTGTAATGACTTTGCACAACAATTGTAATGATTTTGCCAACCACTGATAATGACTTTGCCAACATCTGTTAATCAATTATCCGACCTCTAAAAATGACTTTGCCTAAAAATTGTAATGTTTTTACCCATCAATTGGAAAGACTTTGCCAACCACTGTTGATCAATTATCCGACCTCTAAAAATGACTATGCCAAATAATTGTAATGACTTTGCCAACCACTGTTAATCACTAATCCGACCACTAAAAATGACTTTGCCCAACAATTGTAATGACTTTGCCAACCACTGTTAATCACAAATCCGACCACAAAAAATTACTTTGCCCAACAATTGTAATGACTTTGCCAACCACAGTTAATCACTTATCCGACCGCTAAAAATGACTTTGCCCAACAATTGTAATGACTTTGCCAACCACTGTAAATAACTTATCCGACCTCTAAAAATGACTTTGCCAAACAATTGTAATGACTTTGCCAACCACTGTTTATCACTTATCCGACCTCTAAAAATGACTATGCCAACCACTGGTAATGACTTTGCCAAACACTGGTAATGACTTTGCCAACCACTGGTAATGACTTTGCCCAACAATTGTAATGACTTTGCCAACCACTTTTAATCACTTATCCAAACCCTGAAAAAGACTTTGCCCGACTATTGTAATGACTTCGCCAACCACTGTTAATCACTTATCCGACATCTAAAAATGACTTTGCCCAACAATTGTAATGACTTTGCACAACAATTGTAATGATTTTGCCAACCACTGATAATGACTTTGCCAACATCTGTTAATCAATTATCCGACCTCTAAAAATGACTTTGCCTAAAAATTGTAATGTTTTTACCCATCAATTGGAAAGACTTTGCCAACCACTGTTGATCACTTATCCGAACTCTAAAAATGACTTTGCCAAATAATTGTAATGACTTTGCCAACCACTGTTAATCACTAATCCGACCACTAAAAATGACTTTGCCCAACAATTGTAATGACTTTGCCAACCACTGTTAATCACAAATCCGACCACAAAAAATTACTTTGCCCAACAATTGTAATGACTTTGCCAACCACAGTTAATCACTTATCCGACCGCTAAAAATGACTTTGCCCAACAATTGTAATGACTTTGCCAACCACTGTAAATAACTTATCCGACCTCTAAAAATGACTTTGCCAAACAATTGTAATGACTTTGCCAACCACTGTTTATCACTTATCCGACCTCTAAAAATGACTATGCCAACCACTGGTAATGACTTTGCCAAACACTGGTAATGACTTTGCCAACCACTGGTAATGACTTTGCCAACCACTGGTAATGACTTTGCCAACCACTTTTAATCACTTATCCGACGTCTAAAAATGACTTTGCCCAACAATTGTAATAAATTTGCCGACCACTGTTAATCACTTATCCAAACCCTGAAAAAGACTTTGCCCAACAATTCTAATGACTTTGCCAACCACAGTTAATCACTTATCCGACCGCTAAAAATGACTTTGCCCAACAATTATAATGACTTTGCCAACCACTGGTAATGACTTTGCCATCCACTGTAAATAAATTATCCGACCTCTAAAAATGACTTTGCCCAACTATTGTAATGAATTTGCCCAACAATTGTTAAGACTTTGCCAACCACAGTTAATCACTTATCCGACCTCTAAAAATGACTTTGCCAACCACTGTTTATCACGTATCCGACCTCTAAAAATGACTATGCCAACCACTGGTAATGACTTTGCCAAACACTGGTAATGACTTTGCCAACCACTGGTAATGACTTTGCCAACCACTGGTAATGACTTTGCCAACCACTTTTAATCACTTATCCGACGTCTAAAAATGACTTTGCCCAACAATTGTAATAAATTTGCCGACCACTGTTAATCACTTATCCAAACCCTGAAAAAGACTTTGCCCAACAATTCTAATGACCTTGCCCAACAATTGTAATGACTTTGCCAACCACTGGTAATGACTTTGCCAACCACAGTTAATCACTTATCCGACCGCTAAAGATGACTTTGCCCAACAATTGTAATGACTTTAACAACCACTGTTAATCATTAATCCGACTACTAAAAATTACTTTGCCCAACAATTGTAATGACTTTGCCAACCAAAGGTAATGACTTTACCCAACCACTGTTAATCACTTATCCGACCTCTAAAAATGACTTTGCCCAATAATTGTAATGACTTTGCCAACCACTGTTAATCACTAATCCGACCACTAAAAATGACTTTGCCCAACAATTGTAGTGACTTTAACAACCACTGTTAATCATTAATCCGACCACTAAAAATTAGTTTGCCCAACAATTTTAATGACTTTGCCAACCACAGTTAATCACTTAACCGAACGCTAAAATTGACTTTGCCCAACAATTGTAATGACTTTGCCAACCACTGGTAATGACTTTGCCAACCACTGTTAATCACTTATCCGACCTCTAAAAATGACTTTGCCCAACAATTGTAATGAATTTGCCCAACAATTGTAAAGACTTTGCCAACCACTGTTAATCACTTATCCGACCTCTAAAAATGACTTTGCCCAACAATTGTAATTACTTTTCCAACCACTGTTAATCACTTATTCGACCTCTAAAAATGACTTTGCCAACCACTGGTAATGACTTTGCCAACCACTGGTAATGACTTTGCCAACCACTAGTAATGACTTTGCCAACCACTGGTAATGACTTTGCCAACCACTGGTTATGACTTTGCCAACCACTGTTAATCACTTATCCGACCTCTAAAAATGACTTTGCCCAACAATTGTAATGACTTTGCCTAACAATTGTAATAAATTTGCCGACCACTGTTAATCACTTATCCAAACCCTGAAAAAGACTTTGCCCAACAATTTTAATGACCTTGCCCAACAATTGTAATGACTTTGCCAACCACTGGTAATGACTTTGCCAACCACTGGTAATGACTTTGCCAACCACTGTTAATCACTTATCCGACCACTAAAAATGACTTTGCCCAACAATTGTAATGTCTTTCCCAACCACAGTTAATCACTTATCCGACCGCTAAAGATGACTTTGCCCAACAATTGTAATGACTTTAACAACCACTGTTAATCATTAATCCGACTACTAAAAATTACTTTGCCCAACAATTGTAATGACTTTGCCAACCACTGTTAATCACTTATCCGACCTCTAAAAATGACTTTGCCCAACAATTGTAATAAATTTGCCGACCACTGTTAATCACTAATCCAAACCCTGAAAAAGACTTTGCCCAACAATTCTAATGACCTTGCCCAACAATTGTAATGACCTTGCCAACCACTTTTAATCACTTATCCGACGTCTAAAAATGACTTTGCCCAACAATTGTAATAAATTTGCCGACCACTGTTAATCACTAATCCAAACCCTGAAAAAGACTTTGCCCAACAATTCTAATGACCTTGCCCAACAATTGTAATGACTTTGCCAACCACTGGTAATGACTTTGCCAACCACTGGTAATGACTTTGCCAACCACTGGTAATGACTTTGCCAACCACTGTTAATTGCTTATCCGACCTCTAAAAATGACTATGCCCAACAATTGTAATGACTTTGCCATCACTATTAATCACTTATCCGACCACTAAAAATGACTTTGCCCAACAATTGTAATGTCTTTGCCAACCATAGTTAATCACTTATCCGACCGCTAAAGATGACTTTGCCCAACAATTGTAATGACTTTAACAACCACTGTTAATCATTAATCCGACTACTAAAAATTAGTTTGCCCAACAATTGTAATGACTTTGCCAACCAAAGGTAATGACTTTACCCAACCACTGTTAATCACTTATCCGATCTCTAAAAATGACTTTGCCCAACAATTGTAATGACTTTGCCCAACAATTGTAATGAATTTGCCCAACAATTGTAATGACTTTGCCAACCACTGTTGATCACTTATCCGACCTCTAAAAATGACTTTGCCCAATAATTGTAATGACTTTGCCAACCACTGTTAATCACTAATCCGACCACTAAAAATGACTTTGCCCAACAATTGTAGTGACTTTAACAACCACTGTTAATCATTAATCCGACCACTAAAAATTACTTTGCCCAACAATTTTAATGACTTTGGCAACCACAGTTAATCACTTAACCGAACGCTAAAAATGACTTTGCCCAACAATTGTAATGACTTTGCCAACCACTGGTAATGACTTTGCCAACCACTGTTAATCACTTATCCGACCTCTAAAAATGACTTTGCCCAACAATTGTAATGAATTTGCCCAACAATTGTAAAGACTTTGCCAACCACTGTTAATCACTTATCCGACCTCTAAAAATGACTTTGCCCAACAATTGTAATTACTTTGCCAACCACTGTTAATCACTTATTCGACCTCTAAAAATGACTTTGCCAACCACTGGTAATGACTTTGCCAACCACTGGTAATGACTTTGCCAACCACTGGTTATGACTTTGCCAACCACTGTTAATCACTTATCCGACCTCTAAAAATGACTTTGCCCAACAATTGTAATGACTTTGCCGACCACTGTTAATCACTTATCCAAACCCTGAAAAAAACTTTGCCCGACAATTGTAATGACTTCGCCAACCACTGTTAATCACCTATCCGACCTCTAAAAATGACTTTGCCCAACAATTGTAATGACTTTGCACAACAATTGTAATGACTTTGCCAACCACTGTTGATCACTTATCCGACCTCTAAAAATGACTTTGCCAAATAATTGTAATGACTTTGCCAACCACTGTTAATCACTAATCCGACCACTAAAAATGACTTTGCTCAACAATTGTAATGACTTTGCCAACCACTGTTAATCACTAATCCGACCACAAAAAATTACTTTGCCCAACAATTGTAAAGACTTTGCCAACCACTGTTAATCACTTATCCGACCTCAAAAAATGACTTTGCCAAACAATTGTAATGACTTTGCCAACCACTGTTTATCACTTATCCGACCTCTAAAAATGACTATGCCAACCACTGGTAATGACTTTGCCAAACACTGGTAATGACTTTGCCAACCACTGGTAATGACTTTGCCAACCACTGGTAATGACTTTGCCAACCACTTTTAATCACTTATCCGACCTCAAAAAATGACTTTGCCAAACAATAGTAATGACTTTGCCAACCACTGTTTATCACTTATCCGACCTCTAAAAATGACTATGCCAACCACTGGTAATGACTTTGCCAAACACTGGTAATGACTTTGCCAACCACTGGTAATGACTTTGCCAACCACTGGTAATGACTTTGCCAACCACTTTTAATCACTTATCCGACGTCAAAAAATGACTTTGCCCGACAATTGTAATAAATTTGCCGACCACTGTTAATCACTTATCCAAACCCTGAAAAAGACTTTGCCCAACAATTCTAATGACCTTGCCCAACAATTGTAATGACTTTGCCAACCACTGGTAATGACTTTGCCAACAACTGTAGATCAATTATCCAACCTCTAAAAATGACTTTGCCCAACAATTGTAATGACTTTGCCAACTACTGTTAATCACTTATCCGACCTCTAAAATTGAATTTGCCCAACAATTGTAATAATTTTTCCAAACAATTGTAATAACTTTGCCAACCACTGTTAATCACTTATCCGACCTCTAAAAATGAATTTGCCAAACAATTGTAATGTTTTTGCCCAACTATTGTAATGTCTTTGCCAACCACTGTTAATCACTTAACCGACCTCAAAAAATTACTTTGCCCAACATTTGTAATGACTTTGCCAACTACTGTAAATCACTTATCCGACCTCTAAAAATGACTTTGCCCAACAATTGTAATGACTTTGCCAACTACTGTTAATCACTTATCCGACCTCTAAAAATGAATTTGCCCAACAATTGTAATAATTTTGCCCAACAATTGTAATAACTTTGCCAACCACTGTTAATCACTTATCCGACCTCTAAAAATGAATTTGCCAAACAATTGTAATGTTTTTGCCCAACTATTGTAATGACTTTGACAACCACTGTTAATCACTCATCCGACCTCAAAAAATTATTTTGCCCAACAATTGTTATGACTTTGCCAACTACTGTTAATCACTTATCCGACCTCTAAAAATGACTTTGCCAACCACTGTTAATAACTTATTCAACCTCTAAAAATGACTTTGCCAACCACTGGTAATGACTTTTCCAACCACTGGTAATGACTTTGCCAACCACTGGGAATGACTGTGCCAACCACTTTTAATCACTTATCCGACGTCTAAAAATGACTTTAACCAACCACTGGTAATGACTTTGCCAACAACTGTTGATCAATTATCCGACCTCTAAAAATGACTTTGCCCAACAATTGTAATGACTTTGCCAACCACTGTTTAATCACTTATCCGACCTCTAAAAATGAATTAGCCCAACAATTGTAATAATTTTGCCCAACAATTGTAATAACTTTGCCACCCACTGTTAATCACTTATCCGACATCTAAAAATGACTTTGCCAACCAATGGTAATGACTTTGCCAACCACTGGTAATAGCTTATCTGACCTCTAAAAATGACTTAACCCAACAATTTAATGACTTTGCCAACCACTGTTAATCACTAATCCGACCTCTAAAAATGACTTTGCCCAACATTTGTAATGACTTTGCCAACTACTGTAAATCACTTATCCGACCTCTAAAAATGACTTTGCCCAACAATTGTAATGACTTTGCCAACTACTGTTAATCACTTATCCGACCTCTAAAAATGAATTTGCCAAACAATTGTAATGTTTTTGCCCAACTATTGTAATGACTTTGACAACCACTGTTAATCACTCATCCGACCTCAAAAAATTATTTTGCCCAACAATTGTTATGACTTTGCCAACTACTGTTAATCACTTATCCGACCTCTAAAAATGACTTTGCCAACCACTGTTAATAACTTATTCAACCTCTAAAAATGACTTTGCCAACCACTGGTAATGACTTTTCCAACCACTGGTAATGACTTTGCCAACCACTGGGAATGACTGTGCCAACCACTTTTAATCACTTATCCGACGTCTAAAAATGACTTTAACCAACCACTGGTAATGACTTTGCCAACAACTGTTGATCAATTATCCGACCTCTAAAAATGACTTTGCCCAACAATTGTAATGACTTTGCCAACCACTGTTTAATCACTTATCCGACCTCTAAAAATGAATTAGCCCAACAATTGTAATAATTTTGCCCAACAATTGTAATAACTTTGCCACCCACTGTTAATCACTTATCCGACATCTAAAAATGACTTTGCCAACCAATGGTAATGACTTTGCCAACCACTGGTAATAGCTTATCTGACCTCTAAAAATGACTTAACCCAACAATTTAATGACTTTGCCAACCACTGTTAATCACTTAACCGACCTCAAAAAATTACTTTGCCCAACATTTGTAATGACTTTGCCAACTACTGTAAATCACTTATCCGACCTCTAAAAATGACTTTGCCCAACAATTGTAATGACTTTGCCAACTACTGTTAATCACTTATCCGACCTCTAAAAATGAATTTGCCCAACAATTGTAATAATTTTGCCCAACAATTGTAATAACTTTGCCAACCACTGTTAATCACTTATCCGACCTCTAAAAATGAATTTGCCAAACAATTGTAATGTTTTTGCCCAACTATTGTAATGACTTTGACAACCACTGTTAATCACTCATCCGACCTCAAAAAATTATTTTGCCCAACAATTGTTATGACTTTGCCAACTACTGTTAATCACTTATCCGACCTCTAAAAATGACTTTGCCAACCACTGTTAATAACTTATTCAACCTCTAAAAATGACTTTGCCAACCACTGGTAATGACTCTTTCAACCACTGGTAATGACTTTGCCAACCACTGGGAATGACTGTGCCAACCACTTTTAATCACTTATCCGACGTCTAAAAATGACTTTAACCAACCACTGGTAATGACTTTGCCAACAACTGTTGATCAATTATCCGACCTCTAAAAATGACTTTGCCCAACAATTGTAATGACTTTGCCAACCACTGTTTAATCACTTATCCGACCTCTAAAAATGAATTAGCCCAACAATTGTAATAATTTTGCCCAACAATTGTAATAACTTTGCCACCCACTGTTAATCACTTATCCGACATCTAAAAATGACTTTGCCAACCAATGGTAATGACTTTGCCAACCACTGGTAATAGCTTATCTGACCTCTAAAAATGACTTAACCCAACAATTTAATGACTTTGCCAACCACTGTTAATCACTAATCCGACCTCTAAAAATGACTTTGCCCAACAATTGTAATAATTTTGCCAACCGCTGTTAATCACTTATCCGACCACTAAAAATGACTATGCCCAACAATTGTAATGACTTTGCCCAACAATTGTAATGACTTTGCCAAACAATTGTAATGACTTTGCCAACCACTGTTTATCACTTATCCGACCTCTAAAAATGACTATGCCAACCACTGGTAATGACTTTGCCAAACACTGGTAATGACTTTGCCAACCACTGGTAATGACTTTGCCAACCACTGGTAATGACTTTGCCAACCACTTTTAATCACTTATCCGACCTCAAAAAATGACTTTGCCAAACAATAGTAATGACTTTGCCAACCACTGTTTATCACTTATCCGACCTCTAAAAATGACTATGCCAACCACTGGTAATGACTTTGCCAAACACTGGTAATGACTTTGCCAACCACTGGTAATGACTTTGCCAACCACTGGTAATGACTTTGCCAACCACTTTTAATCACTTATCCGACGTCAAAAAATGACTTTGCCCGACAATTGTAATAAATTTGCCGACCACTGTTAATCACTTATCCAAACCCTGAAAAAGACTTTGCCCAACAATTCTAATGACCTTGCCCAACAATTGTAATGACTTTGCCAACCACTGGTAATGACTTTGCCAACAACTGTAGATCAATTATCCAACCTCTAAAAATGACTTTGCCCAACAATTGTAATGACTTTGCCAACTACTGTTAATCACTTATCCGACCTCTAAAATTGAATTTGCCCAACAATTGTAATAATTTTTCCAAACAATTGTAATAACTTTGCCAACCACTGTTAATCACTTATCCGACCTCTAAAAATGAATTTGCCAAACAATTGTAATGTTTTTGCCCAACTATTGTAATGTCTTTGCCAACCACTGTTAATCACTTAACCGACCTCAAAAAATTACTTTGCCCAACATTTGTAATGACTTTGCCAACTACTGTAAATCACTTATCCGACCTCTAAAAATGACTTTGCCCAACAATTGTAATGACTTTGCCAACTACTGTTAATCACTTATCCGACCTCTAAAAATGAATTTGCCCAACAATTGTAATAATTTTGCCCAACAATTGTAATAACTTTGCCAACCACTGTTAATCACTTATCCGACCTCTAAAAATGAATTTGCCAAACAATTGTAATGTTTTTGCCCAACTATTGTAATGACTTTGACAACCACTGTTAATCACTCATCCGACCTCAAAAAATTATTTTGCCCAACAATTGTTATGACTTTGCCAACTACTGTTAATCACTTATCCGACCTCTAAAAATGACTTTGCCAACCACTGTTAATAACTTATTCAACCTCTAAAAATGACTTTGCCAACCACTGGTAATGACTTTTCCAACCACTGGTAATGACTTTGCCAACCACTGGGAATGACTGTGCCAACCACTTTTAATCACTTATCCGACGTCTAAAAATGACTTTAACCAACCACTGGTAATGACTTTGCCAACAACTGTTGATCAATTATCCGACCTCTAAAAATGACTTTGCCCAACAATTGTAATGACTTTGCCAACCACTGTTTAATCACTTATCCGACCTCTAAAAATGAATTAGCCCAACAATTGTAATAATTTTGCCCAACAATTGTAATAACTTTGCCACCCACTGTTAATCACTTATCCGACATCTAAAAATGACTTTGCCAACCAATGGTAATGACTTTGCCAACCACTGGTAATAGCTTATCTGACCTCTAAAAATGACTTAACCCAACAATTTAATGACTTTGCCAACCACTGTTAATCACTAATCCGACCTCTAAAAATGACTTTGCCCAACAATTGTAATAATTTTGCCAACCGCTGTTAATCACTTATCCGACCACTAAAAATGACTATGCCCAACAATTGTAATGACTTTGCCCAACAATTGTAATGACTTTGCCAAACAATTGTAATGACTTTGCCAACCACTGTTAATCACTTATCCGACCTCTAAAATTGACTTTGCCAACCAATGGTAATGACTTTGCCAACCACTGGTAATAGCTTATCTGACCTCTAAAAATGACTTTACCCAACAATTTAATAACTTTACCCAACCACTGTTAATCACTTATCCGATCTCTAAAAATGACTTTGCCCAACAATTGTAATGACTTTGCCGAACAATTGTAATGACTTTGCCCAACAATTGGAATGACTTTGCCAACCACTGTTAATCACTTATCCGACCCCTAAAAATGACTTTGACAACCAATGGTAATGACTTTGCCGAACACTGGTAATAGCTTATCTGACCTCTAAAAATGACTTTACCCAACAATTTAATGACTTTGCCCAACAATTGTAATAACTTTGCCAACCACTGTTAATCACTTATCCGACCTCTAAAAATGAATTTGCCAAACAATTGTAATGTTTTTGCCCAACAATTGTAATGACTTTGACAACCACTGTTAATCACTCATCCGACCTCAAAAAATTATTTTGCCCAACAATTGTTATGGCTTTGCCAACTACTGTTAATCACTTATCCGACCTCTAAAAATGACTTTAACCAACAATTGTAATAAATTTGCCGACCACTGTTAATCACTTATCCAAACCCTGAAAAAGACTTTGCCCAACAATTGTAGTGACCTTGCCCAACAATTGTAATGACTTTGCCAACCACTGGTAATGACTTTGCCAACAACTGTTGATCAATTATCCGACCTCTAAAAATGACTTTGCCCAACAATTGTAATGACTTTGCCAACTACTGTTAATCATTAATCCGACTACTAAAAATTACTTTGCCCAACAATTGTAATGACTTTGCCAACCACTGGTTATGACTTTGCCAACCACTGTTAATCACTTATCCGACCTCTAAAAATGACTTTGCCCAACAATTGTAATGACTTTGCCGACCACTGTTAATCACTTATCCAAACCCTGAAAAAGACTTTGCCCGACAATTGTAATGACTTCGCCAACCACTGTTAATCACCTATCCGACCTCTAAAAATGACTTTGCCCAACAATTGTAATGACTTTGCACAACAATTGTAATGACTTTGCCAACCACTGTTGATCACTTATCCGACCTCTAAAAATGACTTTGCCAAATAATTGTAATGACTTTGCCAACCAATGTTAATCACTAATCCGACCACTAAAAATGACTTTGCCCAGCAATTGTAATGACTTTGCCAACCACTGTTAATCACTAATCCGACCACAAAAAATTACTTTGCCCAACAATTGTAAAGACTTTGCCAACCACTGTTAATCACTTATCCGACCTCAAAAAATGACTTTGCCAAACAATTGTAATGACTTTGCCAACCACTGTTTATCACTTATCCGACCTCTAAAAATGACTATGCCAACCACTGGTAATGACTTTGCCAAACACTGGTAATGACTTTGCCAACCACTGGTAATGACTTTGCCAACCACTTTTAATCACTTATCCGACGTCTAAAAATGACTTTGCCCAACAATTGTAATAAATTTGCCGACCACTGTTAATCACTTATCCAAATCCTGAAAAGACTTTGCCCAACAATTCTAATGACCTTGCCCAACAATTGTAATGACTTTGCCAACCACTGGTAATGACTTTGCCAACAACTGTAGATCAATTATCCGACCTCTAAAAATGACTTTGCCCAACAATTGTAATGACTTTGCCAACTACTGTTAATCACTTATCCGACCTCTAAAATTGAATTTGCCCAACAATTGTAATAATTTTGCCAAACAATTGTAATAACTTTGCCAACCACTGTTAATCACTTATCCGACCTCTAAAAATGAATTTGCCAAACAATTGTAATGTTTTTGCCCAACTTTTGTAATGTCTTTGCCAACTACTGTAAATCACTTATCCGACCTCTAAAAATGACTTTGCCCAACAATTGTAATGACTTTGCCAACTACTGTTAATCACTTATCCGACCACTAAAAATGAATTTGCCCAACAATTGTAATAATTTTGCCCAACAATTGTAATAACTTTGCCAACCACTGTTAATCACTTATCCGACCTCTAAAAATGAATTTGCCAAACAATTGTAATGTTTTTGCCCAACTAATGTAATGACTTTGACAACCACTGTTAATCACTCATCCGACCTCAAAAAATTATTTTGCCCAACAATTGTTATGACTTTGCCAACTACTGTTAATCACTTATCCGACCTCTAAAAATGACTTTGCCAACCACTGTTAATAACTTATTCAACCTCTAAAAATGACTTTGCCAACCACTGGTAATGACTTTTCCAACCACTGGTAATGACTTTGCCAACCACTGGTAATGACTGTGCCAACCACTTTTAATCACTTATCCGACGTCTAAAAATGACTTTAACCAACCACTGGTAATGACTTTGCCAACAACTGTTGATCAATTATCCGACCTCTAAAAATGACTTTGCCCAACAATTGTAATGACTTTGCCAACTACTGTTAATCATTTATCCGACCTCTAAAAATGAAATTGCCCAACAATTGTAATAATTTTGCCCAACAATTGTAATAACTTTGCCAACCACTGTTTAATCACTTATCCGACCTCTAAAAATGAATTAGCCCAACAATTGTAATAATTTTGCCCAACAATTGTAATAACTTTGCCAACCACTGTTAATCACTTATCCGACCTCTAAAAATGAATTTGCCCAACAATTGCAATGACTTTGCCACCCACTGTTTATCACTTATCCGACATTTAAAAATGACTTTGCCAACCAATGGTAATGACTTTGCCAACCACTGGTAATAGCTTATCTGACCTCTAAAAATGACTTTACCCAACAATTTAATGACTTTGCCAACCACTGTTAATCACTAATCCCACCTCTAAAAATGACTTTGCCCAACAATTGTAATAATTTTGCCAACCGCTGTTAATCACTTATCCGACCACTAAAAATGACTATGCCCAACAATTGTAATGACTTTGCCCAACAATTGTAATGACTTTGCCCAACAATTGTAATGACTTTGCCAACCACTGTTAATCACTTATCCGACCTCTAAAAATGACTTTGCCAACCAATGGTAATGACTTTGCCAACCACTGGTAATAGCTTCTCTGACCTCTAAAAATGACTTTACCCAACAATTTAATGACTTTACCCAACCACTGTTAATCACTAATCCGATCTCTAAAAATGACTTTAACCAACCACTGGTAATGACTTTGCCAACAACTGTTGATCAATTATCCGACCTCTAAAAATGACTTTGCCCAACAATTGTAATGACTTTGCCAACTACTGTTAATCATTTATCCGACCTCTAAAAATGAAATTGCCCAACAATTGTAATAATTTTGCCCAACAATTGCAATGACTTTGCCACCCACTGTTAATCACTTATCCGACATCTAAAAATGACTTTGCCAACCAATGGTAATGACTTTGCCAACCACTGGTAATAGCTTATCTGACCTCTAAAAATGACTTTACCCAACAATTTAATGACTTTGCCAACCACTGTTAATCACTAATCCGACCTCTAAAAATGACTTTGCCCAACAATTGTAATAATTTTGCCAACCGCTGTTAATCACTTATCCGACCACTAAAAATGACAATGCCCAACAATTGTAATGACTTTGCCCAACAATTGTAATGACTTTGCCCAACAATTGTAATGACTTTGCCAACCACTGTTAATCACTTATCCGACCTCTAAAAAAGACTTTGCCAACCAATGGTAATGACTTTGCCAGCCACTGGTAATAGCTTCTCTGACCTCTAAAAATGACTTTACCCAACAATTTAATGACTTTACCCAACCACTGTTAATCACTAATCCGATCTCTAAAAATGACTTTGCCCAATAATTGTAATGACTTTGCCCAACAATTGTAATGACTTTGCCCAACAATTGGAATGACTTTGCCAACCACTGTTAATCACTTATCCGACCCCTAAAAATGACTTTGACAACCAATGGTAATGACTTTGCCAAACACTGGTAATAGCTTATCTGACCTCTAAAAATGACTTTACCCAACAATTTAATGACTTTGCCCAACAATTGTAATAACTTTGCCAACCACTGTTAATCACTTATCCGACCTCTAAAAATGAATTAGCCCAACAATTGTAATAATTTTGCCCAAAAATTGTAATAACTTTGCCAACCACTGTTAATCACTTATCCGACCTCCAAAAATTACTTTGCCCAACAATTGTAATGACTTTGCCAACTACTGTTAATCACTTATCCGACCTCTAAAAATGACTTTGCCAACCACTTGTAATGACTTTTCCAACCACTGTTAATCACTTGTCAGACCTCTAAAAATGACTTTGCCCAACAATTGTAATGAATTTGCCCAACCACTGGTAATAGCTTATCTGACCTCTAAAAATGACTTTACCCAATAATTGAATGACTTTGCCAACCACTGTTAATCACTTATCCGACCTCTAGAATGACTTTGCCCAACAATTGTAATAATTTTGCCAACCGCTGTTAATCACTTATCCGACCACTAAAAATGACTATGCCCAACAATTGTAATGACTTTGCCCAACAATTGTAATGACTTTGCCCAAGAATTGTAATGACTTTGCCAACCACTGTTAATCACTTATCCGACCTCTAAAAATGACTTTGACAACCAATGGTAATGACTTTGCCAACCACTGGTAATAGCTTATCTGACCTCTAAAAATGACTTTCCCCAACAATTGTAATGAATTTGCCCAACAATTGTAATAACTTTGCCAACCACTGTTAATCACTTATCCGACCTCTAAAAATGAATTAGCCCAACAATTGTAATAATTTTGCCCAACAATTGTAATAACTTTGCCAACCACTGTTAATCACTTATCCGACCTCTAAAAATTACTTTGCCCAACAATTGTAATGACTTTGCCAACTACTGTTAATCACTTATCCGACCTCTAAAAATGACTTTGCCAACCACTTGTAATGACTTTTCCAACCACTGTTAATCACTTATCCAACCTCTAAAAATGACTTTGCCCAACAATTGTAATGAATTTGCCCAACAATTTTAATAACTTTGCCAACCACTGTTAATCACTTATCCGACCTCTAAAAATGACTTTGCCCAACAATTGTAATAATTTTGCCAACCGCTGTTAATCACTTATCCGACCACTAAAAATGACTATGCCCAACAATTGTAATGACTTTGCCCAACAATTGTAATGACTTTGCCCAAGAATTGTAATGACTCTGCCAACCACTGTTAATCACTTATCCGACCTCTAAAAATGACTTTGACAACCAATGGTAATGACTTTGCCAACCACTGGTAAAAGCTTATCTGACCTCTAAAAATGACTTTACCCAACAATTTAATGACTTTGCCAACCACTGTTAATCACTTATCCGACCTCTAAAAATGACTTTACCCAACAATTTAATGACTTTGCCAACCACTGTTAATCACTTATCCGACCTCTAAAAATGACTTTGCCCAACAATTGTAATAATTTTGCCAACCGCTGTTAATCACTTATCCGACCACTAAAAATGACTATGCCCAACAATTGTAATGACTTTGCCCAACAATTGTAATGACTTTGCCCAAGAATTGTAATGACTTTGCCAACCACTGTTAATCACTTATCCGACCTCTAAAAATGACTTTGACAACCAATGGTAATGACTTTGCCAACCACTGGTAATAGCTTATCTGACCTCTAAAAATGACTTTACCCAACAATTTAATGACTTTGCCAACCACTGTTAATCACTTATCCGACCTCTAAAAATGAATTTGCCCAACAATTGTAATGACTTTGCCAACTACTGTTAATCACTTATCCGACCTCTAAAAATGACTTTGCCAACCACTTGTAATGACTTTTCCAACCACTGTTAATCACTTATCCAACCTCTAAAAATGACTTTGCCCAACAATTGTAATGAATTTGCCCAACAATTTTAATAACTTTGCCAACCACTGTTAATCACTTATCCGACCTCTAAAAATGACTTTGCCCAACAATTGTAATAATTTTGCCAACCGCTGTTAATCACTTATCCGACCACTAAAAATGACTATGCCCAACAATTGTAATGACTTTGCCCAACAATTGCAATGACTTTGCCCAAGAATTGTAATGACTTTGCCAACCACTGTTAATCACTTATCCGACCTCTAAAAATGACTTTGACAACCAATGGTAATGACTTTGCCAACCACTGGTAATAGCTTATCTGACCTCTAAAAATGACTTTACCCAACAATTTAATGACTTTGCCAACCACTGTTAATCACTTATCCGACCTCTAAAAATTACTTTGCCCAACAATTGTAATGACTTTGCCAACTACTGTTAATCACTTATCCGACCTCTAAAAATGACTTTGCCAACCACTTGTAATGACTTTTCCAACCACTGTTAATCACTGATCCAACCTCTAAAAATGACTTTGCCCAACAATTGTAATGAATTTGCCCAACAATTTTAATAACTTTGCCAACCACTGTTAATCACTTATCCGACCTCTAAAAATGACTTTGCCCAACAATTGTAATAATTTTGCCAACCGCTGTTAATCACTTATCCGACCACTAAAAATGACTATGCCCAACAATTGTAATGACTTTGCCCAACAATTGTAATGACTTTGCCCAAGAATTGTAATGACTCTGCCAACCACTGTTAATCACTTATCCGACCTCTAAAAATGACTTTGACAACCAATGGTAATGACTTTGCCAACCACTGGTAAAAGCTTATCTGACCTCTAAAAATGACTTTACCCAACAATTTAATGACTTTGCCAACCACTGTTAATCACTTATCCGACCTCTAAAAATGACTTTACCCAACAATTTAATGACTTTGCCAACCACTGTTAATCACTTATCCGACCTCTAAAAATGACTTTGCCCAACAATTGTAATAATTTTGCCAACCGCTGTTAATCACTTATCCGACCACTAAAAATGACTATGCCCAACAATTGTAATGACTTTGCCCAACAATTGTAATGACTTTGCCCAAGAATTGTAATGACTTCGCCAACCACTGTTAATCACTTATCCGACCTCTAAAAATGACTTTGACAACCAATGGTAATGACTTTGCCAAACACTGGTAATAGCTTATCTGACCTCTAAAAATGACTTTACCCAACAATTTAATGACTTTGCCCAACAATTGTAATAACTTTGCCAACCACTGTTAATCACTTATCCGACCTCTAAAAATGAATTAGCCCAACAATTGTAATAATTTTGCCCAAAAATTGTAATAACTTTGCCAACCACTGTTAATCACTTATCCGACCTCCAAAAATTACTTTGCCCAACAATTGTAATGACTTTGCCAACTACTGTTAATCACTTATCCGACCTCTAAAAATGACTTTGCCAACCACTTGTAATGACTCTTCCAACCACTGTTAATCACTTGTCAGACCTCTAAAAATGACTTTGCCCAACAATTGTAATGAATTTGCCCAACCACTGGTAATAGCTTATCTGACCTCTAAAAATGGCTTTACCCAATAATTGAATGACTTTGCCAACCACTGTTAATCACTTATCCGACCTCTAAAAATGACTTTGCCCAACAATTGTAATAATTTTGCCAACCGCTGTTAATCACTTATCCGACCACTAAAAATGACTATGCCCAACAATTGTAATGACTTTGCCCAACAATTCTAATGACTTTGCCCAAGAATTGTAATGACTCTGCCAACCACTGTTAATCACTTATCCGACCTCTAAAAATGACTTTGACAACCAATGGTAATGACTTTGCCAACCACTGGTAAAAGCTTATCTGACCTCTAAAAATGACTTTACCCAACAATTTAATGACTTTGCCAACCACTGTTAATCACTTATCCGACCTCTAAAAATGACTTTACCCAACAATTTAATGACTTTGCCAACCACTGTTAATCACTTATCCGACCTCTAAAAATGACTTTGCCCAACAATTGTAATAATTTTGCCAACCGCTGTTAATCACTTATCCGACCACTAAAAATGACTATGCCCAACAATTGTAATGACTTTGCCCAACAATTGTAATGACTTTGCCCAAGAATTGTAATGACTTCGCCAACCACTGTTAATCACTTATCCGACCTCTAAAAATGACTTTGACAACCAATGGTAATGACTTTGCCAAACACTGGTAATAGCTTATCTGACCTCTAAAAATGACTTTACCCAACAATTTAATGACTTTGCCCAACAATTGTAATAACTTTGCCAACCACTGTTAATCACTTATCCGACCTCTAAAAATGAATTAGCCCAACAATTGTAATAATTTTGCCCAAAAATTGTAATAACTTTGCCAACCACTGTTAATCACTTATCCGACCTCCAAAAATTACTTTGCCCAACAATTGTAATGACTTTGCCAACTACTGTTAATCACTTATCCGACCTCTAAAAATGACTTTGCCAACCACTTGTAATGACTCTTCCAACCACTGTTAATCACTTGTCAGACCTCTAAAAATGAC
This sequence comes from Brachionus asplanchnoidis, assembly GCA_025491095.1. Taxonomy (NCBI): domain Eukaryota; kingdom Metazoa; phylum Rotifera; class Eurotatoria; order Ploima; family Brachionidae; genus Brachionus; species Brachionus asplanchnoidis. The sequence continues at coordinate 402,782 of JAILYF010000062.1, forward strand.
TTTGCCCAACAATTGTAATGAATTTGCCCAACCACTGGTAATAGCTTATCTGACCTCTAAAAATGGCTTTACCCAATAATTGAATGACTTTGCCAACCACTGTTAATCACTTATCCGACCTCTAAAAATGACTTTGCCCAACAATTGTAATAATTTTGCCAACCGCTGTTAATCACTTATCCGACCACTAAAAATGACTATTCCCAACAATTGTAATGACTTTGCCCAACAATTGTAATGACTTTGCCCAAGAATTGTAATGACTTTGCCAACCACTGTTAATCACTTATCCGACCTCTAAAAAAGACTTTGACAACCAATGGTAATGACTTTGCCAACCACTGGTAATAGCTTATCTGACCTCTAAAAATGACTTTCCCCAACAATTGTAATGAATTTGCCCAACAATTGTAATAACTTTGCCAACCACTGTTAATCACTTATCCGACCTCTAAAAATGAATTAGCCCAACAATTGTAATAATTTTGCCCAACAATTGTAATAACTTTGCCAACCACTGTTAATCACTTATCCGACCTCTAAAAATTACTTTGCCCAACAATTGTAATGACTTTGCCAACTACTGTTAATCACTTATCCGACCTCTAAAAATGACTTTGCCAACCACTTCTAATGACTTTTCCAACCACTGTTAATCACTTATCCAACCTCTAAAAATGACTTTGCCCAACAATTGTAATGAATTTGCCCAACAATTTTAATAACTTTGCCAACCACTGTTAATCACTTATCCGACCTCTAAAAATGACTTTGCCCAACAATTGTAATAATTTTGCCAACCGCTGTTAATCACTTATCCGACCACTAAAAATGACTATGCCCAACAATTGTAATGACTTTGCCCAACAATTGTAATGACTTTGCCCAAGAATTGTAATGACTCTGCCAACCACTGTTAATCACTTATCCGACCTCTAAAAATGACTTTGACAACCAATGGTAATGACTTTGCCAACCACTGGTAAATGCTTATCTGACCTCTAAAAATGACTTTACCCAACAATTTAATGACTTTGCCAACCACTGTTAATCACTTATCCGACCTCTAAAAATGACTTTACCCAACAATTTAATGACTTTGCCAACCACTGTTAATCACTTATCCGACCTCTAAAAATGACTTTGCCCAACAATTGTAATAATTTTGCCAACCGCTGTTAATCACTTATCCGACCACTAAAAATGACTATGCCCAACAATTGTAATGACTTTGCCCAACAATTGTAATGACTTTGCCCAAGAATTGTAATGACTTTGCCAACCACTGTTAATCACTTATCCAACCTCTAAAAATGACTTTGACAACCAATGGTAATGACTTTGCCAACCACTGGTAATAGCTTATCTGACCTCTAAAAATGACTTTACCCAACAATTTAATGACTTTGCCAACCACTGTTAATCACTTATCCGACCTCTAAAAATGACTTTGCCCAACAATTGTAATAATTTTGCCAACCGCTGTTAATCACTTATCCGACCACTAAAAATGACTATGCCCAACAATTGTAATGACTTTGCCCAACAATTGTAATGACTTTGCCCAAGAATTGTAATGACTTCGCCAACCACTGTTAATCACTTATCCGACCTCTAAAAATGACTTTGACAACCAATGGTAATGACTTTGCCAAACACTGGTAATAGCTTATCTGACCTCTAAAAATGACTTTACCCAACAATTTAATGACTTTGCCCAACAATTGTAATAACTTTGCCAACCACTGTTAATCACTTATCCGACCTCTAAAAATGAATTAGCCCAACAATTGTAATAATTTTGCCCAAATATTGTAATAACTTTGCCAACCACTGTTAATCACTTATCCGACCTCCAAAAATTACTTTGCCCAACAATTGTAATGACTTTGCCAACCACTGTTAATCACTTATCCGACCTCTAAAAATGACTTTGCCAACCACTTGTAATGACTTTTCCAACCACTGTTAATCACTTGTCAGACCTCTAAAAATGACTTTGCCCAACAATTGTAATGAATTTGCCCAACCACTGGTAATAGCTTATCTGACCTCTAAAAATGGCTTTACCCAATAATTGAATGACTTTGCCAACCACTGTTAATCACTTATCCGACCTCTAAAAATGACTTTGCCCAACAATTGTAATAATTTTGCCAACCGCTGTTAATCACTTATCCGACCACTAAAAATGACTATTCCCAACAATTGTAATGACTTTGCCCAACAATTGTAATGACTTTGCCCAAGAATTGTAATGACTTTGCCAACCACTGTTAATCACTTATCCGACCTCTAAAAAAGACTTTGACAACCAATGGTAATGACTTTGCCAACCACTGGTAATAGCTTATCTGACCTCTAAAAATGACTTTCCCCAACAATTGTAATGAATTTGCCCAACAATTGTAATAACTTTGCCAACCACTGTTAATCACTTATCCGACCTCTAAAAATGAATTAGCCCAACAATTGTAATAATTTTGCCCAACAATTGTAATAACTTTGCCAACCACTGTTAATCACTTATCCGACCTCTAAAAATTACTTTGCCCAACAATTGTAATGACTTTGCCAACTACTGTTAATCACTTATCCGACCTCTAAAAATGACTTTGCCAACCACTTCTAATGACTTTTCCAACCACTGTTAATCACTTATCCAACCTCTAAAAATGACTTTGCCCAACAATTGTAATGAATTTGCCCAACAATTTTAATAACTTTGCCAACCACTGTTAATCACTTATCCGACCTCTAAAAATGACTTTGCCCAACAATTGTAATAATTTTGCCAACCGCTGTTAATCACTTATCCGACCACTAAAAATGACTATGCCCAACAATTGTAATGACTTTGCCCAACAATTGTAATGACTTTGCCCAAGAATTGTAATGACTCTGCCAACCACTGTTAATCACTTATCCGACCTCTAAAAATGACTTTGACAACCAATGGTAATGACTTTGCCAACCACTGGTAAAAGCTTATCTGACCTCTAAAAATGACTTTACCCAACAATTTAATGACTTTGCCAACCACTGTTAATCACTTATCCGACCTCTAAAAATGACTTTACCCAACAATTTAATGACTTTGCCAACCACTGTTAATCACTTATCCGACCTCTAAAAATGACTTTGCCCAACAATTGTAATAATTTTGCCAACCGCTGTTAATCACTTATCCGACCACTAAAAATGACTATGCCCAACAATTGTAATGACTTTGCCCAACAATTGTAATGACTTTGCCCAAGAATTGTAATGACTTTGCCAACCACTGTTAATCACTTATCCGACCTCTAAAAATGACTTTGACAACCAATGGTAATGACTTTGCCAACCACTGGTAATAGCTTATCTGACCTCTAAAAATGACTTTACCCAACAATTTAATGACTTTGCCAACCACTGTTAATCACTTATCCGACCTCTAAAAATGAATTTGCCCAACAATTGTAATGACTTTGCCAACCACTGTTAATCACTTATCCGACCTCTAAAAATGACTTTGCCCAACAATTGTAATGACTTTGCCAACCACTGTTAATCACTTATCCGACCTCTAAAAATGAATTTGCCCAACAATTGTAATAATTTTGCCCAACAATTGTAATAACTTTGCCAAACACTGTTAATCACTTATCCGACCTCTAAAAATGAATTTGCCCAACAATTGTAATGACTTTGCCATCCACTGTTAATCACTTATCCGACCTCTAAAAATTACTTTGCCCAACATTTTTAATGACTTTGCCAACCACTCTTAATCACTTATCCGACCTCTAAAAATGATTTTGCCAACCACTTGTAATGACTTTTCCAACCACTGTTAATCACTTATCCAACCTCTAAAAATGACTTTGCCCAACAATTGTAATAATTTTGCCAACCGCTGTTAATCACTTATCCGACCACTAAAAATTACTTTGCCCAACATTTGTAATGACTTTGCCCAACAATTGTAATGACTTTGCCATCCACTGTTAATCACTTATCCGACCTCTAAAAATTACTTTGCCCAACATTTTTAATGACTTTGCCAACCACTGTTAATCACTTATCCGACCTCTAAAAATGATTTTGCCAACCACTTGTAATGACTTTTCCAACCACTGTTAATCACTTATCCGACCTCTAAAAATGAATTTGCCCAACAATTGTAATGACTTTGCCACCCACTGTTAATCACTTATCCGACCTCTAAAAATGACTTTGCCAACCAATGGTAATGACTTTGCCAACCACTGGTAATAGCTTATCTGACCTCTAAAAATGACTTTACCCAACAATTTAATGACTTTGGCAACCACTGTTAATCACTTATCCGACCTCTAAAAATGATATTGCCCAACAATTGTAATAATTTTCCCAACCGCTGTTAATCACTTATCCGACCACTAAAAATGACTATGCCCAACAATTGTAATGACTTTGCCCAACAATTGTAAAGACTTTGCCCAAGAATTGTAATGACTCTGCCAACCACTGTTAATCACTTATCCGACCTCTAAAAATGACTTTGACAACCAATGGTAATGACTTTGCCAACCACTGGTAAAAGCTTATCTGACCTCTAAAAATGACTTTACCCAACAATTTAATGACTTTGCCAACCACTGTTAATCACTTATCCGACCTCTAAAAATGACTTTACCCAACAATTTAATGACTTTGCCAACCACTGTTAATCACTTATCCGACCTCTAAAAATGACTTTGCCCAACAATTGTAATAATTTTGCCAACCGCTGTTAATCACTTATCCGACCACTAAAAATGACTATGCCCAACAATTGTAATGACCTTGCCCAACAATTGTAATGACTTTGCCCAAGAATTGTAATGACTTTGCCAACCACTGTTAATCACTTATCCGACCTCTAAAAATGACTTTGACAACCAATGGTAATTACTTTGCCAACCACTGGTAATAGCTTATCTGACCTCTAAAAATGACTTTACCCAACAATTTAATGACTTTGCCAACCACTGTTAATCACTTATCCGACCTCTAAAAATTAATTTGCCCAACAATTGTAATGACTTTGCCAACCACTGTTAATCACTTATCCGACCTCTAAAAATGACTTTGCCAAACAATTGTAATGACTTTGCCAACCACTGTTAATCACTTATCCGACCTCTAAAAATGAATTTGCCCAACAATTGTAATAATTTTGCCCAACAATTGTAATAACTTTGCCAACCACTGTTAATCACTTATCCGACCTCTAAAAATGAATTTGCCCAACAATTGTAATGACTTTGCCATCCACTGTTAATCACTTATCCGACCTCTAAAAATTACTTTGCCCAACATTTTTAATGACTTTGCCAACCACTGTTAATCACTTATCCGACCTCTAAAAATGATTTTGCCAACCACTTGTAATGACTTTTCCAACCACTGTTAATCACTTATCCAACCTCTAAAAATGACTTTGCCCAACAATTGTAATAATTTTGCCAACCGCTGTTAATCACTTATCCGACCACTAAAAATGACTATGCCCAACAATTGTAATGACTTTGCCCAACAATTGTAATGACTTTGCCCAAGAATTGTAATGACTTTGCCAACCACTGTTAATCACTTATCCGACCTCTAAAAATGACAATGACAACCAATGGTAATGACTTTGCCAACCACTGTTAATCACTTATCCGACCTCTAAAAATTACTTTGCCCGACAATTTTAATGACTTTGCCAACCACTGTTAATCACTTGTCCGACCTCTAAAAATGAATTTGCCCAAAAATTGTAATGACCTTGCCAACCACTGTAAATCACTTATCCGACCTCTAAAAATGACTTTGCCCAACAATTGTAATGACTTTGCCAACCACTGTTAATCACTTATCCGACCTGTAAAAATGAATTTGCCCAACAATTGTAATTATTTTGCCCAACAATTGTAATAACTTTGCCAACCACTGTTAATCACTTATCCGACTCTAAAAATGAATTTGCCCAACAATTGTAATGACTTTGCCATCCACTGTTAATCACTTATCCGACCTCTAAAAATTACTTTGCCCAACAATTTTAATGACTTTGCCAACCACTGTTAATCACTTATCCGACCTCTAAAAATGATTTTGCCAACCACTTGTAATGACTTTTCCAACCACTGTTAATCACTTATCCAACCTCTAAAAATGACTTTGCCCAACAATTGTAATGAATTTGCCCAACATTTGTAATAACTTTGCCAACCACTGTTAATCACTTATCCGACCTCTAAAAATGAATTAGCCCAACAATTGTAATAATTTTGCCCAACAATTTAAATAACTTTGCCAACCACTGTTAATCACTTATTCGACCTCTAAAAATGAATTTGCCCAACAATTGTAATGACTTTGCCACCCACTGTTAATCACTTATCCGACCTCTAAAAATGACTTTACCAACCAATGGTAATGACTTTGCCAACCACTGGTAATAGCTTATCTGACATCTTAAAATGATTTTACCCAACAATTTAATGACTTTGCGAACCACTTTTAATCACTTATCCGACCACTAAAAATGACTATGCCCAACAATTGTAATGACTTTGCCCAACAATTGTAATGACTTTGCCCAACAATTGTAATGACTTTGCCCAACAATTGTAATGACTTTGCCAACCACTGTTAATCACTTATCTGACCTCTAAAAATGACTTTGACAACCAATGGTAATGACTTTGCCAACCACTGGTAATAGCTTATCTGACCTCTAAAAATGACTTTACCCAACAATTTAATGACTTTGCCAACCACTGTTAATCACTTATCCGACCTCTAAAAATGAATTTGCCCAACAATTGTAATGACTTTGCAAACCACTGTTAATCACTTATCCGACCTCTAAATATGACTTTGCCCAACAATTGTAATGACTTTGCCAACCACTGTTAATCACTTATCCGACCTCTAAAAATGAATTTGCCCAACAATTGTAATAATTTTGCCCAACAATTGTAATAACTTTGCCAACCACTGTTAATCACTTATCCGACCTCTAAAAATGAATTTGCCCAACAATTTTAATGACTTTGCCATCCACTGTTAATCACTTATCCGACCTCTAAAAATTACTTTGCCCAACAATTTTAATGACTTTGCCAACCACTGTTAATCACTTATCCGACCTCTAAAAATGACTTTGCCAACCAATGGTAATGACTTTACCAACCACTAGTAATAGCTTATCTGACCTCTAAAAATGACTTTACCCAACAATTAAATGACTTTGCCAACCACTGTTAATCACTTATCCGACCACTAAAAATGACCATGCCCAACAATTGTAATGACTTTGCCCAACAATTGTAATGACTTTGCCCAACAATTGTAATGACTTTGCCCAACAATTGTAATGACTTTGCCAACCACTGTTAATCACTTATCTGACCTCTAAAAATGACTTTGACAACCAATGGTAATGACTTTGCCAACCACTGGTAATAGCTTATCTGACCTCTAAAAATGACTTTACCCAACAATTTAATGACTTTGCCAACCACTGTTAATCACTTATCCGACCTCTAAAAATGAATTTGCCCAACAATTGTAATGACTTTGCAAACCACTGTTAATCACTTATCCGACCTCTAAATATGACTTTGCCCAACAATTGTAATGACTTTGCCAACCACTGTTAATCACTTATCCGACCTCTAAAAATGAATTTGCCCAACAATTGTAATAATTTTGCCCAACAATTGTAATAACTTTGCCAACCACTGTTAATCACTTATCCGACCTCTAAAAATGAATTTGCCCAACAATTTTAATGACTTTGCCATCCACTGTTAATCACTTATCCGACCTCTAAAAATTACTTTGCCCAACAATTTTAATGACTTTGCCAACCACTGTTAATCACTTATCCGACCTCTAAAAATGACTTTGCCAACCAATGGTAATGACTTTACCAACCACTAGTAATAGCTTATCTGACCTCTAAAAATGACTTTACCCAACAATTAAATGACTTTGCCAACCACTGTTAATCACTTATCCGACCACTAAAAATGACCATGCCCAACAATTGTAATGACTTTGCCCAACAATTGTAATGACTTTGCCCAACTATTGTAATAACTTTGCCAACCACTGTTAATCACTTATCCGACCTCTAAAAATGAATTTGCCCAACAATTGTAATGACTTTGCCATCCACTGTTAATCACTTATCCGACCTCTAAAAATTACTTTGCCCAACAATTTTAATGACTTTGCCAACCACTGTTAATCACTTGTCCGACCTCTAAAAATGACTTTGCCAACCAATGGTAATGACTTTGCCAACCACTGGTAATCGCTTATCTGACCTCTAAAAATGACTTTACACAACAATTTAATGACTTTGCCAACCACTGTTAATCACTTATCCGACCTCTAAAAATGATTTTGCCCAACAATTGTAATAATTTTGCCAACCGCTGTTAATCACTTATCCGACCACTAAAAATGACTATGCCCAACAATTGTAATGACTTTGCCCAACAATTGTAATGACTTTGCCCAACTATTGTAATGACTTTGCCAACCACTGTTAATCACTTATCCGACCTCTAAAAATGAATTTGCCCAACAATTGTAATGACTTTGCAAACCACTGTTAATCACTTATCCGACCTCTAAATATGACTTTGCCCAACAATTGTAATGACTTTGCCAACCACTGTTAATCACTTATCCGACCTCTAAAAATGAATTTGCCCAACAATTGTAATAATTTTGCCCAACAATTGTAATAACTTTGCCAACCACTGTTAATCACTTATCCGACCTCTAAAAATGAATTTGCCCAACAATTTTAATGACTTTGCCATCCACTGTTAATCACTTATCCGACCTCTAAAAATTACTTTGCCCAACAATTTTAATGACTTTGCCAACCACTGTTAATCACTTATCCGACCTCTAAAAATGACTTTGCCAACCAATGGTAATGACTTTACCAACCACTGGTAATAGCTTATCTGACCTCTAAAAATGACTTTACCCAACAATTAAATGACTTTGCCAACCACTGTTAATCACTTATCCGACCACTAAAAATGACCATGCCCAACAATTGTAATGACTTTGCCCAACAATTGTAATGACTTTGCCATCCACTGTTAATCACTTATCCGACCCCTAAAAATTACTTTGCCCAACAATTTTAATGACTTTGCCAACCACTGTTAATCACTTGTCCGACCTCTAAAAATGACTTTGCCAACCAATGGTAATGACTTTGCCAACCACTGGTAATCGCTTATCTGACCTCTAAAAATGACTTTACACAACAATTTAATGACTTTGCCAACCACTGTTAATCACTTATCCGACCTCTAAAAATGATTTTGCCCAACAATTGTAATAATTTTGCCAACCGCTGTTAATCACTTATCCGACCACTAAAAATGACTATGCCCAACAATTGTAATGACTTTGCCCAACAATTGTAATGACTTTGCCCAACTATTGTAATGACTTTGCCAACCACTGTTAATCACTTATCCGACCTCTAAAAATGAATTGCCCAACAATTGTAATGACTTTGCCAACCACTGTTAATCACTTATCCGACCTCTAAAAATGACTTTGCCCAACAATTGTAATGACTTTGCCAACCACTGTTAATCACTTATCCGACCTGTAAAAATGAATTTGCCCAACAATTGTAATTATTTTGCCCAACAATTGTAATAACTTTGCCAACCACTGTTAATCACTTATCCGACTCTAAAAATGAATTTGCCCAACAATTGTAATGACTTTGCCAACCACTGTTAATCACTTATCCGACCTCTAAAAATGACTTTGCCCAACAATTGTAATGATTTTGCCAACCACTGTTAATCACTTATCCGATCTCTAAAAATGACTTTGCCAACCACTGGTAATGACTTTGCCAACCACTGTCAATTGCTTATCCGACCTCTAAAAATTACTTTGCCCAACATTTTTAATGACTTTGCCAACCACTCTTAATCACTTATCCGACCTCTAAAAATGATTTTGCCAACCACTTGTAATGACTTTTCCAACCACTGTTAATCACTTATCCGACCTCTAAAAATGAATTTGCCCAACAATTGTAATGACTTTGCCACCCACTGTTAATCACTTATCCGACCTCTAAAAATGACTTTGCCAACCAATGGTAATGACTTTGCCAACCACTGGTAATAGCTTATCTGACCTCTAAAAATGACTTTACCCAACAATTTAATGACTTTGGCAACCACTGTTAATCACTTATCCGACCTCTAAAAATGATATTGCCCAACAATTGTAATAATTTTCCCAACCGCTGTTAATCACTTATCCGACCACTAAAAATGACTATGCCCAACAATTGTAATGACTTTGCCCAACAATTGTAAAGACTTTGCCCAAGAATTGTAATGACTCTGCCAACCACTGTTAATCACTTATCCGACCTCTAAAAATGACTTTGACAACCAATGGTAATGACTTTGCCAACCACTGGTAAAAGCTTATCTGACCTCTAAAAATGACTTTACCCAACAATTTAATGACTTTGCCAACCACTGTTAATCACTTATCCGACCTCTAAAAATGACTTTACCCAACAATTTAATGACTTTGCCAACCACTGTTAATCACTTATCCGACCTCTAAAAATGACTTTGCCCAACAATTGTAATAATTTTGCCAACCGCTGTTAATCACTTATCCGACCACTAAAAATGACTATGCCCAACAATTGTAATGACCTTGCCCAACAATTGTAATGACTTTGCCCAAGAATTGTAATGACTTTGCCAACCACTGTTAATTACTTATCCGACCTCTAAAAATGACTTTGACAACCAATGGTAATGACTTTGCCAACCACTGGTAATAGCTTATCTGACCTCTAAAAATGACTTTACCCAACAATTTAATGACTTTGCCAACCACTGTTAATCACTTATCCGACCTCTAAAAATTAATTTGCCCAACAATTGTAATGACTTTGCCAACCACTGTTAATCACTTATCCGACCTCTAAAAATGACTTTGCCAAACAATTGTAATGACTTTGCCAACCACTGTTAATCACTTATCCGACCTCTAAAAATGAATTTGCCCAACAATTGTAATAATTTTGCCCAACAATTGTAATAACTTTGCCAACCACTGTTAATCACTTATCCGACCTCTAAAAATGAATTTGCCCAACAATTGTAATGACTTTGCCATCCACTGTTAATCACTTATCCGACCTCTAAAAATTACTTTGCCCAACATTTTTAATGACTTTGCCAACCACTGTTAATCACTTATCCGACCTCTAAAAATGATTTTGCCAACCACTTGTAATGACTTTTCCAACCACTGTTAATCACTTATCCAACCTCTAAAAATGACTTTGCCCAACAATTGTAATAATTTTGCCAACCGCTGTTAATCACTTATCCGACCACTAAAAATGACTATGCCCAACAATTGTAATGACTTTGCCCAACAATTGTAATGACTTTGCCCAAGAATTGAAATGACTTTGCCAACCACTGTTAATCACTTATCCGACCTCTAAAAATGACAATGACAACCAATGGTAATGACTTTGCCAACCACTGTTAATCACTTATCCGACCTCTAAAAATTACTTTGCCCGACAATTTTAATGACTTTGCCAACCACTGTTAATCACTTGTCCGACCTCTAAAAATGAATTTGCCCAACAATTGTAATGACCTTGCCAACCACTGTAAATCACTTATCCGACCTCTAAAAATGACTTTGCCCAACAATTGTAATGACTTTGCCAACCACTGTTAATCACTTATCCGACCTGTAAAAATGAATTTGCCCAACAATTGTAATTATTTTGCCCAACAATTGTAATAACTTTGCCAACCACTGTTAATCACTTATCCGACTCTAAAAATGAATTTGCCCAACAATTGTAATGACTTTGCCATCCACTGTTAATCACTTATCCGACCTCTAAAAATTACTTTGCCCAACAATTTTAATGACTTTGCCAACCACTGTTAATCACTTATCCGACCTCTAAAAATGATTTTGCCAACCACTTGTAATGACTTTTCCAACCACTGTTAATCACTTATCCAACCTCTAAAAATGACTTTGCCCAACAATTGTAATGAATTTGCCCAACATTTGTAATAACTTTGCCAACCACTGTTAATCACTTATCCGACCTCTAAAAATGAATTAGCCCAACAATTGTAATAATTTTGCCCAACAATTTAAATAACTTTGCCAACCACTGTTAATCACTTATTCGACCTCTAAAAATGAATTTGCCCAACAATTGTAATGACTTTGCCACCCACTGTTAATCACTTATCCGACCTCTAAAAATGACTTTACCAACCAATGGTAATGACTTTGCCAACCACTGGTAATAGCTTATCTGACATTTTAAAATGATTTTACCCAACAATTTAATGACTTTGCGAACCACTTTTAATCACTTATCCGACCACTAAAAATGACTATGCCCAACAATTGTAATGACTTTGCCCAACAATTGTAATGACTTTGCCCAACAATTCTAATGACTTTGCCCAACAATTGTAATGACTTTGCCAACCACTGTTAATCACTTATCTGACCTCTAAAAATGACTTTGACAAACCAATGGTAATGACTTTGCCAACCACTGGTAATAGCTTATCTGACCTCTAAAAATGACTTTACCCAACAATTTAATGACTTTGCCAACCACTGTTAATCACTTATCCGACCTCTAAAAATGAATTTGCCCAACAATTGTAATGACTTTGCAAACCACTGTTAATCACTTATCCGACCTCTAAATATGACTTTGCCCAACAATTGTAATGACTTTGCCAACCACTGTTAATCACTTATCCGACCTCTAAAAATGAATTTGCCCAACAATTTTAATAATTTTGCCCAACAATTGTAATAACTTTGCCAACCACTGTTAATCACTTATCCGACCTCTAAAAATGAATTTGCCCAACAATTTTAATGACTTTGCCATCCACTGTTAATCACTTATCCGACCTCTAAAAATTACTTTGCCCAACAATTTTAATGACTTTGCCAACCACTGTTAATCACTTATCCGACCTCTAAAAATGACTTTGCCAACCAATGGTAATGACTTTACCAACCACTGGTAATAGCTTATCTGACCTCTAAAAATGACTTTACCCAACAATTAAATGACTTTGCCAACCACTGTTAATCACTTATCCGACCACTAAAAATGACCATGCCCAACAATTGTAATGACTTTGCCCAACAATTGTAATGACTTTGCCCAACTATTGTAATAACTTTGCCAACCACTGTTAATCACTTATCCGACCTCTAAAAATGAATTTGCCCAACAATTGTAATGACTTTGCCATCCACTGTTAATCACTTATCCGACCTCTAAAAATTACTTTGCCCAACAATTTTAATGACTTTGCCAACCACTGTTAATCACTTATCTGACCTCTAAAAATGACTTTGACAACCAATGGTAATGACTTTGCCAACCACTGGTAATAGCTTATCTGACCTCTAAAAATGACTTTACACAACAATTTAATGACTTTGCCAACCACTGTTAATCACTTATCCGACCTCTAAAAATGATTTTGCCCAACAATTGTAATAATTTTGCCAACCGCTGTTAATCACTTATCCGACCACTAAAAATGACTATGCCCAACAATTGTAATGACTTTGCCCAACAATTGTAATGACTTTGCCCAACTATTGTAATGACTTTTCCAACCACTGTTAATCACTTATCCGACCTCTAAAAATGAATTGCCCAACAATTGTAATGACTTTGCCAACCACTGTTAATCACTTATCCGACCTCTAAAAATGACTTTGCCCAACAATTGTAATGACTTTGCCAACCACTGTTAATCACTTATCCGACCTGTAAAAATGAATTTGCCCAACAATTGTAATTATTTTGCCCAACAATTGTAATAACTTTGCCAACCACTGTTAATCACTTATCCGACTCTAAAAATGAATTTGCCCAACAATTGTAATGACTTTGCCAACCACTGTTAATCACTTATCCGACCTCTAAAAATGACTTTGCCCAACAATTGTAATGACTTTGCCAACCACTGTTAATCACTTATCCGATCTCTAAAAATGACTTTGCCAACCACTGGTAATGACTTTGCCAACCACTGTCAATTGCTTATCCGACCTCTAAAAACGACTTTGCCCAACAATTGTAATAACTTTGCCAACCACTGTTAATCACTTATCCGACCTCTAAAAATGAATTTGCCCAACAATTGTAATAATTTTGCCCAACAATTGTAATTACTTTGCCAACCACTGTTAATCACTTATCCGACCTCTAAAAATGAATTTGCCCAACAATTGTAATGACTTTGCCACCCACTGTTAATCACTTATCCGACCTCTAAAAATGACTTTGCCAACCAATGGTAATGACTTTGCCAACCACTGGTAATAGCTTGTCTGACCTCTAAAAATGACTTTTCCCAACAATTTAATGACTTTGCCAACCACTGTTAATCACTCATCCGACCTCTAAAAATGACTTTGCCCAACAATTGTAATAATTTTGCCAACCGCTGTTAATCACTTATCCGACCACTAAAAATGACTATGCCCAACAATTGTAATGACTTTGCCCAACAATTGTAATGACTTTACCCAACTATTGTAATGACTTTGCCAACCACTGTTAATCACTTATCCGACCTCTAAAAATTACTTTGCCCAACAATTTTAATGACTTTGCCAACCACTGTTAATCACTTATCCGACCTCTAAAAATGACTTTGCCAACCAATGGTAATGACTTTACCAACCACTGGTAATAGCTTATCTGACCTCTAAAAATGACTTTACCCAACAATTAAATGACTTTGCCAACCACTGTTAATCACTTATCCGACCACTAAAAATGACCATGCCCAACAATTGTAATGACTTTGCCCAACAATTGTAATGACTTTGCCCAACTATTGTAATAACTTTGCCAACCACTGTTAATCACTTATCCGACCTCTAAAAATGAATTTGCCCAACAATTGTAATGACTTTGCCATCCACTGTTAATCACTTATCCGACCTCTAAAAATTACTTTGCCCAACAATTTTAATGACTTTGCCAACCACTGTTAATCACTTATCCGACCTCTAAAAATGAATTTGCCCAACAATTGTAATGACTTTGCCACTCACTGTTAATCACTTATCCGACCTCTAAAAATGACTTTGCCAACCAATGTTAATGACTTTGCCAACCACTGGTAATAGCTTGTCTGACCTCTAAAAATGACTTTTCCCAACAATTTAATGACTTTGCCAACCACTGTTAATCACTCATCCGAACTCTAAAAATGACTTTGCCCAACAATTGTAATAATTTTGCCAACCGCTGTTAATCACTTATCCGACCACTAAAAATGACTTTGCCCAACAATTGTAATAATTTTGCCAACCGCTGTTAATCACTTATCCGACCACTAAAAATGACTATGCCCAACAATTGTAATGACTTTGCCCAACAATTGTAATGACTTTACCCAACTATTGTAATGACTCTGCCAACCACTGTTAATCACTTATCCGACCTCTAAAAAATGAATTTGCCCAACAATTGTAATAATTTTGCCCAACAATTGTAATAACTTTGCCAACCACTGTTAATCACTCATACGACCTCTAAAAATGAATTTGCCCAACAATTGTATTGACTTTGCCATCCACTGTTAATCACTTATCCGACCTCTAAAAATGACTTTGCCCAACAATTGTAATGACTTTGCCAACCACTGGTAATGACTTTGCCAACCACTGTTAATTGCTTATCCGACCTCTAAAAACGACTTTGCCCAACAATTGTAATGACTTTGCCATCCACTTTTAATCACTAATCCGACCTCTAAAAATGACTTTTCCCAACAATTGTAATGACTTTGCCAACCACTGTTAATCACTTATCCGACCTCTAAAAATGACTTTGCCAACCACTGGTAATGACTTTGCCAACCACTGTTAATTGCTTATCCGACCTCTAAAAACGACTTTGCCCAACAATTGTAATGACTTTGCCATCCACTTTTAATCACTAATCCGACCTCTAAAAATGACTTTTCCCAACAATTGTAATGACTTTGCCAAACACTGTTAATCACTTATCCGACCTCTAAAAATTACTTTGCCCAACAATTTTAATGACTTTGCCAACCACTGTTAATCACTTATCCGACCTCTAAAAATGACTTTGCCAACCAATGGTAATGACTTTACCAACCACTGGTAATAGCTTATCTGACCTCTAAAAATGACTTTACCCAACAATTAAATGACTTTGCCAACCACTGTTAATCACTTATCCGACCACTAAAAATGACCATGCCCAACAATTGTAATGACTTTGCCCAACAATTGTAATGACTTTGCCAACCACTGTTAATCACTTATCCGACCTCTAAAAATGAATTAGCCCAACAATCGTAATAATTTTGCCCAACAATTGTAATGACTTTGCCAACCACTGTTAATCACTAATCCGACCTCTAAAAATGACTTTTCCCAACAATTGTAATGACTTTGCCAACCACTGTTAATCACTTATCCGACCTCTAAAAATTACTTTGCCCAACAATTTTAATGACTTTGCCAACCACTGTTAATCACTTATCCGACCTCTAAAAATGACTTTGCCAACCAATGGTAATGACTTTACCAACCACTGGTAATAGCTTATCTGACCTCTAAAAATGACTTTACCCAACAATTAAATGACTTTGCCAACCACTGTTAATCACTTATCCGACCACTAAAAATGACCATGCCCAACAATTGTAATGACTTTGCCCAAGAATTGTAATGACTCTGCCAACCACTGTTAATCACTTATCCGACCTCTAAAAATGACTTTGACAACCAATGGTAATGACTTTGCCAACCACTGGTAAAAGCTTATCTGACCTCTAAAAATGACTTTACCCAACAATTTAATGACTTTGCCAACCACTGTTAATCACTTATCCGACCTCTAAAAATGACTTTACCCAACAATTTAATGACTTTGCCAACCACTGTTAATCACTTATCCGACCTCTAAAAATGACTTTGCCCAACAATTGTAATAATTTTGCCAACCGCTGTTAATCACTTATCCGACTCTAAAAATGACTATGCCCAACAATTGTAATGACTTTGCCCAACAATTGTAATGACTTTGCCCAAGAATTGTAATGACTTTGCCAACCACTGTTAATCACTTATCCGACCTCTAAAAATGACTTTGACAACCAATGGTAATGACTTTGCCAAACACTGGTAATAGCTTATCTGACCTCTAAAAATGACTTTACCCAACAATTTAATGACTTTTCCAACCAGTGTAAATCACTTATCCGACCTCTAAAAATGAATTTGCCCAACACTTGTAATGACTTTGCCAACCACTGTTAATCACTTATCCGACCTCTAAAAATGACTTTGCCAAACAATTGTAATGACTTTGCCAACCACTGTTAATCACTTATCCGACCTCTAAAAATGAATTTGCCCAACAATTGTAATAATTTTGCCCAACAATTGTAATAACTTTGCCAACCACTGTTAATCACTTATCCGACCTCTAAAAATGAATTTGCCCAACAATTGTAATGACTTTGCCATCCACTGTTAATCACTTATCCGACCTCTAAAAATTACTTTGCCCAACATTTTTAATGACTTTGCCAACCACTGTTAATCACTTATCCGACCTCTAAAAATGATTTTGCCAACCACTTGTAATGACTTTGCCAACCACTGTTAATCACTTATCCGATCTCTAAAAATGACTTTGCCAACCACTGGTAATGACTTTGCCAACCACTGTCAATTGCTTATCCGACCTCTAAAAACGACTTTGCCCAACAATTGTAATAACTTTGCCAACCACTGTTAATCACTTATCCTACCTCTAAAAATGAATTTGCCCAACAATTGTAATAATTTTGCCCAACAATTGTAATAACTTTGCCAACCACTGTTAATCACTTATCCGACCTCTAAAAATGAATTTGCCCAACAATTGTAATGACTTTGCCACCCACTGTTAATCACTTATCCGACCTCTAAAATGACTTTGCCAACCAATGGTAATGACTTTGCCAACCACTGGTAATAGCTTGTCTGACCTCTAAAAATGACTTTTCCCAACAATTTAATGACTTTGCCAACCACTGTTAATCACTCATCCGACCTCTAAAAATGAATTTGCCCAACAATTGTAATGACTTTGCCATCCACTGTTAATCACTTATCCGACCTCTAAAAATTACTTTGCCCAACATTTTTAATGACTTTGCCAACCACTGTTAATCACTTATCCGACCTCTAAAAATGATTTTGCCAACCACTTGTAATGACTTTGCCAACCACTGTTAATCACTTATCCGATCTCTAAAAATGACTTTGCCAACCACTGGTAATGACTTTGCCAACCACTGTCAATTGCTTATCCGACCTCTAAAAACGACTTTGCCCAACAATTGTAATAACTTTGCCAACCACTGTTAATCACTTATCCGACCTCTAAAAATGAATTTGCCCAACAATTGTAATAATTTTGCCCAACAATTGTAATAACTTTGCCAACCACTGTTAATCACTTATCCGACCTCTAAAAATGAATTTGCCCAACAATTGTAATGACTTTGCCACCCACTGTTAATCACTTATCCGACCTCTAAAAATGACTTTGCCAACCAATGGTAATGACTTTGCCAACCACTGGTAATAGCTTGTCTGACCTCTAAAAATGACTTTTCCCAACAATTTAATGACTTTGCCAACCACTGTTAATCACTCATCCGACCTCTAAAAATGACTTTGCCCAACAATTGTAATAATTTTGCCAACCGCTGTTAATCACTTATCCGACCACTAAAAATGACTATGCCCAACAATTGTAATGACTTTGCCCAACAATTGTAATGACTTTACCCAACTATTGTAATGACTTTGCCAACCACTGTTAATCACTTATCCGACCTCTAAAAATGAATTGCCCAACAATTGTAATGACTTTGCCAACCACTGTTAATCACTTATCCGACCTCTAAAAAATGAATTTGCCCAACAATTGTAATAATTTTGCCCAACAATTGTAATAACTTTGCCAACCACTGTTAATCACTCATACGACCTCTAAAAATGAATTTGCCCAACAATTGTAATGACTTTGCCATCCACTGTTAATCACTTATCAGACCTCTAAAAATGACTTTGCCCAGCAATTGTAATGACTTTGCCAACCACTGTTAATCACTTATCCGACCTCTAAAAATGACTTTGCCAACCACTGGTAATGACTTTGCCAACCACTGTTAATTGCTTATCCGACCTCTAAAAACGACTTTGCCCAACAATTGTAATGACTTTGCCAACCACTTTTAATCACTAATCCGACCTCTAAAATCGACTTTGCCCAACAATTGTAATGACTTTGCCATCCACTTTGAATCACTAATCCGACCTCTAAAAATGACTTTTCCCAACAATTGTAATGACTTTGCCAACCACTGTTAATCACTTATCCGACCTCTAAAAATTACTTTGCCCAACAATTTTAATGACTTTGCCAACCACTGTTAATCACTTATCCGACCTCTAAAAATGACTTTGCCAACCAATGGTAATGACTTTACCAACCACTGGTAATAGCTTATCTGACCTCTAAAAATGACTTTACCCAACAATTAAATGACTTTGCCAACCACTGTTAATCACTTATCCGACCACTAAAAATGACCATGCCCAACAATTGTAATGACTTTGCCCAACAATTGTAATGACTTTGCCCAACTATTGTAATAACTTTGCCAACCACTGTTAATCACTTATCCGACCTCTAAAAATGAATTTGCCCAACAATTGTAATGACTTTACCCAACAATTGTAATGACTTTGCCAACCACTGTTAATCACTTATCCGACCTCTAAAAAATGAATTTGCCCAACAATTGTAATAATTTTGCCCAACAATTGTAATAACTTTGCCAACCACTGTTAATCACTCATACGACCTCTAAAAATGAATTTGCCCAACAATTGTAATGACTTTGCCATCCACTGTTAATCACTTATCAGACCTCTAAAAATGACTTTGCCCAACAATTGTAATGACTTTGCCAACCACTGTTAATCACTTATCCGACCTCTAAAAATGACTTTGCCAACCACTGGTAATGACTTTGCCAACCACTGTTAATTGCTTATCCGACCTCTAAAAACGACTTTGCCCAACAATTGAAATGACTTTGCCAACCACTTTTAATCACTAATCCGACCTCTAAAATCGACTTTGCCCAACAATTGTAATGACTTTGCCATCCACTTTTATTCACTAATCCGACCTCTAAAAATGACTTTTCCCAACAATTGTAATAACTTTGCCAACCACTGTTAATCACTTATCCGACCTCTAAAAATGAATTTGCCCAACAATTGTAATGACTTTGCCACCCACTGTTAATCACTTATCCGACCTCTAAAAATGACTTTGCCAACCAATGGTAATGACTTTACCAACCACTGGTAATAGCTTATCTGACCTCTAAAAATGACTTTACCCAACAATTAAATGACTTTGCCAACCACTGTTAATCACTTATCCGACCACTAAAAATGACCATGTCCAACAATTGTAATGACTTTGCCCAACAATTGTAATGACTTTGCCCAACTATTGTAATTACTTTGCCAACCACTGTTAATCACTTATCCGACCTCTAAAAATAAATTTGCCCAACAATTGTAATGACTTTGCCATCCACTGTTAATCACTTATCCGACCTCTAAAAATTACTTTGCCCAACAATTTTAATGACTTTGCCAACCACTGGTAATCGCTTATCTGACCTCTAAAAATGACTTTACCCAACAATTTAATGACTTTGCCAACCACTGTTAATCACTTATCCGACCTCTAAAAATGATTTTGCCCAACAATTGTAATAATTTTGCCAACCGCTGTTAATCACTTATCCGACCACTAAAAATGACTATGCCCAACAATTGTAATGACTTTGCCCAACAATTTAATGACTTTGCCCAACTATTGTAATGACTTTGCCAACCACTGTTAATCACTTATCCGACCTCTAAAAATGAATTGCCCAACAATTGTAATGACTTTGCCAACCACTGTTAATCACTTATCCGAACTCTAAAAATGACTTTGCCAAACAATTGTAATGACTTTGCCAACCACTGTTAATCACTTATCCGACCTCTAAAAATGAATTTGCCCAACAATTGTAATAATTTTGCCCAACAATTGTAATGACTTTGCCAACCACTGTTAATCACTTATCCGACCTCTAAAAATGAATTTGCCCAACAATTGTAATGACTTTGCCAACCACTGTTAATCACTTATCCGACCTCTAAAAATGACTTTGCCCAACAATTGTAATGACTTTGCCAACCACTGTTAATCACTTATCCGATCTCTAAAAATGACTTTGCCAACCACTGGTAATGACTTTGCCAACCACTGTCAATTGCTTATCCGACCCCTAAAAATGACTTTGACAACCAATGGTAATGACTTTGCCAAACACTGGTAATAGCTTATCTGACCTCTAAAAATGACTTTACCCAACAATTTAATGACTTTGCCCAACAATTGGAATTACTTTGCCAACCACTGTTAATCACTTATCCGACCTCTAAAAATGACTTTACCCAACAATTTAATGACTTTGCCCAACTATTGTAATAACTTTGCCAACCACTGTTAATCACTTATCCGACCTCCAAAAATTACTTTGCCCAACAATTGTAATGACTTTGCCAACTACTGTTAATCACTTATCCGACCTCTAAAAATGACTTTGCCAACAACTTGTAATGACTTTTCCAACCACTGTTAATCACTTATCCAACCTCTAAAAATGACTTTGCCCAACAATTGTAATGACTTTGCCAACCACTTTTAATCACTAATCCGACCTCTAAAATCGACTTTGCCCAACAATTGTAATGACTTTGCCATCCACTTTTAATCACTAATCCGACCTCTAAAAATGACTTTTCCCAACAATTGTAATGACTTTGCCAACCACTGTTAATCACTTATCCGACCTCTAAAAATTACTTTGCCCAACAATTTTAATGACTTTGCCAACCACTGTTAATCACTTATCCGACCTCTAAAAATTACTTTGCCCAACAATTTTAATGACTTTGCCAACCACTGTTAATCACTTATCCGACCTCTAAAAATGACTTTGCCAACCAATGGTAATGACTTTACCAACCACTGGTAATAGCTTATCTGACCTCTAAAAATGACTTTACCCAACAATTAAATGACTTTGCCAACCACTGTTAATCACTTATCCGACCACTAAAAATGACCATGCCCAACAATTGTAATGACTTTGCCCAACAATTGTAATGACTTTGCCCAACTATTGTAATTACTTTGCCAACCACTGTTAATCACTTATCCGACCTCTAAAAATAAATTTGCCCAACAATTGTAATGACTTTGCCATCCACTGTTAATCACTTATCCGACCTCTAAAAATTACTTTGCCCAACAATTTTAATGACTTTGCCAACCACTGGTAATCGCTTATCTGACCTCTAAAAATGACTTTACCCAACAATTTAATGACTTTGCCAACCACTGTTAATCACTTATCCGACCTCTAAAAATGATTTTGCCCAACAATTGTAATAATTTTGCCAACCGCTGTTAATCACTTATCCGACCACTAAAAATGACTATGCCCAACAATTGTAATGACTTTGCCCAACAATTTAATGACTTTGCCCAACTATTGTAATGACTTTGCCAACCACTGTTAATCACTTATCCGACCTCTAAAAATGAATTGCCCAACAATTGTAATGACTTTGCCAACCACTGTTAATCACTTATCCGACCTCTAAAAATGACTTTGCCAAACAATTGTAATGACTTTGCCAACCACTGTTAATCACTTATCCGACCTCTAAAAATGAATTTGCCCAACAATTGTAATAATTTTGCCCAACAATTGTAATGACTTTGCCAACCACTGTTAATCACTTATCCGACCTCTAAAAATGAATTTGCCCAACAATTGTAATGACTTTGCCAACCACTGTTAATCACTTATCCGACCTCTAAAAATAACTTTGCCCAACAATTGTAATGACTTTGCCAACCACTGTTAATCACTTATCCGATCTCTAAAAATGACTTTGCCAACCACTGGTAATGACTTTGTTAACCACTGTCAATTGCTTATCCGACCCCTAAAAATGACTTTGACAACCAATGGTAATGACTTTGCCAAACACTGGTAATAGCTTATCTGACCTCTTAAAATGACTTTACCCAACAATTTAATGACTTTGCCCAACAATTGGAATTACTTTGCCAACCACTGTTAATCACTTATCCGACCTCTAAAAATGACTTTACCCAACAATTTAATGACTTTGCCCAACTATTGTAATAACTTTGCCAACCACTGTTAATCACTTATCCGACCTCCAAAAATTACTTTGCCCAACAATTGTAATGACTTTGCCAACTACTGTTAATCACTTATCCGACCTCTAAAAATGACTTTGCCAACAACTTGTAATGACTTTTCCAACCACTGTTAATCACTTATCCAACCTCTAAAAATGACTTTGCCCAACAATTGTAATGACTTTGCCAACCACTTTTAATCACTAATCCGACCTCTAAAATCGACTTTGCCCAACAATTGTAATGACTTTGCCATCCACTTTTAATCACTAATCCGACCTCTAAAAATGACTTTTCCCAACAATTGTAATGACTTTGCCAACCACTGTTAATCACTTATCCGACCTCTAAAAATTACTTTGCCCAACAATTTTAATGACTTTGCCAACCACTGTTAATCACTTATCCGACCTCTAAAAATGACTTTGCCAACCAATGGTAATGACTTTACCAACCACTGGTAATAGCTTATCTGACCTCTAAAAATGACTTTACCCAACAATTAAATGACTTTGCCAACCACTGTTAATCACTTATCCGACCACTAAAAATGACCATGCCCAACAATTGTAATGACTTTGCCCAACAATTGTAATGACTTTGCCCAACTATTGTAATAACTTTGCCAACCACTGTTAATCACTTAACCGACCTCTAAAAATGAATTTGCCCAATAATTGTAATGACTTTGCCATCCACTGTTAATCACTTATCCGATCTCTAAAAATGACTTTGCCAACCACTGGTAATGACTTTGCCAACCACTGTCAATTGCTTATCCGACCCCTAAAAATGACTTTGACAACCAATGGTAATGACTTTGCCAAACACTGGTAATAGCTTATCTGACCTCTAAAAATGACTTTACCCAACAATTTAATGACTTTGCCCAACAATTGGAATTACTTTGCCAACCACTGTTAATCACTTATCCGACCTCTAAAAATGACTTTGCCAACCACTTGTAATGACTTTTCCAACCACTGTTAATCACTTATCCAACCTCTAAAAATGACTTTGCCCAACAATTGTAATGACTTTGCCATCCACTTTTAATCACTAATCCGACCTCTAAAAATGACTTTTCCCAGCAATTGTAATGACTTTGCCAACCACTGTTAATCACTTATCCGACCTCTAAAAATTACTTTGCCCAACAATTTTAATGACTTTGCCAACCACTGTTAATCACTTATCCGACCTCTAAAAATGACTTTGCCAACCAATGGTAATGACTTTACCAACCACTGGTAATAGCTTATCTGACCTCTAAAAATGACTTTACCCAACAATTAAATGACTTTGCCAACCACTGTTAATCACTTATCCGACCACTAAAAATGACCATGCCCAACAATTGTAATGACTTTGCACAACAATTGTAATGACTTTGCCCAACTATTGTAATAACTTTGCCAACCACTGTTAATCACTTAACCGACCTCTAAAAATGAATTTGCCCAATAATTGTAATGACATTGCCATCCACTGTTAATCACTTATCCGACCTCTAAAAATTACTTTGCCCAACAATTTTAATGACTTTGCCAACCACTGGTAATCGCTTATCTGACCTCTAAAAATGACTTTACCCAACAATTTAATGACTTTGCCAACCACTGTTAATCACTTATCCGACCTCTAAAAAAGATTTTGCCCAACAATTGTAATAATTTTGCCAACCGCTGTTAATCACTTATCCGACCACTAAAAATGACTATGCCCAACAATTGTAATGACTTTGCCCAACAATTGTAATGACTTTGCCCAACTATTGTAATGACTTTGCCAACCACTGTTAATCACTTATCCGACCTCTAAAAATGAATTGCCCAACAATTGTAATGACTTTGCCAACCACTGTTAATCACTTATCCGACCTCTAAAAATGACTTTGCCAAACAATTGTAATGACTTTGCCAACCACTGTTAATCACTTATCCGACCTCTAAAAATGAATTTGCCCAACAATTGTAATAATTTTGCCCAACAATTGTAATGACTTTGCCAACCACTGTTAATCACTTATCCGACCTCTAAAAATGAATTTGCCCAACAATTGTAATGACTTTGCCAACCACTGTTAATCACTTATCCGACCTCTAAAAATGACTTTGCCCAACAATTGTAATGACTTTGCCAACCACTGTTAATCACTTATCCGATCTCTAAAAATGACTTTGCCAACCACTGGTAATGACTTATCCGACCCCTAAAAATGACTTTGACAACCAATGGTAATGAATTTGCCAAACACTGGTAATAGCTTATCTGACCTCTAAAAATGACTTTACCCAACAATTTAATGACTTTGCCCAACAATTGTAATTACTTTGCCAACCACTGTTAATCACTTATCCGACCTCTAAAAATGACTTTACCCAACAATTTAATGACTTTGCCCAACTATTGTAATAACTTTGCCAACCACTGTTAATCACTTATCCGACCTCCAAAAATTACTTTGCCCAACAATTGTAATGACTTTGCCAACTACTGTTAATCACTTATCCGACCTCTAAAAATGACTTTGCCAACCACTTGTAATGACTTTTGCAACCACTGTTAATCACTTATCCAACCTCTAAAAATGACTTTGCCCAACAATTGTAATGAATTTGCCCAACCACTGGTAATAGCTTATCTGACCTCTAAAAATGACTTTACCCAACAATTGAATGACTTTGCCATTCACTGTTAATCACTTATCCGACCTCTAAAAATGACTTTGCCCAACAATTGTAATAATTTTGCCAACCGCTGTGAATCACTTATCCGACCACTAAAAATGACTATGCCCAACAATTGAAATGACTTTGCCCAACAATTGTAATGACTTTGCCCAAGAATTGTAATGACTTTGCCAACCACTGTTAATCACTTATCCGACCTCTAAAAATGACTTTGACAACCAATGGTAATGACTTTGCCAACCACTGGTAATAGCTTATCTGACCTCTAAAAATGACTTTACCCAACAATTGTAATGAATTTGCCCAACAATTGTAATAACTTTGCCAACCACTGTTAATCACTTATCCGACCTCTAAAAATGAATTAGCCCAACAATCGTAATAATTTTGCCCAACAATTGTAATAACTTTGCCAACCACTGTTAATCACTTATCCGACCTCTAAAAATTACTTTGCCCAACAATTGTAATGACTTTGCCAACTACTGTTAATCACTTATCCGACCTCTAAAAATGACTTTGCCAACCACTTGTAATGACTTTTCCAACCACTGTTAATCACTTATCCAACCTCTAAAAATGACTTTGCCCAACAATTGTAATGAATTTGCCCAACAATTTTAATAACTTTGCCAACCACTGTTAATCACTTATCCGACCTCTAAAAATGAATTTGCCCAACAATTGTAATGACTTTGCCAACTACTGTTAATCACTTATCCGACCTCTAAAAATGACTTTGCCAACCAATGGTAATGACTTTTCCAACCACTGTTAATCACTTATCCAACCTCTAAAAATGAATTTGCCCAACAATTGTAATGAATTTGCCCAACCACTGTTAATCACTTATCCGACCTCTAAAAATGACTTTGCCCAACAATTGTAATAATTTTGCCAACCGCTGTTAATCACTTATCCGACCACTAAAAATGACTATGCCCAACAATTGTAATGACTTTGCCCAACAATTGTAATGACTTTGCCCAAGAATTGTAATGACTCTGCCAACCACTGTTAATCACTTATCCGACCTCTAAAAATGACTTTACCCAACAATTTAATGACTTTGCCAACCACTGTTAATCACTTATCCAACCTTTAAAAATGACTTGGCCCAACTTTTGTAATAATTTTGCCAACCGCTGTTAATCGCTTATCCGACCACTAAAAATGACTATGCCCAACAATTGTAATGACTTTGCCCAACAATTGTAATGACTTTGCCCAAGAATTGTAATGACTTTGCCAACCACTGTTAATCACTTATCCGACCTCTAAAAATGACTTTGACAACCAATGGTAATGACTTTGCCAACCACTGGTAATAGCTTATCTGACCTCTAAAAATGACTTTACCCAACAATTTAATGACTTTGCCAACCACTGTTAATCACTTATCCGACCTCTAAAAATGAATTTGCCCAACAATTGTAATGACTTTGCCAACCACTGTTAATCACTTATCCGACCTCTAAAAATGACTTTGCCCAACAATTGTAATGACTTTGCCAACCACTGTTAATCACTTATCCGACCTCTAAAAATGAATTTGCCCAACAATTGTAATGACTTTGCCATCCACTGTTAATCACATTTCCGACCTCTAAAAATTACTTTGCCCAACAATTTTAATGACTTTGCCAACCACTGTTAATCACTTATCCGACCTCTAAAAATGATTTTGCCAACCACTTGTAATGACTTTTCCAACCACTGTTAATCACTTATCCAACCTCTAAAAATGACCTTGCCCAACAATTGTAATGAATTTGCCCAACAATTGTAATAACTTTGCCAACCACTGTTAATCACTTATCCGACCTCTAAAAATAAATTAGCCCAACAATTGTAATAATTTTGCCCAACAATTTAAATAACTTTGCCAACCACTGTTAATCACTTATTCGACCTCTAAAAATGAATTTGCCCAACAATTGTAATGACTTTGCCACCCACTGTTAATCACTTATCCGACCTCTAAAAATGACTTTGCCAACCAATGGTAATGACTTTGCCAACCACTGGTAATAGCTTATCTGACATCTTAAAATGATTTTACCCTACAATTTAATGACTTTGCGAACCACTTTTAATCACTTATCCGACCACTAAAAATGACTATGCCCAACAATTGTAATGACTTTGCCCAACAATTGTAATGACTTTGCCCAACAATTGTAATGACTTTGCCCAACAATTGTAATGACTTTGCCAACCACTGTAAATCACTTATCCGACCTCTAAAAATGACTTTGACAACCAATGGTAATGACTTTGCCAACCACTGGTAATAGCATATCTGACCTCTAAAAATGACTTTACCCAACAATTTAATGACTTTGCCAACCACTGTTAATCACTTATCCGACCTCTAAAAATGAATTTGCCCAACAATTGTAATAATTTTGCCAACCGCTGTTAATCACTTATCCGACCACTAAAAATTACTTTGCCCAACAATTTTAATGACTTTGCCAACCACTGTTAATCACTTATCCGACCTCTAAAAATGATTTTGCCAACCACTTGTAATGACTTTTCCAACCACTGTTAATCACTTATCCAACCTCTAAAAATGACCTTGCCCAACAATTGTAATGAATTTGCCCAACAATTGTAATTATTTTGCCCAACAATTGTAATAACTTTGCCAACCACTGTTAATCACTTATCCGACCTCTAAAAATGAATTTGCCCAACAATTGTAATGACTTTGCCATCCACTGTTAATCACATTTCCGACCTCTAAAAATTACTTTGCCCAACAATTTTAATGACTTTGCCAACCACTGTTAATCACTTATCCGACCTCTAAAAATGATTTTGCCAACCACTTGTAATGACTTTTCCAACCACTGTTAATCACTTATCCAACCTCTAAAAATGACCTTGCCCAACAATTGTAATGAATTTGACCAACAATTGTAATAACTTTGCCAACCACTGTTAATCACTTATCCGACCTCTAAAAATAAATTAGCCCAACAATTGTAATAATTTTGCCCAACAATTTAAATAACTTTGCCAACCACTGTTAATCACTTATTCGACCTCTAAAAATGAATTTGCCCAACAATTGTAATGACTTTGCCACCCACTGTTAATCACTTATCCGACCTCTAAAAATGACTTTGCCAACCAATGGTAATGACTTTGCCAACCACTGGTAATAGCTTATCTGACATCTTAAAATGATTTTACCCTACAATTTAATGACTTTGCGAACCACTTTTAATCACTTATCCGACCACTAAAAATGACTATGCCCAACAATTGTAATGACTTTGCCCAACAATTGTAATGACTTTGCCCAACAATTGTAATGACTTTGCCCAACAATTGTAATGACTTTGCCAACCACTGTAAATCACTTATCCGACCTCTAAAAATGACTTTGACAACCAATGGTAATGACTTTGCCAACCACTGGTAATAGCATATCTGACCTCTAAAAATGACTTTACCCAACAATTTAATGACTTTGCCAACCACTGTTAATCACTTATCCGACCTCTAAAAATGAATTTGCCCAACAATTGTAATAATTTTGCCAACCGCTGTTAATCACTTATCCGACCACTAAAAATGACTATGCCCAACAATTGTAATGACTTTGCCCAACAATTGTAATGACTTTGCCCAACAATTGTAATGACTTTGCCCAACTATTGTAATGACTTTGCCAACCACTGTTAATCACTTATCCGACCTCTAAATATGACTTTGCCCAACAATTGTAATGACTTTGCCAACCACTGTTAATCACTTATCCGACCTCTAAAAATGAATTTGCCCAACAATTGTAATAATTTTGCCCAACAATTGTAATAACTTTGCCAACCACTGTTAATCACTTATCCGACCTCTAAAAATGAATTTGCCCAACAATTTTAATGACTTTGCCATCCACTGTTAATCACTTATCCGACCTCTAAAAATTACTTTGCCCAACAATTTTAATGACTTTGCCAACCACTGTTAATCACTTATCCGACCTCTAAAAATGACTTTGACAACCAATGGTAATGACTTTGCCAACCACTGGTAATAGCTTATCTGACCTCTAAAAATGACTTTACCCAACAATTTAATGACTTTGCCAACCACTGTTAATCACTTATCCGACCTCTAATAATGGATTTGCCCAACAATTGTAATAATTTTGCCAACCGCTGTTAATCACTTATCCGACCACTAAAAATGACTATGCCCAACAATTGTAATGACTTTGCCCAACAATTGTAATGACTTTGCCCAACAATTGTAATGACTTTGCCCAATTATTGTAATGACTTTGCCAACCACTGTTAATCACTTATCCGACCTCTAAATATGACCTTGCCCAACAATTGTAATGACTTTGCCAACCACTGTTAATCACTTATCCGACCTCTAAAAATGAATTTGCCCAACAATTGTAATAATTTTGCCCAACAATTGTAATAACTTTGCCAACCACTGTTAATCACTTATCCGACCTCTAAAAATGAATTTGCCCAACAATTTTAATGACTTTGCCATCCACTGTTAATCACTTATCCGACCTCTAAAAATTACTTTGCCCAACAATTTTAATGACTTTGCCAACCACTGTTAATCACTTATCCGACCTCTAAAAATGACTTTGCCAACCAATGGTAATGACTTTACCAACCACTGGTAATCGCTTATCTGACCTCTAAAAATGACTTTACACAACAATTAAATGACTTTGCCAACCACTGTAAATCACTTATCCGACCACTAAAAATGACCATGCCCAACAATTGTAATGACTTTGCCCAACAATTGTAATGACTTTGCCCAACTATTGTAATAACTTTGCCAACCACTGTTAATCACTTATCCGACCTCTAAAAATGAATTTGCCCAACAATTGTAATGACTTTGCCATCCACTGTTAATCACTTATCCGACCTCTAAAAATTACTTTGCCCAACAATTTTAATGACTTTGCCAACCACTGTTAATCACTTGTCCGACCTCTAAAAATGACTTTGCCTACCAATGGTAATGACTTTGCCAACCACTGGTAATCGCTTATCTGACCTCTAAAAATGACTTTACACAACAATTTAATGACTTTGCCAACCACTGTTAATCACTTATCCGACCTCTAAAAATGATTTTGCCCAACAATTGTAATAATTTTGCCAACCGCTGTTAATCACTTATCCGACAACTAAAATGACTATGCCCAACAATTGTAATGACTTTGCCCAACAATTGTAATGACTTTGCCCAACAATTGTAATGACTTTGCCCAACTATTGTAATGACTTTGCCAACCACTGTTAATCACTTATTCGACCTCTAAAAATGAATTGCCCAACAATTGTAATGACTTTGCCAACCACTGTTAATCACTTATCCGACCTCTAAAAATGAATTGCCCAACAATTGTATTGACTTTGCCAACCACTGTTAATCACTTATCCGACCTCTAAAAATGAATTTGCCCAACAATTGTAATAATTTTGCCCAACAATTGTAATGACTTTGCCAACCACTGTTAATCACTTATCCGACCTCTAAAAATGAATTTGCCCAACAATTGTAATGACTTTGCCAACCACTGTTAATCACTTATCCGACCTCTAAAAATGGTTTTGCCCAACAATTGTAATGACTTTGCCAACCACTGTTAATCACTTATCCGATCTCTAAAAATGACTTTGCCAACCACTGGTAATGACTTTGCCAACCACTGTCAATTGCTTATCCGACCTCTAAAAACGACTTTGCCCAACAATTGTAATAACTTTGCCAACCACTGTTAATCACTTATCCGACCTCTAAAAATGAATTTGCGCAACAATTGTAATAATTTTGCCCAACAATTGTAATAACTTTGCCAACCACTGTTAATCACTTATCCGACCTCTAAAAATGAATTTGCCCAACAATTGTAATGACTTTGCCACCCACTGTTAATCACTTATCCGACCTCTAAAAATGACTTTGCCAACCAATGGTAATGACTTTGCCAACCACTGGTAATAGCTTGTCTGACCTCTAAAAATGACTTTTCCCAACAATTTAATGACTTTGCCAACCACTGTTAATCACTCATCCGACCTCTAAAAATGACTTTGCCCAACAATTGTAATAATTTTGCCAACCGCTGTTAATCACTTATCCGACCACTAAAATTGACTATGCCTAACAATTGTAATGACTTTGCCCAACAATTGTAATGACTTTACCCAACTATTGTAATGACTTTGCCAACCACTGTTAATCACTTATCCGACCTCTAAAAATGAATTGCCCAACAATTGTAATGACTTTGCCAACCACTGTTAATCACTTATCCGACCTCTAAAAAATGAATTTGCCCAACAATTGTAATAATTTTGCCCAACAATTGT
Organism: Brachionus asplanchnoidis; assembly: GCA_025491095.1. Taxonomy (NCBI): domain Eukaryota; kingdom Metazoa; phylum Rotifera; class Eurotatoria; order Ploima; family Brachionidae; genus Brachionus; species Brachionus asplanchnoidis. The sequence continues at coordinate 435,328 of JAILYF010000062.1, forward strand.
AATAACTTTGCCAACCACTGTTAATCACTCATACGACCTCTAAAAATGAATTTGCCCAACAATTGTAATGACTTTGCCATCCACTGTTAATCACTTATCCGACCTCTAAAAATGACTTTGCCCAACAATTGTAATGACTTTGCCAACCACTGTTAATCACTTATCCGACCTCTAAAAAGACTTTGCCAACCACTGGTAATGACTTTGCCAACCACTGTTAATTGCTTATCCGACCTCTAAAAACGACTTTGCCCAACAATTGTAATGACTTTGCCAACCACTTTTAATCACTAATCCGACCTCAAAAATCGACTTTGCCCAACAATTGTAATGACTTTGCCAACCACTGTTAATCACTTATCCGACCTCTAAAAATTACTTTGCCCAACAATTTTAATGACTTTGCCAACCACTGTTAATCACTTATTCGACCACTAAAAATGACCATGCCCAACAATTGTAATGACTTTGCCCAACAATTGTAATGACTTTGCCCAACTATTGTAATAACTTTGCCAACCACTGTTAATCACTTATCCGACCTCTAAAAATGAATTTGCCCAACAATTGTTATGACTTTGCCATCCACTGTTAATCACTTATCCGACCTCTAAAAATTACTTTGCCCAACAATTTTAATGACTTTGCCATCCACTGTTAATCACTTATCCGACCTCTAAAAATGACTTTGCCCAACAATTGTAATGACTTTGCCAACCACTGTTAATCACTTATCCGACCTCTAAAAAAGACTTTGCCAACCACTGGTAATGACTTTGCCAACCACTGTTAATTGCTTATCCGACCTCTAAAAACGACTTTGCCCAACAATTGTAATGACTTTGCCAACCACTTTTAATCACTAATCCGACCTCTAAAAATGACTTTGCCAACCAATGGTAATGACTTTACCAACCACTGGTAATAGCTTATCTGACCTCTAAAAATGACTTTACCCAACAATTAAATGACTTTGCCAACCACTGTTAATCACTTATTCGACCACTAAAAATGACCATGCCCAACAATTGTAATGACTTTGCCCAACAATTGTAATGACTTTGCCCAACTATTGTAATAACTTTGCCAACCACTGTTAATCACTTATCCGACCTCTAAAAATGAATTTGCCCAACAATTGTTATGACTTTGCCATCCACTGTTAATCACTTATCCGACCTCTAAAAATTACTTTGCCCAACAATTTTAATGACTTTGCCAACCACTGTTAATCACTTGGCCGACCTCTAAAAATGACTTTGCCAACCAATGGTAATGACTTTGCCAACCACTGGTAATCGCTTATCTGACCTCTAAAAATGACTTTACCCAACAATTTAATGACTTTGCCAAGCACTGTTAGTCACTTATCCGACCTCTAAAAATGATTTCGCCCAACAATTGTAATAATTTTGCCAACCGCTGTTAATCACTTATCCGACCACTAAAAATGACTATGCCCAACAATTGTAATGACTTTGCCCAACAATTGTAATGACTTTGCCCAACTATTGTAATGACTTTGCCAACCACTGTTAATCACTTATCCGACCTCTAAAAATGAATTGCCCAACAATTGTAATGACTTTGCCAACCACTGTTAATCACTTATCCGACCTCTAAAAATGACTTTGCCCAACAATTGTAATGACTTTGCCAACCACTGTTAATCACTTATCCGACCTCTAAAAATGAATTTGCCCAACAATTGTAATAATTTTGCCCAACAATTGTAATGACTTTGCCAACCACTGTTAATCACTTATCCGACCTCTAAAAATGAATTTGCCCAACAATTGTAATGACTTTGCCAACCACTGTTAATCACTTATCCGACCTCTAAAAATGACTTTGCCCAAATATTGTAATGACTTTGCCAACCACTGTTAATCACTTATCCGATATCTAAAAATGACTTTGCCAACCACTGGTAATGACTTTGCCAACCACTGTCAATTGCTTATCCGACCTTTAAAAACGACTTTGCCCAACAATTGTAATAACTTTGCCAGCCACTGTTAATCACTTATCCGACCTCTAAAAATGAATTTGCCCAACAATTGTAATAATTTTGCCCAACAATTGTAATAACTTTGCCAACCACTGTTAATCACTTACCCGACCTCTAAAAATGAATTTGCCCAACAATTGTAATGACTTTGCCACCCACTGTTAATCACTTATCCGACCTCTAAAAATGACTTTGCCAACCAATGGTAATGACTTTGCCAACCACTGGTAATAGCTTATCTGACCTCTAAAAATGACTTTTCCCAACAATTTAATGACTTTGCCAACCACTGTTAATCACTCATCCGACCTCTAAAATGACTTTGCCCAACAATTGTAATAATTTTGCCAACCGCTGTTAATCACTTATCCGACCACTAAAAATGACTATGCCCAACAATTGTAATGACTTTGCCCAACAATTGTAATGACTTTACCCAACTATTGTAATGACTTTGCCAACCACTGTTAATCACTTATCCGACCTCTAAAAATGAATTGCCCAACAATTGTAATGACTTTGCCAACCACTGTTAATCACTTATCCGACCTCTAAAAAATGAATTTGCCCAACAATTGTAATAATTTTGCCCAACAATTGTAATAACTTTGCCAACCACTGTTAATCACTCATACGACCTCTAAAAATGAATTTGCCCAACAATTGTAATGACTTTGCCATCCACTGTTAATCACTTATCCGACCTCTAAAAATGACTTTGCCCAACAATTGTAATGACTTTGCCAACCACTGTTAATCACTTATCCGACCTCTAAAAATGACTTTGCCAACCTCTGGTAATGACTTTGCCAACCACTGTTAATTGCTTATCCGACCTCTAAAAACGACTTTGCCTAACAATTGTAATGACTTTTCCAACCACTTTTAATCACTAATCCGACCTCTAAAATCGACTTTGCCCAACAATTGTAATAATTTTGCCCAACAATTGTAATGACTTTGCCAACCACTGTTAATCACTTATCCGACCTCTAAAAATGAATTTGCCCAACAATTGTAATGACTTTGCCAACCAATGGTAATGACTTTGCCAACCACTGGTTATCGCTTATCTGACCTCTAAAAATGACTTTACCCAACAATTTAATGACTTTGCCAACCACTGTTAATCACTTATCCGACCTCTAAAAATGATTTTGCCCAACAATTGTAATAATTTTGCCAACCACTGTTAATCACTTATCCGACCTCTAAAAATGAATTTGCCCAACAATTGTAATGACTTTGCCAACCAATGGTAATGACTTTGCCAACCACTGGTAATAGCTTATCTGACCTCTAAAAATGACTTTACCCAACAATTTAATGACTTTGCCAACCACTGTTAATCACTTATCCGACCTCTAAAAATGATTTTGCCCAACAATTGTAATAATTTTGCCAACCGCTGTTAATCACTTATCCGACCACTAAAAATGACTATGCCCAACAATTGTAATGACTTTGCCCAACAATTGTAATGACTTTGCCCAACAATTGTAATGACTTTGCCAACCACTGTTAATCACTTATCCGACCTCTAAAAATGAATTTGCCCAACAATTGTAATGACTTTGCCAACCAATGGTAATGACTTTGCCAACCACTGGTAATAGCTTATCTGACCTCTAAAAATGACTTTACCCAACAATTTAATGACTTTGCCAACCACTGTTAATCACTTATCCGACCTCTAAAAATGAATTGCCCAACAATTGTAATGACTTTGCCAACCACTGTTAATCACTTATCCGACCTCTAAAAAATGAATTTGCCCAACAATTGTAATGACTTTGCCAACCAATGGTAATGACTTTGCCAACCACTGGTAATAGCTTATCTGACCTCTAAAAATGACTTTACCCAACAATTTAATGACTTTGCCAACCACTGTTAATCACTTATCCGACCTCTAAAAATGATTTTGCCCAACAATTGTAATAATTTTGCCAACCGCTGTTAATCACTTATCCGACCACTAAAAATGACTATGCCCAACAATTGTAATGACTTTGCCCAACAATTGTAATGACTTTGCCCAACAATTGTAATGACTTTGCCCAACTATTGTAATGACTTTGCCAACCACTGTTAATCACTTATCCGACCTCTAAAAATGAATTGCCCAACAATTGTAATGACTTTGCCAACCACTGTTAATCACTTATCCGACCTCTAAAAATGAATTTGCCCAACAATTGTAATGACTTTGCCACCCACTGTTAATCACTTATCCGACCTCTAAAAATGACTTTGCCAACCAATGGTAATGACTTTGCCAACCACTGGTAATAGCTTATCTGACCTCTAAAAATGACTTTTCCCAACAATTTAATGACTTTGCCAACCACTGTTAATCACTTATCCGACCTCTAAAAATGAATTTGCCCAACAATTGTAATGACTTTGCCACCCACTGTTAATCACTTATCCGACCTCTAAAAATGACTTTGCCAACCAATGGTAATGACTTTGCCAACCACTGGTAATAGCTTATCTGACCTCTAAAAATGACTTTTCCCAACAATTTAATGACTTTGCCAACCACTGTTAATCACTCATCCGACCTCTAAAAATGACTTTGCCCAACAATTGTAATAATTTTGCCAACCGCTGTTAATCACTTATCCGACCACTAAAAATGACTTTGCCAACCAATGGTAATGACTTTGCCAACCACTGGTAATAGCTTATCTGACCTCTAAAAATGACTTTTCCCAACAATTTAATGACTTTGCCAACCACTGTTAATCACTCATCCGACCTCTAAAAATGACTTTGCCCAACAATTGTAATAATTTTGCCAACCGCTGTTAATCACTTATCCGACCACTAAAAATGACCATGCCCAACAATTGTAATGACTTTGCCCAACAATTGTAATGACTTTACCCAACTATTGTAATGACTTTGCCAACCACTGTTAATCACTTATCCGACCTCTAAAAATGAATTGCCCAACAATTGTAAGGACTTTGCCAACCACTGTTAATCACTTATCCGACCTCTAAAAAATGAATTTGCCCAACAATTGTAATAATTTTGCCCAACAATTGTAATAACTTTGCCAACCACTGTTAATCACTCATACGACCTCTAAAAATGAATTTGCCCAACAATTGTAATGACTTTGCCATCCACTGTTAATCACTTATCCGACCTCTTAAAATGACTTTGCCCAACAATTGTAATGACTTTGCCAACCACTGTTAATCACTTATCCGACCTCTAAAAATGACTTTGCCAACCTCTGGTAATGACTTTGCCAACCACTGTTAATTGCTTATCCGACCTCTAAAAACGACTTTGCCTAACAATTGTAATGACTTTGCCAACCACTTTTAATCACTAATCCGACCCCTAAAATCGACTTTGCCCAACAATTGTAATAATTTTGCCCAACAATTGTAATGACTTTGCCAACCACTGTTAATCACTTATCCGACCTCTAAAAATGAATTTGCCCAACAATTGTAATGACTTTGCCAACCAATGGTAATGACTTTGCCAACCACTGGTTATCGCTTATCTGACCTCTAAAAATGACTTTACCCAACAATTTAATGACTTTGCCAACCATTGTTAATCAATTATCCGACCTCTAAAAATGATTTTGCCCAACAATTGTAATAATTTTGCCAACCACTGTTAATCACTTATCCGACCACTAAAAATGACTATGCCCAACAATTGTAATGACTTTGCCAACCACTGTTAATCACTTATCCGACCTCTAAAAATGACTTTGCCCAACAATTGTAATGACTTTGCCAACCACTGTTAATCACTTATCCGACCTCTAAAAATGAATTTGCCCAACAATTGTAATGACTTTGCCCAACAATTGTAATGACTTTGCCCAACTATTGTAATGACTTTGCCAACCACTGTTAATCACTTATCAGACCTCTAAAATGAATTGCCCAACAATTGTAATGACTTTGCCAACCACTGTTAATCACTTATCCGACCTCTAAAAATGACTTTGCCCAACAATTGTAATGACTTTGCCAACCACTGTTAATCACTTATCCGACCTCTAAAAATGAATTTGCCCAACAATTGTAATAATTTTGCCCAACAATTGTAATGACTTTGCCAACCACTGTTAATCACTTATCCGACCTCTAAAAATGAATTTGCCCAACAATTGTAATGACTTTGCCAACCACTCTTAATCACTTATCCGACCTCTAAAAATGACTTTGCCCAACAATTGTAATGACTTTGCCAACCACTGTTAATCACTTATCCGATCTCTAAAAATGACTTTGCCAACCACTGGTAATGACTTTGCCAACCACTGTCAATTGCTTATCCGACCTCTAAAAACGACTTTGCCCAACAATTGTAATAACTTTGCCAGCCACTGTTAATCACTTATCCGACCTCTAAAAATGAATTTGCCCAACAATTGTAATAATTTTGCCCAACAATTGTAATAACTTTGCCAACCACTGTTAATCACTCATACGACCTCTAAAAATGAATTTGCCCAACAATTGTAATGACTTTGCCATCCACTGTTAATCACTTATCCGACCTCTAAAAACGACTTTGCCCAACAATTGTAATGACTTTGCCAAACACTTTTAATCACTAATCCGACCTCTAAAATCGACTTTGCCCAACAATTGTAATGACTTTGCCATCCACTTTTAATCACTAATCCGACCTCTAAAAATGACTTTTCCCAACAATTGTAATGACTTTGCCAACCACTGTTAATCACTTATCCGACCTCTAAAAATGACTTTACCAAACAATTTAATGACTTTGCCAACCACTGTTAATCACTTATCCGACCTCTATAAATGACTATGCCCAACAATTGTAATGATTTTGCCCAACAATTGTAATGACTTTGCCCAACTATTGAAATGACTTTGCCAACCACTGTTAATCACTTATCCGACCTCTAAAAATGAATTGCCCAACAATTGTAATGACTTTGCCAACCACTGTTAATCACTTATCCGACCTCTAAAAAATGAATTTGCCCAACAATTGTAATAATTTTGCCCAACAATTGTAATAACTTTGCCAACCACTGTTAATCACTCATCCGACCTCTAAAAATGAATTTGCCCAACAATTGTAATAACTTTGCCAACCACTGTTAATCACTCATCCGACCTCTAAAAATGAATTTGCCCAACAATTGTAATGACTTTGCCATCCACTGTTAATCACTTATCCGACCTCTAAAAATGATTTTGCCCAACAATTGTAATGACTTTGCCAACCACTGTTAATCACTTATCCGACCTCTAAAAATGACTTTGCCAACCACTGGTAATGACTTTGCCAACCACTGTTAATTGCTTATCCGACCTCTAAAAACGACTTTGCCCAACAATTGTAATGACTTTGCCAACCACTTTTAATCACTAATCCGACCTCTAAAATCGACTTTGCCCAACAATTATAATGACTTTGCCATCCACTTTTAATCACTAATCCGACCTCTAAAAATGACTTTTCCCAACAATTGTAATGACTTTGCCAACCACTGTTAATCACTTATCCGACCTCTAAAAATGACTTTGCCCAACAATTGTAATAACTTTGCCAGCCACTGTTAATCACTTATCCGACCTCTAAAAATGAATTTGCCCAACAATTGTAATAATTTTGCCCAACAATTGTAATAACTTTGCCAACCACTGTTAATCACTTATCCGACCTCTAAAAATGAATTGCCCAACAATTGTAATGACTTTGCCAACCATTGTTAATCACTTATCCGACCTCTAAAAAATGAATTTGCCCAACAATTGTAATAATTTTGCCCAACAATTGTAATAACTTTGCCAACCACTGTTAATCACTCATACGACCTCTAAAAACGACTTTGCCCAACAATTGTAATGACTTTGCCAAACACTTTTAATCACTAATCCGACCTCTAAAATCGACTTTGCCCAACAATTGTAATGACTTTGCCATCCACTTTTAATCACTAATCCGACCTCTAAAAATGACTTTTCCCAACAATTGTAATGACTTTGCCAACCACTGTTAATCACTTATCCGACCTCTAAAAATGACTTTACCAAACAATTTAATGACTTTGCCAACCACTGTTAATCACTTATCCGACCTCTATAAATGACTATGCCCAACAATTGTAATGATTTTGCCCAACAATTGCAATGACTTTGCCCAACTATTGAAATGACTTTGCCAACCACTGTTAATCACTTATCCGACCTCTAAAAATGAATTGCCCAACAATTGTAATGACTTTGCCAACCACTGTTAATCACTTATCCGACCTCTAAAAAATGAATTTGCCCAACAATTGTAATAATTTTGCCCAACAATTGTAATAACTTTGCCAACCACTGTTAATCACTCATCCGACCTCTAAAAATGAATTTGCCCAACAATTGTAATAACTTTGCCAACCACTGTTAATCACTCATCCGACCTCTAAAAATGAATTTGCCCAACAATTGTAATGACTTTGCCATCCACTGTTAATCACTTATCCGACCTCTAAAAATGATTTTGCCCAACAATTGTAATGACTTTGCCAACCATTGTTAATCACTTATCCGACCTCTAAAAATGACTTTGCCAACCACTGTTAATTGCTTATCCGACCTCTAAAAACGACTTTGCCCAACAATTGTAATGACTTTGCCAACCACTTTTAATCACTAATCCGACCTCTAAAATCGACTTTGCCCAACAATTATAATGACTTTGCCATCCACTTTTAATCACTAATCCGACCTCTAAAAATGACTTTTCCCAACAATTGTAATGACTTTGCCAACCACTGTTAATCACTTATCCGACCTCTAAAAATGACTTTGCCCAACAATTGTAATAATTTTGCCAACCGCTGTTAATCACTTATCCGACCACTAAAAATGACTATGCCCAACAATTGTAATGCTTTTGCCCAACAATTGTAATGACTTTGCCCAACTATTGTAATGACTTTGGCAACCACTGTAAATCACTTATCCGACCTCTAAAAATGAATTGCCCAACAATTGTAATGACTTTGCCAACCACTGTTAATCACTTATCCGACCTCTAAAAATGACTTTGCCCAACAATTGTAATAATTTTGCCCAACAATTGTAATAACTTTGCCAACCACTGTTAATCACTCATCCGACCTCTAAAAATGAATTTGCCAAACAATTGTAATGACTTTGCCATCCACTGTTAACCACTTATCCGACATCTAAAAATGACTTTGCCCAACAATTGTAATGTCTTTGCCAACCACTGTTAATCACTTATCCGACCTCTAAAATCGACTTTGCCCAACAATTGTAATGACTTTGCCATCTACTTTTAATCACTAATCCGACCTCTAAAAATGACTTTTCCCAACAATTGTAATGACTTTGCCAACCACTGTTAATCACTTATCCGACCTCTAAAAATGACTTTACCAAACAATTAAATGACTTTGCCAACCACTGTTAATCACTTATCCGACCCCTAAAAATGACTTTGCCCAACAATTGTAATAATTTTGCCAACCGCTGTTAATCACTTATCCGACCACTAAAAATGACTATGCCCAACAATTGTAATGCTTTTGCCCAACAATTGTAATGACTTTGCCCAACAATTGTAATAACTTTGCCAACCACTGTTAATCACTCATCCGACCTCTAAAAATGAATGTGCCCAACAATTGTAATGACTTTGCCATCCACTGTTAACCACTTATCCGACCTCTAAAAATGACTTTGCCCAACAATTGTAATGTCTTTGCCAACCACTGTTAATCACTTATCCGACCTCTAAAAATGACTTTGCCCAACAATTGTAATGACTTTGCCATCCACTTTTAATCACTAATCCGACCTCAAAAAATGACTTTTCCCAACAATTGTGATGACTTTGCCAACGACTGTTAATCACTTATCCGACCTCTAAAAATGACTTTACCAAACAATTTAATGACTTTGCCAACCACTGTTAATCACTTATCCGACCACTAAAAATGACTATGCCCAACAATTGTAATGACTTTGCCCAACAATTGTAATGACTTTGCCCAACTATTGTAATGACTTTGCCAACCACTGTTAATCACTTATCCGACCTCTAAAAATGAATTGCCCAACAATTGTAATGACTTTGCCAACCACTGTTAATCACTCATCCGACCTCTAAAAATGAATTTGCCCAACAATTGTAATGACTTTGCCATCCACTGTTAACCACTTATCCGACCTCTAAAAATGACTTTGCCCAACAATTGTAATGTCTTTGCCAACCACTGTTAATCACTTATCCGACCTCTAAAAATGACTTTGCCCAACAATTGTAATGACTTTGCCATCCACTTTTAATCACTAATCCGACCTCAAAAAATGACTTTTCCCAACAATTGTGATGACTTTGCCAACGACTGTTAATCACTTATCCGACCTCTAAAAATGACTTTACCAAACAATTTAATGACTTTGCCAACCACTGTTAATCACTTATCCGACCACTAAAAATGACTATGCCCAACAATTGTAATGACTTTGCCCAACAATTGTAATGACTTTGCCCAACTATTGTAATGACTTTGCCAACCACTGTTAATCACTTATCCGACCTCTAAAAATGAATTGCCCAACAATTGTAATGACTTTGCCAACCACTGTTAATCACTTATCCGACCTCTAAAAAATGAATTTGCCCAACAATTGTAATAATTTTGCCCAACAATTGTAATAACTTTGCAAACCACTGTTAATCACTTATCCGACCTCCAAAAAATGAATTTGCCCAACAATTGTAATAATTTTCCCAACTATTGTAATAACTTTGCCAACCACTGTTAATCACTCATCCGACCTCTAAAAATGAATTGCCCAACAATTGTAATGACTTTGCCAACCACTGTTAATCACTTATCCGACCTCTAGAAAATGAATTTGCCCAACAATTGTAATAATTTTGCCCAACAATTGTAATAACTTTGCAACCACTGTTAATCACTCATCCGACCTCTAAAAATGAATTTGCCCAACAATTGTAATGACTTTGCCATCCACTGTTAATCACTTAACCGACCTCTAAAAATGACTTTGCCCAACAATTGAAATGACTTTGCCAACCACTGTTAATCACTTATCCGACCTCTAAAAATGACTTTGCCAACCACTGGTAATGACATTGCCAACTACTGTTAATTGCTTATCCGACCTCTAAAAACGACTTTGCCCAACAATTGTAATGACTTTGCCAACCACTTTTAATCACTAATCCGACCTCTAAAATCGACTTTTCCCAGCAATTGTAATGACTTTGCCATCCACTTTTAATCACTAATCCGACCTCTAAAAATGACTTTTCCCAACAATTGTAATGACTTTGCCAACCACTGTTAATCACTTAACCGACCTCTAAAAATGACTTTACCAAACAATTTAATGACTTTGCCAACCACTGTTAATCACTTTTCCGACCTCTAAAAATGACTTTGCCCAACAATTGTAATGACTTTGCCCAACTATTGTAATGACTTTGCCAACCACTGTTAATCACTTATCCGACCTCTAAAAATGAATTGCCCAACAATTGTAATGACTTTGCCAACCACTGTTAATCACTTATCCGACCTCTAAAAATGACTTTGCCCAACAATTGTAATGACTTTGCTAACCACTGTTAATCACTTATCCGACCTCTAAAAATGACTTTGCCATTCACTTTTAATCACTAATCCGACCTCTAAAAATGACTTTTCCTTACAATTGTAATGACTTTGCCAACCACTGTTAATCACTTATCCGACCTCTAAAAATGACTTTACCAAACAATTTAATGACTTTGCCAACCACTGTTAATCACTTATCCGACCACTAAAAATGACTATGCCCAACAATTGTAATGACTTTGCCCAACAATTGTAATGACTTTGCCCAACTATTGTAATGACTTTGCCAACCACTGTTAATCACTTATCCGACCTCTAAAAATGAATTGCCCAACAATTGTAATGACTTTGCCAACCACTGTTAATCACTTATCCGACCTCTAAAAAATGAATTTGCCCAACAATTGTAATAATTTTGCCCAACAATTGTAATAACTTTGCCAACCACTGTTAATCACTTATCCGACCTCTAAAAATGACTTTGCCCAACAATTGTAATGACTTTGCCATCCACTTTTAATCACTTATCCGACCCCTAAAAATGACTTTGCCCAACAATTGTAATGACTTTGCCAACCACTGTTAATCACTAATCCGACCTCTAAAAATGACTTTGCCAACCAATGGTAATGACTTGGCCAACCACTGTTAATCTCTTATCCGACCTCTAAAAATGACTTTACCAAACAATTTAATGATTTTGCCAACCACTGTTAATCACTTATCCGACCTCTAAAATGACTTTGCCCAACAATTGTAATAATTTTGCCAACCGCTGTTGATCACTTATCAGACCACTAAAAATGACAATGCCCAACAATTGTAATGACTTTGCCCAACAATTGTAATGACTTTGCCCAACTATTGTAATGACTTTGCCAACCACTGTTAATCACTTATCCGACCTCTAAAAATGAATTGCCCAACAATGGTAATGACTTTGCCAACCACTGTTAATCACTTATCCGACCTCTAAAAATGACTTTGCCCAACAATTGTAATGACTTTGCCAACCACTGTTAATCACTTATCCGACCTCTAAAAAATGAATTTGCCCAACAATTGTAATAATTTTACCCAACAATTGTAATAACTTTGCCAACCACTGTTAATCACTCATCCGACCACTAAAAATGAATTTGCCCAACAATTGTAATGACTTTGCCATCCACTGTGAATCACTTATCCGACCTCTAAAAATGACTTTGCCCAACAATTGTAATGACTTTGCCAACCACTGTAAATCACTTATCCGACCTCTAAAAATGACTTTGCCAACCAATGGTAATGACTTTGCCAACCACTGGTAATAGCTTATCTGACCTCTAAAAATGACTTTACCCAACAATTTAATGACTTTGCCAACCACTGTTAATAGCTTATCTGACCTCTAAAAATGACTTTTCCCAACAATTGTAATAACTTTGCCAAACGCTCTTAATCACTTATCCGACCACTAAAAATGACTATGCCCAACAATTGTAATGATTTTGCCCAACAATTGTAATGACTTTGCCCAACTATTGTAATGACTTTGCCAATTACTGTTAATCACTTATCCGACCACTAAAAATGAATTTGCCCAACAATTTGTAATGATTTTGCCAACCACTTTTAATCACTTATCCGACCTCTAAAAATGAATTTGCCCAACAATTTGTAATGACTTTGCCAACCATTTTTAATCACTAATCCGACCTCTAAAATCGACTTTGCCCAACAATTGTAATGACTTTGCCATCCACTTTTAATCACTAATCCGACCTCTAAAAATGACTTTTCCCAACAATTGTAATGACTTTGCCAACCACTGTTAATCACTTATCCGACCTCTAAAAATGACTTTACCAAACAATTTAATGACTTTGCCAACCACTGTTAATCACTTATCCGACCTCTAAAAATGACTTTGCCCAACAATTGTAATAATTTTGCCAACCGCTGTTAATCACTTATCCGACCACTAAAAATGACTATGCCCAACAATTGTAATGACTTTGCCCAACAATTGTAATGACTTTGCCCAACTATTGTAATGACTTTGCCAACCACTGTTAATCACTCATCCGACCTCTAAAAATGAATTTTCCCAACAATTGTAATGACTTTGCCATCCACTGTTAATCACTTATCCGACCTCTAAAAATGACTTTGCCCAACAATTGTAATGACTTTGCCAACCACTTTTAATCACTAATCCGACCTCTAAAATCGACTTTGCCCAACAATTGTAATGACTTTGCCATCCACTTTTAATCACTAATCCGACCTCTAAAAATGACTTTTCCCAACAATTGTAATGACTTTGCCAACCACTGTTAATCACTTATCCGACCTCTAAAAATGACTTTACCAAACAATTTAATGACTTTGCCAACCACTGTTAATCACTTATCCGACCCCTAAAAATGACTTTGCCCAACAATTGTAATAATTTTGCCAACCGCTGTTAATAACTTATCAGACCACTAAAAATGACAATGCCCAACAATTGTAATGACTTTGCCCAACAATTGTAATGACTTTGCCCAACTATTGTAATGACTTTGCCAACCACTGTTAATCACTTATCCGACCTCTAAAAATGACATTGCCAACCACTGGTAATGACTTTGCCAACCACTGGTAATGACTTTGCCAACCACAGTTAATCACTTAACCGACCGCTAAAAATGACTTTGCCCAACAATTGTAATGACTTTGCCAACCACTGGTAATGACTTTGCCAACCACTGTTAATCACTTATCCGACCTCTAAAAATGACTTTGCCCAACAATTGTAATGAATTTGCCCAACAATTGTAAAGACTTTGCCAACCACTGTTAATCACTTATCCGACCACTAAAAATGACTATGCCCAACAATTGTAATGACTTTGCCCAACAATTGTAATGACTTTGCCCAACTATTGTAATGACTTTGCCAACCACTGTTAATCACTTATCCGACCTCTAAAAATGAATTGCCCAACAATTGTAATGACTTTGCCAACCACTGTTAATCACTTATCCGACCTCTAAAAAATGAATTTGCCCAACAATTGTAATAATTTTGCCCAACAATTGTAATAACTTTGCCAACCACTGTTAATCACTTATCCGACCTCTAAAAATGACTTTGCCCAACAATTGTAATGACTTTGCCATCCACTTTTAATCACTTATCCGACCCCTAAAAATGACTTTGCCCAACAATTGTAATGACTTTGCCAACCACTGTTAATCACTAATCCGACCTCTAAAAATGACTTTGCCAACCAATGGTAATGACTTGGCCAACCACTGTTAATCACTTATCCGACCTCTAAAAATGACTTTACCAAACAATTTAATGATTTTGCCAACCACTGTTAATCACTTATCCGACCTCTAAAAATGACTTTGCCCAACAATTGTAATAATTTTGCCAACCGCTGTTGATCACTTATCAGACCACTAAAAATGACAATGCCCAACAATTGTAATGACTTTGCCCAACAATTGTAATGACTTTGCCCAACTATTGTAATGACTTTGCCAACCACTGTTAATCACTTATCCGACCTCTAAAAATGAATTGCCCAACAATGGTAATGACTTTGCCAACCACTGTTAATCACTTATCCGACCTCTAAAAATGACTTTGCCCAACAATTGTAATGACTTTGCCAACCACTGTTAATCACTTATCCGACCTCTAAAAAATGAATTTGCCCAACAATTGTAATAATTTTACCCAACAATTGTAATAACTTTGCCAACCACTGTTAATCACTCATCCGACCACTAAAAATGAATTTGCCCAACAATTGTAATGACTTTGCCATCCACTGTTAATCACTTATCCGACCTCTAAAAATGACTTTGCCCAACAATTGTAATGACTTTGCCATCCACTTTTAATCACTTATCCGACCCCTAAAAATGACTTTGCCCAACAATTGTAATGACTTTGCCAACCACTGTTAATCACTAATCCGACCTCTAAAAATGACTTTGCCAACCAATGGTAATGACTTGGCCAACCACTGTTAATCACTTATCCGACCTCTAAAAATGACTTTACCAAACAATTTAATGATTTTGCCAACCACTGTTAATCACTTATCCGACCTCTAAAAATGACTTTGCCCAACAATTGTAATAATTTTGCCAACCGCTGTTGATCACTTATCAGACCACTAAAAATGACAATGCCCAACAATTGTAATGACTTTGCCCAACAATTGTAATGACTTTGCCCAACTATTGTAATGACTTTGCCAACCACTGTTAATCACTTATCCGACCTCTAAAAATGAATTGCCCAACAATGGTAATGACTTTGCCAACCACTGTTAATCACTTATCCGACCTCTAAAAATGACTTTGCCCAACAATTGTAATGACTTTGCCAACCACTGTTAATCACTTATCCGACCTCTAAAAAATGAATTTGCCCAACAATTGTAATAATTTTACCCAACAATTGTAATAACTTTGCCAACCACTGTTAATCACTCATCCGACCACTAAAAATGAATTTGCCCAACAATTGTAATGACTTTGCCATCCACTGTTAATCACTTATCCGACCTCTAAAAATGACTTTGCCCAACAATTGTAATGACTTTGCCAACCACTGTAAATCACTTATCCGACCTCTAAAAATGACTTTGCCAACCAATGGTAATGACTTTGCCAACCACTGGTAATAGCTTATCTGACCTCTAAAAATGACTTTACCCAACAATTTAATGACTTTGCCAACCACTGTTAATCACTTATCCGAACTCTAAAAATGACTTTTCCCAACAATTGTAATAACTTTGCCAAACGCTCTTAATCACTTATCCGACCACTAAAAATGACTATGCCCAACAATTGTAATGATTTTGCCCAACAATTGTAATGACTTTGCCCAACTATTGTAATGACTTTGCCAATTACTGTTAATCACTTATCCGACCACTAAAAATGAATTTGCCCAACAATTTGTAATGATTTTGCCAACCACTTTTAATCACTTATCCGACCTCTAAAAATGAATTTGCCCAACAATTTGTAATGACTTTGCCAACCACTTTTAATCACTAATCCGACCTCTAAAATCGACTTTGCCCAACAATTGTAATGACTTTGCCATCCACTTTTAATCACTAATCCGACCTCTAAAAATGACTTTTCCCAACAATTGTAATGACTTTGCCAACCACTGTTAATCACTTATCCGACCTCTAAAAATGACTTTACCAAACAATTTAATGACTTTGCCAACCACTGTTAATCACTTATCCGACCTCTAAAAATGACTTTGCCCAACAATTGTAATAATTTTGCCAACCGCTGTTAATCACTTATCCGACCACTAAAAATGACTATGCCCAACAATTGTAATGACTTTGCCCAACAATTGTAATGACTTTGCCCAACTATTGTAATGACTTTGCCAACCACTGTTAATCACTTATCCGACCTCTAAAAATGAATTGCCCAACAATTGAAATAATTTTGCACAACAATTGTAATAACTTTGCCAACCACTGTTAATCACTCATCCGACCTCTAAAAATGAATTTTCCCAACAATTGTAATGACTTTGCCATCCACTGTTAATCACTCATCCGACCTCTAAAAATGAATTTGCCCAACAATTGTAATGACTTTGCCATCCACTGTTAATCACTTATCCGACCTTTAAAAATGACTTTGCCCAACAATTGTAATGACTTTGCCAACCACTGTTAATCACTTATCCGAACTCTAAAAATGACTTTGCCCAACAATTGTTATGACTTTGCCAACCACTGTTAATCACTTATCCGACCTCTAAAAAATGAATTTGCCCAACAATTGTAATAATTTTGCACAACAATTGTAATAACTTTGCCAACCACTGTTAATCACTCATCCGACCTCTAAAAATGAATTTGCCCAACAATTGTAATGACTTTGCCAACCACTGTTAATCACTTATCCTACCTCTAAAAATGACTTTGCCAAACAATGGTAATGACTTGCCAACCACTGGTAATGACTTTGCCAACCACTGTAAATAGCTTATCTGACCTCTAAAAATGACTTTACCCAACAATTTAATGACTTTGCCAACCACTGTTAATCACTTTTCCGACCTCTAAAAATGACTTTGCCCAACAATTGTAATAATTTTGCCAACCGCTCTTAATCACTTATCCGACCACTAAAAATGACTATGCCCAACAATTGTAATGATTTTGCCCAACAATTGTAATGACTTTGCCCAACTATTGTAATGACTTTGCCAACCACTGTTAATCACTTATCCGACCTCTAAAAATGAATTTGCCCAACAATTTGTAATGACTTGTCCAACCACTGTTAATCACTTATCCGACCTCTAAAAATGACTTTGCCCAACAATTGTAATGACTTTGCCAACCACTGTAAATCACTTATCCGAACTCCAAAAATGACTTTGCCAACCCCTGGTAATGACTTTGCCAACCACTGTTAATTGCTTATCCGACCTCTAAAAACGACTTTGCCCAACAATTGTAATGACTTTGCCAACCACTGTTAATTGCTTATCCGACCTCTAAAAACAACTTTGCCCAACAATTTTAATGACTTTGCCAACCACTTTTAATCACTAATCCGACCTCTATAATCGACTTTGCCCAACAATTGTAATGACTTTGCCATCCACTTTTAATCACTAATCCGACCTCTAAAAATGACTTATCCCAACAATTATAATGACTTTGCCCAACAATTGTAATGACTTTGCCCAACTATTGTAATGACTTTGCCAACCACTGTTAATCACTTATCCGACCTCTAAAAATGAATTTGCCCAACAATTTGTAATGAATTTGCACAACAATTGTAATAACTTTGCCAACCACTGTTAATCACTCATCCGACCTCTAAAAATGAATTTGCCCAACAATTGTAATGACTTTGCCAACCACTGTTAATCACTTATCCTACCTCTAAAAATGACTTTGCCAAACAATGGTAATGACTTGCCAACCACTGGTAATGACTTTGCCAACCACTGTAAATAGCTTATCTGACCTCTAAAAATGACTTTACCCAACAATTTAATGACTTTGCCCAACTATTGTAATGACTTTGCCAACCGCTGTTAATCACTTATCCGACCACTAAAAATGACGATGCCCAACAATTGTAATGACTTTGCCCAACTATTGTAATGACTTTGCCAACCACTGTTAATCACTTATCCGACCTCTAAAAATGAATTGCCCTACAATTGAAATAATTTTGCACAACAATTGTAATAACTTTGCCAACCACTGTTAATCACTCATCCGACCTCTAAAAATGAATTTGCCCAACAATTGTAATGACTTTGCCATCCACTGTTAATCACTTATCCGACCTCTAAAAATGACTTTGCCCAACAATTGTAATGACTTTGCCAACCACTGTTAATCACTTATCCGAACTCTAAAAATGACTTTGCCAAACAATTGTTATGACTTTGCCAACCACTGTTAATCACTTATCCGACCTCTAAAAAATGAATTTGCCCAACAAATGTAATAATTTTGCACAACAATTGTAATAACTTTGCCAACCACTGTTAATCACTCATCCGACCTCTAAAAATGACTTTGCCAAACAATGGTAATGACTTGCCAACCACTGGTAATGACTTTGCCAACCACTGTAAATAGCTTATCTGACCTCTAAAAATGACTTTACCCAACAATTTAATGACTTTGCCAACCACTGTTAATCACTTATCCGACCTCTAAAAATGACTTTGCCCAACAATTGTAATAATTTTGCCAACCGCTCTTAATCACTTATCCGACCACTAAAAATGACTATGCCCAACAATTGTAATGATTTTGCCCAACAATTGTAATGACTTTGCCCAACTATTGTAATGACTTTGCCAACCACTGTTAATCACTTATCCGACCTCTAAAAATGAATTTGCCCAACAATTTGTAATGACTTTGCCAACCACTGTTAATCACTTATCCGACCTCTAAAAATGACTTTGCCCAACAATTGTAATGACTTTGCCAACCACTGTTAATAACTTATCCGAACTCTAAAAATGACTTTGCCAACCCCTGGTAATGACTTTGCCAACCACTGTTAATTGCTTATCCGACCTCTAAAAACGACTTTGCCCAACAATTGTAATGACTTTGCCAACCACTGTTAATTGCTTATCCGACCTCTAAAAACGACTTTGCCCAACAATTTTAATGACTTTGCCAACCACTTTTAATCACTAATCCGACCTCTATAATCGACTTTGCCCAACAATTGTAATGACTTTGCCATCCACTTTTAATCACTAATCCGACCTCTAAAAATGACTTATCCCAACAATTATAATGACTTTGCCCAAAAATTGTAATGACTTTGCCCAACTATTGTAATGACTTTGCCAACCACTGTTAATCACTTATCCGACCTCTAAAAATGAATTTGCCCAACAATTTGTAATGAATTTGCCAACCACTGTTAATCACTTATCCGACCTCTAAAAATGACTTTGCTAACCACTGGTAATGACTTTGCCAACCACTGTTAATTGCTTATCCGACCTCTAAAAACGACTTTGCCCAACAATTGTAATGACTTTGCCAACCACTTTTAATCACTTATCCGACCTCTAAAATCGACTTTGCCCAACAATTGTAATGACTTTGCCATCCACTTTTAATCACTAATCCGACCTCTAAAAATGACTTATCCCAACAATTGTAATGACTTTGCCAACCACTGTTAATCACTTATCCGACCTCTAAAAATGACTTTGCCCAACAATTGTAATATTTTTGCCAACCGCTCTTAATCACTTATCCGACCACTAAAAATGACTATGCCCAACAATTGTAATGATTTTGCCCAACAATTGTAATGACTTTGCCCAACTATTGTAATGACTTTGCCAACCACTGTTAATCACTTATCCGACCTCTAAAAATGAATTTGCCCAACAATTTGTAATGACTTTGCCAACCACTGTTAATCACTTATCCGACCTCTAAAAATGACTTTGCCCAACAATTGTAATGACTTTGCCAACCACTGTTAATCACTTATCCGAACTCTAAAAATGACTTTGCCCAACAATTGTAATGACTTTGCCAACCACTTTTAATCACTAATCCGACCTCTATAATCGACTTTGCCCAACAATTGTAATGACTTTCCCATCCACTTTTAATCACCAATCCGACCTCTAAAAATGACTTATCCCAACAATTATAATGACTTTGCCCAACAATTGTAATGACTTTGCCCAACTATTGTAATGACTTTGCCAACCACTGTTAATCACTTATCCGACCTCTAAAAATGAATTTGCCCAACAATTTGTAATGTATTTGCCAACCACTGTTAATCACTTATCCGACCTCTAAAAATGACTTTGCCCAACAATTGTAATAACTTTGCCAACCACTGTTAATCACTTATCCGACCTCTAAAAATGACTTTGCCAACCACTGGTAATAACTTTGCCAACCACTGTTAATTGCTTATCTGACCTCTAAAAACGACTTTGCCCAACAATTGTAATGACTTTGCCAACCACTTTTAATCACTAATCCGACCTCTATAATCTACTTTGCCCAACAATTGTAATGACTTTGCCATCCACTTTGAATCACTAATCCGACCTCTAAAAATGACTTATCCCAACAATTGTAATGACTTTGCCAAACACTGTTAATCACTTATCCGACCTCTAAAAATGACTTTGCCAACCAATGGTAATGACTTTGCCAACTACTGGTAATGACTTTGCCAACCACCGTTAATAGCTTATCTGACCTCTAAAAATGACTTTACCAAAAAATTTAATGACTTTGCCAACCACTGTTAATAGCTTATCTGACCTCTAAAAATGACTATTCCCAACAATTGTAATGACTTTGCCCAACAATTGTAATGACTTTGCCCAACTATTGTAATGACTTTGCCAACCACTGTTAATCACTTATCCGACCTCTAAAAATGAATTGCCCAACAATTGGAATGACTTTGCCAACCACTGTTAATCACTTATCCGACCTCTAAAAATGACTTTGCCAACCACTGGTAATGACTTTGCCAACCACTGTTAATTGCTTATCCGACCTCTAAAAACGACTTTGCCCAACAATTGTAATGACTTTGCCAACCACTTTTAATCACTAATCCGACCTCTATAATCGACTTTGCCCAACAATTGTAATGACTTTGCCATCCACTTTTAATCACTTATCCGACCTCTAAAAATGACTTATCCCAACAATTATAATGACTTTGCCCAACAATTGTAATGACTTTGCCCAACTATTGTAATGACTTTGCCAACCACTGTTAATCACTTATCCGACCTCTAAAAATGAATTTGCCCAACAATTTGTACTGACTTTGCCAACCACTGTTAATCACTTATCCGACCTCTAAAAATGACTTTGCCCAACAATTGTAATAACTTTGCCAACCACTGTTAATCACTTATCCGACCTCTAAAAATGACTTGTCCAACCACTGGTAATGACTTTGCCAACCACTGTTAATTGCTTATCTGACCTCTAAAAACGACTTTGCCCAACAATTGTAATGACTTTGCCAACCACTTTTAATCACTAATCCGACCTCTATAATCGACTTTGCCCAACAATTGTTATGACTTTGCCATCCACTTTTAATCACTAATCCGACCTCTAAAAATGACTTATCCCAACAATTGTTATGACTTTGCCATCCACTTTTAATCACTAATCCGACCTCTAAAAATGACTTTGCCCAACAATTGTAATGACTTTGCCCAACTATTGTAATGACTTTGCCAACCACTGTTAATCACTTATCCGACCTCTAAAAATGAATTTGCCCAACAATTTGTAATGACTTTGCCAACCACTGTTAATCACTTATCCGACCTCTAAAAATGACTTTGCCCAACAATTGTAATAACTTTGCCAACCACTGTTAATCACTTATCCTACCTCTAAAAATGACTTTGCCAACCACTGGTAATGACTTTGCCAACCACTGTTAATTGCTTATCTGACCTCTAAAAACGACTTTGCCCAACAATTGTAATGACTTTGCCAACCACTTTTAATCACTAATCCGACCTCTATAATCGACTTTGCCCAACAATTGTTATGACTTTGCCATCCACTTTTAATCACTAATCCGACCTCTAAAAATGACTTATCCCAACAATTGTAATGACTTTGCCAAACACTGTTAATCACTTATCCGACCTCTAAAAATGACTTTGCCAACCAATGGTAATGATTTTGCCAACTACTGGTAATGACTTTGCCAACCACCGTTAATAGCTTATCTGACCTCTAAAAATGACTTTACCAAACAATTTAATGACTTTGCCAACAACTGTTAATAGCTTATCTGACCTCTAAAAATGACTATTCCCAACAATCGTAATGACTTTGCCCAACAATTGTAATAATTTTGCCCAACAATTGTAATAACTTTGCCAACCACTGTTAATCACTCATCCGACCTCTAAAAATGAATTTGCCCAACAATTGTAATGACTTTGCCATCCACTGTTAATCACTTATCCGACCTCTAAAAATGACTTTGCCCAACAATTGTAATGACTTTGCCAACCACTGTTAATCACTTATCCGACCTCTAAAAATGACTTTGCCCAACAATTGTAATGACTTTGCCATCCACTTTTAATCACTAATCCGACCTCTAAAAATGACTTTTCCTAACAATTGTAATGACTTTGCCAACAACTGTTAATCACTTATCCGACCTCTAAAAATGGCTTTACCAAACAATTTAATGACTTTGCCAACCACTGTTAATCACTTATCCGACCACTAAAAATGACTATGCCCAACAATTGTAATGACTTTGCCCAACAATTGTAATGACTTTGCCCAACTATTGTAATGACTTTGCCAACCACTGTTAATCACTTATCCGACCTCTAAAAATGAATTGCCCAACAATTGTAATGACTTTGCCAACCACTGTTAATCACTTATCCGACCTCTAAAAAATGAATTTGCCCAACAATTATAATAATTTTGCCCAACAATTGTAATAACTTTGCCAACCACTGTTAATCACTCATCCGACCTCTAAAAATGAATTTGCCCAACAATTGTAATGACTTTGCCATCCACTGTTAATCACTTATCCGACCTCTAAAAATGACTTTGCCCAACAATTGTAATGACTTTGCCAACCACTGTTAATCACTAATCCGACCTCTAAAAATGACTTTGCCAACCACTGGTAATGACTTTGCCAACCACTGTTAATTGCTTATCCGACCTCTAAAAACGACTTTGCCCAACAATTGTAATGACTTTGCCAACCACTGTTAATCACTTATCCGACCTCTAAAAATGACTTTGCCCAACAATTGTAATAATTTTGCCAACCGCTGTTGATCACTTATCCGACCACTAAAAATGACTATGCCCAACAATTGTAATGACTTTGCCCAACAATTGTAGTGACTTTGCCTAACTATTGTAATAACTTTGCCAACCACTGTTAATCACTTATCCGACCTCTAAAAATGAATTGCCCAACAATTGTAATGACTTTGCCAACCACTGTTAATCACTTATCCGACCTCTAAAAATGACTTTGCCCAACAATTGTAATGACTTTGCCAACCACTGTTAATCACTTATCCGACCTCTAAAAAATGAATTTGCCCAACAATTGTAATAATTTTACCCAACAATTGTAATAACTTTGCCAACCACTGTTAATCACTCATCCGACCTCTAAAAATGAATTTGCCCAACAATTGTAATGACTTTGCCATCCACTGTTAATCACTTATCCGACCTCTAAAAATGACTTTGCCCAACAATTGTAATGACTTTGCCAACCACTGTAAATCACTTATCCGACCTCTAAAAATTACTTTGCCAACCAATGGTAATGACTTTGCCAACCACTGGTAATAGCTTATCTGACCTCTAAAAATGACTTTACCCAACAATTTAATGACTTTGCCAACCACTGTTAATCACTTATCCGAACTCTAAAAATGAGTATTCCCAACAATTGTAATAATTTTGCCAAACGCTCTTAATCACTTATCCGACCACTAAAAATGACTATGCCCAACAATTGTAATGATTTTGCCCAACAATTGTAATGACTTTGCCCAACTATTGTAATGACTTTGCCAACCACTGTTAATCACTTATCCGACCTCTAAAAATGAATTGCCCAACAATTGAAATAATTTTGCACAACAATTGTAATAACTTTGCCAACCACTGTTAATCACTCATCCGACCTCTAAAAATGAATTTGCCCAACAATTGTAATGACTTTGCCATCCACTGTTAATCACTTATCCGACCTCTAAAAATGACTTTGCCCAACAATTGTAATGACTTTGCCAACCACTGTTAATCACTTATCCGAACTCAAAAAAATGAATTTGCCCAACAATTGTAATAATTTTGCACAACAATTGTAATAACTTTGCCCAACAATTGTAATGACTTTGCCAACCACTGTTAATCACTTATCCGACCTCTAAAAAATGAATTTGCCCAACAATTGTAATAATTTTGCACAACAATTGTAATAACTTTGCCAACCACTGTTAATCACTCATCCGACCTCTAAAAATGAATTTTCCCAACAATTGTAATGACTTTGCCAACCACTGTTAATCACTTATCCGACCTCTAAAAATGACTTTGCCAAACAATGGTAATGACTTGCCAACCACTGGTAATGACTTTGCCAACCACTGTTAATAGCTTATCTGACCTCTAAAAATGACTTTACCCAACAATTTAATGACTTTGCCAACCACTGTTAATCACTTATCCGACCTCTAAAAATGACTTTGCCCAACAATTGTAATAATTTTGCCAACCGCTCTTAATCACTTATCCGACCACTAAAAATGACTATGCCCAACAATTGTAATGATTTTGCCCAACAATTGTAATGACTTTGCCCAACTATTGTAATGACTTTGCCAACCACTGTTAATCACTTATCCGACCTCTAAAAATGAATTTGCCCAACAATTTGTAATGACTTTGCCAACCACTGTTAATCACTTATCCGACCTCTAAAAATGACTTTGCCCAACAATTGTAATGACTTTGCCAACCACTGTTAATCACTTATCCGACCTCTTAAAATGACTTTGCCAACCCCTGGTAATGACTTTTCCAACCACTGTTAATTGCTTATCCGACCTCTAAAAACGACTTTGCCCAACAATTGTAATGACTTTGCCAACCACTTTTAATCACTAATCCGACCTCTATAATCGACTTTGCCCAACAATTGTAATGACTTTGCCATCCACTTTTAATCACTAATCCGACCTCTAAAAATGACTTATCCCAACAATTATAATGACTTTGCCCAACAATTGTAATGACTTTGCCCAACTATTGTAATGACTTTGCCAACCACTGTTAATCACTTATCCGACCTCTAAAAATGAATTTGCCCAACAATTTGTAATGACTTTGCCAACCACTGTTAATCACTTATCCGACCTCTAAAAATGACTTTGCCCAACAATTGTAATGATTTTGCCAACCACTGGTAATGACTTTGCCAACCACTGTTAATTGCTTATCCGACCTCTAAAAACGACTTTGCCCAACAATTGTAATGACTTTGCCAACCACTTTTAATCACTAATCCGACCTCTATAATCGACATTGCCCAACAATTGTAATGACTTTGCCATCCACTTTTAATCACTAATCCGACCTCTAAAAATGACTTATCCCAACAATTATAATGACTTTGCCCAACAATTGTAATGATTTGCCCAACTATTGTAATGACTTTGCCAACCACTGTTAATCACTTATCCGACCTCTAAAAATGAATTTGCCCAACAATTTGTAATGACTTTGCCAACCACTGTTAATCACTTATCCGACCTCTAAAAATGACTTTGCCCAACAATTGTAATGACTTTGCCAACCACTGTTAATCACTTATCCGACCTCTAAAAATGACTTTGCCAACCACTGGTAATGACTTTGCCAACCACTGTTAATTGCTTATCCGACCTCTAAAAACGACTTTGCCCAACAATTGTAATGACTTTGCCAACCACTTTAAATCACTAATCCGACCTCTATAATCGACTTTGCCCAACAAATGTAATGACTTTGCCATCCACTTTTAATCACTAATCCGACCACTAAAAATGACTTATCCCAACAATTGTAATGACTTTGCCAACCACTGTTAATCACTTATTCGACCTCTAAAAATGACTTTGCCAACCAATGGTAATGACTTTGCCAACTACTGGTAATGACTTTGCCAACCACCGTTAATAGCTTATCTGACCTCTAAAAATGACTTTACCCAACAATTTAATGACTTTGCCAACCACTGTTAATCACTTATCCGACCTCTAAAAATGACTTTGCCCAACAATTGTAATAATTTTGCCAACCGCTCTTAATCACTTATCCGACCACTAAAAATGACTATGCCCAACAATTGTAATGATTTTGCCCAACAATTGTAATGACTTTGCCCAACTATTGTAATGACTTTGCCAACCACTGTTAATCACTTATCCGACCTCTAAAAATGAATTTGCCCAACAATTTGTAATGACTTTGCCAACCACTGTTAATCACTTATCCGACCTCTAAAAATGACTTTGCCCAACAATTGTAATGACTTTGCCAACCACTGTTAATCACTTATCCGACCTCTAAAAATGACTTTGCCAACCACTGGTAATGACTTTGCCAACCACTGTTAATTGCTTATCCGACCTCTAAAAACGACTTTGCCCAACAATTGTAATGACTTTGCCAACCACTTTTAATCACTAATCGGACCTCTATAATCGACTTTGCCCAACAATTGTAATGACTTTGCCATCCACTTTTAATCACTAATCCGACCTCTAAAAATGACTTATCCCAACAATTGTAATGACTTTGCCAACCACTGTTAATCACTTATCCGACCTCTAAAAATGACTTTGCCAACCAATGGTAATGACTTTGCCAACTACTGGTAATGACTTTGCCAACCACCGTTAATAGCTTATCTGACCTCTAAAAATGACTTTACCCAACAATTTAATGACTTTGCCAACCACTGTTAATCACTTATCCGACCTCTAAAAATGACTTTGCCCAACAATTGTAATAATTTTGCCAACCGCTCTTAATCACTTATCCGACCACTAAAAATGACTATGCCCAACAATTGTAATGATTTTGCCCAACAATTGTAATGACTTTGCCCAACTATTGTAATGACTTTGCCAACCACTGTTAATCACTAATCCGACCTCTAAAAATGAATTTGCCCAACAATTTGTAATGACTTTGCCAACCACTGTTAATCACTTATCCGACCTCTAAAAATGACTTTGCCCAACAATTGTAATGACTTTGCCAACCACTGTTAATCACTTATCCGACCTCTAAAAATGACTTTGCCAACCAATGGTAATGACTTTGCCAACCACTGTTAATTGCTTATCCGACCTCTAAAAACGACTTTGCCCAACAATTGTAATGACTTTGCCAACCACTTTTAATCTTTAATCCGACCTCTATAATCGACTTCGCCCAACAATTGTAATGACTTTGCCCAACTATTGTAATGACTTTGCCAACCACTTTTAATCACTAATCCGACCTCTAAAAATGACTTATCCCAACAATTATAATGA
The DNA here is from genome assembly GCA_025491095.1 of Brachionus asplanchnoidis. Lineage (NCBI taxonomy): Eukaryota > Metazoa > Rotifera > Eurotatoria > Ploima > Brachionidae > Brachionus > Brachionus asplanchnoidis. The sequence continues at coordinate 463,612 of JAILYF010000062.1, forward strand.
CTTTGCCCAACAATTGTAATGACTTTGCCCAACAATTGTAATGACTTTGCCAACCACTATTAATCACTTATCCGACCACTAAAAATGACTATGCCCAACAATTGTAATGATTTTGCCCAACAATTGTAATGACTTTGCCCAACTATTGTAATGACTTTGCCAACCACTGTTTATCACTTATCCGACCTCTAAAAATGACTTTGCCCAACAATTGTAATGACTTTGCCAACCACTTTTAATCACTAATCCGACCTCTAAAATCGACTTTGCCCAACAATTGTAATGACTTTGCCATCCACTTTTAATCACTAATCCGACCTCTAAAAATGACTTATCCCAACAATTGTAATAACTTTGCCAACCACTGGTAATGACTTTGCCAACCACTGTTAATTGCTTATCCGACCTCTAAAAACGACTTTGCCCAACAATTGTAATGACTTTGCCAACCACTTTTAATCACTAATCCGACCTCTATAATCGACATTGCCCAACTATTGTAATGACTTTGCCAACCACTGTTAATCACTTATCCGACCTCTAAAAATGACTTTGCCCAACAATTTGTAATGACTTTGCCAACCACTGTTAATCACTTATCCGACCTCTAAAAATGACTTTGCCCAACAATTGTAATGATTTTGCCAACCACTGGTAATGACTTTGCCAACCACTGTTAATTGCTTATCCGACCTCTAAAAACGACTTTGCCCAACAATTGTAATGACTTTGCCAACCACTTTTAATCACTAATCCGACCTCTATAATCGACATTGCCCAACAATTGTAATGACTTTGCCATCCACTTACAAATCACTAATCCGACCTCTAAAAATGACTTATCCCAACAATTATAATGACTTTGCCCAACAATTGTAATGATTTGCCCAACTATTGTAATGACTTTGCCAACCACTGTTAATCACTTATCCGACCTCTAAAAATGAATTTGCCCAACAATTTGTAATGACTTTGCCAACCACTGTTAATCACTTATCCGACCTCTAAAAATGACTTTGCCCAACAATTGTAATGACTTTGCCAACCACTGTTAATCACTTATCCGACCTCTAAAAATGACTTTGCCAACCACTGGTAATGACTTTGCCAACCACTGTTAATTGCTTATCCGACCTCTAAAAACGACTTTGCCCAACAATTGTAATGACTTTGCCAACCACTTTTAATCACTAATCCGACCTCTATAATCGACTTTGCCCAACAATTGTAATGACTTTGCCATCCACTTTTAATCACTAATCCGACCACTAAAAATGACTTATCCCAACAATTGTAATGACTTTGCCAACCACTGTTAATCACTTATTCGACCTCTAAAAATGACTTTGCCAACCAATGGTAATGACTTTGCCAACTACTGGTAATGACTTTGCCAACCACCGTTAATAGCTTATCTGACCTCTAAAAATGACTTTACCCAACAATTTAATGACTTTGCCAACCACTGTTAATCACTTATCCGACCTCTAAAAATGACTTTGCCCAACAATTGTAATAATTTTGCCAACCGCTCTTAATCACTTATCCGACCACTAAAAATGACTATGCCCAACAATTGTAATGATTTTGCCCAACAATTGTAATGACTTTGCCCAACTATTGTAATGACTTTGCCAACCACTGTTAATCACTTATCCGACCTCTAAAAATGAATTTGCCAAACAATTTGTAATGACTTTGCCAACCACTGTTAATCACTTATCCGACCTCTAAAAATGACTTTGCCCAACAATTGTAATGACTTTGCCAACCACTGTTAATCACTTATCCGACCTCTAAAAATGACTTTGCCAACCACTGGTAATGACTTTGCCAACCACTGTTAATTGCTTATCCGACCTCTAAAAACGACTTTGCCCAACAATTGTAATGACTTTGCCAACCACTTTTAATCACTAATCGGACCTCTATAATCGACTTTGCCCAACAATTGTAATGACTTTGCCATCCACTTTTAATCACTAATCCGACCTCTAAAAATGACTTATCCCAACAATTGTAATGACTTTGCCAACCACTGTTAATCACTTATCCGACCTCTAAAAATGACTTTGCAAACCAATGGTAATGAGTTTGCCAACTACTGGTAATGACTTTGCCAACCACCGTTAATAGCTTATCTGACCTCTAAAAATGACTTTACCCAACAATTTAATGACTTTGCCAACCACTGTTAATCACTTATCCGACCTCTAAAAATGACTTTGCCCAACAATTGTAATAATTTTGCCAACCGCTCTTAATCACTTATCCGACCACTAAAAATGACTATGCCCAACAATTGTAATGATTTTGCCCAACAATTGTAATGACTTTGCCCAACTATTGTAATGACTTTGCCAACCACTGTTAATCACTAATCCGACCTCTAAAAATGAATTTGTCCAACAATTTGTAATGACTTTGCCAACCACTGTTAATCACTTATCCGACCTCTAAAAATGACTTTGCCCAACAATTGTAATGACTTTGCCAACCACTGTTAATCACTTATCCGACCTCTAAAAATGACTTTGCCAACCACTGGTAATGACTTTGCCAACCACTGTTAATTGCTTATCCGACCTCTAAAAACGACTTTGCCCAACAATTGTAATGACTTTGCCAACCACTTTTAATCTTTAATCCGACCTCTATAATCGACTTCGCCCAACAATTGTAATGACTTTGCCCAACTATTGTAATGACTTTGCCAACCACTTTTAATCACTAATCCGACCTCTAAAAATGACTTATCCCAACAATTATAATGACTTTGCCCAACAATTGTAATGACTTTGCCCAACTATTGTAATGACTTTGCCAACCACTGTTAATCACTTATCCGACCTCTAAAAATGACTTTGCCCAACAATTGTAATGACTTTGCCAACCACTATTAATCACTTATCCGACCACTAAAAATGACTATGCCCAACAATTGTAATGATTTTGCCCAACAATTGTAATGACTTTGCCCAACTATTGTAATGACTTTGCCAACCACTGTTTATCACTTATCCGACCTCTAAAAATGACTTTGCCCAACAATTGTAATGACTTTGCCAACCACTTTTAATCACTAATCCGACCTCTAAAATCGACTTTGCCCAACAATTGTAATGACTTTGCCATCCACTTTTAATCACTAATCCGACCTCTAAAAATGACTTATCCCAACAATTGTAATGACTTTGCCAACCACTGTTAATCACTTTACCTACAACTGGTAATGACTTTGCCAACCACCGTTTATAGCTTATCCGACCTCTAAAAATGACTTTACCAAACAATTTAATGACTTTGCCAACCACTGTTAATCACTTATCAGACCTCTAAAAATGACTTTGCCCAACAATTGTAATGACTTTGCCAACCACTATTAATCACTTATCCGACCACTAAAAATGACTTTGCCCAACAATTGTAATGACTTTGCCAACCACTATTAATCACTTATCCGACCACTAAAAATGACTATGCCCAACAATTGTAATGATTTTGCCCAACAATTGTAATGACTTTGCCCAACTATTGTAATGACTTTGCCAACCACTGTTTATCACTTATCCGACCTCTAAAAATGACTTTGCCCAACAATTGTAATGACTTTGCCAACCACTTTTAATCACTAATCCGACCTCTAAAATCGACTTTGCCCAACAATTGTAATGACTTTGCCATCCACTTTTAATCACTAATCCGACCTCTAAAAATGACTTATCCCAACAATTGTAATGACTTTGCCAACCACTGTTAATCACTTTACCTACAACTGGTAATGACTTTGCCAACCACCGTTTATAGCTTATCCGACCTCTAAAAATGACTTTACCAAACAATTTAATGACTTTGCCAACCACTGTTAATCACTTATCAGACCTCTAAAAATGACTTTGCCCAACAATTGTAATAATTTTGCCAACCGCTCTTAATCACTTATCCGACCACTAAAAATGACTATGCCCAACAATTGTAATGATTTTGCCCAACAATTGTAATGACTTTGCCCAACTATTGTAATGACTTTGCCAACCACTGTTAATCACTTATCCGACCTCTAAAAATGAATTTGCCAAACAATTTGTAATGACTTTGCCAACCACTGTTAATCACTTATCCGACCTCTAAAAATGACTTTGCCCAACAATTGTAATGACTTTGCCAACCACTGTTAATCACTTATCCGACCTCTAAAAATGACTTTGCCAACCACTGGTAATGACTTTGCCAACCACTGTTAATTGCTTATCCGACCTCTAAAAACGACTTTGCCCAACAATTGTAATGACTTTGCCAACCACTTTTAATCACTAATCGGACCTCTATAATCGACTTTGCCCAACAATTGTAATGACTTTGCCATCCACTTTTAATCACTAATCCGACCTCTAAAAATGACTTATCCCAACAATTGTAATGACTTTGCCAACCACTGTTAATCACTTATCCGACCTCTAAAAATGACTTTGCAAACCAATGGTAATGAGTTTGCCAACTACTGGTAATGACTTTGCCAACCACCGTTAATAGCTTATCTGACCTCTAAAAATGACTTTACCCAACAATTTAATGACTTTGCCAACCACTGTTAATCACTTATCCGACCTCTAAAAATGACTTTGCCCAACAATTGTAATAATTTTGCCAACCGCTCTTAATCACTTATCCGACCACTAAAAATGACTATGCCCAACAATTGTAATGATTTTGCCCAACAATTGTAATGACTTTGCCCAACTATTGTAATGACTTTGCCAACCACTGTTAATCACTAATCCGACCTCTAAAAATGAATTTGTCCAACAATTTGTAATGACTTTGCCAACCACTGTTAATCACTTATCCGACCTCTAAAAATGACTTTGCCCAACAATTGTAATGACTTTGCCAACCACTGTTAATCACTTATCCGACCTCTAAAAATGACTTTGCCAACCACTGGTAATGACTTTGCCAACCACTGTTAATTGCTTATCCGACCTCTAAAAACGACTTTGCCCAACAATTGTAATGACTTTGCCAACCACTTTTAATCTTTAATCCGACCTCTATAATCGACTTCGCCCAACAATTGTAATGACTTTGCCCAACTATTGTAATGACTTTGCCAACCACTTTTAATCACTAATCCGACCTCTAAAAATGACTTATCCCAACAATTATAATGACTTTGCCCAACAATTGTAATGACTTTGCCCAACTATTGTAATGACTTTGCCAACCACTGTTAATCACTTATCCGACCTCTAAAAATGACTTTGCCCAACAATTGTAATGACTTTGCCAACCACTATTAATCACTTATCCGACCACTAAAAATGACTATGCCCAACAATTGTAATGATTTTGCCCAACAATTGTAATGACTTTGCCCAACTATTGTAATGACTTTGCCAACCACTGTTTATCACTTATCCGACCTCTAAAAATGACTTTGCCCAACAATTGTAATGACTTTGCCAACCACTTTTAATCACTAATCCGACCTCTAAAATCGACTTTGCCCAACAATTGTAATGACTTTGCCATCCACTTTTAATCACTAATCCGACCTCTAAAAATGACTTATCCCAACAATTGTAATGACTTTGCCAACCACTGTTAATCACTTTACCTACAACTGGTAATGACTTTGCCAACCACCGTTTATAGCTTATCCGACCTCTAAAAATGACTTTACCAAACAATTTAATGACTTTGCCAACCACTGTTAATCACTTATCAGACCTCTAAAAATGACTTTGCCCAACAATTGTAATGACTTTGCCAACCACTTTTAATCTTTAATCCGACCTCTATAATCGACTTCGCCCAACAATTGTAATGACTTTGCCCAACTATTGTAATGACTTTGCCAACCACTTTTAATCACTAATCCGACCTCTAAAAATGACTTATCCCAACAATTATAATGACTTTGCCCAACAATTGTAATGACTTTGCCCAACTATTGTAATGACTTTGCCAACCACTGTTAATCACTTATCCGACCTCTAAAAATGACTTTGCCCAACAATTGTAATGACTTTGCCAACCACTATTAATCACTTATCCGACCACTAAAAATGACTATGCCCAACAATTGTAATGATTTTGCCCAACAATTGTAATGACTTTGCCCAACTATTGTAATGACTTTGCCAACCACTGTTTATCACTTATCCGACCTCTAAAAATGACTTTGCCCAACAATTGTAATGACTTTGCCAACCACTTTTAATCACTAATCCGACCTCTAAAATCGACTTTGCCCAACAATTGTAATGACTTTGCCATCCACTTTTAATCACTAATCCGACCTCTAAAAATGACTTATCCCAACAATTGTAATGACTTTGCCAACCACTGTTAATCACTTTACCTACAACTGGTAATGACTTTGCCAACCACCGTTTATAGCTTATCCGACCTCTAAAAATGACTTTACCAAACAATTTAATGACTTTGCCAACCACTGTTAATCACTTATCAGACCTCTAAAAATGACTTTGCCCAACAATTGTAATGACTTTGCCAACCACTATTAATCACTTATCCGACCACTAAAAATGACTATGCCCAACAATTGTAATGATTTTGCCAAACAATTGCAATGACTTTGCCCAACTATTGTAATGACTTTGCCAACCACTGTTTATCACTTATCCGACCTCTAAAAATGACTTTGCCCAACAATTGTAATGACTTTGCCAACCGCTTTTAATCACTAATCCGACCTCTAAAATCGACTTTGCCCAACAATTGTAATGACTTTGCCATCCACTTTTAATCACTAATCCGACCTCTAAAAATGACTTATCCGAACAATTGTAATGACTTTGCCAACCACTGTTAATCACTTATCCGACCTCTAAAAATGACTTTGCCAACCAATGGTAATGACTTTACCAACAACTGGTAATGACTTTGCCAACCACCGTTTATAGCTTATCCGACCTCTAAAAATGACTTTACCAAACAATTTAATGACTTTGCCAACCATTGTTAATCACTTAGCAGACCTCTAAAAATGACTTTGCCCAACAATTGTAATGACTTTGCCAACCACTATTAATCACTTATCCGACCACTAAAAATGACTATGCCCAACAATTGTAATGATTTTGCCCAACAATTGTAATGACTTTGCCAAACTATTGTAATGACTTTGCCAACCACTGTTAATCACTTATCCGACCTCTAAAAATGAATAATCCCAACAATTTGTAATGACTTTGCCAACCACTGTTAATCACTTATCCGACCTCTAAAAATGACTTTGCCAACCAATGGTAATGACTTTGCCAACCACTGGTAATAGCTTATCTGACCTCTAAAAATGACTTTACCCAACAATTTAATGACTTTGCCAACCACTGTTAATCACTTATCCGAACTCTAAAAATGACTTTTCCCAACAATTGTAATAATTTTGCCAAACGCTCTTAATCACTTATCCGACCACTAAAAATGACTATGCCCAACAATTGTAATGATTTTGCCCAACAATTGTAATGACTTTGCCCAACTATTGTAATGACTTTGCCAACCACTGTTAATCACTTATCCGACCTCTAAAAATGACTTTACCAAACAATTTAATGACTTTGCCATCCACTTTTAATCACTAATGCGACCTCTAAAAATGACTTTTCCCAACAATTGTAATGACTTTGCCAACCACTGTTAATCACTTATCCGACCTCTAAAAATGACTTTGCCCAACAATTGTAATAATTTTGCCAACCGCTGTTAATCACTTATCCGACCACTAAAAATGACTATGCCCAACAATTGTAATGACTTTGCCCAACAATTGTAATGACTTTGCCCAACTATTGTAATGACTTTGCCAACCACTGTTAATCACTTATCCGACCTCTAAAAATGAATTGCCCAACAATTGAAATAATTTTGCACAACAATTGTAATAACTTTGCCAACCACTGTTAATCACTCATCCGACCTCTAAAAATGAATTTGCCCAACAATTGTAATGACTTTGCCATCCACTGTTAATCACTTATCCGACCTCTAAAAATGACTTTGCCCAACAATTGTAATGACTTTGCCAACCACTGTTAATCACTTATCCGAACTCTAAAAAATGAATTTGCCCAACAATTGTAATAATTTTGCACAACAATTGTAATAACTTTGCCCAACAATTTTAATGACTTTGCCAACCACTGTTAATCACTTATCCGACCTCTAAAAAATGAATTTGCCCAACAATTGTAATAATTTTGCACAACAATTGCAATAACTTTGCCAACCACTGTTAATCACTCATCCGACCTCTAAAAATGAATTTGCCCAACAATTGTAATGACTTTGCCAACCACTGTTAATCACTTATCCGACCTCTAAAAATGACTTTGCCAAACAATGGTAATGACTTGCCAACCACTGGTAATGACTTTGCCAACCACTGTTAATAGCTTATCTGACCTCTAAAAATGACTTTACCCAACAATTTAATGACTTTGCCAACCACTGTTAATCACTTATCCGACATCTAAAAATGACTTTGCCCAACAATTGTAATAATTTTGCCAACCGCTCTTAATCACTTATCCGACCACTAAAAATGACTATGCCCAACAATTGTAATGATTTTGCCCAACAATTGTAATGACTTTGCCCAACTATTGTAATGACTTTGCCAACCACTGTTAATCACTTATCCGACCTCTAAAAATGAATTTGCCCAACAATTTGTAATGACTTTGCCAACCACTGTTAATCACTTATCCGACCTCTAAAAATGACTTTGCCCAACAATTGTAATGACTTTGCCAACCACTGTTAATCACTTATCCGACCTCTTAAAATGACTTTGCCAACCCCTGGTAATGACTTTGCTAACCACTGTTAATTGCTTATCCGACCTCTAAAAACGACTTTGCCCAACAATTGTAATGACTTTGCCAACCACTTTTAATCACTAATCCGACCTCTATAATCGACTTTGCCCAACAATTGTAATGACTTTGCCATCCACTTTTAATCACTAATCCGACCTCTAAAAATGACTTATCCCAACAATTATAATGACTTTGCCCAACAATTGTAATGACTTTGCCCAACTATTGTAATGACTTTGCCAACCACTGTTAATCACTAATCCGACCTCTAAAAATGAATTTGCCCAACAATTTGTAATGACTTTGCCAACCACTGTTAATCACTTATCCAACCTCTAAAAATGACTTTGCCCAACAATTGTAATGACTTTGCCAACCACTGTTAATCACTTATCCGACCTCTAAAAATGACTTTGCCAACCACTGGTAATGACTTTGCCAACCACTGTTAATTGCTTATCCGACCTCAAAAACGACTTTGCCCAACAATTGTAATGACTTTGCCAACCACTTTTAATCACTAATCCGACCTCTATAATCGACTTTGCCCAACAATTGTAATGACTTTGCCATCCACTTTTAATCACTAATCCGACCTCTAAAAATGACTTATCCCAACAATTATAATGACTTTGCCCAACAATTGTAATGACTTTGCCCAACTATTGTAATGACTTTGCCAACCACTCTTAATCACTTATCCGACCTCTAAAAATGAATTTGCCCAACAATTTGTAATGACTTTGCCAACCACTGTTAATCACTTATCCGACCTCTAAAAATGACTTTGCCCAACAATTGTAATGACTTTGCCAACCACTGTTAATCACTTATCCGACCTCTTAAAATGACTTTGCCAACCACTGGTAATGACTTTGCCAACCACTGTTAATTGCTTATCCGACCTCTAAAAACGACTTTGCCCAACAATTGTAATGACTTTGCCAACCACTTTTAATCACTAATCCGACCTCTATAATCGACTTTGCCCAACAATTGTAATGACTTTGCCATCCACTATTAATCACTAATCCGACCTCTAAAAATGACTTATCCCAACAATTGTAATGACTTTGCCAACCACTGTTAATCACTTATTCGACCTCTAAAAATGACTTTGCCAACCAATGGTAATGACTTTGCCAACTACTGGTAATGACTTTGCCAACCACCGTTAATAGCTTATCTGACCTCTAAAAATGACTTTACCCAACAATTTAATGACTTTGCCAACCACTGTTAATCACTTATCCGACCTCTAAAAATGACTTTGCCCAACAATTGTAATAATTTTGCCAACCGCTCTTAATCACTTATCCGACCACTAAAAATGACTATGCCCAACAATTGTAATGATTTTGCCCAACAATTGTAATGACTTTGCCCAACTATTGTAATGACTTTGCCAACCACTGTTAATCACTTATCCGACCTCTAAAAATGAATTTGCCCAACAATTTGTAATGACTTTGCCAACCACTGTTAATCACTTATCCGACCTCTAAAAATGACTTTGCCCAACAATTGTAATGACTTTGCCAACCACTGTTAATCACTTATCCGACCTCTAAAAATGACTTTGCCAACCACTGGTAATGACTTTTCCAACCACTGTTAATTGCTTATCCGACCTCTAAAAACGACTTTGCCCAACAATTGTAATGACTTTGCCAACCACTTTTAATCACTAATCGGACCTCTATAATCGACTTTGCCCAACAATTGTAATGACTTTGCCATCCACTTTTAATCACTAATCCGACCTCTAAAAATGACTTATCCCAACAATTGTAATGACTTTGCCAACCACTGTTAATCACTTATCCGACCTCTAAAAATGACTTTGCCAACCAATGGTAATGACTTTGCCAACTACTGGTAATGACTTTGCCAACCACCGTTAATAGCTTATCTGACCTCTAAAAATGACTTTACCCAACAATTTAATGACTTTGCCAACCACTGTTAATCACTTATCCGACATCTAAAAATGACTTTGCCCAACAATTGTAATAATTTTGCCAACCGCTCTTAATAACTTATCCGACCACTAAAAATGACTATGCCCAACAATTGTAATGATTTTGCCCAACAATTGTAATGACTTTGCCCAACAATTGTAATGACTTTGCCATCCACTTTTAATCACTAATCCGACCTCTAAAAATGACTTATCCCAACAATTGTAATGACTTTGCCAACCACTGTTAATCACTTATTCGACCTCTAAAAATGACTTTGCCAACCAATGGTAATGACTTTGCCAACTACTGGTAATGACTTTGCCAACCACCGTTAATAGCTTATCTGACCTCTAAAAATGACTTTACCCAACAATTTAATGACTTTGCCAACCACTGTTAATAACTTATCCGACCTCTAAAAATGACTTTGCCCAACAATTGTAATAATTTTGCCAACCGCTCTTAATCACTTATCCGACCACTAAAAATGACTATGCCCAACAATTGTAATGATTTTGCCCAACAATTGTAATGACTTTGCCCAACTATTGTAATGACTTTGCCAACCACTGTTAATCACTTATCCGACCTCTAAAAATGAATTTGCCCAAAAATTTGTAATGACTTTGCCAACCACTGTTAATCACTTATCCGACCTCTAAAAATGACTTTGCCCAACAATTGTAATGACTTTGCCAACCACTGTTAATCACTTATCCGACCTCTAAAAATGACTTTGCCAACCACTGGTAATGACTTTTCCAACCACTGTTAATTGCTTATCCGACCTCTAAAAACGACTTTGCCCAACAATTGTAATGACTTTGCCAACCACTTTTAATCACTAATCGGACCTCTATAATCGACTTTGCCCAACAATTGTAATGACTTTGCCATCCACTTTTAATCACTAATCCGACCTCTAAAAATGACTTATCCCAACAATTGTAATGACTTTGCCAACCACTGTTAATCACTTATCCGACCTCTAAAAATGACTTTGCCAACCAATGGTAATGACTTTGCCAACTACTGGTAATGACTTTGCCAACCACCGTTAATAGCTTATCTGACCTCTAAAAATGACTTTACCCAACAATTTAATGACTTTGCCAACCACTGTTAATCACTTATCCGACATCTAAAAATGACTTTGCCCAACAATTGTAATAATTTTGCCAACCGCTCTTAATCACTTATCCGACCACTAAAAATGACTATGCCCAACAATTGTAATGATTTTGCCCAACAATTGTAATGACTTTGCCCAACTATTGTAATGACTTTGCCAACCACTGGTAATGACTTTGCCAACCACTGTTAATCACTTATCCGACCTCTAAAAATGACTTTGCCAACCACTGGTAATGACTTTGCAAACCACTGTTAATTGCTTATCCGACCTCTAAAATCGACTTTGCCCAACAATTGGAATGACTTTGCCATCCACTTTTAATCACTAATCCGACCTCTAAAAATGACTTATCCCAACAATTGTAATGACTTTGCCAACCACTGTTAATCACTTATTCGACCTCTAAAAATGACTTTGCCAACCAATGGTAATGACTTTGCCAACTACTGGTAATGACTTTGCCAACCACCGTTAATAGCTTATCTGACCTCTAAAAATGACTTTACCCAACAATTTAATGACTTTGCCAACCAGTGTTAATCACTTATCCGACCTCTAAAAATGACTTTGCCCAACAATTGTAATAATTTTGCCAACCGCTCTTAATCACTTATCCGACCACTAAAAATGACTATGCCCAACAATTGTAATGATTTTGCCCAACAATTGTAATGACTTTGCCCAACTATTGTAATGACTTTGCCAACCACTGTTAATCACTTATCCGACCTCTAAAAATGAATTTGCCCAACAATTTGTAATGACTTTGCCAACCACTGTTAATCACTTATCCGACCTCTAAAAATGACTTTGCCCAACAATTGTAATGACTTTGCCAACCACTGTTAATCACTTATCCGACCTCTAAAAATGACTTTGCCAACCACTGGTAATGACTTTTCCAACCACTGTTAATTGCTTATCCGACCTCTAAAAACGACTTTGCCCAACAATTGTAATGACTTTGCCAACCACTTTTAATCACTAATCGGACCTCTATAATCGACTTTGCCCAACAATTGTAATGACTTTGCCATCCACTTTTAATCACTAATCCGACCTCTAAAAATGACTTATCCCAACAATTGTAATGACTTTGCCAACCACTGTTAATCACTTATCCGACCTCTAAAAATGACTTTGCCAACCAATGGTAATGACTTTGCCAACTACTGGTAATGACTTTGCCAACCACCGTTAATAGCTTATCTGACCTCTAAAAATGACTTTACCCAACAATTTAATGACTTTGCCAACCACTGTTAATCACTTATCCGACATCTAAAAATGACTTTGCCCAACAATTGTAATAATTTTGCCAACCGCTCTTAATCACTTATCCGACCACTAAAAATGACTATGCCCAACAATTGTAATGATTTTGCCCAACAATTGTAATGACTTTGCCCAACTATTGTAATGACTTTGCCAACCACTGTTAATCACTTATCCGACCTCTAAAAATGAATTTGCCCAACAATTTGTAATGACTTTGCCAACCACTGTTAATCACTTATCCGACCTCTAAAAATGACTTTGCCCAACAATTGTAATGACTTTGCCAACCACTGTTAATCACTTATCCGACCTCTAAAAATGACTTTGCCAACCACTGGTAATGACTTTTCCAACCACTGTTAATTGCTTATCCGACCTCTAAAAACGACTTTGCCCAAAAATTGTAATGACTTTGCCAACCACTTTTAATCACTAATCGGACCTCTATAATCGACTTTGCCCAACAATTGTAATGACTTTGCCATCCACTTTTAATCACTAATCCGACCTCTAAAAATGACTTATCCCAACAATTGTAATGACTTTGCCAACCACTGTTAATCACTTATCCGACCTCTAAAAATGACTTTGCCAACCAATGGTAATGACTTTGCCAACTACTGGTAATGACTTTGCCAACCACCGTTAATAGCTTATCTGACCTCTAAAAATGACTTTACCCAACAATTTAATGACTTTGCCAACCACTATTAATCACTTATCCGGCATCTAAAAATGACTTTGCCCAACAATTGTAATAATTTTGCTAACCGCTCTTAATCACTTATCCGACCACTAAAAATGACTATGCCCAACAATTGTAATGATTTTGCCCAACAATTGTAATGACTTTGCCCAACTATTGTAATGACTTTGCCAACCACTGTTAATCACTTATCCGACCTCTAAAAATGAATTTGCCCAACAATTTGTAATGACTTTGCCAACCACTGTTAATCACTTATCCGACCTCTAAAAATGACTTTGCCCAACAATTGTAATGACTTTGCCAACCACTGTTAATCACTTATCCGACCTCTAAAAATGACTTTGCCAACCACTGGTAATGACTTTTCCAACCACTGTTAATTGCTTATCCGACCTCTAAAAACGACTTTGCCCAACAATTGTAATGACTTTGCCAACCACTTTTAATCACTAATCGGACCTCTATAATCGACTTTGCCCAACAATTGTAATGACTTTGCCATCCACTTTTAATCACTAATCCGACCTCTAAAAATGACTTATCCCAACAATTATAATGACTTTGCCCAACAATTGTAATGACTTTGCCCAACTATTGTAATGACTTTGCCAACCACTGTTAATCACTTATCCGACCTCTAAAAATGACTTTGCCCAACAATTGTAATGACTTTGCCAACCACTGTTAATCACTTATCCGTTCCTAAAAATGACTTTGCCAGCCAATGGTAATGACTTTGCCAACTACTGGTAATGACTTTGCCAACCACCGTTAATAGCTTATCAGACCTCTAAAAATGACTTTGCCCAACAATTGTAATGACTTTGCCAACCACTATTAATCACTTATCCGACCACTAAAAATGACTATGCCCAACAATTGTAATGATTTTGCCCAACAATTGTAATGACTTTGCCCAACTATTGTAATGACTTTGCCAACCACTGTTAATCACTTATCCGACCTCTAAAAATGACTTTGCCCAACAATTGTAATGACTTTGCCAACCACTTTTAATCACCAATCCGACCTCTAAAATCGACTTTTCCCAACAATTGTAATGACTTTGCCATCCACTTTAATCACTAATCCGACCTCTAAAAATGACTTATCCCAACAATTGTAATGACTTTGCCAACCACTGTTAATCACTTATCCGACCTCTAAAAATGACTTTGCCAACCAATGGTAATGACTTTACCAACAACTGGTAATGACCTTGCCAACCGACGTTTATAGCTTATCCGACCTCTAAAAATGACTTTACCAAACAATTTAATGACTTTGCCAACCACTGTTAATCACTTATCAGACCTCTAAAAATGACTTTGCCCAACAATTGTAATGACTTTGCCAACCACTATTAATCACTTATCCGACCACTAAAAATGACTATGCCCAACAATTGTAATGATTTTGCCCAACAATTGTAATGACTTTGCCCAACTATTGTAATGACTTTGCCAACCACTGTTAATCACTTATCCGACCTCTAAAAATGACTTTGCCCAACAATTGTAATGACTTTGCCAACCACTTTTAATCACTAATCCGACCTCTAAAATCGACTTTGCCCAACAGTTGTAATGACTTTGCCATCCACTTTAATCACTAATCCGACCTCTAAAAATGACTTATCCCAACAATTTAATGACTTTGCCAACCACTGTTAATCACTTATCCGACCTCTAAAAATGACTTTGCCAACCAATGGTAATGACTTTACCAACAACTGGTAATGACTTTGCCAACCACCGTTTATAGCTTATCCGACCTCTAAAAATGACTTTACCAAACAATTTAATGACTTTGCCAACCACTGTTAATCACTTATCAGACCTCTAAAAATGACTTTGCCCAACAATTGTAATGACTTTGCCAACCACTATTAATCACTTATCCGACCACTAAAAATGACTATGCCCAACAATTGTAATGATTTTGCCCAACAATTGTAATGACTTTGCCAAACTATTGTAATGACTTTGCCAACCACTGTTAATCACTTATCCGACCTCTAAAAATGAATAATCCCATCAATTTGTAATGACTTTGCCAACCACTGTTAATCACTTATCCGACCTCTAAAAATGACTTTGCCAACCACTGGTAATGACTTTGCAAACCACTGTTAATTGCTTATCCGACCTCTAAAATCGACTTTGCCCAACAATTGTAATGACTTTGCCAACCACTGTTAATCACTTATCCGACCTCTAAAAATGACTTTGCCAACCAATGGTAATGACTTTGCCAACCACTGGTAATGACTTTGCCAACCACCGTTAATAGCTTATCTGACCTCTAAAAATGACTTTACCAAACAATTTAATGACTTTGCCAACCACTGTTAATCACTTATCAGACCTCTAAAAATGACTTTGTCCAACAATTGTAATGACTTTGCCAACCACTTTTAATCTTTAATCCGACCTCTATAATCGACTTCGCCCAACAATTGTAATGACTTTGCCATCCACTTTTAATCACTAATCCGACCTCTAAAAATGACTTATCCCAACAATTATAATGACTTTGCCCAACAATTGTAATGACTTTGCCCAACTATTGTAATGACTTTGCCAACCACTGTTAATCACTTATCCGACCTCTAAAAATGACTTTGCCCAACAATTGTAATGACTTTGCCAACCACTGTTAATCACTTATCCGTTCCTAAAAATGACTTTGCCAGCCAATGGTAATGACTTTGCCAACTACTGGTAATGACTTTGCCAACCACCGTTAATAGCTTATCAGACCTCTAAAAATGACTTTGCCCAACAATTGTAATGACTTTGCCAACCACTATTAATCACTTATCCGACCACTAAAAATGACTATGCCCAACAATTGTAATGATTTTGCCCAACAATTGTAATGACTTTGCCCAACTATTGTAATGACTTTGCCAACCACTGTTAATCACTTATCCGACCTCTAAAAATGACTTTGCCCAACAATTGTAATGACTTTGCCAACCACTTTTAATCACCAATCCGACCTCTAAAATCGACTTTTCCCAACAATTGTAATGACTTTGCCATCCACTTTAATCACTAATCCGACCTCTAAAAATGACTTATCCCAACAATTGTAATGACTTTGCCAACCACTGTTAATCACTTATCCGACCTCTAAAAATGACTTTGCCAACCAATGGTAATGACTTTACCAACAACTGGTAATGACCTTGCCAACCGACGTTTATAGCTTATCCGACCTCTAAAAATGACTTTACCAAACAATTTAATGACTTTGCCAACCACTGTTAATCACTTATCAGACCTCTAAAAATGACTTTGCCCAACAATTGTAATGACTTTGCCAACCACTATTAATCACTTATCCGACCACTAAAAATGACTATGCCCAACAATTGTAATGATTTTGCCCAACAATTGTAATGACTTTGCCCAACTATTGTAATGACTTTGCCAACCACTGTTAATCACTTATCCGACCTCTAAAAATGACTTTGCCCAACAATTGTAATGACTTTGCCAACCACTTTTAATCACTAATCCGACCTCTAAAATCGACTTTGCCCAACAGTTGTAATGACTTTGCCATCCACTTTAATCACTAATCCGACCTCTAAAAATGACTTATCCCAACAATTTAATGACTTTGCCAACCACTGTTAATCACTTATCCGACCTCTAAAAATGACTTTGCCAACCAATGGTAATGACTTTACCAACAACTGGTAATGACTTTGCCAACCACCGTTTATAGCTTATCCGACCTCTAAAAATGACTTTACCAAACAATTTAATGACTTTGCCAACCACTGTTAATCACTTATCAGACCTCTAAAAATGACTTTGCCCAACAATTGTAATGACTTTGCCAACCACTATTAATCACTTATCCGACCACTAAAAATGACTATGCCCAACAATTGTAATGATTTTGCCCAACAATTGTAATGACTTTGCCAAACTATTGTAATGACTTTGCCAACCACTGTTAATCACTTATCCGACCTCTAAAAATGAATAATCCCATCAATTTGTAATGACTTTGCCAACCACTGTTAATCACTTATCCGACCTCTAAAAATGACTTTGCCAACCACTGGTAATGACTTTGCAAACCACTGTTAATTGCTTATCCGACCTCTAAAATCGACTTTGCCCAACAATTGTAATGACTTTGCCAACCACTGTTAATCACTTATCCGACCTCTAAAAATGACTTTGCCAACCAATGGTAATGACTTTGCCAACCACTGGTAATGACTTTGCCAACCACCGTTAATAGCTTATCTGACCTCTAAAAATGACTTTACCAAACAATTTAATGACTTTGCCAACCACTGTTAATCACTTATCAGACCTCTAAAAATGACTTTGCCCAACAATTGTAATGACTTTGCCAACCACTATTAATCACTTATCCGACCTTTAAAAATGACTTTGCCAAACAATGGTAATGACTTGCCAACCACTGGTAATGACTTTGCCAACCACTGTTAATAGCTTATCTGACCTCTAAAAATGACTTTACCCAACAATTTAATGACTTTGCCAACCACTGTTAATCACTTATCCGACCTCTAAAAATGACTTTGCCCAACAATTGTAATAATTTTGCCAACCGCTGTTAATCACTTATCCGACCAGTAAAAATGACTATGCCCAACAATTGTAATGACTTTGCCCAACAATTGTAATAACTTTGCCCAATTATTGTAATGACTTTGCCAACCACTGGTAATGACTTTGCCAACCACTGTTAATTGCTGATCCGACCTCTTAAAATGACTTTACCCAACAATTTAATGACTTTGCCAACCACTGTTAATCACTTATCCGACCTCTAAAAATAACTTTGCCCAACAATTGTAATGACTTTGCCAACCATTGTGAATCACTTATCCGACCTCTAAAAATGACTTTGCCCAACAATTGTAATGACTTTGCCAACCACTATTAATCACTTATCCGACCTTTAAAAATGACTTTGCCAAACAATGGTAATGACTTGCCAACCACTGGTAATGACTTTGCCAACCACTGTTAATAGCTTATCTGACCTCTAAAAATGACTTTACCCAACAATTTAATGACTTTATCAACCACTGTTAATCACTTATCCGACCTCTAAAAATGACTTTGCCCAACAATTGTAATAATTTTGCCAACCGCTGTTAATCACTTATCCGACCAGTAAAAATGACTATGCCCAACAATTGTAATGACTTTGCCCAACAATTGTAATAACTTTGCCCAATTATTGTAATGACTTTGCCAACCACTGTTAATCACTTATCCGACCTCTAAAAATGACTTTGCCAACCAATGGTAATGACTTTACCAACAACTGGTAATGACTTTGCCAACCACCGTTTATAGCTTATCCGACCTCTAAAAATGACTTTACCAAACAATTTAATGACTTTGCCAACCACTGTTAATCACTTATCAGACCTCTAAAAATGACTTTGCCCAACAATTGTAATGACTTTGCCAACCACTATTAATCACTTATCCGACCACTAAAAATGACTATGCCCAACAATTGTAATGATTTTGCCCAACAATTGTAAAGACTTTGCCAAACTATTGTAATGACTTTGCCAACCACTGTTAATCACTTATCCGACCTCTAAAAATGAATAATCCCAACAATTTGTAATGACTTTGCCAACCACTGTTAATCACTTATCCGACCTCTAAAAATGACTTTGCCAACCACTGGTAATGACTTTGCAAACCACTGTTAATTGCTTATCCGACCTCTAAAATCGACTTTGCCCAACAATTGGAATGACTTTGCCATCCACTTTTAATCACTAATCCGACCTCTAAAAATGACTTATCCCTACAATTGTAATGACTTTGCCAACCACTGTTAATCACTTATCCGACCTCTAAAAATGACTTTGCCAACCAATGGTAATGACTTTGCCAACCACTGGTAATGACTTTGCCAACCACCGTTAATAGCTTATCTGACCTCTAAAAATGACTTTACCAAACAATTTAATGACTTTGCCAACCACTGTTAATCACTTATCAGACCTCTAAAAGTGACTTTGCCCAACAATTGTAATGACTTTGCCAACCACTATTAATCACTTATCCGACCTTTAAAAATGACTTTGCCAAACAATGGTAATGACTTGCCAACCACTGGTAATGACTTTGTAAACCACTGTTAATAGTTTATCTGACCTTTAAAAATGACTTTACCCAACAATTTAATGACTTTGCCAACCACTGTTAATCACTTATCCGACCTCTAAAAATGACTTTGCCCAACAATTGTAATAATTTTGCCAACCGCTGTTAATCACTTATCCGACCAGTAAAAATGACTATGCCCAACAATTGTAATGACTTTGCCCAACAATTGGAATAACTTTGCCCAATTATTGTAATGACTTTGCCAACCACTGGTAATGACTTTGCCAACCACTGTTAATTGCTGATCCGACCTCTTAAAATGACTTTACCCAACAATTTAATGACTTTGCCAACCACTGTTAATCACTTATCCGACCTCTAAAAATGACTTTGCCCAACAATTGTAATGACTTTGCCAACCATTGTGAATCACTTATCCGACCTCTAAAAATGACTTTGCCCAACAATTGTAATGACTTTGCCAACCACTATTAATCACTTATCCGACCTTTAAAAATGACTTTGCCAAACAATGGTAATGACTTGCCAACCACTGGTAATGACTTTGCCAACCACTGTTAATAGCTTATCTGACCTCTAAAAATGACTTTACCCAACAATTTAATGACTTTATCAACCACTGTTAATCACTTATCCGACCTCTAAAAATGACTATGCCCAACAATTGTAATGACTTTGCCCAACAATTGTAATAACTTTGCCCAATTATTGTAATGACTTTGCCAACCACTGTTAATCACTTATCCGACATCTAAAAATGACTTTGCCCTTTAATTGTAATGACTCTGCCAACTACTGTTAATCACTTATTCGACCCTTAAAAATGACATCTCCAACCACTGGTAATGACTTTCCAACCACTGTTAATCACTTATCCGACCTCTTAAAATGACTTTGCCCAACAATTGTAATGAATTTGCCCAACAATAGTAATAACTTTGCCAACCACTGTTAATCACTTATCAGCATTCTAAAAATGACTTTGCCCAACAATTGTAATGACTTTGCCAACCACTATTAATCACTTATCCGACCTCTAAAAATGACTTTGCGCAACAATTGTAATGACTCTGCCAACCACTGTTAATGACTTTCCAACCACTGTTAATCACTTATCCGACCTCTTAAAATGACTTTGCCCAACAATTGTAATGAATTTGCCAAACAATGGTAATGACTTGCCAACCACTGGTAATGACTTTGCCAACCACTGTAAATAGCTTATCTGACCTCTAAAAATTACTTTACCCAACAATTTAATGACTTTCCCAACCACTGTTAATCACTTATCCGACCTCTAAAAATGACTTTGCCCAACAATTGTAATAATTTTGCCAACCGCTGTTAATCACTTATCCGACCAGTAAAAATGACTATGCCCAACAATTGTAATGACTTTGCCCAACAATTGTAATAACTTTGCCCAATTATTGTAATTACTTTGCCAACCACTGTTAATCACTTATCCGACATCTAAAAATGACTTTGCCCAATAATTGTAATGACTCTGCCAACTACTGTTAATCACAAATTCGACCCTTAAAAATGACATTGCCAACCACTGGTAATGACTTTCCAACCACTGTTAATCACTTATCCGACCTCTTAAAATGACTTTGCCCAACAATTATAATGAATTTGCCCAACAATTGTAATAACTTTGCCAACCACTGTTAATCACTTATCAGACCTCTAAAAATGACTTTGCCCAACAATTGTAATGACTTTGCCAACCACTATTAATCACTTATCCGACCTCTAAAAATGACTTTGCCCAACAATTGTAATGACTCTGCCAACCACTGTTAATCACTTATCCGACAACTTAAAATGACTATGCCCAACAATTAAATTGACTTTGCCCAACAATTGTAATGACTTTGCCCAATAATTGTAATGACTTTGCCAACCACTGTTAATCACTTATCCGACCTCTAAAAATGACTTTGCAAACCAATGGTAATGACTTTGCCAACCACTGGTAATGACTTTGCCAACCACTGCTAATAGCTTATCTGACCTCTATAAATGACTTTACCCAACAATTTAATGACTTTGCCAACCACTGTTAATCACTTATCCAGCCTCTAAAAATGACTTTGCCCAACAATTGTAATAATTTTGCCAACCGCTGTTAATCACTTATCCGACCAGTAAAAATGACTATGCCCAAAAATTGTAATGACTTTGCCAACCACTGTTAATCACTTATCCGAAATCTAAAAAAAACCTTTGCCAACCAATGGAAATGACTTTGCCAACCACTGGTAATGACTTTGCCAACCACTGTTAATTGCTGATCCGACCTCTTAAAATGACTTTGCCCAACAATTGTAAAGACTCTGCCAACCACTGTTAATCACTTATCCGACAACTTAAAATGACTATGCCCAACAATTAAATTGACTTTGCCCAACAATTGTAATGACTTTGCCCAATAATTGTAATGACTTTGCCAACCACTGTTAATCACTTATCCGTCCTCTAAAAATGACTTTGCAAACCAATGGTAATGACTTTGCCAACCACTGGTAATGACTTTGCCAACCACTGTTAATAGCTTATCTGACCTCTATAAATGACTTTACCCAACAATTTAATGACTTTGCCAACCACTGTTAATCACTTATCCAGCCTCTAAAAATGACTTTGCCCAACAATTGTAATAATTTTGCCAACCGCTGTTAATCACTTATCCGACCAGTAAAAATGACTATGCCCAAAAATTGTAATGACTTTGCCAACCACTGTTAATCACTTATCCGAAATCTAAAAAAAACCTTTGCCAACCAATGGAAATGACTTTGCCAACCACTGGTAATGACTTTGCCAACCACTGTTAATTGCTGATCCGACCTCTTAAAATGACTTTACCCAACAATTTAATGACTTTGCCAACCACTGTTAATCACTTATCCGACCTCTAAAAATGACTTTGCCCAACAATTGTAATGACTTTGCCAACCATTGTGAATCACTAATCCGACCTCTAAAAATGACTTTGCCAAACAATGGTAATGACTTGCCAACCACTGGTAATGACTTTGCCAACCGCTGTTAATCACTTATCCGACCAGTAAAAATGACTATGCCCAACAATTGTAATGACTTTGCCCAACAATTGTAATAACTTTGCCCAAGTATTGTAATGACTTTGCCAACCACTGTTAATCACTTATCCGACCTCTAAAATGACTTTGCCAACCAATGGTAATGACTTTACCAACAACTGGTAATGACTTTGCCAACCACCGTTTATAGCTTATCCGACCTCTAAAAATGACTTTACCAAACAATTTAATGACTTTGCCAACCACTGTTAATCACTTATCAGACCTCTAAAAATGACTTTGCCCAACAATTGTAATGACTTTGCCAACCACTATTAATCACTTATCCGACCACTAAAAATGACTATGCCCAACAATTGTAATGATTTTGCCCAACAATTGTAAAGACTTTGCCAAACTATTGTAATGACTTTGCCAACCACTGTTAATCACTTATCCGACCTCTAAAAATGAATAATCCCAACAATTTGTAATGACTTTGCCAACCACTGTTAATCACTTATCCGACCTCTAAAAATGACTTTGCCAACCACTGGTAATGACTTTGCAAACCACTGTTAATTGCTTATCCGACCTCTAAAATCGACTTTGCCCAACAATTGGAATGACTTTGCCATCCACTTTTAATCACTAATCCGACCTCTAAAAATGACTTATCCCTACAATTGTAATGACTTTGCCAACCACTGTTAATCACTTATCCGACCTCTAAAAATGACTTTGCCAACCAATGGTAATGACTTTGCCAACCACTGGTAATGACTTTGCCAACCACCGTTAATAGCTTATCTGACCTCTAAAAATGACTTTACCAAACAATTTAATGACTTTGCCAACCACTGTTAATCACTTTTCAGACCTCTAAAAGTGACTTTGCCCAACAATTGTAATGACTTTGCCAACCACTATTAATCACTTATCCGACCTTTAAAAATGACTTTGCCAAACAATGGTAATGACTTGCCAACCACTGGTAATGACTTTGTAAACCACTGTTAATCACTTATCCGACCTCTAAAAATGACTTTGCCCAACAATTGTAATAATTTTGCCAACCGCTGTTAATCACTTATCCGACCAGTAAAAATGACTATGCCCAACAATTGTAATGACTTTGCCCAACAATTGGAATAACTTTGCCCAATTATTGTAATGACTTTGCCAACCACTGGTAATGACTTTGCCAACCACTGTTAATTGCTGATCCGACCTCTTAAAATGACTTTACCCAACAATTTAATGACTTTGCCAACCACTGTTAATCACTTATCCGACCTCTAAAAATGACTTTGCCCAACAATTGTAATGACTTTGCCAACCATTGTGAATCACTTATCCGACCTCTAAAAATGACTTTGCCCAACAATTGTAATGACTTTGCCAACCACTATTAATCACTTATCCGACCTTTAAAAATGACTTTGCCAAACAATGGTAATGACTTGCCAACCACTGGTAATGACTTTGCCAACCACTGTTAATAGCTTATCTGACCTCTAAAAATGACTTTACCCAACAATTTAATGACTTTATCAACCACTGTTAATCACTTATCCGACCTCTAAAAATGACTTTGCCCAACAATTGTAATAATTTTGCCAACCGCTGTTAATCACTTATCCGACCAGTAAAAATGACTATGCCCAACAATTGTAATGACTTTGCCCAACAATTGTAATAACTTTGCCCAATTATTGTAATGACTTTGCCAACCACTGTTAATCACTTATCCGACATCTAAAAATGACTTTGCCCTTTAATTGTAATGACTCTGCCAACTACTGTTAATCACTTATTCGACCCTTAAAAATGACATCTCCAACCACTGGTAATGACTTTCCAACCACTGTTAATCACTTATCCGACCTCTTAAAATGACTTTGCCCAACAATTGTAATGAATTTGCCCAACAATTGTAATAACTTTGCCAACCACTGTTAATCACTTATCAGCATTCTAAAAATGACTTTGCCCAACAATTGTAATGACTTTGCCAACCACTATTAATCACTTATCCGACCTCTAAAAATGACTTTGCGCAACAATTGTAATGACTCTGCCAACCACTGTTAATGACTTTCCAACCACTGTTAATCACTTATCCGACCTCTTAAAATGACTTTGCCCAACAATTGTAATGAATTTGCCCAACAATTGTAATGACTTTGCCAACCACTATTAATCACTTATCCGACCTTTAAAAATGACTTTGCCAAACAATGGTAATGACTTGCCAACCACTGGTAATGACTTTGCCAACCACTGTAAATAGCTTATCTGACCTCTAAAAATTACTTTACCCAACAATTTAATGACTTTCCCAACCACTGTTAATCACTTATCCGACCTCTAAAAATGACTTTGCCCAACAATTGTAATAATTTTGCCAACCGCTGTTAATCACTTATCCGACCAGTAAAAATGACTATGCCCAACAATTGTAATGACTTTGCCCAACAATTGTAATAACTTTGCCCAATTATTGTAATTACTTTGCCAACCACTGTTAATCACTTATCCGACATCTAAAAATGACTTTGCCCAATAATTGTAATGACTCTGCCAACTACTGTTAATCACAAATTCGACCCTTAAAAATGACATTGCCAACCACTGGTAATGACTTTCCAACCACTGTTAATCACTTATCCGACCTCTTAAAATGACTTTGCCCAACAATTATAATGAATTTGCCCAACAATTGTAATAACTTTGCCAACCACTGTTAATCACTTATCAGACCTCTAAAAATGACTTTGCCCAACAATTGTAATGACTTTGCCAACCACTATTAATCACTTATCCGACCTCTAAAAATGACTTTGCCCAACAATTGTAATGACTCTGCCAACCACTGTTAATCACTTATCCGACAACTTAAAATGACTATGCCCAACAATTAAATTGACTTTGCCCAACAATTGTAATGACTTTGCCCAATAATTGTAATGACTTTGCCAACCACTGTTAATCACTTATCCGACCTCTAAAAATGACTTTGCAAACCAATGGTAATGACTTTGCCAACCACTGGTAATGACTTTGCCAACCACTGTTAATAGCTTATCTGACCTCTATAAATGACTTTACCCAACAATTTAATGACTTTGCCAACCACTGTTAATCACTTATCCAGCCTCTAAAAATGACTTTGCCCAACAATTGTAATAATTTTGCCAACCGCTGTTAATCACTTATCCGACCAGTAAAAATGACTATGCCCAAAAATTGTAATGACTTTGCCAACCACTGTTAATCACTTATCCGAAATCTAAAAAAAACCTTTGCCAACCAATGGAAATGACTTTGCCAACCACTGGTAATGACTTTGCCAACCACTGTTAATTGCTGATCCGACCTCTTAAAATGACTTTGCCCAACAATTGTAAAGACTCTGCCAACCACTGTTAATCACTTATCCGACAACTTAAAATGACTATGCCCAACAATTAAATTGACTTTGCCCAACAATTGTAATGACTTTGCCCAATAATTGTAATGACTTTGCCAACCACTGTTAATCACTTATCCGTCCTCTAAAAATGACTTTGCAAACCAATGGTAATGACTTTGCCAACCACTGGTAATAACTTTGCCAACCACTGTTAATAGCTTATCTGACCTCTATAAATGACTTTACCCAACAATTTAATGACTTTGCCAACCACTGTTAATCACTTATCCAGCCTCTAAAAATGACTTTGCCCAACAATTGTAATAATTTTGCCAACCGCTGTTAATCACTTATCCGACCAGTAAAAATGACTATGCCCAAAAATTGTAATGACTTTGCCAACCACTGTTAATCACTTATCCGAAATCTAAAAAAAACCTTTGCCAACCAATGGAAATGACTTTGCCAACCACTGGTAATGACTTTGCCAACCACTGTTAATTGCTGATCCGACCTCTTAAAATGACTTTACCCAACCACTGTTAATCACTTATCCGACCTCTAAAAATGACTTTGCCCAACAATTGTAATGACTTTGCCAACCATTGTGAATCACTAATCCGACCTCTAAAAATGACTTGCCAACCACTGGTAATGACTTTGCAAACCACTGTTAATCACTTATCCAACCTCTAAAAATGACTTTGCCCAAAAATTGTAATGACTTTGCCAACCACTATTAATCACTTATCCGACCTTTAAAAATGACTTTGCCAAACAATGGTAATGACTTGCCAACCACTGGTAATGACTTTGCCAACCACTGTTAATAGCTTATCTGACCTCTAAAAATGACTTTACCCAACAATTTAATTACTTTGCCAACCACTGTTAATCACTTATCCGGCCTCTAAAAATGTCTTTGCCCAACAATTGTAATAATTTTGCCAACCGCTGTTAATCACTTATCCGACCAGTAAAAATGACTTTGCCAAACAATGGTAATGACTTGCCAACCACTGGTAATGACTTTGCCAACCACTGTTAATAGCTTATCTGACCTCTTAAAATGACTTTACCCAACAATTTAATTACTTTGCCAACCACTGTTAATCACTTATCCGGCCTCTAAAAATGACTTTGCCCAACAATTGTAATAATTTTGCCAACCGCTGTTAATCACTTATCCGACCAGTAAAAATGACTATGCCCAACAATTGTAATGACTTTGCCAACCAGATAATCACTTATCCGAACTCTAAAAAAAACCTTTGTCAACCAATGGTAATGACTTTGCCAACCACTGGTAATGACTTTGCCAACCACTGTTAATTGCTGATCCGACCTCTTAAAATGACTTTACCCAACAATTTAATGACTTTGCCAACCACTGTTATTCACTTATCCGACCTCTAAAAATGACTTTGCCCAACAATTGTAATGACTTTGCCAACCACTATTAATCACTTATCCGACCTTTAAAAATGACTTTGCCAAACAATGGTAATGACTTTCCAACCACTGGTAATGACTTTGCCAACCACTGTTAATCACTTATCCAACCTCTAAAAATGACTTTGCCCAACAATTGTAATGACTTTGCCAACCACTATTAATCACTTATCCGACCTTTAAAAATGACTTTGCCAAACTATGGTAATGACTTGCCAACCACTGGTAATGACTTTGCCAACCACTGTTAATCACTTATCCGACCTCTAAAAATGACTTTGCCCAACAATTGTAATAATTTTGCCAACCGCTGTTAATCACTTATCCGACCAGTAAAAATGACTATGCCCAACAATTTTAATGACTTTGCCCAACAATTGTAATAACTTTGCCCAATTATTGTAATGACTTTGCCAACCACTGTTAATCACTTATCCGACATCTAAAAATGACTATGCCCAACAATTGTAATGACTTTGCCAACCAGATAATCACTTATCCGAACTCTAAAAAAAACCTTTGTCAACCAATGGTAATGACTTTGCCAACCACTGGTAATGACTTTGCCAACCACTGTTAATTGCTGATCCGACCTCTTAAAATGACTTTACCCAACAATTTAATGACTTTGCCAACCACTGTTATTCAGTTATCCGACCTCTAAAAATGACTTTGCCCAACAATTGTAATGACTTTGCCAACCACTATTAATCACTTATCCGACCTTTAAAAATGACTTTGCCAAACAATGGTAATGACTTTCCAACCACTGGTAATGACTTTGCCAACCACTGTTAATCACTTATCCAACCTCTAAAAATGACTTTGCCAAACAATTTAATTACTTTGCCAACCACTATTAATCACTTATCCGACCTTTAAAAATGACTTTGCCAAACAATGGTAATGACTTGCCAACCACTGGTAATGACTTTGCCAACCACTGTTAATAGCTTATCTGACCTCTAAAAATGACTTTACCCAACAATTTAATTACTTTGCCAACCACTGTTAATCACTTATCCGGCCTCTAAAAATGACTTTGCCCAACAATTGTAATAATTTTGCCAACCGCTGTTAATCACTTATCCGACCAGTAAAAATGACTATGCCCAACAATTGTAATGACTTTGCCAACCACTGTTAATCACTTATCCGAACTCTAAAAAAAACTTTGTCAACCAATGGTAATGACTTTGCCAACCACTGTTAATGACTTTGCCAACCACTGTTAATTGCTGATCCGACCTCTTAAAATTACTTTACCCAACAATTTAATGACTTTGCCAACCACTGTTAATCACTTATCCGACCTCTAAAAATGACTTTGCCCAACAATTGTAATGACTTTGCCAACCATTGTGAATCACTTATCCGACCTCTAAAAATGACTTTGCCCAACAATTGTAATGAATCTGCCAACCACTGGTAATCACTTATCAGACCTCTAAAAATGACTTTGCCCAACAATTGTAATGACTTTGCCAACCACTATTAATCACTTATCCGAGCTTTAAAAATGACTTTGCCAAACAATGGGAATGACTTGCCAACCACTGGTAATGACTTTGCCAACCTCTGTTAATAGCTTATCTGACCTCTAAAAATGACTTTACCCAACAATTTAATGACTTTGCCAACCACTGTTAATCACTTATCCGAAATCTAAAAATGACTTTGCCCAATAATTGTAATGACTCTGCCAACTACTGTTAATCACTTATCCGACCCTTAAAAATGACATTGCCAACCACTGGTAATGACTTTCCAACCACTGTTAATCACTTATCCGACCTCTTAAAATGAATTTGCCCAACAATTGTAATGAATTTGCCCAACAATTGGAATGACTTTGCCAACCAATATTAATCACTTATCCGACCTTTAAAAATGACTTTGCCAAACAATGGTAATGACTTGCCAACCACTGGTAATGACTTTGCCAACCACTGTTAATAGCTTATCTGACCTCTAAAAATGACTTTACCCAACAATTTAATGACTTTGCCAACCACTGTTAATCACTTATCCGACCTCTAAAAATGACTTTGCCCAACAATTGTAATAATTTTGCCAACCGCTGTTAATCACTTATCCGACCAGTAAAAATGACTATGCCCAACAATTTTAATGACTTTGCCCAACAATTGTAATAACTTTGCCCAATTATTGTAATGACTTTGCCAACCACTGTTAATCACTTATCCGACATCTAAAAATGACATTGCCCAATAATTGTAATGACTCTGCCAACTACTGTTAATCACTTATCCGACCCTTAAAAATGACATTGCCAACCACTGGTAATGACTTTCCAACCACTGTTAATCACTTATCCGACCTCTTAAAATGACTTTGCCCAACAATTGTAATGAATTTGCCCAACAATTGTAATAACTTTGCCAACCACTGTTAATCACTTATCCGAACTCTAAAAAAAACCTTTGCCAACCAATGGTAATGACTTTGCCAACCACTGGTAATGACTTTGCCAACCACTGTTAATTGCTGATCCGACCTCTTAAAATGACTTTACCTAACAATTTAATGACTTTGCCAACCACTGTTAATCACTTATCCGACCTCTAAAAATGACTTTGCCCAATAATTGTAATGACTCTGCCAACTACTGTTAATCACTTATCCGACCCTTAAAAATGACATTGCCAACCACTGGTAATGACTTTCCAACCACTGTTAATCACTTATCCGACCTCTTAAAATGAATTTGCCCAACAATTGTAATGAATTTGCCCAACAATTGGAATGACTTTGCCAACCAATATTAATCACTTATCCGACCTTTAAAAATGACTTTGCCAAACAATGGTAATGACTTGCCAACCACTGGTAATGACTTTGCCAACCACTGTTAATAGCTTATCTGACCTCTAAAAATGACTTTACCCAACAATTTAATGACTTTGCCAACCACTGTTAATCACTTATCCGACCTCTAAAAATGACTTTGCCCAACAATTGTAATAATTTTGCCAACCGCTGTTAATCACTTATCCGACCAGTAAAAATGACTATGCCCAACAATTTTAATGACTTTGCCCAACAATTGTAATAACTTTGCCCAATTATTGTAATGACTTTGCCAACCACTGTTAATCACTTATCCGACATCTAAAAATGACATTGCCCAATAATTGTAATGACTCTGCCAACTACTGTTAATCACTTATCCGACCCTTAAAAATGACATTGCCAACCACTGGTAATGACTTTCCAACCACTGTTAATCACTTATCCGACCTCTTAAAATGACTTTGCCCAACAATTGTAATGAATTTGCCCAACAATTGTAATAACTTTGCCAACCACTGTTAATCACTTATCCGAACTCTAAAAAAAACCTTTGCCAACCAATGGTAATGACTTTGCCAACCACTGGTAATGACTTTGCCAACCACTGTTAATTGCTGATCCGACCTCTTAAAATGACTTTACCTAACAATTTAATGACTTTGCCAACCACTGTTAATCACTTATCCGACCTCTAAAAATGACTTTGCCCAACAATTGTAATGACTTTGCCAACCATTGTGAATCACTTATCCGACCTCTAAAAATGACTTTGCCCAACAATTGTAATGACTCTGCCAACCACTGGTAATCACTTATCAGACCTCTAAAAATGACTTTTCCCAACAATTGGAATGACTTTGCCAACCAATATTAATCACTTATCCGACCTTTAAAAATGACTTTGCCAAACAATGGTAATGACTTGCCAACCACTGGTAATGACTTTGCCAACCACTGTTAATAGCTTATCTGACCTCTAAAAATGACTTTACCCAACAATTTAATGACTTTGCCAACCACTGTTAATCACTTATCCGACCTCTAAAAATGACTTTGCCCAACAATTGTAATGAATCTGCCAACCACTGGTAATCACTTATCAGACCTCTAAAAATGACTTTGCCCAACAATTGTAATGACTTTGCCAACCACTATTAATCACTTATCCGAGCTTTAAAAATGACTTTGCCAAACAATGGGAATGACTTGCCAACCACTGGTAATGACTTTGCCAACCTCTGTTAATAGCTTATCTGACCTCTAAAAATGACTTTACCCAACAATTTAATGACTTTGCCAACCACTGTTAATCACTTATCCGAAATCTAAAAATGACTTTGCCCAATAATTGTAATGACTCTGCCAACTACTGTTAATCACTTATCCGACCCTTAAAAATGACATTGCCAACCACTGGTAATGACTTTCCAACCACTGTTAATCACTTATCCGACCTCTTAAAATGAATTTGCCCAACAATTGTAATGAATTTGCCCAACAATTGGAATGACTTTGCCAACCAATATTAATCACTTATCCGACCTTTAAAAATGACTTTGCCAAACAATGGTAATGACTTGCCAACCACTGGTAATGACTTTGCCAACCACTGTTAATAGCTTATCTGACCTCTAAAAATGACTTTACCCAACAATTTAATGACTTTGCCAACCACTGTTAATCACTTATCCGACCTCTAAAAATGACTTTGCCCAACAATTGTAATAATTTTGCCAACCGCTGTTAATCACTTATCCGACCAGTAAAAATGACTATGCCCAACAATTTTAATGACTTTGCCCAACAATTGTAATAACTTTGCCCAATTATTGTAATGACTTTGCCAACCACTGTTAATCACTTATCCGACATCTAAAAATGACATTGCCCAATAATTGTAATGACTCTGCCAACTACTGTTAATCACTTATCCGACCCTTAAAAATGACATTGCCAACCACTGGTAATGACTTTCCAACCACTGTTAATCACTTATCCGACCTCTTAAAATGACTTTGCCCAACAATTGTAATGAATTTGCCCAACAATTGTAATAACTTTGCCAACCACTGTTAATCACTTATCCGAACTCTAAAAAAAACCTTTGCCAACCAATGGTAATGACTTTGCCAACCACTGGTAATGACTTTGCCAACCACTGTTAATTGCTGATCCGACCTCTTAAAATGACTTTACCTAACAATTTAATGACTTTGCCAACCACTGTTAATCACTTATCCGACCTCTAAAAATGACTTTGCCCAACAATTGTAATGACTTTGCCAACCATTGTGAATCACTTATCCGACCTCTAAAAATGACTTTGCCCAACAATTGTAATGACTCTGCAAACCACTGGTAATCACTTATCAGACCTCTAAAAATGACTTTTCCCAACAATTGTAATGACTTTGCCAACCACTATTAATCACTTATCCGACCTTTAAAAATGACTTTGCCAAACAATGGTAATGACTTGCCAACCACTGGTAATGACTTTGCCAACTACTGTTAATAGCTTATCTGACCTCTAAAAATGACTTTACCCAACAATTTAATGACTTTGCCAACCACTGTTAATCACTTATCCGAAATCTAAAAATGACCTTGCCCAATAATTGTAATGACTCTGCCAACTACTGTTAATCACTTATCCGACCCTTTAAAAATGACATTGCCAACCACTGGTAATAACTTTCCAACCACTATTAATCACTTATCCGACCTCTTAAAATGACTTTGCCCAACAATTGTAATGAATTTGCCAAACAATGGTAATGACTTGCCAACCACTGGTAATGACTTTGCCAACCACTGTTAATAGATATTCTGACCTCTAAAAATGACTTTACCCAACAATTTAATGACTTTGCCAACCACTGTTAATCACTTATCCGACCTCTAAAAATGACTTTGCCCAATAATTGTAATAATTTTGCAAACCGCTGTTAATCACTTATCCGACCAGTAAAAATGACTATGCCCAACAATTGTAATAACTTTGCCCAATTATTGTAATGACTTTGCCAACCACTGTTAATCACTTATCCGACATCTAAAAATGACTTTGCCCAATAATTGTAATGACTTTGCCAACCATTGTGAATCACTTATCCGACCTCTAAAAATGACTTTGCCCAACAATTGTAATGACTCTGCCAACCACTGGTAATCACTTATCAGACCTCTAAAAATGACTTTTCCCAACAATTGTAATGACTTTGCCAACCACTATTAATCACTTATCCGACCTTTAAAAATGACTTTGCCAAACAATGGTAATGACTTTGCCAACCACTGGTAATGACTTTGCCAACCACTGTTAATTGCTGATCCGACCTCTTAAAATGACTTTACCTAACAATTTAATGACTTTGCCAACCACTGTTAATCACTTATCCGACCTCTAAAAATGACTTTGCCCAACAATTGTAATGACTCTGCCAACCACTGTTAATCACTTATCCGACAACTTAAAATGACTATGCCCAACAATTAAATTGACTTTGCCCAACAATTGTAATGACTTTGCCCAATAATTGTAATGACTTTGCCAACCACTGTTAATCACTTATCCGACCTCTAAAAATAACTTTGCAAACCAATGGTAATGACTTTGCCAACCACTGGTAATGACTTTGCCAACCACTGTTAATCACTTATCAGACCTCTAAAAATGACTTTGCCCAACAATTGTAATGACTTTGCCAACCACTGTTAATAGCTTATCTGACCTCTAAAAATGACTTTACCAAACAATTTAATGACTTTGCCAACCACTGTTAATCACTTATCCGACCTCTAAAAATGACTTTGCCCAACAATTGTAATGACTTTGCCAACCACTATTAATCACTTATCCGACCTTTAAAAATGACTTTGCCAAACAATGGTAATGACTTGTCAACCACTGGTAATGACTTTGCCAAACACTGTTAATAGCTTATCTGACCTCTAAAAATGACTTTACCCAACAATTTAATTACTTTGCCAAACACTGTTAATCACTTATCCGGCCTCTAAAAATGACTTTGCCCAACAATTGTAATAATTTTGCCAACCGCTGTTAATCACTTATCCGACCAGTAAAAATGACTATGCCCAACAATTGTAATGACTTTGCCAACCACTGTTAATCACTTATCCGACATCTAAAAATCTTTGCCCTACAATTGTAAAGACTCTGCCAACAACTGTTTATCACTTATCCGACCCTTAAAAATGACTTTGCCAACCACTGGTAATGACTTTCCAACCACTGTTAATCACTTATCCGACCTCTAAAAATGACTTTGCCCAACAATTGTAATGACTTTGCCAAACAATTGTAATGTTTTTGCCCAATTATTGTAATGAATTTGCCAACCACTGTTAATCACTAATCCGACATCTAAAAATGACTTTGCCCAACATTTGTAATGACTCTGCCAACTACTGTTAATCACTTATCCGAACTCTAAAAAAAACCTTTGCCAACCACTGGTAATGACTTTCCAACAACTAATAATCACTTATCCGACCTCTAAAAATGACTATGCCCAACAATTGTAATGAATTTGCCCAACAATTGTAATAACGCCAACCACTGTTAATCACTTATCCGAACTCTAAAAAAAACCTTTGCCAACCAATGGTAATGACTTTGCAAACCACTGGTAATGACCTTGCCAACCACTGTTAATTGCTTATCCGACCTCTAAAAATGACTATACCCAACAATTTAATGACTTTGCCAACCACTGTTAATCACTTATCCGACCTCTAAAAATGACTTTGCCCAACAATTGTAATAATTTTGCCAACCGCTGTTAATCACTTATCCGACCACTAAAAATGACTTTGCCCAACAATTGTAATGACTATGCCCAACAATTGTAATGACTTTGCCGACCTCTGGTAATGATTTTGCAAACATCTGTTAATCAATTATCCGACCTCTAAAAATGACTTTGCCCAACAATTGTAATGACTTTGCCCAACAATTGCAATGACTTTGCCCAATTATTGTAATGACTTTGCCAACCACTGTTAATCACTAATCCGAATTCTAAAAATGACTTTGCCCAACATTTGTAATGACTCTGCCAACTACTGTTAATCACTTATCCGAACTCTAAAAAAAACCTTTGCCAACCACTGGTAATAACTTTCCAACAACTAATAATCACTTATCCGACCTCTAAAAATGACTTTGCCCAACAATTGTAATGAATTTGCCCAACAATTGTAATAACGCCAACCACTGTTAATCACTTATTCGAACTCTAAAAAAAACCTTTGCCAACCAATGGTAATGACTTTGCCGACCACTGGTAATGATTTTGCCAACATCTGTTAATCAATTATCCGACCTCTAAAAATGACTTTGCCCAACAATTGTAATGTTTTTACCCAACAACTGTTAATCACTTATCCAATACCCAAAAAAGACTTTCCCCAACAATTTAATGACTTTGCCAACCACTGTTAATCACTAATCAGACCTCTAAAAATGACTTTGCCCAACAATTGTAATGACTTTGCCCAACAATTGTAATGACTTTGCCCAATTATTGTAATGACTTTGCCAACCACTGTTAATCACTAATCCGACATCTAAAAATAACTTTGCCCAACATTTGTAATGACTCTGCCAACTACTGTTAATCACTTATCCGAACTCTAAAAAAAACCTTTGCCAACCACTGGTAATGACTTTCCAACAACTAATAATCACTTATCCGACCTCTAAAAATGACTTTGCCCAACAATTGTAATGAATTTGCCCAACAATTGTAATAACGCCAACCACTGTTAATCACTTATCCGAACTCTAAAAAAAACCTTTGCCAACCAATGGTAATGACTTTGCCAACCACTGGTAATGACCTTTCCAACCACTGTTAATTGCTTATCCGACCTCTAAAAATGACTATACCCAACAATTTAATGACTTTGCCAACCACTGTTAATCACTTATCCGACCTCTAAAAATGACTTTGCCCAACAATTGTAATAATTTTGCCAACCGCTGTTAATCACTTATCCGACCACTAAAAATGACTATGCCCAACAATTGTAATGACTATGCCCAACAATTGTAATGACTTTGCCGACCTCTGGTAATGATTTTGCCAACATCTGTTAATCAATTATCCGACCTCTAAAAATGACTTTGCCCAACAATTGTAATGACTTTGCCCAACAATTGCAATGACTTTGCCCAATTATTGTAATGACTTTGCCAACCACTGTTAATCACTTATCCGAATTCTAAAAATGACTTTGCCCAACATTTGTAATGACTCTGCCAACTACTGTTAATCACTTATCCGAACTCTAAAAAAAACCTTTGCCAACCACTGGTAATGACTTTCCAACAACTAATAATCACTTATCCGACCTCTAAAAATGACTTTGCCCAACAATTGTAATGAATTTGCCCAACAATTGTAATAACGCCAACCACTGTTAATCACTTATTCGAACTCTAAAAAAAACCTTTGCCAATCAATGGTAATGACTTTGCCAACCACTGGAAATGACCTTGCCAACCACTGTTAATTGCTTATCCGACCTCTAAAAATGACTATACCCAACAATTTAATGACTTTGCCAACCACTGTTAATCACTTATCCGACCTCTAAAAATGACTTTGCCCAACAATTGTAATAATTTTGCCAACCGCTGTTAATCACTTATCCGACCACTAAAAATGACTATGCCCAACAATTGTAATGACTATGCCCAACAATTGTAATGACTTTGCCGACCTCTGGTAATGATTTTGCCAACATCTGTTAATCAATTATCCGACCTCTAAAAATGACTTTGCCCAACAATTGTAATGACTTTGCCCAACAATTGCAATGACTTTGCCCAATTATTGTAATGACTTTGCCAACCACTGTTAATCACTAATCCGAATTCTAAAAATGACTTTGCCCAACATTTGTAATGACTCTGCCAACTACTGTTAATCACTTATCCGAACTCTAAAAAAAACCTTTGCCAACCACTGGTAATAACTTTCCAACAACTAATAATCACTTATCCGACCTCTAAAAATGACTTTGCCCAACAATTGTAATGAATTTGCCCAACAATTGTAATAACGCCAACCACTGTTAATCACTTATTCGAACTCTAAAAAAAACCTTTGCCAATCAATGGTAATGACTTTGCCAACCACTGGTAATGACCTTGCCAACCACTGTTAATTGCTTATCCGACCTCTAAAAATGACTTTAGCCAACAATTTAATGACTTTGCCAAACACTGTTAATCACTTATCCGACCTCTAAAAATGACTATGCCCAACAATTGTAATGACTATGCCCAACAATTGTAATGACTTTGCCGACCACTGGTTATGATTTTGCCAACATCTGTTAATCAATTATCCGACCTCTAAAAATGACTTTGCCCAACAATTGTAATGTTTTTACCCAACAACTGTTAATCACTTATCCAATCCCCAAAAAAGACTTTCCCCAACAATTTAATGACTTTGCCAACCACTGTTTATCACTTATCAGACCTCTAAAAATGACTTTGCCCAACAATTGTAATGACTTTGCCAACCACTGTTAATTGCTTATCCGACCTCTAAATATGACTTTACCCAACAATTTAATGACTTTGACAACCACTGTTAATCACTTATCAGACCTCTAAAAATGACTTTGCCCAACAATTGTAATGACTTTGCCAACCATTGTTAAACACTTATCCGACCTCTAAAAATGACTTTGCCCAACAATTGTAATGACTTGCCAACCACTGGTAATGACTTTTCCAACCACTGTTAATTGCTTATCCGACCTCTAAAAATGACTTTACCCAACAATTTAATGACTTTGACAACCACTGTTAATCACTTATCCGACCTCTAAAAATGACTTTGCCCAACAATTGTAATGACTTTGCGAACCATTGTTAATCACTTATCGGACCTCTAAAAATGACTTTGCCCAACAATTGTAATGACTCTGCCAACTACTGTTAATCACTTATCCGACCACTAAAAATGACTATGCCCAATAATTAAATTGACTTTGGCCAACAATTGTAATGACTTTGCCCAATAATTGTAATGACTTTGCCAACCACTGTTAATCACTTATCCGACCTCTAAAAATGACTTTGCCAACCAATGGTAATGACTTTTCAAACCACTGTTAATCACTTATCCGACCTCTAAAAATGACTTTGCCCAACAATTGTAATGAATTTGCCCAACAATTGTAATAACTTTGCCAACAACTGTTAATCACTTATCCGACCTCTAAAAATGAATTTGCCAACCAATGGTAATGACTTTGCCAACCACTGGTAATGACTTTGCCAACCACTGTTAATTGCTTATCCGACCTCTAAAAATGACTTTACCCAACAATTGTAATAACTTTGCCAACAACTGTTAATCACTTATCCGACCTCTAAAAATGACTTTGCCAACCAATGGTAATGACTTTGCCAACCACTGGTAATGACTTTGCCAACCACTGTTAATTGCTTATCCGACCTCTAAAAATGACTTTACCCAACAATTTAATGACTTTGCCAACCACTGTTAATCACTTATCCGAACTCTAAAAATGACTTTGCCCAGCAATTGTAATGACTTTGCCAACCACTGTTAATCACTTATCCAACCCCTAAAAAAGACTTTTCCCAACAATTGTAATGACTTTGCCAACCACTGTTAATCACTTATCCAACCCCTAAAAAAGACTTTGCCCAACAATTGTAATGACTTTGCCAACCACTGTTAATCACTTATCCGACCTCTAAAAATGACTTTACCCAACAATTTAATGACTCTGCCAACAACTGTTAATCACTTATCCGACCTCTAAAAATGACTTTGCCCAAAAATTGTAATGACTTTGCCAACCACTGTTAATCACTTATCCGACCTCTAAAAAAGACTTTGCCCAACAATTGTAATGACTCTGCCAACTACTGTTAATCACTTATCCGGCTACTAAAAATGACTATGCCCAACAATTGTAATGACTATGCCCAACAATTGTAATGACTATGCCAACCACTGGTAATGACTTTGCTAACATCTGTTAATCAATTATCCGACCTCTAAAAATGACTTTACCCAACAATTTAATGACTTTGACAACCACTGTTAATCACTTATCCGACCTCTAAAAATGACTTTGCCCAACAATTGTAATGACTTTGCCAACCACTGTTAATCACTTATCCGACCTCTAAAAATGACTTTGCCCAACAATTGTAATGACTCTGCCAACTACTGTTAATCACTTATCCGGCCACTAAAAATGACTATGCCCAACAATTGTAATGACTATGCCCAACAATTGTAATGACTATGCCAACCACTGGTAATGACTTTGCCAACATCTGTTAATCAATTATCCGACCTCTAAAAATGACTTTACCCAACAATTTAATGACTTTGACAACCACTGTTAATCACTTATCCGACATCTAAAAATGACTTTGCCCAACAATTGTAATGACTCTGCCAACTACTGTTAATCACTTATCCGACCTCTAAAAATGACTTTGCCAACCACTGGTAATGACTTTTCCAACCACTGTTAATCACTTATCCGACCTCTAAAAATGACTTTTCCCAACAATTGTAATGAATTTGCCCAACAATTGTAATAACTTTGCCAACCACTGTTAATCACTTATCCGACCTCTAAAAATGACTTTGCCAACCAATGGTAAAGACTTTGCCAACCACTGGTAATGACTTTCCCTACCACTGTTAATTGCTTATCCGACCTCTAAAAATGACTTTACCCAACAATTTAATGACTTTGCCAACCACTGTTAATCACTTATCCGACCTCTAAAAATGACTTTGCCCAGCAATTGTAACGACTTTGCCAACCGCTATTAATCACTAATCCGACCTCTTAAAATGACTTTGCCCAACTATTGTAATGACTTTGCCAACCAATGTTAATCACTTATCCAACCCCTAAAAAAGACTTTGCCCAACAATTGTAATGACTTTGCCAACCACTGTTAATCACTTATCCGACCTCTAAAAATGATTTTGCCCAACAATTGTAATAATTTTGCCAACCGCTGTTAATCACTTATCCGACCTCTAATAATGACTATGCCCAACAATTGTAATGACTTTGCCAACCACTGGTAACGACTTTGCCAACATCTGTTAATCAATTATCCGACCTCTAAAAATGACTTTGCCCAATAATTGTAATGTTTTTACGCAACAACTGTTAATCACTTATCCAACCCCTAAAAAAGAATATACCCAACAATTTAATGACTTTGCCAACCATTGTTAATCACTTATCCGACCTCTAAAAATGACTTTGCCCAACAATTGTAATGACTTTGCCAACCAGTGTTTATTGCTTATCCGACCTCTAAAAATGACTTTACCCAACAATTTAATGACTTTGACAACCACTGTTAATCACTTATCCGACCTCTAAAAATGACTTTGCCCAACAATTGTAATGACTTTGCGAACCATTGTTAATCACTTATCCGACCTCTAAAAATGACTTTGCCCAAAAATTGTAATGACTCTGCCAACTACTGTTAATCACTTATCCGACCACTAAAAATGACTATGCCCAATAATTAAATTGACTTTGCCCAACAATTGTAATGACTTTGCCCAATAATTGTAATGACTTTGCCAACCACTGTTAATCACTTATCCGACCTCTAAAAATGACTTTGCCAACCAATTGTAATAACTTTGCCAACAACTGTTAATCACTTATCCGACCTCTAAAAATGACTTTGCCAACCAATGGTAATGACTTTGCCAACCACTGGTAATGACTTTGCCAACCACTGTTAATTGCTTATCCGACCTCTAAAAATGACTATACCCAACAATTTAATGACTTTGCCAACCATTGTTAATCACTTATCCGACCT
The DNA here is from genome assembly GCA_025491095.1 of Brachionus asplanchnoidis. Lineage (NCBI taxonomy): Eukaryota > Metazoa > Rotifera > Eurotatoria > Ploima > Brachionidae > Brachionus > Brachionus asplanchnoidis. The sequence goes on from JAILYF010000062.1 coordinate 505,333, forward strand.
CTAAAAATGACTTTGCCCAACAATTGTAATGACTCTGCCAACTACTGTTAATCACTTATCCGGCCACTAAAAATGACTATGCCCAACAATTGTAATGACTATGCCCAACAATTGTAATGACTATGCCAACCACTGGTAATGACTTTGCCAACATCTGTTAATCAATTATCCGACCTCTAAAAATGACTTTACCCAACAATTTAATGACTTTGACAACCACTGTTAATCACTTATCCGACCTCTAAAAATGACTTTGCCCAACAATTGTAATGACTTTGCGAACCATTGTTAATCACTTATCCGACCTCTAAAAATGACTTTGCCCAACAATTGTAATGACTTTGCCAACTACTGTTAATCACTTATCCGACCACTAAAAATGACTATGCCCAATAATTAAATTGACTTTGCCCAACAATTGTAATGACTTTGCCCAATAATTGTAATGACTTTGCCAACCACTGTTAATCACTTATCCGACCTCTAAAAATGACTTTGCCAACTAATGGTAATGACTTTTCCAACCACTGTTAATCACTTATCCGACCTCTAAAAATGACTTTGCCAAACAATTGTAATGAATTTGCCCAACAATTGTAATAACTTTGCCAACAATTGTAATAACTTTGCCAACAACTGTTAATCACTTATCCGACCTCTAAAAATGACGTTGCCAACCACTGGTAATGACTTTGCCAACCACTGTTAATTGCTTATCCGACCTCTAAAAATGACTCTACCCAACAATTTAATGACTTTGCCAACCACTGTTAATCACTTATCCGACCTCTAAAAATGACTTTGCCCAACAATTGTAATGACTTTGCCAACCACTGTTAATCACCTATCCGACCTCTAAAAATGACTTTGCCAAACAATTGTAATGACTCTGCCAACTACTGTTAATCACTTATCCGGCCACTAAAAATGACTATGCCCAACAATTGTAATGACTATGCCCAACAATTGTAATGACTATGCCAACCACTGGTAATGACTTTGCCAACATCTGTTAATCAATTATCCGACCTCTAAAAATGACTTTACCCAACAATTTAATGACTTTGACAACCACTGTTAATCACTTATCCGACCTCTAAAAATGACTTTGCTCAACAATTGTAATGACTTTGCGAACCATTGTAAATCACTTATCCGACCTCTAAAAATGACTTTGCCCAACAATTGTAATGACTTTGCCAACTACTGTTAATCACTTATCCGACCACTAAAAATGACTTTGCCCAATAATTAAATTGACTTTGCCCAACAATTGTAATGACTTTGCCCAATAATTGTAAAGACTTTGCCAACCACTGTTAATCACTTATCCGACCTCTAAAAATGACTTTGCCAACTAATGGTAATGACTTTTCCAACCACTGTTAATCACTTATCCGACCTCTAAAAATGACTTTGCCCAACAATTGTAATGACTTTGCCAACCACTGTTAATCACTTATCCGACCTCTAAAAATGACTTTGCCCAACAATTGTAATGACTCTGCCAACTACTGTTAATCACTTATCCGGCCACTAAAAATGACTATGCCCAACAATTGTAATGACTATGCCCAACAATTGTAATGACTATGCCAACCACTGGTAATGACTTTGCCAACATCTGTTAATCAATTATCCGACCTCTAAAAATGACTTTACCCAAAAATTTAATGACTTTGACAACCACTGTTAATCACTTATCCGACCTCTAAAAATGACTTTGCCCAACAATTGTAATGACTTTGCCAACTACTGTTAATCACTTATCCGACCACTAAAAATGACTATGCCCAATAATTAAATTGACTTTGCCCAACAATTGTAATGATTTTGCCCAATAATTGTAATGACTTTGCCAACCACTGTTAATCACTTATCCGACCTCTAAAAATGACTTTGCCAACTAATGGTAATGACTTTTCCAACCACTGTTCATCACTTATCCGACCTCTAAAAATGACTTTGCCCAACAATTGTAATGAATTTGCCCAACAATTGTAATGACTTTGCGAACCATTGTTAATCACTTATCCGACCTCTAAAAATGACTTTGCCCAACAATTGTAATGACTTTGCCAACTACTGTTAATTGCTTATCCGACCTCTAAAAATGACTTTACCCAACAAAAAATGACTTTGACAACCACTGTTAATCACTTATCCGACCTCTAAAAATGACTTTGCCCAACAATTGTAATGACTTTGCGAACCATTGTTAATCACTTATCCGACCTCTAAAAATGACTTTGCCCAACAATTGTAATGACTCTGCCAACTACTGTTAATCACTTATCCGACCACTAAAAATGACTATGCCCAATAATTAAATTGACTTTGCCCAACAATTGTAATGACTTTGCCCAACAATTGTAATGACTTTGCGAACCATTGTTAATCACTTATCCGACCTCTAAAAATGACTTTGCCCAACAATTGTAATGACTCTGCCAACTACTGTTAATCACTTATCCGACCACTAAAAATGACTATGCCCAATAATTAAATTGACTTTGCCCAACAATTGTAATGACTTTGCCCAACAATTGTAATGACTCTGCCAACTACTGTTAATCACTTATCCGACCACTAAAAATGACCATGCCCAATAATTAAATTGACTTTGCCCAACAATTGTAATGACTTTGCCCAATAATTGTAATGACTTTGCCAACCACTGTTAATCACTTATCCGACCTCTAAAAATGACTTTGCCCAACAATTGTAATGAATTTGCCCAACAATTGTAATAACTTTGCCAACAACTGTTAATCACTTATCCGACCTCTAAAAATGAATTTGCCAACCAATGGTAATGACTTTGCCAACCACTAGTAATGACTTTGCCAACCACTGTTAATTGCTTATCCGACCTCTAAAAATGACTTTACCCAACAATTTAATGACTTTGCCAACAACTGTTAATCACTTATCCGACCTCTAAAAATGACTTTGCCCAACAATTGTAATGACTCTGCCAACTACTGTTAATCACTTATCCGACCTCTAAAAATGACTTTGCCCAAAGATTGTAATGACTTTGCCAACCACTGTTAATTGCTTATCCGACCTCTAAAAAAGACTTTGCCCAACAATTGTAATGACTCTGCCAACTACTGTTAATCACTTATCCGACCTCTAAAAATGACTTTGCCCAACAATTGTAATGACTCTGCCAACTACTGTTAATCACTTATCCGGCCACTAAAAATGACTATGCCCAACAATTGTAATGACTATGCCCAACAATTGTAATGACTATGCCAACCACTGTTAATCACTAATCCGGCCACTAAAAATGACTTTGCCCAACAATTGTAATGACTTTGCCAACCACTGTTAATCACTTATCCGGCCACTAAAAATGACTATGCCCAACAATTGTAATGACTATGCCCAACAATTGTAATGACTATGCCAACCACTGGTAATGACTTTGCTAACATCTGTTAATCACTTATCCGACCTCTAAAAATGACTTTGCCCAACAATTGTAATGACTCTGCCAACTACTGTTAATCACTTATCCGACCACTAAAAATGACTATGCCCAATAATTAAATTGACTTTGTCCAACAATTGTAATGACTTTGCCCAATAATTGTAATGACTTTGCCAACCACTGTTAATCACTTATCCGACCTCTAAAAATGACTTTGCCAACCAATGGTAATGACTTTTCCAACCACTGTTAATCACTTATCCGACCTCTAAAAATGACATTGCCCAACAATTGTAATGACTTTGCCAAACAATTGTAATTACTTTGCCAACAACTGTTAATCACTAATCCGACCTCTAAAAATTACTTTGCCAACCAATGGTAATGACTTTGCCAACCACTAGTAATGACTTTGCCAACCACTGTTAATTGCTTATCCGACCTCTAAAAATGAATTTACCCAACAATTTAATGACTTTGCCAACAACTGTTAATCACTTATCCGACCTCTAAAAATGACTTTGCCCAAAGATTGTAATGACTTTGCCAACCACTGTTAATTGCTTATCCGACCTCTAAAAAAGACTTTGCCCAACAATTGTAATGACTCTGCCAACTACTGTTAATCACTTATCCGACCTCTAAAAATGACTTTGCCCAACAATTGTAATGACTCTGCCAACTACTGTTAATCACTTATCCGGCCACTAAAAATGACTATGCCCAACAATTGTAATGACTATGCCCAACAATTGTAATGACTATGCCAACCACTGTTAATCACTAATCCGGCCACTAAAAATGACTTTGCCCAACAATTGAAATGACTTTGCCAACCACTGTTAATCACTTATCCGGCCACTAAAAATGACTATGCCCAACAATTGTAATGACTATGCCCAACAATTGTAATGACTATGCCAACCACTGGTAATGACTTTGCTAACATCTGTTAATCAATTATCCGACCTCTAAAAATGACTTTACCCAACAATTTAATGACTTTGACAACCACTGTTAATCACTTATCCGACCTCTAAAAATGACTTTGCCCAACAATTGTAATGACTTTGCCAACCACTGTTAATCACTTATCCGACCTCTAAAAATGACTTTGCCCAACAATTGTAATGACTCTGCCAACTACTGTTAATCACTTATCCGACCTCTAAAAATGACTTTGCCCAACAATTGTAATGACTCTGCCAACTACTGTTAATCACTTATCCGGCCACTAAAAATGACTATGCCCAACAATTGTAATGACTATGCCCAACAATTGTAATGACAATGCCAACCACTGTTAATCACTTATCCGGCCACTAAAAATGACTTTGCCCAACAATTGTAATGACTTTGCCAACCACTGTTAATCACTTATCCGGCCACTAAAAATGACTATGCCCAACAATTGTAATGACTATGCCCAACAATTGTAATGACTATGCCAACCACTGGTAATGACTTTGCCAACATCTGTTAATCAATTATCCGACCTCTAAAAATGACTTTACCCAACAATTTTATGACTTTGACAACCACTGTTAATCACTTATCCGACCTCTAAAAATGACTTTGCCCAACAATTGTAATGACTTTGCCAACCACTGTTAATCACTTATCCGATCTCTAAAAATGACTTTGCCAACCAATAGTAATGACTTTGCCAACCACTGGTAATGACTTTGCCAACCACTGTTAATTGCTTATCCGACCTCTAAAAATGACTTTACCCAACAATTGTAATAACTTTGCCAACAACTGTTAATCACTTATCCGACCTCTAAAAATGACTTTGCCAACCAATGATAATGACTTTGCCAACCACTGGTAATGACTTTGCCAACCACTGTTAATTGCTTATCCGACCTCTAAAAATGACTTTATCCAACAATTTAATGACTTTGCCAACCACTGTTAATCACTTATCCGAACTCTAAAAATGACTTTGCCCAGCAATTGTAATGACTTTGCCAACCACTGTTAATCACTTATCCAACCCCTAAAAAAGACTTTTCCCAACAATTGTAATGACTTTGCCAACCACTGTTAATCACTTATCCAACCCCTAAAAAAGACTTTGCCCAACAATTGTAATGACTTTGCCAACCACTGTTAATCACTTATCCGACCTCTAAAAATGACTTTGCCCAACAATTGTAATGACTTTGCCAACCACTGTTAATCACTTATCCGGCCACTAAAAATGACTATGCCCAACAATTGTAATGACTATGCCCAACAATTGTAATGACTATGCCAACCACTGGTAATGACTTTGCCAACATCTGTTAATCAATTATCCGACCTCTAAAAATGACTTTACCCAACAATTTTATGACTTTGACAACCACTGTTAATCACTTATCCGACCTCTAAAAATGACTTTGCCCAACAATTGTAATGACTTTGCCAACCACTGTTAATCACTTATCCGACCTCTAAAAATGACTTTGCCAACCAATAGTAATGACTTTGCCAACCACTGGTAATGACTTTGCCAACCACTGTTAATTGCTTATCCGACCTCTAAAAATGACTTTACCCAACAATTGTAATAACTTTGCCAACAACTGTTAATCACTTATCCGACCTCTAAAAATGACTTTGCCAACCAATGATAATGACTTTGCCAACCACTGGTAATGACTTTGCCAACCACTGTTAATTGCTTATCCGACCTCTAAAAATGACTTTATCCAACAATTTAATGACTTTGCCAACCACTGTTAATCACTTATCCGAACTCTAAAAATGACTTTGCCCAGCAATTGTAATGACTTTGCCAACCACTGTTAATCACTTATCCAACCCCTAAAAAAGACTTTTCCCAACAATTGTAATGACTTTGCCAACCACTGTTAATCACTTATCCAACCCCTAAAAAAGACTTTGCCCAACAATTGTAATGACTTTGCCAACCACTGTTAATCACTTATCCGACCTCTAAAAATGATTTTGCCCAACAATTGTAATAATTTTGCCAACCGCTGTTAATCACTTATCCGACCACTAATAATGACTATGCCCAACAATTGTAATGACTATGCCCACCAATTGTAATGACTTTGCCAACCACTGGTAATGACTTTGCCAACATCTGTTAATCAATTATCCGACCTCTAAAAATGACTTTGCCCGATAATTGTAATGTTTTTACCCAACAACTGTTAATCACTTATCCAACCCCTAAAAAAGACTATACCCAACAATTTAATGACTTTGCCAACCATTGTTAATCACTTATCCGACCTCTAAAAATGACTTTGCCCAACAATTGTAGTGACTTTGCCAACCACTGTTAATTGCTTATCCGACCTCTAAAAAAGACTTTACCCAACAATTTAATGACTTTGACAACCACTGTTAATCACTTATCCGACCCCTAAAAATGACTTTGCCCAACAATTGTAATGACTTTGCGAACCATTGTTAATCACTTATCCGACCTCTAAAAATGACTTTGCCCAACAATTGTAATGACTCTGCCAACTACTGTTAATCACTTATCCGACCACTAAAAATGACTATGCCCAATAATTAAATTGACTTTGCCCAACAATTGTAATGACTTTGCCCAATAATTGTAATGACTTTGCCAACCACTGTTAATCACTTATCCGACCTCTAAAAATGACTTTGCCAACCAATGGTAATGACTTTTCCAACCACTGTTAATCACTTATCCGACCTCTAAAAATGACTTTGCCCAACAATTGTAATGAATTTGCCCAACAATTGTAATAACTTTGCCAACAACTGTTAATCACTTATCCGACCTCTTAAAATGACTTTGCCAACCAATGGTAATGACTTTGCCAACCACTAGTAATGACTTTGCCAACAACTGTTAATTGCTTATCCGACCTCTAAAAATGACTTTACCCAACAATTTAATGACTTTGCCAACAACTGTTAATCACTTATCCGACCTCTAAAAATGACTTTGCCCAAAAATTGTAATGACTTTGCCAACCACTGTTAATCACTTATCCGACCTCTAAAAAAGACTTTGCCCAACAATTGTAATGACACTGCCAACTACTGTTAATCACTTATCCGACCTCTAAAAATGACTTTTCCCAACAATTGTAATGACTCTGCCAACTACTGTTAATCACTTATCCGGCCACTAAAAATGACTATGCCCAACAATTGTAATGACTATGCCCAACAATTGTAATGACTATGCCAACCACTGTTAATCACTTATCCGGCCACTAAAAATGACTTTGCCCAACAATTGTAATGACTTTGCCAACCACTGTTGATCACTTACCCGGCCACTAAAAATGACTATGCCCAACAATTGTAATGACTATGCCCAACAATTGTAATGACTATGCCAACCACTGGTAATGACTTTGCCAACATCTGTTAATCAATTATCCGACCTCTAAAAATGACTTTACCCAACAATTTAATGACTTTGACAACCACTGTTAATCACTAATCCGACCTCTAAAAATGACTTTGCCCAACAATTGTAATGACTTTGCCAACCACTGTTAATCACTTATCCGACCTCTAAAAATGACTTTGCCCAACAATTGTAATGACTCTGCCAACTACTGTTAATCACTTATCCGGCCACTAAAAATGACTATGCCCAACAATTGTAATGACTATGCCCAACAATTGTAATGACTATGCCAACCACTGGTAATGACTTTGCCAACATCTGTTAATCAATTATCCGACCTCTAAAAATGACTTTGCCCAACAATTTAATGACTTTGACAACCACTGTTAATCACTTATCCGACCTCTAAAAATGACTTTGCCCAACAATTGTAATGACTTTGCGAACCATTGTTAATCACTTATCCGACCTCTAAAAATGACTTTACCCAACAATTTAATTACTTTGCCAACCACTGTTAATCACTTATCCGACCTCTAAAAATGACTTTGCCAACCACTGGTAATGACATTTCCAACAACTGTTAATCACTTATCCGACCTCTAAAAATGACTTTTCCCAACAATTGTAATGAATTTGCCCAACAATTGTAATAACTTTGCCAACCACTGTTAATCACTTATCCGACCTCTAAAAATGACTTTGCCAACCAATGGTAAAGACTTTGCCAACCACTGGTAATGACTTTCCCTACCACTGTTAATTGCTTATCCGACCTCTAAAAATGACTTTACCCAACAATTTAATTACTTTGCCAACCACTGTTAATCACTTATCCGACCTCTAAAAATGACTTTGCCCAGCAATTGTAATGACTTTGCCAACCACTATTAATCACTAATCCGACCTCTAAAAATGACTTTGCCCAACTATTGTAATGACTTTGCCAACCAATGTTAATCACTTATCCAACCCCTAAAAAAGACATTGCCCAACAATTGTAATGACTTTGCCAACCACTGTTAATCACTTATCCGACCTCTAAAAATGATTTTGCCCAACAATTGTAATAATTTTGCCAACCGCTGTTAATCACTTATCCGACCTCTAATAATGACTATGCCCAACAATTGTAATGACTATGCCCAACAATTGTAATGACTTTGCCAACCACTGGTAATGACTTTGCCAACATCTGTTAATCAATTATCCGACCTCTAAAAATGACTTTGCCCAATAATTGTAATGTTTTTACGCAACAACTGTTAATCACTTATCCAACCCCTAAAAAAGAATATACCCAACAATTTAATGACTTTGCCAACCATTGTTAATCACTTATCCGACCTCTAAAAATGACTTTGCCCAACAATTGTAATGACTTTGCCAACCAGTGTTTATTGCTTATCCGACCTCTAAAAATGACTTTACCCAACAATTTAATGACTTTGACAACCACTGTTAATCACTTATCCGACCTCTAAAAATGACTTTGCCCAACAATTGTAATGACTTTGCGAACCATTGTTAATCACTTATCCGACCTCTAAAAATGACTTTGCCCAAAAATTGTAATGACTCTGCCAACTACTGTTAATCACTTATCCGACCACTAAAATGACTATGCCCCATAATTAAATTGACTTTGCCCAACAATTGTAATGACTTTGCCCAATAATTGTAATGACTTTGCCAACCACTGTTAATCACTTATCCGACCTCTAAAAATGACTTTGCCAACCAATGGTTATGACTTTTCCAACCACTGATAATCACTTATCCGACCTCTAAAAATGACTTTGCCCAACAATTGTAATGAATTTGCCCAACAATTGTAATAACTTTGCCAACAACTGTTAATCACTTATCCGACCTCTAAAAATGACTTTGCCAACCAATGGTAATGACTTTGCCAACCACTGGTAATGACTTTGCCAACCACTGTTAATTGCTTATCCGACCTCTAAAAATGACTATACCCAACAATTTAATGACTTTGCCAACCACTGTTAATCACTTATCCGACCTCTAAAAATGACTTTGCCCAACAATTGTAATGACTCTGCCAACTACTGTTAATCACTTATCCGGCCACTAAAAATGACTATGCCCAACAATTGCAATGACTATGCCCAACAATTGTAATGACTATGCCAACCACTGGTAATGACTTTGCCAACATCTGTTAATCAATTATCCGACCTCTAAAAATGACTTTACCCAACAATTTAATGACTTTGACAACCACTGTTAATCACTTATCCGACCTCTAAAAATGACTTTGCCCAACAATCGTAATGACTTTGCCAACTACTGTTAATCACTTATCCGACCACTAAAAATGACTATGCCCAATAATTAAATTGACTTTGCCCAACAATTGTAATGACTTTGCCCAATAATTGTAATGACTTTGCCAACCACTGTTAATCACTTATCCGACCTCTAAAAATGACTTTGCCAACTAATGGTAATGACTTTTCCAACCACTGTTAATCACTTATCCGACCTCTAAAAATGACTTTGCCCAACAATTGTAATGAATTTGCCCAACAATTGTAATAATTTTGCCAACAATTGTAATAACTTTGCCAACAACTGTTAATCACTTATCCGACCTCTAAAAATGACGTTGCCAACCATTGGTAATGACTTTGCCAACCACTGTTAATTGCTTATCCGACCTCTAAAAATGACTCTACCCAACAATTTAATGACTTTGCCAACCACTGTTAATCACTTATCCGACCTCTAAAAATGACTTTGCCCAACAATTGTAATGACTTTGCCAACCACTGTTAATCACTTATCCGACCTCTAAAAATGACTTTGCCCAACAATTTAATGACTTTGCCAACCACTTTTAATCAATTGTCAGACCTCTAAAAATGACTCTGCCCAACAATTGTAATGACTTTGCCAACCACTGTTAATTGCTTATCCGACCTCTAAATATGACTTTACCCAACAATTTAATGACTTTGACAACCACTGTTAATCACTTATCAGACCTCAAAAAATGACTTTGCCCAACAATTGTAATGACTTTGCAAACCATTGTTAAACACTTATCCGACCTCTAAAAATGACTTTGCCCAACAATTGTAATGACTTGCCAACCACTGTTAATTGCTTATCCGACCTCTAAAAATGACTTTGCCCATCAATTGTAATGACTCTGCCAACAACTGTTAATCACTTATCCGACCACTAAAAATGACTATGCCCAACAATTAAATTTACTTTGCCCAACAATTGTAATGACTTTGCCCAACTATTGTAATGACTATGACAACCACTGTTAATCACTTATCCGACCTCTAAAAATGACTTTGCCCAACAATTGTAATGAATTTGCACAACAATTGTAATAACTTTGCCAACCACTGTTAATCACTTATCCGACCTCTATAAATGACTTTGCCAACCAATGGTAATGACTTTGCCAACCACTGGTAATGACTTTGCCAACCACTGTTAATTGCTCATCCGACCTCTAAAAATGACTTTACCCAACAATTGTAATAACTTTGCCAACAACTGTTAATCACTTATCCGACCTCTAAAAATGACTTTGCCAACCAATGGTAATGACTTTGCTAACCACTGGTAATGACTTTGCCAACCACTGTTAATTGCTTATCCGACCTCTAAAAATGCTTTTACCCAACAATTTAATGACTTTGCCAACCACTGTTAATCACTTATCCGACCTCTAAAAATGACTTTACCCAACAATTTAATGACTTAGACAACCACTGTTAATCACTTATCCGACCTCTAAAAATGACTTTGCCCAACAATTGTAATGACTTTGCGAACCATTGTTAATCACTTATCCGACCTCTAAAAATGACTTTGCCAAACAATTATAATGACTTTGCCAACTACTGTTAATCACTTATCCGACCACTAAAAATGACTATGCCCAATAATTAAATTGACTTTGGCCAACCACTGTTAATCACTTATCCGACCTCTAAAAATGACTTTGCCAAACAATTGTAATGACTTTGCCAACTACTGTTAATCACTTATCCGACCACTAAAAATGACTATGCCCAATAATTAAATTGACTTTGGCCAACAATTGTAATGACTTTGCCCAATAATTGTAATGACTTTGCCAACCACTGTTAATCACTTATCCGACCTCTAAAAATGACTTTGCCAACCAATGGTATTGACTTTTCCAACAACTAATAATCACTTATCCGACCTCTAAAAATGACTTTGCCCAACAATTGTAATGAATTTGCACAACAATTGTAATAACTTTGCCAACCACTGTTAATCACTTATCCGACCTCTAAAAATGACTTTGCCAACCAATGGTAATGACTTTGCCAACCACTGGAAATGACTTTGCCAACCACTGTTAATTGCTCATCCGACCTCTAAAAATGACTTTACCCAAAAATTGTAATAACTTTGCCAACAACTGTTAATCACTTATCCGACCTCTAAAAATGACTTTGCCAACCAATGGTAATGACTTTGCCAATCACTGGTAATGACTTTGCCAACCACTGTTAATTGCTTATCCGACCTCTAAAAATGACTTTACCCAACAATTTAATGACTTTGCCAACCACTGTTAATCACTTATCCGACCTCTAAAAATGACTTTACCCAACAATTTAATGACTTGGACAACCACTGTTAATCACTTATCCGACCCCTAAAAATGACTTTGCCCAACAATTGTAATGACTTTGCGAACCATTGTTAATCGATTATCCGACCTCTAAAAATGACTTTGCCAAACAATTGTAATGACTTTGCCAACTACTGTTAATCACTTATCCGACCACTAAAAATGACTATGCCCAATAATTAAATTGACTTTGGCCAACCACTGTTAATCACTTATCCGACCTCTAAAAATGACTTTGCCCAACAATTGTAATGACTTTGCGAACCATTGTTAATCACTTATCCGACCTCTAAAAATGACTTTGCCAAACAATTGTAATGACTTGGCCAACTACTGTTAATCACTTATCCGACCACTAAAAATGACTATGCCCAATAATTAAATTGACTTTGGCCAACAATTGTAATGACTTTGCCCAATAATTGTAATGACTTTGCCAACCACTGTTAATCACTTATCCGACCTCTAAAAATGACTTTGCCCAACAATTGTAATGAATTTGCACAACAATTGTAATAACTTTGCCAACCACTGTTAATCACTTATCCGACCTCTAAAAATGACTTTGCCAACCAATGGTAATGACTTTGCCAACCACTGGTAATGACTTTGCCAACCACTGTTAATTGCTCATCCGACCTCTAAAAATGACTTTACCCAACAATTGTAATAACTTTGCCAACAACTGTTAATCACTTATCCGACCTCTAAAAATGACTTTGCCAACCAATGGTAATGACTTTGCCAACCACTGGTAATGACATTGCCAACCACTGTTAATTGCTTATCCGACCTCTAAAAATGACTTTACCCAACAATTAAATGACTTTGCCAACCACTGTTAATCACTTATCCGACCTCTAAAAATGACTTTACCCAACAATTTAATGACTTAGACAACCACTGTTAATCACTTATCCGACCTCTAAAAATGACTTTGCCCAACAATTGTAATGACTTTGCGAACCATTGTTAATCACTTATCCGACCTCTAAAAATGACTTTGCCAAACAATTGTAATGACTTTGCCAACTACTGTTAATCACTTATCCGAACACTAAAAATGACTATGCCCAATAATTAAATTGACTTTGGCCAACCACTGTTAATCACTTATCCCACCTCTAAAAATGACTTTGCCCAACAATTGTAATGACTTTGCGAACCATTGTTAATCACTTATCCGACCTCTAAAAATGACTTTGCCAAACAATTGTAATGACTTTGCCAACTACTGTTAATCACTTATCCGACCACTAAAAATGACTATGCCCAATAATTAAATTGACTTTGGCCAACAATTGTAATGACTTTGCCCAATAATTGTAATGACTTTGCCAACCACTGTTAATCACTTATCCGACCTCTAAAAATGACTTTGCCAACCAATGGTAATGACTTTTCCAACCACTGTTAATCACTTATCCGACCTCTAAAAATGACTTTGCCCAACAATTGTAATGAATTTGCCCAACAATTGTAATAACTTTGCCAACAACTGTTAATCACTTATCCGACCTCTAAAAATGACTTTGCCAACCAATGGTAATGACTTTGCCAACCACTGGTAATGACTTTGCCAACCACTGTTAATTGCTTATCCGACCTCTAAAAATGACTCTACCCAACAATTTAATGACTTTGCCAACCACTGTTAATCACTTATCCGACCTCTAAAAATGACTTTGCCCAACAATTGTAATGACTTTGCCAACCACTGTTAATCACTTATCCGACCTCTAAAAATGACTTTGCCCAACAATTTAATGACTTTGCCAACCACTGTTAATCAATTATCAGACCTCTAAAAATGACTTTGCCCAACAATTGTAATGACTTTGCCAACCACTGTTAATTGCTTATCCGACCTCTAAATATGACTTTACCCAACAATTTAATGACTTTGACAACCACTGTTAATCACTTATCAGACCTCTAAAAATGACTTTGCCCAACAATTGTGATGACTTTGCCAACCATTGTTAAACACTTATCCGACCTCTAAAAATGACTTTGCCCAACAATTGTAATGACTTGCCAACCACTGGTAATGACTTTGCCAACCACTGTTAATTGCTTATCCGACCTCTAAAAATGACTTTACCCAACAATTTTATGACTTTGCCAACCACTGTTAATCACTTATCCGACCTCTAAAAATGACTTTGCCCAACAATTGTAATGACTTTGCCAACCATTGTTAATCACTTATCCGACCTCTAAAAATGACTTTGCCCAACAATTGTAATGACTCTGCCAACAACTGTTAATCACTTATCCGACCACTAAAAATGACTAAGCCCAACAATTAAATTGACTTTGCCCAACAATTGTAATGACTTTGCCCAACTATTGTAATGACTTTGACAACCACTGTTAATCACTTATCCGACCTCTAAAAATGACTTTGCCCAACAATTGTAATAAATTTGCACAACAATTGTAATAACTTTGCCAACCACTGTTAATCCCATATCCGACCTCTAAAAATGACTTTGCCAACCAATGGTAATGACTTTGCCAACCACTGGTAATGACTTTGCCAACCACTGTTAATTGCTTATCCGACCTCTAAAAATGACTTTACCCAACAATTTAATGACTTTGCCAACCACTGTTAATCACTTATCCGACCTCTAAAAATGACATTGCCCAACAATTGTAATGACTCTGCCAACTACTGTTAATCACTTATCCGACCACTAAAAATGACTTTGCCCAACAATTAAATTGACTTTGACCAACAATTGTAATAACTTTGCCTAACTATTGTAAAGACTTTGACCAACTATTGTAATGACTTTGACAGCCACTGTTAATAACTTATCCGACCTCTAAAAATGACTTTGCCCAACAATTGTAATGAATTTGCACAACAATTGTAATAACTTTGCCAACCACTGTTAATCACTTATCCGACCTCTAAAAATGACTTTGCCAACCAATGGTAATGACTTTGCCAACCACTGGTAATGACTTTGCCAACCACTGTTAATTGCTCATCCGACCTCTAAAAATGACTTTACCCAACAATTTAATGACTTTGCCAACCACTGTTAATCACTTATCCGACCTCTAAAAATGACTTTGCCAACCAATGGTAATGACTTTGCCAACCACTGGTAATGACTTTGCCAACCACTGTTAATTGCTTATCCGACCTCTAAAAATGACTTTACCCAACAATTTAATGACTTTGCCAACCACTGTTAATCACTTATCCGAACTCTAAAAATGACTTTACCCAACAATTTAATGACTTTGACAACCACTGTTAATCACTTATCCGACCTCTAAAAATGACTTTGCCCAACAATTGTAATGACTTTGCGAACCATTGTTAATCACTTATCCGACCTCTAAAAATGACTTTGCCAACCAATGGGAATGACTTTGCCAACCACTGGTAATGACTTTGCCAACCACTGTTAATTGCTTATCCGACCTCTAAAAATGACTTTACCCAACAATTTAATGACTTTGCCAACCACTGTTAATCACTTATCCGACCTCTAAAAATGACATTGCCCAACAATTGTAATGACTCTGCCAACTACTGTTAATCACTTATCCGACCACTAAAAATGACTTTGCCCAACAATTAAATTGACTTTGACCAACAATTGTAATAACTTTGCCTAACTATTGTAAAGACTTTGACCAACTATTGTAATGACTTTGACAGCCACTGTTAATCACTTATCCGACCTCTAAAAATGACTTTGCGCAACAATTGTAATGAATTTGCACAACAATTGTAATAACTTTGCCAACCACTGTTAATCACTTATCCGACCTCTAAAAATGACTTTGCCAACCAATGGTAATGACTTTGCCAACCACTGGTAATGACTTTGCCAACCACTGTTAATTGCTCATCCGACCTCTAAAAATGACTTTACCCAACTATTTAATGACTTTGCCAACCATTGTTAATCACTTATCCGACCTCTAAAAATGACTTTGCCAACCAATGGTAGTGAATTTGCCCAACAATTGTAATAACTTTGCCAACAACTGTTAATCACTTATCCGACCTCTAAAAATGACTTTGCCCAACAATTGTAATGAATTTGCCCAGCAATTGTAATAACTTTGCCAACAACTGTTAATCACTTATCCGACCTCTAAAAATGACTTTGCCAACCAATGGTAATGACTTTGCCAACCACTGGTAATGACTTTGCCAACCACTGTTAATTGCTCATCCGACCTCTAAAAATGACTTTACCCAACAATTTAATGACTTTGCCAACCACTGTTAATCACTTATCCGACCTCTAAAAATGACTTTGCCCAACAATTGTAATGAATTTGCCCAACAATTGTAATAACTTTGCCAACAACTGTTAATAACTTATCCGACCTCTAAAAGTGACTTTGCCAACCAATGGTAATGACTTTGCCAACCACTGGTAATGACTTTGCCAACCACTGTTAATTGCTTATCCGACCTCTAAAAATGACTCTACCCAACAATTTAATGACTTTGCCAACCACTGTTAATTGCTTATCCGACCTCTAAAAATGACTTTACCCAACAATTTAGTGACTTTGCCAACCACTGTTAATCACTTATCCGACCTCTAAAAATGACTTTGCCCAACAATTGTAATGACTTTGCGAACCATTGTTAATCACTTATCCGACCTCTAAAAATGACTTTGCCAAACAATTGTAATGACTTTGCCAACTACTGTTAATCACTTATCCGACCACTAAAAATGACTATGCCCAATAATTAAATTGACTTTGGCCAACAATTGTAATGACTTTGCCCAATAATTGTAATGACTTTGCCAACCACTGTTAATCACTTATCCGACCTCTAAAAATGACTTTGCCAACCAATGGTAATGACTTTTCCAACCACTGTTTATCACTTATCCGACCTCTAAAAATGACTTTGCCCAACAATTGTAATGAATTTGCCCAACAATTGTAATAACTTTGCCAACAACTGTTAATCACTTATCCGACCTCTAAAAATGACTTTGCCAACCAATGGTAATGACTTTGCCAACCACTGGTAATGACTTTGCCAACCACTGTTAATTGCTTATCCGACCTCTAAAAATGACTTTGCCCAACAATTGTAATGACTTTGCCAACCACTGTTAATCACTTATCCGACCTCTAAAAATGACTTTGCCCAACAATTGAAATGACTTTGCCAACCACTGTTAATCACTTATCCGACCTCTAAAAATGACTTTGCCCAACAATTTAATGACTTTGCCAACCACTGTTAATCAATTATCAGACCTCTAAAAATGACTTTGCCCAACAATTGAAATGACTTTGCCAACCACTGTTAATTGCTTATCCGACCTCTAAATATGACTTTACCCAACAATTTAATGACTTTGACAACCACTGTTAATCACTTATCAGACCTCTAAAAATGACTTTGCCCAACAATTGTGATGACTTTGCCAACCATTGTTAAACACTTATCCGACCTCTAAAAATGACTTTGCCCAACAATTGTAATGACTTGCCAACCACTGGTAATGACTTTGCCAACCACTGTTAATTGCTTATCCGACCTCTAAAAATGACTTTACCCAACAATTTTATGACTTTACCAACCACTGTTAATCACTTATCCGACCTCTAAAAATGACTTTGCCCAACAATTGTAATGACTTTGCCAACCATTATTAATCACTTATCCGACCTCTAAAAATGACTTTGCCCAACAATTGTAATGACTCTGCCAACAACTGTTAATCACTTATCCGACCACTAAAAATGACTAAGCCCAACAATTAAATTGACTTTGCCCAACAATTGTAATGACTTTCCCTAACTATTGTAATGACTTTGACAACCACTGTTAATCACTTATCCGACCTCTAAAAATGACTTTGCCCAACAATTGTAATGAATTTGCACAACAATTGTAATAACTTTGCCAACCACTGTTAATCCCATATCCGACCTCTAAAAATGACTTTGCCAACCAATGGTAATGACTTTGCCAACCACTGGTAATGACTTTGCCAACCACTGTTAATTGCTTATCCGACCTCTAAAAATGACTTTACCCAACAATTTAATGACTTTGCCAACCACTGTTAATTGCTTATCCGACCTCTAAAAATGACTTTGCCCAACAATTGTAATGACTTTGCCAACCACTGTTAATCACTTATCCGACCTCTAAAAATGACTTTGCCCAACAATTGAAATGACTTTGCCAACCACTGTTAATCACTTATCCGACCTCTAAAAATGACTTTGCCCAACAATTTAATGACTTTGCCAACCACTGTTAATCAATTATCAGACCTCTAAAAATGACTTTGCCCAACAATTGAAATGACTTTGCCAACCACTGTTAATTGCTTATCCGACCTCTAAATATGACTTTACCCAACAATTTAATGACTTTGACAACCACTGTTAATCACTTATCAGACCTCTAAAAATGACTTTGCCCAACAATTGTGATGACTTTGCCAACCATTGTTAAACACTTATCCGACCTCTAAAAATGACTTTGCCCAACAATTGTAATGACTTGCCAACCACTGGTAATGACTTTGCCAACCACTGTTAATTGCTTATCCGACCTCTAAAAATGACTTTACCCAACAATTTTATGACTTTACCAACCACTGTTAATCACTTATCCGACCTCTAAAAATGACTTTGCCCAACAATTGTAATGACTTTGCCAACCATTATTAATCACTTATCCGACCTCTAAAAATGACTTTGCCCAACAATTGTAATGACTCTGCCAACAACTGTTAATCACTTATCCGACCACTAAAAATGACTAAGCCCAACAATTAAATTGACTTTGCCCAACAATTGTAATGACTTTCCCTAACTATTGTAATGACTTTGACAACCACTGTTAATCACTTATCCGACCTCTAAAAATGACTTTGCCCAACAATTGTAATGAATTTGCACAACAATTGTAATAACTTTGCCAACCACTGTTAATCCCATATCCGACCTCTAAAAATGACTTTGCCAACCAATGGTAATGACTTTGCCAACCACTGGTAATGACTTTGCCAACCACTGTTAATTGCTTATCCGACCTCTAAAAATGACTTTACCCAACAATTTAATGACTTTGCCAACCACTGTTAATTGCTTATCCGACCTCTAAAAATGACTTTGCCCAACAATTGTAATGACTTTGCCAACCACTGTTAATCACTTATCCGACCTCTAAAAATGACTTTGCCCAACAATTGAAATGACTTTGCCAACCACTGTTAATCACTTATCCGACCTCTAAAAATGACTTTGCCCAACAATTTAATGACTTTGCCAACCACTGTTAATCAATTATCAGACCTCTAAAAATGACTTTGCCCAACAATTGAAATGACTTTGCCAACCACTGTTAATTGCTTATCCGACCTCTAAATATGACTTTACCCAACAATTTAATGACTTTGACAACCACTGTTAATCACTTATCAGACCTCTAAAAATGACTTTGCCCAACAATTGTGATGACTTTGCCAACCATTGTTAAACACTTATCCGACCTCTAAAAATGACTTTGCCCAACAATTGTAATGACTTGCCAACCACTGGTAATGACTTTGCCAACCACTGTTAATTGCTTATCCGACCTCTAAAAATGACTTTACCCAACAATTTTATGACTTTACCAACCACTGTTAATCACTTATCCGACCTCTAAAAATGACTTTGCCCAACAATTGTAATGACTTTGCCAACCATTATTAATCACTTATCCGACCTCTAAAAATGACTTTGCCCAACAATTGTAATGACTCTGCCAACAACTGTTAATCACTTATCCGACCACTAAAAATGACTAAGCCCAACAATTAAATTGACTTTGCCCAACAATTGTAATGACTTTCCCTAACTATTGTAATGACTTTGACAACCACTGTTAATCACTTATCCGACCTCTAAAAATGACTTTGCCCAACAATTGTAATGAATTTGCACAACAATTGTAATAACTTTGCCAACCACTGTTAATCCCATATCCGACCTCTAAAAATGACTTTGCCAACCAATGGTAATGACTTTGCCAACCACTGGTAATGACTTTGCCAACCACTGTTAATTGCTTATCCGACCTCTAAAAATGACTTTACCCAACAATTTAATGACTTTGCCAACCACTGTTAATCACTTATCCGACCTCTAAAAATGACTTTGCCCAACAATTGTAATGACTTTGCCAACCACTGTTAATCACTTATCCGACCTCTAAAAATGACTTTGCCCAACAATTGAAATGACTTTGCCAACCACTGTTAATCACTTATCCGACCTCTAAAAATGACTTTGCCCAACAATTTAATGACTTTGCCAACCACTGTTAATCAATTATCAGACCTCTAAAAATGACTTTGCCCAACAATTGAAATGACTTTGCCAACCACTGTTAATTGCTTATCCGACCTCTAAATATGACTTTACCCAACAATTTAATGACTTTGACAACCACTGTTAATCACTTATCAGACCTCTAAAAATGACTTTGCCCAACAATTGTGATGACTTTGCCAACCATTGTTAAACACTTATCCGACCTCTAAAAATGACTTTGCCCAACAATTGTAATGACTTGCCAACCACTGGTAATGACTTTGCCAACCACTGTTAATTGCTTATCCGACCTCTAAAAATGACTTTACCCAACAATTTTATGACTTTACCAACCACTGTTAATCACTTATCCGACCTCTAAAAATGACTTTGCCCAACAATTGTAATGACTTTGCCAACCATTGTTAATCACTTATCCGACCTCTAAAAATGACTTTGCCCAACAATTGTAATGACTCTGCCAACAACTGTTAATCACTTATCCGACCACTAAAAATGACTAAGCCCAACAATTAAATTGACTTTGCCCAACAATTGTAATGACTTTCCCTAACTATTGTAATGACTTTGACAACCACTGTTAATCACTTATCCGACCTCTAAAAATGACTTTGCCCAACAATTGTAATGAATTTGCACAACAATTGTAATAACTTTGCCAACCACTGTTAATCCCATATCCGACCTCTAAAAATGACTTTGCCAACCAATGGTAATGACTTTGCCAACCACTGGTAATGACTTTGCCAACCACTGTTAATTGCTTATCCGACCTCTAAAAATGACTTTACCCAACAATTTAATGACTTTGCCAACCACTGTTAATCACTTATCCGACCTCTAAAAATGACATTGCCCAACAATTGTAATGACTCTGCCAACTACTGTTAATCACTTATCCGACCACTAAAAATGACTTTGCCCAACAATTAAAATTGACTTTGACCAACAATTGTAATAACTTTGCCTAACTATTGTAAAGACTTTGACCAACTATTGTAATGACTTTGACAGCCACTGTTAATCACTTATCCGACCTCTAAAAATGACTTTGCCCAACAATTGTAATGAATTTGCACAACAATTGTAATAACTTTGCCAACCACTGTTAATCACTTATCCGACCTCTAAAAATGACTTTGCCAACCAATGGCAATGACTTTGCCAACCACTGGTAATGACTTTGCCAACCACTGTTAATTGCTCATCCGACCTCTAAAAATGACTTTACCCAACAATTTAATGACTTTGCCAACCACTGTTAATCACTTATCCGACCTCTAAAAATGACTTTGCCAACCAATGGTAATGACTTTGCCAACCACTGGTAATGACTTTGCCAACCACTGTTAATTGCTTATCCGACCTCTAAAAATGACTTTACCCAACAATTTAATGACTTTGCCAACCACTGTTAATCACTTATCCGAACTCTAAAAATGACTTTACCCAACAATTTAATGACTTTGCCAACCACTGTTAATTGCTTATCCGACCTCTAAAAATGACTTTACCCAACAATTTTATGACTTTGCCAACCACTGTTAATCACTTATCCGACCTCTAAAAATGACTTTGCCCAACAATTGTAATGACTTTGCCAACCACTGGTAATGACTTTGCCAACCACTGTTAATTGCTTATCCGATCTCTAAAAATGACTTTACCCAACAATTTAATGACTTTGCCAACCACTCTTAATCACTTATCCGACCTCTAAAAATGACATTGCCCAACAATTGTAATGACTCTGCCAACTACTGTTAATCACTTATCCGACCACTAAAAATGACTTTGCCCAACAATTAAATTGACTTTGACCAACAATTGTAATAACTTTGCCTAACTATTGTAAAGACTTTGACCAACTATTGTAATGACTTTGACAGCCACTGTTAATCACTTATCCGACCTCTAAAAATGACTTTGCGCAACAATTGTAATGAATTTGCACAACAATTGTAATAACTTTGCCAACCACTGTTAATCACTTATCCGACCTCTAAAAATGACTTTGCCAACCAATGGTAATGACTTTGCCAACCACTGGTAATGACTTTGCCAACCACTGTTAATTGCTCATCCGACCTCTAAAAATGACTTTACCCAACAATTTAATGACTTTGCCAACCACTGTTAATCACTTATCCGACCTCTAAAAATGACTTTGCCAACCAATGGTAATGACTTTGCCAACCACTGGTAATGACTTTGCCAACCACTGTTAATTGCTTATCCGACCTCTAAAAATGACTTTACCCAACAATTTAATGACTTTGCCAACCACTGTTAATCACTTATCCGAACTCTAAAAATGACTTTACCCAACAATTTAATGACTTTGAAAAACCACTGTTAATCACTTATCCGACCTCTAAACATGACTTTGCCCAACAATTGTAATGACTTTGCCAACTACTGTTAATCACTTATCCGACCACTAAAAATGACTATGCCCAATAATTAAATTGACTTTGGCCAACAATTGTAATGACTTTGCCCAATAATTGTAATGACTTTGCCAACCACTGTTAATCACTTATCCGACCTCTAAAAATGACTTTGCCAACCAATGGTAATGACTTTTCCAACCACTGTTAATCACTTATCCGACCTCTAAAAATGACTTTGCCCAACAATTGTAATGAATTTGCCCAACAATTGTAATAACTTTGCCAACAACTGTTAATCACTTATCCGACCTCTAAAAATGACTTTGCCAACCAATGGTAATGACTTTGCCAACCACTGGAATGGCTTTGCCAACCACTGTTAATTGCTTATCCGACCTCTAAAAATGACTCTACCCAACAATTTAATGACTTTGCCAACCACTGTTAATCACTTATCCGACCTCTAAAAATGACTTTGCCCAACAATTGTAATGACTTTGCCAACAACTGTTAATCACTTATCCGACCTCTAAAAATGACTTTGCCCAACAATTTAATGACTTTGCCAACCACTGTTAATCAATTATCAGACCTCTAAAAATGACTTTGCCCAACAATTGTAATGACTTTGCCAACCACTGTTAATTGCTTATCCGACCTCTAAATATGACTTTACCCAACAATTTAATGACTTTGACAACCACTGTTAATCACTTATCAGACCTCTAAAAATGACTTTGCCCAACGATTGTAATGACTTTGTCAACCATTGTTTAACACTTATCCAACCTCTAAAAATGACTTTGCCCAACAATTGTAATGACTTGCCAACCACTGGTAATGACTTTGCCAACCACTGTTAATTGCTTATCCGACCTCTAAAAATGACTTTACCCAACAATTTTATGACTTTGCCAACCACTGTTAATCACTTATCCGACCTCTAAAAATGACTTTGCCCAACAATTGTAATGACTTTGCGAACCATTGTTAATCACTTATCCGACCTCTAAAAATGACTTTTCCAAACAATTGTAATGACTTTGCCAACTACTGTTAATCACTTATCCGACCACTAAAAATGACTATGCCAAACAATTAAATTGACTTTGCCCAACAATTGTAATGACTTTGCCCAACTATTGTAATGACTTTGACAACCACTGTTAATCACTTATCCGACCTCTAAAAATGACTTTACCCAACAATTTTATGACTTTGCCAACCACTGTTAATCACTTATCCGACCTCTAAAAATGACTTTGCCCAACAATTGTAATGACTTTGCGAACCATTGTTAATCACTTATCCGACCTCTAAAAATGACTTTGCCAAACAATTGTAATGACTTTGCCAACTACTGTTAATCACTTATCCGACCTTTAAAAATGACTATGCCCAACAATTAAATTGACTTTGCCCAACAATTGTAATGACTTTGCCCAACTATTGTAATGACTTTGACTGCCACTGTTAATCACTTATCCGACCTCTAAAAATGACTTTGCCCAACAATTGTAATGAATTTGCACAACAATTGTAATAACTTTGCCAACCACTGTTAATCACTTATCCGACCTCTAAAAATGACTTTGCCAACCAATGGTAATGACTTTGCCAACCACTGGTAATGACTTTGCCAACCACTGTTAATTGCTTATCCGACCTCTAAAAATGACTTTATCCAACAATTTAATGACTTTGGCCAACAATTGTAATGACTTTGCCCAATAATTGTAATGACTTTGCCAACCACTGTTAATCACTTATCCGACCTCTAAAAATGACTTTGCCAACCAATGGTAATGACTTTTCCAACCACTGTTAATCACTTATCCGACCTCTAAAAATGACTTTGCCCAACAATTGTAATGAATTTGCCCAACAATTGTAATAACTTTGCCAACAACTGTTAATCACTTATCCGACCACTAAAAATCACTTTGCCAACCAATGGTAATGACTTTGCCAACCACTGGTAATGACTTTGCCAACCACTGTTAATTGCTTATCCGACCTCTAAAAATGACTCTACCCAACAATTTAATGACTTTGCCAACCACTGTTAATCACTTATCCGACCTCTAAAAATGACTTTGCCCAACAATTGTAATGACTTTGCCAACCACTGTTAATCACTTATCCGACCTCTAAAAATGACTTTGCCCAACAATTTAATGACTTTGCCAACCACTGTTAATCAATTATCAGACCTCTAAAAATGACTTTGCCCAACAATTGTAATGACTTTGCCAACCACTGTTAATTGCTTATCCGACCTCTAAATATGACTTTACCCAACAATTTAATGACTTTGACAACCACTGTTAATCACTTATCAGACCTCTAAAAATGACTTTGCCCAACAATTGTAATGACTTTGCCAACCATTGTTAAACACTTATCCGACCTCTAAAAATGACTTTGCCCAACAATTGTAATGACTTTGCCCAATAATTGTAATGACTTTGCCAACCACTGTTAATCACTTATCCGACCTCTAAAAATGACTTTGCCCAACAATTGTAATGAATTTGCCCAACAATTGTAATAACTTTGCCAACAACTGTTAATCACTTATCCGACCTCTAAAAATGACTTTGCCAACCAATGGTAATGACTTTGCCAACCACTGGTAATGACTTTGCCAACCACTGTTAATTGCTTATCCGACCTCTAAAAATGACTCTACCCAACAATTTAATGACTTTGCCAACCACTGTTAATCACTTATCCGACCTCTAAAAATGACTTTGCCCAACAATTGTAATGACTTTGCCAACCACTGTTAATCAATTATCAGACCTCTAAAAATGACTTTGCCCAACAATTGTAATGACTTTGCCAACCACTGTTAATTGCTTATCCGACCTCTAAATATGACTTTACCCAACAATTTAATGACTTTGACAACCACTGTTAATCACTTATCAGACCTCTAAAAATGACTTTGCCCAACAATTGTAATGACTTTGCCAACAATTGTTAAACACTTATCCGACCTCTAAAAATGACTTTGCCCAACAATTGTAATGACTTGCCAACCACTGGTAATGACTTTGCCAACCACTGTTAATTGCTTATCCGACCTCTAAAAATGACTTTACCCAACAATTGTAATGACTTTGCCAACCATTGTTAATCACTTATCCGACCTCTAAAAATGACTTTGCCCAACAATTGTAATGACTCTGCCAACAACTGTTAATCACTTATCCGACCACTAAAAATGACTATGCCCAATAATTAAATTGACTTTGGCCAACAATTGTAATGACTTTGCCCAACTATTGTAATGACTTTGACAACCACTGTTAATCACTTATCCGACCTCTAAAAATGACTTTGCCAACCAATGGTAATGACTTTGCCAACCACTGGTAATGACTTTGCCAACCACTGTTAATTGCTTATCCGACCTCTAAAAATGACTCTACCCAACAATTTAATGACTTTGCCAACCACTGTTAATCACTTATCCGACCTCTAAAAATGACTTTGCCCAACAATTTAATGACTTTGCCAACCACTGTTAATTGCTTATCCGACCTCTAAATATGACTTTACCCAACAATTTAATGACCTTGACAACCACTGTTAATCACTTATCCGACCTCTAAAAATGACTTTGCCAACCAATGGTAATGACTTTTCCAACCACTGTTAATCACTTATCCGACCTCTAAAAATGACTTTGCCCAACAATTGTAATGAATTTGCCCAAGAATTGTAATAACTTTGCCAACAACTGTTAATCACTTATCCGACCTCTAAAAATGACTTTGCCAACCAATGGTAATGACTTTGCCAACCACTGGTAATGACTTTGCCAACCACTGTTAATTGCTTATCCGACCTCTAAAAATGACTCTACCCAACAATTTAATGACTTTGCCAACCACTGTTAATCACTTATCCGACCTCTAAAAATGACTTTGCCCAACAATTGTAATGACTTTGCCAACCACTGTTAATCACTTATCCGACCTCTAAAAATGACTTTGCCCAACAATTTAATGACTTTGCCAACCACTGTTAATCAATTATCAGACCTCTAAAAATGACTTTGCCCAACAATTGTAATGACTTTGCCAACCATTGTTAAACACTTATCCGACCTCTAAAAATGACTTTGCCCAACAATTGTAATGACTTGCCAACCACTGGTAATGACTTTGCCAACCACTGTTAAATGCTTATCCGACCTCTAAAAATGACTTTACCCAACAATTTTATGACTTTGCCAACCACTGTTAATCACTTATCCGACCTCTAAAAATGACTTTGCCCAACAATTGTAATTACTTTGCCAACCATTGTTAATCACTTATCCGACCTCTAAAAATGACTTTGCCCAACAATTGTAATGAATTTGCACAACAATTGTAATAACTTTGCCAACCACTGTTAATCACTTATTTGACCTCTAAAAATGACTTTGCCAACCAATGGTAATGACTTTGCAAACCTCTGGTAATGACTTTGCCAACCACTGTTAATTGCTTATCCGACCTCTAAAAATGACTTTACAAAACAATTTAATGACTTTGCCAACCACTGTTAATCACTTATCCGACCTCTAAAAATGACATTGCCCAACACTCGTAATGACTCTGCCAACTACTGTTAATCACTTATCCGACCACTAAAAATGACTTTGCCCAACAATTAAATTGACTTTGCCCAACAATTGTAATAACTTTGCCTAACTATTGTAATGACTTTGACAACCACTGTTAATCACTTATCCGACCTCTAAAAATGACTTGGCCCAACAATTGTAATGACTTTGCCAACCACTGTTAATCACTTATCCGACCTCTAAAAATGACTTTGCCAACCAATGGTAATGACTTTGCCAACCACTGGTAATGACTTTGCCTACCACTATTAATCACTAATCCGACCTCTAAAAATGACTCTGCCCAACTATTGTAATGACTTTGCCAACCACTGTTAATCACTTATCCAACCCCTAAAAAAGACTTTGCCCAACAATTGTAATGACTCTGCCAACCACTGTTAATCACTTATCCGACCTCTAAAAAAGACTTTGCCCAACAATTGTAATGACTTTTCCAACCATTGTTAAACACTTATCCGACCTCTAAAAATGACTTTGCCCAACAATTGTAATGACTTGCCAACCACTGGTAATGACTTTGCCAACCACTGTTAAATGCTTATCCGACCTCTAAAAATGACTTTACCCAACAATTTTATGACTTTGCCAACCACTGTTAATCACTTATCCGACCTCTAAAAATGACTTTGCCCAATAATTGTAATGACTTTGCCAACCATTGTTAATCACTTATCCGACCTCTAAAAATGACTTTGCCCAACAATTGTAATGAATTTGCACAACAATTGTAATAACTTTGCCAACCACTGTTAATCACCTATTTGACCTCTAAAAATGACTTTGCCAACCAATGGTAATGACTTTGCAAACCTCTGGTAATGACTTTGCCAACCACTGTTAATTGCTTATCCGACCTCTAAAAATGACTTTACCAAACAATTTAATGACTTTGCCAACCACTGTTAATCACTTATCCGACCTCTAAAAATGACATTGCCCAACACTCGTAATGACTCTGCCAACTACTGTTAATCACTTATCCGACCACTAAAAATGACTTTGCCCAACAATTAAATTGACTTTGCCCAACAATTGTAATAACTTTGCCTAACTATTGTAATGACTTTGACAACCACTGTTAATCACTTATCCGACCTCTAAAAATGACTTGGCCCAACAATTGTAATGACTTTGCCAACCACTGTTAATCACTTATCCGACCTCTAAAAATGACTTTGCCAACCAATGGTAATGACTTTGCCAACCACTGGTAATGACTTTGCCTACCACTATTAATCACTAATCCGACCTCTAAAAATGACTTTGCCCAACTATTGTAATGACTTTGCCAACCACTGTTAATCACTTATCCAACCCCTAAAAAAGACTTTGCCCAACAATTGTAATGACTCTGCCAACCACTGTTAATCACTTATCCGACCTCTAAAAAAGACTTTGCCCAACAATTGTAATGACTTTGCCAACCACTATTAATCACTAATCCGACCTCTAAAAATGACTTTGCCCAACTATTGTAATGACTTTGCCAACCACTGTTAATCACTTATCCAACCCCTAAAAAAGACTTTGCCCAACAATTGTAATGACTTTGCCAACCACTGTTAATCACTTATCCTACCTCTAAAAATGATTTTGCCCAACAATTGTAATAATTTTGCCAACCGCTGTTAATTGCTTATCCGACCCCTAAAAAAGACTTTGCCCAACAATTGTAATGACTTTGCCAACCACTATTAATCACTAATCCGACCTCTAAAAATGACTTTGCCCAACTATTGTAATGACTTTGCCAACCACTGTTAATCACTTATCCAACCCCTAAAAAAGACTTTGCACAACAATTGTAATGACTATGCCCAACAATTGTAATGACTTTGCCAACCACTGGTAATGACTTTACCAACATCTGTTAATCAATTATCCGACCTCTAAAAATGACTTTGCCCAACAATTGTAATGAATTTGCACAACAATTGTAATAACTTTGCCAACCACTGTTAATCACTTATCCGACCTCTAAAAATGACTTTGCCCAACAATTGTAATGAATTTGCACAACTTTGTAATAACTTTGCCAACCACTGTTAATCACTTATCCGACCTCTAAAAATGACTCTGCCAACCAATGGTAATGACTTTGCCAACCACTGGTAATGACTTTGCCAACTACTGTTAATCACTTATCCGACCACTAAAAATGACTTTGCCCAACAATTAAATTTACTTTGCCCAACAATTGTAATAACTTTGCCTAACTATTGTAATGACTTTGACAACCACTGTTAATCACTTATCCGACCTCTAAAAATGACTTTGTCCAACAATTGTAATGACTTTGCCAACTACTGTTAATCACTTATCCGACCTCTAAAATTGACTTAGTCCAACAATTGTAATAACTTTGCCAACCACTGTTAATCACTTATCCGACCTCTAAAAATGACTTTGCCCAACAATTGTAATGACTTTGCCAACCACTGGTAATGACTTTGCATACCACTATTAATCACTAATCCGACCTCTAAAAATGACTTTGCCCAACAATTAAATTTACTTTTCCCAACAATTGTAATAACTTTGCCCAACTATTGTAATGACTTTGCCAACCACTGTTAATCACTTATCCAACCCCTAAAAAAGACTTTGCCCAACAATTGTAATGACTTTGCCAACCACTGTTAATCACTTATCCGACCTCTATAAAAGACTTTGCCCAACAATTGTAATGACTTTGCCAACCACTATTAATCACTAATCCGACCTCTAAAAATGACTTTGCCCAACTATTGTAATGACTTTGCCAACCACTGTTAATCACTTATCCAACCCCTAAAAAAGACTTTGCCCAACAATTGTAATGACTTTGCCAACCACTGTTAATCACTTATCCGACCTCTAAAAAAGACTTTGCCCAACAATTGTAATGACTTTGCCAACCACTATTAATCACTAATCCGACCTCTAAAAATGACTTTGCCCAACTATTGTAATGACTTTGCAAACCACTGTTAATCACTTATCCAACCCCTAAAAAAGACTTTGCCCAACAATTGTAATGACTCTGCCAACCACTGTTAATCACTTATCCGACCTCTAAAAATGATTTTGCCCAACAATTGTAATAATTTTGCCAACCGCTGTTAATTGCTTATCCGACCTAAAAAAGACTTTGCCCAACAATTGTAATGACTTTGCCAACCACTATTAATCACTAATCCGACCTCTAAAAATGACTTTGCCCAACTATTGTAATGACTTTGCCAACCACTGTTAATTACTTATCCAACCCCTAAAAAAGACTTTGCACAACAATTGTAATGACTATGCCCAACAATTGTAATGACTTTGCCAACCACTGGTAATGACTTTGCCAACATCTGTTAATCAATTATCCGACCTCTAAAAATGACTTTGCCCAACAATTGTAATGAATTTGCACAACAATTGTAATAACTTTGCCAACCACTGTTAATCACTTATCCGACCTCTAAAAATGACTTTGCCCAACAATTGTAATGAATTTGCACAACAATTGTAATAACTTTGCCAACCACTGTTAATCACTTATCCGACCTCTAAAAATGACTTTGCCAACCAATGGTAATGACTTTGCCAACCACTGGTAATGACTTTGCCAACCACTGTTAATTGCTTATCCGACCTCTAAAAATGATTTTACCCAACAATTGTAATGACTCTGCCAACTACTGTTAATCACTTATCCGACCACTAAAAATGACTTTGCCCAACAATTAAATTTACTTTGCCCAACAATTGTAATAACTTTGCCTAACTATTGTAATGACTTTGACAACCACTGTTAATCACTTATCCGACCTCTAAAAATGACTTTGTCCAACAATTGTAATGACTTTGCCAACTACTGTTAATCACTTATCCGACCTCTAAAAATGACTTAGTCCAACAATTGTAATAACTTTGCCAACCACTGTTAATCACTTATCCGACCTCTAAAAATGACTTTGCCCAACAATTGTAATGACTTTGCCAACCACTGGTAATGACTTTGCCTACCACTATTAATCACTAATCCGACCTCTAAAAATGACTTTGTCCAACAATTGTAATGACTTTGCCAACTACTGTTAATCACTTATCCGACCTCTAAAAATGACTTAGTCCAACTATTGTAATGACTTTGCCAACCACTGTTAATCACTTATCCAACCCCTAAAAAAGACTTTGCCCAACAATTGTAATGACTTTGCCAACCACTGTTAATCACTTATCCGACCTCTAAAAAAGAATTTGCCCAACAATTGTAATGACTTTGCCAACCACTATTAATCACTAATCCGACCTCTAAAAATGACTTTGCCCAACTATTGTAATGACTTTGCCAACCACTGTTAATCACTTATCCAACCCCTAAAAAAGACTTTGCCCAACAATTGTAATGACTTTGCCAACCACTGTTAATCACTTATCCGACCTCTAAAAATGATTTTGCCCAACAATTGTAATAATTTTGCCAACCGCTGTTAATTGCTTATCCGACCTCTTAAAAAGACTTTGCCCAACAATTGTAATGACTTTGCCAACCACTATTAATCACTAATCCGACCTCTAAAAATGACTTTGCCCAACTATTGTACTGATATTGCCAACCACTGTTAATCACTTATCCAACCCCTAAAAAAGACTTTGCCCAACAATTGTAATGACTATGCCCAACAATTGTAATGACTTTGCCAACCACTGGTAATGACTTTGCCAACATCTGTTAATCAATTATCCGACCTCTAAAAATGACTTTGCCCAATAATTGTAATGTTTTTACCCAACAACTGTTAATCACTTATCCGACCTCTAAAAATGACTTTGCCCAACAATTGTAATGACTTTGCCAACCACTGTAAATTGCTTATCCGACCTCTAAAAATGACTTTACCCAACAATTTAATGACTTTGACAACCACTGTTAATCACTTATCCGACCTCTAAAAGTGACTTTGCCCAACAATTGTAATGACTTTGCGAACCATTGTTAACCACTTATCCGACCTCTAAAAATGACTTTGCCCAACAATTGTAATGACTCTGCCAACTACTGTTAATCACTTATCCGACCACTAAAAATGACTATGCCCAATAATTAAATTGACTTTGACCAACAATTGTAATGACTTTGCCCAATAATTGTAATGACTTTGCCAACCACTGTTAATCACTTATCCGACCTCTAAAAATGACTTTGCCAACCAATGGTAATGACTTTTCCAACCACTGTTAATCACTTATCCGACCTCTAAAAATGACTTTGCCCAACAATTGTAATGACTTTGCCAACCACTATTAATCACTAATCCGACCTCTAAAAATGACTTTGCCCAACTATTGTAATGACTTTGCCAACCACTGTTAATCACTTATCCAACCCCTAAAAAAGACTTTGCCCAACAATTGTAATGACTATGCCCAACAATATTAATGACTTTGCCAACCACTGGTAATGACTTTGCCAACATCTGTTAATCAATTATCCTACCTCTAAAAATGACTTTGCCCAATAATTGTAATGTTTTTACCCAACAACTGTTAATCACTTATCCGACCTCTAAAAATGACTTTGCCCAACAATTGTAATGACTTTGCCAACCACTGTAAATTGCTTATCCGACCTCTAAAAATGACTTTACCCAACAATTTAATGACTTTGACAACCACTGTTAATCACTTATCCGACCTCTAAAAGTGACTTTGCCCAACAATTTAATGACTTTGCGAACCATTGTTAATCACTTATCCGACCTCTAAAAATGACTTTGCCCAACAATTGTAATGACTTTGCCAACCATTGTTAAACACTTATCCGACCTCTAAAAATGACTTTGCCCAACAATTGTAATGACTTTGCCCAATAATTGTAATGACTTTGCCCAATAATTGTAATGACTTTGCCAACCACTGTTAATCACTTATCCAACCCCTAAAAAAGACTTTGCCCAACAATTGTAATGACTTTGCCAACCACTGTTAATCACTTATCCGACCTCTAAAAATGATTTTGCCCAACAATTGTAATGAATTTGCCCAACAATTGTAATAACTTTGCCAACAACTGTTAATCACTTATCCGACCTCTAAAAATGACTTTGCCAACCAATGGTAATGACTTTGCCAACCACTGGTAATGACTTTGCCAACCACTGTTAATTGCTTATCCGACCTCTAAAAATGACTTTACCCAACAATTTAATGACTTTGCCAACCACTGTTAATCACTTATCCGACCTCTAAAAATGACTTTGCCCAACAATTGTAATGACTTCGCCAACCACTGTTAATCACTTATCCGACCTCTAAAAAAGACATTGCCCAACAATTGTAATGACTCTGCCAACTACTGTTAATCACTTATCCGGCCACTAAAAATGACTATGCCCAACAATTGTAATGACTATGCCCAACAATTGTAATGACTATGCCAACCACTGGTAATGACTTTGCCAACCACTGTTAATCACTTATCCGACCTCTTAAAAAGACTTTGCCCAACAATTGTAATGACTTTGCCAACCACTATTAATCACTAATCCGACCTCTAAAAATGACTTTGCCCAACTATTGTAATGACTTTGCCAACCACTGTTAATCACTTATCCAACCCCTAAAAAAGACTTTGCCCAACAATTGTAATGACTTTGCCAACCACTGTTAATCACTTATCCGACCTCTAAAAATGATTTTGCCCAACAATTGTAATAATTTTGCCAACCGCTGTTAATTGCTTATCCGACCTCTAAAAAAGACTTTGCCCAACAATTGTAATGACTTTGCCAACAACTGTTAATCACTTATCCGACCTCTAAAAATGACTTTGCCCAACAATTGTAATGACTTTGCCAACCACTGTAAATTGCTTATCCGACCTCTAAAAATGACTTTACCCAACAATTTAATGACTTTGACAACCACTGTTAATCACTTATCCGACCTCTAAAAGTGACTTTGCCCAACAATTGTAATGACTTTGCGAACCATTGTTAACCACTTATCCGACCTCTAAAAATGACTTTGCCCAACAATTGTAATGACTCTGCCAACTACTGTTAATCACTTATCCGACCACTAAAAATGACTATGCCCAATAATTAAATTGACTTTGACCAACAATTGTAATGACTTTGCCCAATAATTGTAATGACTTTGCCAACCACTGTTAATCACTTATCCGACCTCTAAAAATGACTTTGCCAACCAATGGTAATGACTTTTCCAACCACTGTTAATCACTTATCCGACCTCTAAAAATGACTTTGCCCAACAATTGTAATGAATTTGCCCAACAATTGTAATAACTTTGCCAACAACTGTTAATCACTTATCCGACCTCTAAAAATGACTTTGCCAACCAATGGTAATGACTTTGCCAACCACTGGTAATGACTTTGCCAACCACTGTTAATTGCTTATCCGACCTCTAAAAATGACTTTACCCAACAATTTAATGACTTTGCCAACCACTGTTAATCACTTATCCGACCTCTAAAAATGACTTTGCCCAACAATTGTAATGACTTCGCCAACCACTGTTAATCACTTATCCGACCTCTAAAAAAGACATTGCCCAACAATTGTAATGACTCTGCCAACTACTGTTAATCACTTATCCGGCCACTAAAAATGACTATGCCCAACAATTGTAATGACTATGCCCAACAATTGTAATGACTATGCCAACCACTGGTAATGACTTTGCCAACCACTGTTAATCACTTATCCGACCTCTTAAAAAGACTTTGCCCAACAATTGTAATGACTTTGCCAACCACTATTAATCACTAATCCGACCTCTAAAAATGACTTTGCCCAACTATTGTAATGACTTTGCCAACCACTGTTAATCACTTATCCAACCCCTAAAAAAGACTTTGCCCAACAATTGTAATGACTTTGCCAACCACTGTTAATCACTTATCCGACCTCTAAAAATGATTTTGCCCAACAATTGTAATAATTTTGCCAACCGCTGTTAATTGCTTATCCGACCTCTAAAAAAGACTTTGCCCAACAATTGTAATGACTTTGCCAACCACTGTTAATCACTTATCCGACCTCTAAAAATGACTTTGCCCAACAATTGTAATGAATTTGCCAACCACTGTTAATCACTTATCCGACCTCTAAAAAAGACATTGCCCAACAATTGTATTGACTCTGCCAACTACTGTTAATCACTTATCCGGCCACTAAAAATGACTATGCCCAACAATTGTAATGACTATGCCCAACAATTGTAATGACTATGCCAACCACTGGTAATGACTTTGCCAACCACTGTTAATCACTTATCCGACCTCTTAAAAAGACTTTGCCCAACAATTGTAATGACTTTGCCAACCACTATTAATCACTAATCCGACCTCTAAAAATGACTTTGCCCAACTATTGTAATGACTTTGCCAACCACTGTTAATCACTTATCCAACCCCTAAAAAAGACTTTGCCCAACAATTGTAATGACTTTGCCAACAACTGTTAATCACTTATCCGACCTCTAAAAATGACTTTGCCCAACAATTGTAATGACTTTGCCAACCACTGTAAATTGCTTATCCGACCTCTAAAAATGACTTTACCCAACAATTTAATGACTTTGACAACCACTGTTAATCACTTATCCGACCTCTAAAAGTGACTTTGCCCAACAATTGTAATGACTTTGCGAACCATTGTTAATCACTTATCCGACCTCTAAAAATGACTTTGCCCAACAATTGTAATGACTCTGCCAACTACTGTTAATCACTTATCCGACCACTAAAAATGACTATGCCCAATAATTAAATTGACTTTGACCAACAATTGTAATGACTTTGCCCAATAATTGTAATGACTTTGCCAACCACTGTTAATCACTTATCCGACCTCTAAAAATGACTTTGCCAACCAATGGTAATGACTTTTCCAACCACTGTTAATCTCTTATCCGACCTCTAAAAATGACTTTGCCCAACAATTGTAATGAATTTGCCCAACAATTGTAATAACTTTGCCAACAACTGTTAATCACTTATCCGACCTCTAAAAATGACTTTGCCAACCAATGGTAATGACTTTGCCAACCACTGGTAATGACTTTGCCAACCACTGTTAATTGCTTATCCGACCTCTAAAAATGACTTTACCCAACAATTTAATGACTTTGCCAACCACTGTTAATCACTTATCCGACCTCTAAAAATGACTTTGCCCAACAATTGTAATGACTTCGCCAACCACTGTTAATCACTTATCCGACCTCTAAAAAAGACATTGCCCAACAATTGTAATGACTCTGCCAACTACTGTTAATCACTTATCCGGCCACTAAAAATGACTATGCCCAACAATTGTAATGACTATGCCCAACAATTGTAATGACTATGCCAACCACTGGTAATGACTTTGCCAACCACTGTTAATCACTTATCCGACCTCTTAAAAAGACTTTGCCCAACAATTGTAATGACTTTGCCAACCACTATAAATCACTAATCCGACCTCTAAAAATGACTTTGCCCAACTATTGTAATGACTTTGCCAACCACTGTTAATCACTTATCCAACCCCTAAAAAAGACTTTGCCCAACAATTGTAATGACTTTGCCAACCACTGTTAATCACTTATCCGACCTCTAAAAATGATTTTGCCCAGCAATTGTAATAATTTTGCCAACCGCTGTTAATTGCTTATCCGACCTCTAAAAAAGACTTTGCCCAACAATTGTAATGACTTTGCCAACAACTGTTAATCACTTATCCGACCTCTAAAAATGACTTTGCCCAACAATTGTAATGACTTTGCCAACCACTGTAAATTGCTTATCCGACCTCTAAAAATGACTTTACCCAACAATTTAATGACTTTGACAACCACTGTTAATCACTTATCCGACCTCTAAAAGTGACTTTGCCCAACAATTGTAATGACTTTGCGAACCATTGTTAATCACTTATCCGACCTCTAAAAATGACTTTGCCCAACAATTGTAATGACTCTGCCAACTACTGTTAATCACTTATCCGACCACTAAAAATGACTATGCCCAATAATTAAATTGACTTTGACCAACAATTGTAATGACTTTGCCCAATAATTGTAATGACTTTGCCAACCACTGTTAATCACT
Source organism: Brachionus asplanchnoidis (assembly GCA_025491095.1). Taxonomy (NCBI): domain Eukaryota; kingdom Metazoa; phylum Rotifera; class Eurotatoria; order Ploima; family Brachionidae; genus Brachionus; species Brachionus asplanchnoidis. The sequence goes on from JAILYF010000062.1 coordinate 543,276, forward strand.
TATCCGACCTCTAAAAATGACTTTGCCAACCAATGGTAATGACTTTTCCAACCACTGTTAATCACTTATCCGACCTCTAAAAATGACTTTGCCCAACAATTGTAATGAATTTGCCCAACAATTGTAATAACTTTGCCAACAACTGTTAATCACTTATCCGACCTCTAAAAATGACTTTGCCAACCAATGGTAATGACTTTGCCAACCACTGGTAATGACTTTGCCAACCACTGTTAATTGCTTATCCGACCTCTAAAAATGACTTTACCCAACAATTTAATGACTTTGCCAACCACTGTTAATCACTTATCCGACCTCTAAAAATGACTTTGCCCAACAATTGTAATGACTTCGCCAACCACTGTTAATCACTTATCCGACCTCTAAAAAAGACATTGCCCAACAATTGTAATGACTCTGCCAACTACTGTTAATCACTTATCCGGCCACTAAAAATGACTATGCCCAACAATTGTAATGACTATGCCCAACAATTGTAATGACTATGCCAACCACTGGTAATGACTTTGCCAACCACTGTTAATCACTTATCCGACCTCTTAAAAAGACTTTGCCCAACAATTGTAATGACTTTGCCAACCACTATTAATCACTAATCCGACCTCTAAAAATGACTTTGCCCAACTATTGTAATGACTTTGCCAACCACTGTTAATCACTTATCCAACCCCTAAAAAAGACTTTGCCCAACAATTGTAATGACTTTGCCAACCACTGTTAATCACTTATCCGACCTCTAAAAATGATTTTGCCCAACAATTGTAATAATTTTGCCAACCGCTGTTAATTGCTTATCCGACCTCTAAAAAAGACTTTGCCCAACAATTGTAATGACTTTGCCAACCACTGTTAATCACTTATCCGACCTCTAAAAATGACTTTGCCCAACAATTGTAATGAATTTGCCAACCACTGTTAATCACTTATCCGACCTCTAAAAAAGACATTGCCCAACAATTGTATTGACTCTGCCAACTACTGTTAATCACTTATCCGGCCACTAAAAATGACTATGCCCAACAATTGTAATGACTATGCCCAACAATTGTAATGACTATGCCAACCACTGGTAATGACTTTGCCAACCACTGTTAATCACTTATCCGACCTCTTAAAAAGACTTTGCCCAACAATTGTAATGACTTTGCCAACCACTATTAATCACTAATCCGACCTCTAAAAATGACTTTGCCCAACTATTGTAATGACTTTGCCAACCACTGTTAATCACTTATCCAACCCCTAAAAAAGACTTTGCCCAACAATTGTAATGACTTTGCCAACCACTGTTAATCACTTATCCGACCTCTAAAAATGATTTTGCCCAACAATTGTAATAATTTTGCCAACCGCTGTTAATTGCTTATCCGACCTCTAAAAAAGACTTTGCCCAACAATTGTAATGACTTTGCCAACAACTGTTAATCACTTATCCGACCTCTAAAAATGACTTTGCCCAACAATTGTAATGACTTTGCCAACCACTGTAAATTGCTTATCCGACCTCTAAAAATGACTTTACCCAACAATTTAATGACTTTGACAACCACTGTTAATCACTTATCCGACCTCTAAAAGTGACTTTGCCCAACAATTGTAATGACTTTGCGAACCATTGTTAATCACTTATCCGACCTCTAAAAATGACTTTGCCCAACAATTGTAATGACTCTGCCAACTACTGTTAATCACTTATCCGACCACTAAAAATGACTATGCCCAATAATTAAATTGACTTTGACCAACAATTGTAATGACTTTGCCCAATAATTGTAATGACTTTGCCAACCACTGTTAATCACTTATCCGACCTCTAAAAATGACTTTGCCAACCAATGGTAATGACTTTTCCAACCACTGTTAATCACTTATCCGACCTCTAAAAATGACTTTGCCCAACAATTGTAATGAATTTGCCCAACAATTGTAATAACTTTGCCAACAACTGTTAATCACTTATCCGACCTCTAAAAATGACTTTGCCAACCAATGGTAATGACTTTGCCAACCACTGGTAATGACTTTGCCAACCACTGTTAATTGCTTATCCGACCTCTAAAAATGACTTTACCCAACAATTTAATGACTTTGCCAACCACTGTTAATCACTTATCCGACCTCTAAAAATGACTTTGCCCAACAATTGTAATGACTTCGCCAACCACTGTTAATCACTTATCCGACCTCTAAAAAAGACATTGCCCAACAATTGTAATGACTCTGCCAACTACTGTTAATCACTTATCCGGCCACTAAAAATGACTATGCCCAACAATTGTAATGACTATGCCCAACAATTGTAATGACTATGCCAACCACTGGTAATGACTTTGCCAACCACTGTTAATCACTTATCCGACCTCTTAAAAAGACTTTGCCCAACAATTGTAATGACTTTGCCAACCACTATTAATCACTAATCCGACCTCTAAAAATGACTTTGCCCAACTATTGTAATGACTTTGCCAACCACTGTTAATCACTTATCCAACCCCTAAAAAAGACTTTGCCCAACAATTGTAATGACTTTGCCAACCACTGTTAATCACTTATCCGACCTCTAAAAATGATTTTGCCCAACAATTGTAATAATTTTGCCAACCGCTGTTAATTGCTAATCCGACCTCTAAAAAAGACTTTGCCCAACAATTGTAATGACTTTGCCAACCACTGTTAATCACTTATCCGACCTCTAAAAATGACTTTGCCCAACAATTGTAATGAATTTGCCAACCACTGTTAATCACTTATCCGACCTCTAAAAAAGTCATTGCCCAACAATTGTATTGACTCTGCCAACTACTGTTAATCACTTATCCGGCCACTAAAAATGACTATGCCCAACAATTGTAATGACTATGCCCAACAATTGTAATGACTATGCCAACCACTGGTAATGACTTTGCCAACCACTGTTAATCACTTATCCGACCTCTAAAAAAGACTTTGCCCAACAATTGTAATGACTTTGCCAACCACTATTAATCACTAATCCGACCTCTAAAAATGACTTTGCCCAACTATTGTAATGACATTGCCAACCACTGTTAATCACTTATCCAACCCCTAAAAAAGACTTTGCCCAACAATTGTAATGACTTTGCCAACCACTGTTAATCACTTATCCGACCTCTAAAAATGATTTTGCCCAACAATTGTAATAATTTTGCCAACCGCTGTTAATTGCTTATCCGACCTCTAAAAAAGACTTTGCCCAACAATTGTAATGACTTCGCCAACCACTATTAATCACTAATCCGACCTCTAAAAATGACTTTGCCCAACTATTGTACTGACTTTGCCAACCACTGTTAATCACTTATCCAACCCCTAAAAAAGACTTTGCCCAACAATTGTAATGACTATGCCCAACAATTGTAATGACTTTGCCAACCACTGGTAATGACTTTGCCAACATCTGTTAATCAATTATTCGACCTCTAAAAATGACTTTGCCCAATAATTGTAATGTTTTTACCCAACAACTGTTAATCACTTATCCGACCTCTAAAAATGACTTTGCCCAACAATTGTAATGACTTTGCCAACCACTGTAAATTGCTTATCCGACCTCTAAAAATGACTTTACCCAACAATTTAATGACTTTGACAACCACTGTTAATCACTTATCCGACCTCTAAAAGTGACTTTGCCCAACAATTGTAATGACTTTGCGAACCATTGTTAATCACTTATCCGACCTCTAAAAATGACTTTGCCCAACAATTGTAATGACTCTGCCAACTACTGTTAATCACTTATCCGACCACTAAAAATGACTATGCCCAATAATTAAATTGACTTTGACCAACAATTGTAATGACTTTGCCCAATAATTGTAATGACTTTGCCAACCACTGTTAATCACTTATCCGACCTCTAAAAATGAGTTTGCCAACCAATGGTAATGACTTTTCCAACCACTTTTAATCACTTATCCGACCTCTAAAAATGACTTTGCCCAACAATTGTAATGAATTTGCCCAACAATTGTAATAACTTTGCCAACAACTGTTAATCACTTATCCGACCTCTAAAAATGACTTTACCCAACAATTTAATGACTTTGCCAACCACTGTTAATCACTTATCCGACCTCTAAAAATGACTTTGCCCAACAATTGTAATGACTTTGCCAACCACTGTTAATCACTTATCCGACCTCTAAAATAGACATTGCCCAACAATTGTAATGACTCTGCCAACTACTGTTAATCACTTATCCGGCCACTAAAATGACTATGCCCAACAATTGTAATGACTATGCCCAACAATTGTAATGACTTTGCCAACCACTGGTAATGACTTTGCCAACATCTGTTAATCAATTATCCGACCTCTAAAAATGACTTTACCCAACAATTTAATGACTTTGACAACCACTGTTAATCACTTATCCGACCTCTAAAAATGACTTTGCCCAACAATTGTAATGACTTTGCGAACCATTGTTAATCACTTATCCGACCTCTAAAAATGACTTTGCCCAACAATTGTAATGACTCTGCCAACTACTGTTAATCACTTATCCGACCACTAAAAATGACTATGCCCAATAATTAAATTGACTTTGCCCAACAATTGTAATGACTTTGCCCAATAATTGTAATGACTTTGCCAACCACTGTTAATCACTTATCCGACCTCTAAAAATGACTTTGCAAACCACTGGTAATGAATTTGCCCAACAATTGTAATAACTTTGCCAACCACTGTTAATCACTTATCCGACCTCTAAAAATGACTTTGCCAACCAATGGTAATGACTTTGCCAACCACTGGTAATGACTTTGCCTACCACTATTAATCACTAATCCGACCTCTAAAAATGACTTTGCCCAACTATTGTAATGACTTTGCCAACCACTGTTAATCACTTATCCAACCCCTAAAAAAGACTTTGCCCAACAATTGTAATGACTTTGCCAACCACTGTTAATCACTTATCCGACCTCTAAAAAAGACTTTGCCCAACAATTGTAATGACTTTGCCAACCACTATTAATCACTAATCCGACCTCTAAAAATGACTTTGCCCAACTATTGTAATGACTTTGCCAACCACTGTTAATCACTTATCCAACCCCTAAAAAAGACTTTGCCCAACAATTGTAATGACTTTGCCAACCACTGTTAATCACTTATCCGACCTCTAAAAAAGACTTTGCCCAACTATTGTAATGACTTTGCCAACCACTGTTAATCACTTATCCAACCCCTAAAAAAGACTTTGCCCAACAATTGTAATGACTTTGCCAACCACTGTTAATCACTTATCCGACCTCTAAAAATGACTTTGCCCAACAATTGTAATGACTTTGCGAACAATTGTTAATCACTTATCCGACCTCTAAAAATGACTTTGCCCAACAATTGTAATGACTCTGCCAACTACTGTTAATCACTTATCCGACCACTAAAAATGACTATGCCCAATAATTAAATTGACTTTGCCCAACAATTGTAATGACTTTGCCCAATAATTGTAATGACTTTGCCAACCACTGTTAATCACTTATCCTACCTCTAAAAATGACTTTGCCAACCAATGGTAATGACTTTGCCAACCACTGGTAATGACTTTGCCTACCACTATTAATCACTAATCCGACCTCTAAAAATGACTTTGCCCAACTATTGTAATGACTTTGCCAACCACTGTTAATCACTTATCCAACCCCTAAAAAAGACTTTGCCCAACAATTGTAATGACTTTGCCAACCACTGTTAATCACTTATCCGACCTCTAAAAAAGACTTTGCCCAACAATTGTAATGACTTTGCCAACCACTATTAATCACTAATCCGACCTCTAAAAATGACTTTGCCCAACTATTGTAATGACTTTGCCAACCACTGTTAATCACTTATCCAACCCTTAAAAAAGACTTTGCCCAACAATTGTAATGACTTTGCCAACCACTGTTAATCACTTATCCGACCTCTAAAAATGATTTTGCCCAACAATTGTAATAATTTTGCCAACCGCTGTTAATTGCTTATCCGACCCCTAAAAAAGACTTTGCCCAACAATTGTAATGACTTTGCCAACCACTATTAATCACTAATCCGACCTCTAAAAATGACTTTGCCCAACTATTGTAATGACTTTGCCAACCACTGTTAATCACTTATCCAACCCCTAAAAAAGACTTTGCACAACAATTGAAATGACTATGCCCAACAATTGTAATGACTTTGCCAACCACTGGTAATGACTTTGCCAACATCTGTTAATCAATTATCCGACCTCTAAAAATGACTTTGCCCAACAATTGTAATGAATTTGCACAACAATTGTAATAACTTTGCCAACCACTGTTAATCACTTATCCGACCTCTAAAAATGACTTTGCCCAACAATTGTAATGAATTTGCACAACAATTGTAATAACTTTGCCAACCACTGTTAATCACTTATCCGACCTCTAAAAATGACTTTGCCAACCAATGGTAATGACTTTGCCAACCACTGGTAATGACTTTGCCAACCACTGTTAATTGCTTATCCGACCTCTAAAAATGACTTTACCCAACAATTGTAATGACTCTGCCAACTACTGTTAATCACTTATCCGACCACTAAAAATGACTTTGCCCAACAATTAAATTTACTTTGCCCAACAATTGTAATAACTTTGCCTAACTATTATAATGACTTTGACAACCACTGTTAATCACTTATCCGACCTCTAAAAATGACTTTGTCCAACAATTGTAATGACTTTGCCAACTACTGTTAATCACTTATCCGACCTCTAAAAATGACTTAGTCCAACAATTGTAATAACTTTGCCAACCACTGTTAATCACTTATCCGACCTCTAAAAATGACTTTGCCCAACAATTGTAATGACTTTGCCAACCACTGGTAATGACTTTGCCTACCACTATTAATCACTAATCCGACCTCTAAAAATGACTTTGCCCAACTATTGTAATGACTTTGCCAACCACTGTTAATCACTTATCCAACCCCTAAAAAAGACTTTGCCCAACAATTGTAATGACTTTGCCAACCACTGTTAATCACTTATCCGACCTCTAAAAAAGACTTTGCCCAACAATTGAAATGACTTTGCCAACCACTATTAATCACTAATCCGACCTCTAAAAATGACTTTGCCCAACTATTGTAATGACTTTGCCAACCACTGTTAATCACTTATCCAACCCCTAAAAAAGACTTTGCCCAACAATTGTAATGACTTTGCCAACCACTGTTATCCACTTATCCGACCTCTAAAAATAATTTTGCCCAACAATTGTAATAATTTTGCCAACCGCTGTTAATTGCTTATCCGACCTCTAAAAAAGACTTTGCCCAACAATTGTAATGACTTTGCCAACCACTATTAATCACTAATCCGACCTCTAAAAATGACTTTGCCCAATTATTGTACTGACTTTGCCAACCACTGTTAATCACTTATCCAACCCCTAAAAAAGACTTTGCCCAACAATTGTAATGACTATGCCCAACAATTGTAATGACTTTGCCAACCACTGGTAATGACTTTGCCAAAATCTGTTAATCAATTATCCGACCTCTAAAAATGACTTTTCCCAATAATTGTAATGTTTTTACCCAACAACTGTTAATCACTTATACGACCTCTAAAAATGACTTTGCCCAACAATTGTAATGACTTTGCCAACCACTGTAAATTGCTTATCCGACCTCTAAAAATGACTTTACCCAACAATTTAATGACTTTGACAACCACTGTTAATCACTTATCCGACCTCTAAAAGTGACTTTGCCCAACAATTGTAATAACTTTGCCAACCACTGTTAATCACTTATCCGACCTCTAAAAATAATTTTGCCCAACAATTGTAATAATTTTGCCAACCGCTGGTAATGACTTTGCCTACCACTATTAATCACTAATCCGACCTCTAAAAATGACTTTGTCCAACTATTGTAATGACTTTGCCAACCACTGTTAATCACTTATCCAACCCCTAAAAAAGACTTTGCCCAACAATTGTAATGACTTTGCCAACCACTGTTAATCACTTATCCGACCTCTAAAAAAGACTTTGCCCAACAATTGTAATGACTTTGCCAACCACTATTAATCACTAATCCGACCTCTAAAAATGACTTTGCCCAACTATTGTAATGACTTTGCCAACCACTGTTAATCACTTATCCAACCCTTAAAAAAGACTTTGCCCAACAATTGTAATGACTTTGCCAACCACTGTTAATCACTTATCCGACCTCTAAAAATGGTTTTGCCCAACAATTGTAATAATTTTGCCAACCGCTGTTAATTGCTTATCCGACCCCTAAAAAAGACTTTGCCCAACAATTGTAATGACTTTGCCAACCACTATTAATCACTAATCCGACCTCTAAAAATGACTTTGCCCAACTATTGTAATGACTTTGCCAACCACTGTTAATCACTTATCCAACCCCTAAAAAAGACTTTGCACAACAATTGTAATGACTATGCCCAACAATTGTAATGACTTTGCCAACCACTGGTAATGACTTTGCCAACATCTGTTAATCAATTATCAGACCTCTAAAAATGACTTTGCCCAACAATTGTAATGAATTTGCACAACAATTGTAATAACTTTGCCAACCACTGTTAATCACTTATCCGACCTCTAAAAATGACTTTGCCCAACAATTGTAATGAATTTGCACAACAATTGTAATAACTTTGCCAACCACTGTTAATCACTTATCCGACCTCTAAAAATGACTTTGCCAACCAATGGTAATGACTTTGCCAACCACTGGTAATGACTTTGCCAACCACTGTTAATTGCTTATCCGACCTCTAAAAATGACTTTACCCAACAATTGTAATGACTCTGCCAACTACTGTTAATCACTTATCCGACCACTAAAAATGACTTTGCCCAACAATTAAATTTACTTTGCCCAACAATTGTAATAACTTTGCCTAACTATTATAATGACTTTGACAACCACTGTTAATCACTTATCCGACCTCTAAAAATGACTTTGTCCAACAATTGTAATGACTTTGCCAACTACTGTTAATCACTTATCCGACCTCTAAAAATGACTTAGTCCAACAATTGTAATAACTTTGCCAACCACTGTTAATCACTTATCCGACCTCTAAAAATGACTTTGCCCAACAATTGTAATGACTTTGCCAACCGCTGGTAATGACTTTGCCTACCACTATTAATCACTAATCCGACCTCTAAAAATGACTTTGCCCAACTATTGTAATGACTTTGCCAACCACTGTTAATCACTTATCCAACCCCTAAAAAGACTTTGCCCAACAATTGTAATGACTTTGCCAACCACTGTTAATCACTTATCCGACCTCTAAAAAAGACTTTGCCCAACAATTGTAATGACTTTGCCAACCACTATTAATCACTAATCCGACCTCTAAAAATGACTTTGCCCAACTATTGTAATGACTTTGCCAACCACTGTTAATCACTTATCCAACCCCTAAAAAAGACTTTGCCCAACAATTGTAATGACTTTGCCAACCACTGTTAATCACTTATCCGACCTCTAAAAATAATTTTGCCCAACAATTGTAATAATTTTGCCAACCGCTAATAATTGCTTATCCGACCTCTAAAAAAGACTTTGCCCAACAATTGTAATGACTTTGCCAACCACTATTAATCACTAATCCGACCTCTAAAAATGACTTTGCCCAACTATTGTACTGACTTTGCCAACCACTGTTAATCACTTATCCAACCCCTAAAAAAGACTTTGCCCAACAATTGTAATGACTATGCCCAACAATTGTAATGACTTTGCCAACCACTGGTAATGACTTTGCCAACATCTGTTAATCAATTATCCGACCTCTAAAAATGACTTTGCCCAATAATTGTAATGTTTTTACCCAACAACTGTTAATCACTTATCCGACCTCTAAAAATGACTTTGCCCAACAATTGTAATGACTTTGCCAACCACTGTAAATTGCTTATCCGACCTCTAAAAATGACTTTACCCAACAATTAAATGACTTTGACAACCACTGTTAATCACTTATCCGACCTCTAAAAGTGACTTTGCCCAACAATTGTAATGACTTTGCGAACCATTGTTAATCACTTATCCGACCTCTAAAAATGACTTTGCCCAACAATTGTAATGACTCTGCCAACTACTGTTAATCACTTATCCGACCACTAAAAATGACTATGCCCAATAATTTAAATTGACTTTGACCAACAATTGTAATGACTTTGCCCAATAATTGTAATGACTTTGCCAACCACTGTTAATCACTTATCCGAACTCTAAAAATGACTTTGCCAACCAATGGTAATGACTTTTCCAACCACTGTTAATCACTTATCCGACCTCTAAAAATGACTTTGCCCAACAATTGTAATGAATTTGCCCAACAATTGTAATAACTTTGCCAACAACTGTTAATCACTTATCCGACCTCTAAAAATGACTTTGCCAACCAATGGTAATGACTTTGTCAACCACTGGTAATGACTTTGCCAACCACTGTTAATTGCTTATCCGACCTCTAAAAATGACTTTACCCAACAATTTAATGACTTTGCCAACCACTGTTAATCACTTATCCGACCTCTAAAAATGACTTTGCCAACCACTGGTAATGACTTTGCCTACCACTATTAATCACTAATCCGACCTCTAAAAATGACTTTGCCCAACTATTGTAATGACTTTGCCAACCACTGTTAATCACTTATCCAACCCCTAAAAAAGACTTTGCCCAACAATTGTAATGACTTTGCCAACCACTGTTAATCACTTATCCGACCTCTAAAAAAGACTTTGCCCAACAATTGTAATGACTTTGCCAACCACTATTAATCACTAATCCGACCTCTAAAAATGACTTTGCCCAACTATTGTAATGACTTTGCCAACCACTGTTAATCACTTATCCAACCCCTAAAAAAGACTTTGCCCAACAATTGTAATGACTTTGCCAACCACTGTTAATCACTTATCCGACCTCTAAAAATGATTTTGCCCAACAATTGTAATAATTTTGCCAACCGCTGTTAATTGCTTATCCGACCTCTAAAAAAGACTTTGCCCAACAATTGTAATGACTTTGCCAACCACTATTAATCACTAATCCGACCTCTAAAAATGACTTTGCCCAACTATTGTACTGACTTTGCCAACCACTGTTAATCACTTATCCAACCCCTAAAAAAGACTTTGCCCAACAATTGTAATGACTTTGCCCAACAATTGTAATGACTTTGCCAACCACTGGTAATGACTTTGCCAACATCTGTTAATCAATTATCCGACCTCTAAAAATGACTTTGCCCAATAATTGTAATGTTTTTACCAAACAACTGTTAATCACTTATCCGACCTCTAAAAATGACTTTGCCCAACAATTGTAATGACTTTGCCAACCACTGTAAATTGCTTATCCGACCTCTAAAAATGACTTTACCCAACAATTTAATGACTTTGACAACCACTGTTAATCACTTGTCCGACCTCTAAAAGTGACTTTGCCCAACAATTGTAATGACTTTGCGAACCATTGTTAATCACTTATCCGACTTCTAAAAATGACTTTGCCCAACAATTGTAATGACTCTGCCAACTACTGTTAATCACTTATCCTACCACTAAAAATGACTATGCCCAATAATTAAATTGACTTTGACCAACAATTGTAATGACTTTGCCCAATAATTGTAATGACTTTGCCAACCACTGTTAATCACTTATCCGACCTCTAAAAATGACTTTGCCAACCAATGGTAATGACTTTTCCAACCAATGTTAATCACTTATCCGACCTATAAAAATGACTTTGCCCAACAATTGTAATGAATTTGCCCAAACATTGTAATAACTTTGCCAACAACTGTTAATCACTTATCCGACCTCTAAAAATGACTTTGCCAACCAATGGTAATGACTTTGCCAACCACTGGTAATGACTTTGCCAACCACTGTTAATTGCTTATCCGACCTCTAAAAATGACTTTACCCAACAATTTAATGACTTTGCCAACCACTGTTAATCACTTATCCGACCTCTAAAAGTGACTTTGCCCAACAATTGTAATGACTTTGCGAACCATTGTTAATCACTTATCCGACTTCTAAAAATGACTTTGCCCAACAATTGTAATGACTCTGCCAACTACTGTTAATCACTTATCCTACCACTAAAAATGACTATGCCCAATAATTAAATTGACTTTGACCAACAATTGTAATGACTTTGCCCAATAATTGTAATGACTTTGCCAACATCTGTTAATCAATTATCCGACCTCTAAAAATGACTTTACCCAACAATTGTAATGTTTTTACCCAACAACTGTTAATCACTTATCCGACCTCTAAAAATGACTTTGCCCAACAATTGTAATGAACTTGCCCAAACATTGTAATAACTTTGCCAACAACTGTTAATCACTTATCCGACCTCTAAAAATGACTTTGCCAACCAATGGTAATGACTTTGCCAACCACTGGTAATGACTTTGCCAACCACTGTTAATTGCTTATCCGACCTCTAAAAATGACTTTACCCAACAATTTAATGACTTTGCCAACCACTGTTAATCACTTATCCGACCTCTAAAAATGACTTTGCCCAACAATTGTAATGACTTTGCCAACCACTATTAATCACTAATCCGACCTCTAAAAATGACTTTGCCCAACTATTGTACTGACTTTGCCAACCACTGTTAATCACTTATCCAACCCCTAAAAAAGACTTTGCCCAACAATTGTAATGACTATGCCCAACAATTGTAATGACTTTGCCAACCACTGGTAATGACTTTGCCAACATCTGTTAATCAATTATCCGACCTCTAAAAATGACTTTGCCCAATAATTGTAATGTTTTTACCCAACAACTGTTAATCACTTATCCGACCTCTAAAAATGACTTTGCCCAACAATTGTAATGACTTTGCCAACCACTGTAAATTGCTTATCCGACCTCTAAAAATGACTTTACCCAACAATTTAATGACTTTGACAACCACTGTTAATCACTTGTCCGACCTCTAAAAGTGACTTTGCCCAACAATTGTAATGACTTTGCGAAACATTGTTAATCACTTATCCGACCTCTAAAAATGACTTTGCCCAACAATTGTAATGACTCTGCCAACTACTGTTAATCACTTATCCGACCACTAAAAATGACTATGCCCAATAATTAAATTGACTTTGACCAACAATTGTAATGAATTTGCCCAAACATTGTAATAACTTTGCCAACAACTTTTAATCACTTATCCGACCTCTAAAAATGACTTTGCCAACCAATGGTAATGACTTTGCCAACCACTGGTAATGAATTTGCCAACCACTGTTAATTGCTTATCCGACCTCTAAAAATGACTTTACCCAACAATTTAATGACTTTTCCAACCACTGTTAATCACTTATCCGACCTCTAAAAATGACTTTGCCCAACAATTGTAATGACTTTGCGAACCATTGTTAATCACTTATCCGACCTCTAAAAATGACTTTGCCCAACAATTGTAATGACTCTGCCAACTACTGTTAATCACTTATCCGACCTCTAAAAATGACTTTGCTCAACAATTGTAATGAATTTGCCCAACAATTGTAATAACTTTGCCAACAACTGTTAATCACTTATCCGACCTCTAAAAATGACTTTGCCAACCACTGGTAATGACTTTGCCAACCACTGTTAATCACTTATCCGACCTCTAAAAATGACTTTGCCCAACAATTGTAATGACTTTGCCAACCACTGTTAATCACTTATCCGACCTCTAAAAATGACTTTGCCCAACAATTGTAATAATTTTGCCAACCGCTGTTAATCACTTATCCTACCACTAAAAATGACTATGCCCAACAATTGTGATGACTATGCCCAACAACTGTAATGACTATGCCAACCACTGGTAATGACTTTGCCAACATCTGTTAATCAATTATCCGACCTCTAAAATTGACTTTGGCCAACAATTGTAATGACTTTGCCCAATAATTGTAATGACTTTGCCAACCACTGTTAATCACTTATCCGACCTCTAAAAATGACTTTGCCAACCAATGGTAATGACTTTTCCAACCACTGTTAATCACTTATCCGACCTCTAAAAATGACTTTGCCCAACAATTGTAATGAATTTGCCCAACAATTGTAATAACTTTGCCAACAACTGTTAATTGCTTATCCGACCTCTAAAAATGACTCTACCCAACAATTTAATGACTTTGCCAACCACTGTTAATCACTTATCCGACATCTAAAAATGACTTTGCCCAACAATTGTAATGACTTTGCCAACCACTGTTAATCACTTATCCGACCTCTAAAAATGACTTTGCCCAACAATTTAATGACTTTGCCAACCACTGTTAATCAATTATCAGACCTCTAAAAATGACTTCGCCCAACAATTGTAATGACTTTGCCAACCACTGTTAATTGCTTATCCGACCTCTAAATATGACTTTACCCAACAATTTAATGACTTTGACAACCACTGTTAATTACTTATCAGACCTCTAAAAATGACTTTGCCCAACAATTGTAATGACTTTGCCAACCATTGTTAAACACTTATCCGACCTCTAAAAATGACTTTGCCCAACAATTGTAATGACTTGCCAACCACTTGTAATGACTTTGCCAACCACTGTTAATTGCTTATCCGACCTCTAAAAATGACTTTACCCAACAATTTAATGACTTTGCCAACCACTGTTAATCACTTATCCGACCTCTAAAAATGACTTTGCCCAACAATTGTAATGACTTTGCCAACCATTGTTAATCACTTATCCGACCTCTAAAAATGACTTTGCCCAACAATTGTAATGACTTTGCCAACAACTGTTAATCACTTATCCGACCACTAAAAATGACTATGCCCAACAATTAAATTGACTTTGCCCAACAATTGTAATGACTTTGCCCAACTATTGTAATGACTTTGACAACCACTGTTAATCACTTATCCGACCTCTAAAAATGACTTTGCCCAACAATTGTAATGAATTTGCACAACAATTGTAATAACTTTGCCAACCACTGTTAATCACTGATCCGACCTCTAAAAATGACTTTGCCAACCAATGGTAATGACTTTGCCAACCACTGGTAATGACTTTGCCAACCACTGTTAATTGCTTATCAGACCTCTAAAAATGACTTTACCCAACAATTAAATGACTTTGCCAACCACTGTTAATCACTTATCCGACCTCTAAAAATGACATTGCCCAACAATTGTAATGACTCTGCCAACTACTGTTAATCACTTATCCGACCACTAAAAATGACTTTGCCCAACAATTAAATTGACTTTGCCCAACAATTGTAATAACTTTGCCTAACTATTGTAATGACTTTGACAACCACTGTTAATCACTTATCCGACCTCTAAAAATGACTTGATCCAACAATTGTAATGACTTTGCCAACTACTGTTAATCACTTATCCGACCTCTAAAAATGACTTTGCCAACCACTGGTAATGAATTTGCCCAACAATTGTAATAACTTTGCCAACCACTGTTAATCACTTATCCGACCTCTAAAAATGACTTTGCCAACCAATGGTAATGACTTTGCCAACCACTGGTAATGACTTTGCCTTCCACTAAAAAAGACTTTGCCCAACAATTGGAATGACTTTGCCAACCCTTGTTAATCACTTATCCGACCTCTAAAAAAGACTTTGCCCAACAATTGTAATGACTTTGCCAACCACTATTAATCACTAATCCGACCTCTAAAAATGACTTTGCCCAACTATTGTAATGACTTTGCCAACCGCTGTTAATTGCTTATCCGAACTCTAAAAAAGACTTTGCCCAACAATTGTAATGACTTTGCCAACCACTATTAATCACTAATCCGACCTCTAAAAATGACTTTGCCCAACTATTGTAATGACTTTGCCAACCACTGTTAATCACTTATCCAACCCCTAAAAAAGACTTTGCACCAACAATTGTAATGACTATGCCCAACAATTGTAATGACTTTGCCAACCTCTGGTAATGACTTTGCCAACATCTGTTAATCAATTATCCGACCTCTAAAAATGACTTTACCCAACAATTTAATGACTTTGACAACCACTGTTAATATCTTATCCGACCTCTAAAAATGACTTTGCCCAACAATTGTAATGACTTTGCGAACCATTGTTAATCACTTATCCGACCTCTAAAAATGACTTTGCCCAACAATTGTAATGAATTTGCACAACAATTGTAATAACTTTGCCAACCACTGTTAATCACTTATCCGACCTCTAAAAATGACTTTGCCAACCAATGGTAATGACTTTGCCAACCACTGGTAATGACTTTGCCAACCACTGTTAATTGCCTATCCGACCTCTAAAAATGACTTTACCCAACAATTTAATGACTTTGCCAACCACTCTTAATCACTTATCCGACCTCTAAAAATGACATTGCCCAACAATTGTAATGACTCTGCCAACTACTGTTAATCACTTATCCGACCACTAAAAATGACTTTGCCCAACAATTAAATTGACTTTGCCCAACAATTGTAATAACTTTGCCTAACTATTGTAATCACTTTGACAACCACTGTTAATCACTTAACCGACCTCTAAAAATGACTTGGCCCAACAATTGTAATGACTTTGCCAACTACTGTTAATCACTTATCCGACCTCTAAAAATGACTTTGCCAACCACTGGTAATGAATTTGCCCAACAATTGTAATAACTTTGCCAACCACTGTTAATCACTTATCCGACCTCTAAAAATGACTTTGCCAACCACTGGTAATGACTTTGCCTACCACTATTAATCACTAATCCGACCTCTAAAAATGACTTTGCCCAACTATTGTAATGACTTTGCCAACCACTGTTAATCACTTATCCAACCCCTAAAAAAGACTTTGCCAAACAGTTGTAATGACTTTGCCAACCACTGTTAATCACTTATCCGACCTCTAAGAAAGACTTTGCCCAACAATTGTAATGACTTTGCCAACCACTATTAATCACTAATCCGACCTCTAAAAATGACTTTGCCCAACTATTGTAATGACTTTGCCAACCACTGTAAATCACTTATCCGACCTCTAAAAATGATTTTGCCCAACAATTGTAATAATTTTGCCAACCGCTGTTAATTGCTTATCCGACCTCTAAAAAAGACTTTGCCCAACAATTTTAATGACTTTGCCAACCACTGTTAATCACTTATCCGACCTCTAAAAATGATTTTGCCCAACAATTGTAATAATTTTGCCAACCGCTGTTAATTGCTTATCCGACCTCTAAAAAAGACTTTGCCCAACAATTGTAATGACTTTGCCAACCACTATTAATCACTAATCCGACCTCTAAAAATAACTTCGCCCAACTATTGTAATGACTTTGCCAACCACTGTTAATCACTTATCCAACCCCTAAAAAAGACTTTGCCCAACAATTGTAATGACTATGCCCAACAATTGTAATGACTTTGCCAACCACTGGTAATGACTTTGCCAACATCTGTTAATCAATTATCCGACCTCTAAAAATGACTTTGCCCAATAATTGTAATGTTTTTACCCAACAACTGTTAATTACTTATCCAACCCCTAAAAAAGACTTTACCCAACAATTTAATGACTTTGCCAACCATTGTTAATCACTTATCCGACCTCTAAAAAAGACTTTGCCCAACAATTGTAATGACTCTGCCAACTACTGTTAATCACTTATCCGGCTACTAAAAATGACTATGCCCAACAATTGTAATGACTATGCCCAACAATTGTAATGACTATGCCAACCACTGGTAATGACTTTGCCAACATCTGTTAATCAATTATCCGACCTCTAAAAATGACTTTACCCAACAATTTAATGACTTTGACAACCACTGTTAATATCTTATCCGACCTCTAAAAATGACTTTGCCCAACAATTGTAATGATTTTGCGAACCATTGTTAATCACTTATCCGACCTCTAAAAATGACTTTGCCCAACAATTGTAATGACTCTGCCAACTCCTGTTAATCACTTATCCGACCACTAAAAATGACTATGCCCAATAATTAAATTGACTTTGCCCAACAATTGTAATGACTTTGCCCAATAATTGTAATGACTTTGCCAACCACTGTTAATCACTTATCCGACCTCTAAAAATGACTTTGCCCAACAATTGTAATAACTTTGCCTAACTATTGTAATGACTTTGACAACCACTGTTAATCACTTAACCGACCTCTAAAAATGACTTGGCCCAACAATTGTAATGACTTTGCCAACTACTGTTAATCACTTATCCGACCTCTAAAAATGACTTTGCCAACCACTGGTAATGAATTTGCCCAACAATTGTAATAACTTTGCCAACCACTGTTAATCACTTATCCGACCTCTAAAAACGACTTTGCCAACCAATGGTAATGACTTTGCCAACCACTGGTAATGACTTTGCCTACCACTATTAATCACTTATCCGACCTCTAAAAATGACTTTGCCCAACTATTGTAATGACTTTGCCAACCACTATTAATCACTAATCCGACCTCTAAAAATGACTTTACCCAACTATTGTAATGACTTTGCCAACCACTGTTAATCACCTATCCAACCCCTAAAAAAGACTTTGCCCAACAATTTTAATGACTTTGCCAACCACTGTTAATCACTTATCCGACCTCTAAAAATGATTTTGCCCAACAATTGTAATAATTTTGCCAACCGCTGTTAATTGCTTATCCGACCTCTAAAAAAGACTTTGCCCAACAATTGTAATAATTTTGCCTACCACTATTAATCACTAATCCGACCTCTAAAAATGACTTTGCCCAACTATTGTAATGACTTTGCCAACCACTGTTAATCACTTATCCAACCCCTAAAAAAGACTTTGCCCAACAATTGTAATGACTTTGCCAACCACTGTTAATCACTTATCCGACCTCTAAGAAAGACTTTGCCCAACAATTGTAATGACTTTGCCAACCACTATTAATCACTAATCCGACCTCTAAAAATGACTTTGCCCAACTATTGTAATGACTTTGCCAACCACTGTTAATCACTTATCCAACCCCTAAAAAAGACTTTGCCCAACAATTGTAATGACTTTGCCAACCACTGTTAATCACTTATCCGACCTCTAAAAATGATTTTGCCCAACAATTGTAATAATTTTGCCAACCGCTGTTAATTGCTTATCCGACCTCTAAAAAAGACTTTGCCCAACAATTGTAATGACTTTGCCAACCACTATTAATCACTAATCCGACCTCTAAAAATGACTTCGCCCAACTATTGTAATGACTTTGCCAACCACTGTTAATCACTTATCCAACCCCTAAAAAAGACTTTGCCCAACAATTGTAATGACTATGCCCAACAATTGTAATGACTTTGCCAACCACTGGTAATGACTTTGCCAACATCTGTTAATCAATTATCCGACCTCTAAAAATGACTTTGCCCAATAATTGTAATGTTTTTACCCAACAACTGTTAATTACTTATCCAACCCCTAAAAAAGACTTTATCCAACAATTTAATGACTTTGCCAACCATTGTTAATCACTTATCCGACCTCTAAAAAAGACTTTGCCCAACAATTGTAATGACTCTGCCAACTACTGTTAATCACTTATCCGGCCACTAAAAATGACTATGCCCAACAATTGTAATGACTATGCCCAACAATTGTAATGACTATGCCAACCACTGGTAATGACTTTGCCAACATCTGTTAATCAATTATCCGACCTCTAAAAATGACTTTACCCATCAATTTAATGACTTTGACAACCACTGTTAATATCTTATCCGACCTCTAAAAATGACTTTGCCCAACAATTGTAATGACTTTGCGAACCATTGTTAATCACTTATCCGACCTCTAAAAATGACTTTGCCCAACAATTGTAATGACTCTGCCAACTACTGTTAATCACTTATCCGACCACTAAAAATGACTATGCCCAATAATTAAACTGACTTTGCCCAACAACTGTAATGACTTTGCCCAATAATTGTAATGACTTTGCCAACCACTGTTAATCACTTATCCGACCTCTAAAAATGACTTTGCCAACCAATGGTAATGACTTTTCCAACCACTGTTAATCACTTATCCGACCTCTAAAAATGACTTTGCCCAACAATTGTAATGAATTTGCCCAACAATTGTAATAACTTTGCCAACAACTGTTAATCACTTATCCGACCTCTAAAAATGACTTTGCCAACCACTGGTAATGACTTTGCCAACTACTGTTAATCACTTATCCGACCACAAAAAATGACTTTGCCCAACAATTAAATTGACTTTGCCCAACAATTGTAATAACTTTGCCTAACTATTGTAATGACTTTGACAACCACTGTTAATCAATTATCCGACCTCTAAAAATGACTTGGCCCAACAATTGTAATTACTTTGCCAACTACTGTTAATCACTTATCCGACCTCTAAAAATGACTTTGCCAACTACTGGTAATGAATTTGCCCAACAATTGTAATAACTTTGCCAACCACTGTTTATCACTTATCCGACCTCTAAAAATGACTTTGCCAACCAATGGTAATGACTTTGCCAACCACTGGTAATGACTTTGCCTACCACTATTAATCACTAATCCGACCTCTAAAAATGACTTTGCCCAACTATTGTAATGACTTTGCCAACCACTGTTAATCACTTATCCAACCCCTAAAAAAGACTTTGCCCAACAATTGTAATGACTTTGTCAACCACTGTTAATCACTTATCCGACCTCTAAAAAAGACTTTGCCCAACAATTGTAATGACTTTGCCAACCACTATTAATCACTAATCCGACCTCTAAAAATGACTTTGCCCAACTAATGTAATGACTTTGCCAACCACTGTTAATCACTTATCCAACCCCTAAAAAAGACTTTGCCCAACAATTGTAATGACTTTGCCAACCACTGTTAATCACTTATCCGACCTCTAAAAATGATTTTGCCCAACAATTGTAATAATTTTGCCAACCGCTGTTAATTGCTTATCCGACCTCTAAAAAAGACTTTGCCCAACAATTGTAATGACTTTGCCAACCACTATTAATCACTTATCCAACCCCTAAAAAAGACTTTGCCCAACAATTGTAATGACTTTGCCCAACAATTGTAATGACTTTGCCAACCACTGGTAATGACTTTGCCAACATCTGTTAATCAATTATCCGACCTCTAAAAATGACTTTGCCCAATAATTGTAATGTTTTTACCCAACAACTGTTAATCACTTATCCAACCCCTAAAAAAGACTTTACCCAACAATTTAATGACTTTGCCAACCATTGTTAATCACTTATCCGACCTCTAAAAAAGACTTTGCCCAACAATTGTAATGACTCTGCCAACTACTGTTAATCACTTATCCGGCCACTAAAAATGACTATGCCCAACAATTGTAATGACTATGCCCATCAATTGTAATGACTATGCCAACCACTGGTAATGACTTTGCCGACATCTGTTAATCAATTATCCGACCTCTAAAAATGACTTTACCCAACAATTTAATGACTTTGACAACCACTGTTAATATCTTATCCGACCTCTAAAAATGACTTTGCCCAACAATTGTAATGACTTTGCGAACCATTGTTAATCACTTATCCGACCTCTAAAAATGACTTTGCCCAACAATTGTAATGACTCTGCCAACTACTGTTAATCACTTATCCGACCACTAAAAATGACTATGCCTAATAATTAAAAATGACTTTGCCCAACAATTGTAATGTTTTTACCCAACAACTGTTAATCAATTATCCAACCCCTAAAAAAGACTTTACCCAACAATTTAATGACTTTGCCAACCATTGTTAATCACTTATCCGACCTCTAAAAATGACTTTGCCCAACAATTGTAATGAATTTGCCCAACAATTGTAATAACTTTGCCAACAACTGTTAATCACTTATCCGACCTCTAAAAATGACTTTGCCAACCACTGGTAATGACTTTGCCAACTACTGTAAATCACTTATCCGACCACTAAAAATGACTTTGCCCAACAATTAAATTGACTTTGCCCAACAATTGTAATAACTTTGCCTAACTATTGTAATGACTTTGACAACCACTGTTAATCACTTATCCGACCTCTAAAAATGACTTTGCCCAACAATTGTAATTACTTTGCCAACTACTGTTAATCACTTATCCGACCTCTAAAAATGACTTTGCCAACCACTGGTAATGAATTTGCCCAACAATTGTAATAACTTTGCCAACCACTGTTAATCACTTATCCGACCTCTAAAAATGACTTTGCCAACCAATGGTAATGACTTTGCCCAACTATTGTAATGACTTTGCCAACCACTGTTAATCACTTATCCAACCCCTAAAAAAGACATTGCCCAACAATTGTAATGACTTTGCCAACCACTGTTAATCACTTATCCGACCTCTAAAAATGATTTTGCCCAACAATTGTAATAATTTTGCCAACCGCTGTTAATTGCTTATCCGACCTCTAAAAAAGACTTTGCCCAACAATTGTAATGACTTTGCCAACCACTATTAATCACTAATCCGACCTCTAAAAATGACTTTGCCCAACTATTGTAATGACTTTGCCAACCACTATTAATCACTTATCCAACCCCTAAAAAAGACTTTGCCCAACAATTGTAATGACTATGCCCAACAATTGTAATGACTTTGCCAACCGCTGGTAATGACTTTGCCAACATCTGTTAATCAATTATCCGACCTCTAAAAATGACTTTGCCCAATAATTGTAATGTTTTTACCCAACAACTGTTAATCACTTATCCAACCCCTAAAAAAGACTTTACCCAACAATTTAATGACTTTGCCAACCATTGTTAATCACTTATCCGACCTCTAAAAAAAACTTTGCCCAACAATTGTAATGACTCTGCCAACTACTGTTAATCACTTATCCGGCCACTAAAAATGACTATGCCCAACAATTGTAATGACTATGCCCAACAATTGTAATGACTATGCCAACCACTGGTAATGACTTTGCCAACATCTGTTAATCAATTATCCGACCTCTAAAAATGACTTTACCCAACAATTTAATGACTTTGACAACCACTGTTAATATCTTATCCGACCTCTAAAAATGACTTTGCCCAACAATTGTAATGACTTTGCGAACCATTGTTAATCACTTATCCGACCTCTAAAAATGACTTTGCCCAACAATTGTAATGACTCTGCCAACTACTGTTAATCACTTATCCGACCACTAAAAATGACTATGCCCAATAATTAAAAATGACTTTGCCCAACAATTGTAATGTTTTTACCCAACAACTGTTAATCAATTATCCAACCCCTAAAAAAGACTTTACCCAACAATTTAATGACTTTGCCAACCATTGTTAATCACTTATCCGACCTCTAAAAATGACTTTGCCCAACAATTGTAATGACTTTGCCAACCACTGTTAATTGCTTATCCGACCTCTAAAAATGACTTTACCCAACAATTGTAATGACTCTGCCAACTACTGTTAATCACTAATCTGACCACTAAAAATGACTATGCCCAACAATTAAATTGACTTTGCCCAACAATTGTAATAACTTTGCCCAATAATTGTAATGACTTTGCCAACAACTGTTAATCACTTATCCGACCTCTAAAAATGACTTTGCCAACCAATGGTAATGACTTTGCCAACCACTGGTAAAAGCTTATCTTACCTCTAAAATGACTTTACCAAACAATTTAATGACTTTGCCAACCACTGTTAATCACTTATCCGACCTCTAAAAATGACTTTGCCCAACAATTGTAAAGACTTGCCAACCACTGGTAATGACTTTGCCAACCACTATTAATCACTTATCCGACCTCTAAAAATGACTTTGCCCAACAATTGTAATAATTTTGCCAACCGCTGTTAATCACTTATCCGACCACTAAAAATGACTATGCCCAACAATTGTAATGACTATGCCCAACAATTGTAATGACTTTGCCAACCACTGGTAATGACTTTGCCAACCACTGCTAATTGCTTATCCGACCTCTAAAAATGACTTTACCCAACAATTTAATGACTTTGCCAACCACTGTTAATAGTTATCTGACCTCTAAAAATGACTTTACCAAACAATTTAATGACTTTGCCAACCACTATTAATCACTTATCCGACCTCTAAAAATGACATTGCCCAACAATTGTAATGACTTTGCCAACCACTATTAATCACTTATCCGACCTTTAAAAATGACTTTGCCAAACAATGGTAATGACTTGCCAACCACAGGTAATGACTTTGCCAACCACTGTTAATAGCTTATCTGACCTCTAAAAATGACTTTACCCAACAATTTAATGACTTTGCCAACAACTGTTAATCACTTATCCGAACTCTAAAAATGACTTTGCCCAATAATTGTAATGTTTTTACCCAACAACTGTTAATCACTTATCCAACCCCTAAAAAAGACTTTACCCAACAATTTAATGACTTTGCCAACCATTGTTAATCACTTATCCGACCTCTAAAAAAGACTTTGCCCAACAATTGTAATGACTCTGCCAACTACTGTTAATCACTTATCCGGCCACTAAAAATGACTATGCCCAACAATTGTAATGACTATGCCCAACAATTGTAATGACTATGCCAACCACTGGTAATGACTTTGCCAACATCTGTTAATCAATTATCCGACCTCTAAAAATGACTTTACCCAACAATTTAATGACTTTGACAACCACTGTTAATATCTTATCCGACCTCTAAAAATGACTTTGCCCAACAATTGTAATGACTTTGCGAACCATTGTTAATCACTTATCCGACCTCTAAAAATGACTTTGCCCAACAATTGTAATGACTCTGCCAACTACTGTTAATCACTTATCCGACCACTAAAAATGACTATGCCCAATAATTAAAAATGACTTTGCCCAACAATTGTAATGTTTTTACACAACAACTGTTAATCAATTATCCAACCCCTAAAAAAGACTTTACCCAACAATTTAATGACTTTGCCAACCATTGTTAATCACTTATCCGACCTCTAAAAATGACTTTGCCCAACAATTGTAATGACTTTGCCAACCACTGTTAATTGCTTATCCGACCTCTAAAAATGACTTTACCCAACAATTGTAATGACTCTGCCAACTACTGTTAATCACTAATCTGACCACTAAAAATGACTATGCCCAACAATTAAATTGACTTTGCCCAACAATTGTAATAACTTTGCCCAATAATTGTAATGACTTTGCCAACAACTGTTAATCACTTATCCGACCTCTAAAAATGACTTTGCCAACCAATGGTAATGACTTTGCCAACCACTGGTAAAAGCTTATCTTACCTCTAAAATGACTTTACCAAACAATTTAATGACTTTGCCAACCACTGTTAATCACTTATCCGACCTCTAAAAATGACTTTGCCCAACAATTGTAAAGACTTGCCAACCACTGGTAATGACTTTGCCAACCACTATTAATCACTTATCCGACCTCTAAAAATGACTTTGCCCAACAATTGTAATAATTTTGCCAACCGCTGTTAATCACTTATCCGACCACTAAAAATGACTATGCCCAACAATTGTAATGACTATGCCCAACAATTGTAATGACTTTGCCAACCACTGGTAATGACTTTGCCAACCACTGCTAATTGCTTATCCGACCTCTAAAAATGACTTTACCCAACAATTTAATGACTTTGCCAACCACTGTTAATAGTTATCTGACCTCTAAAAATGACTTTACCAAACAATTTAATGACTTTGCCAACCACTATTAATCACTTATCCGACCTCTAAAAATGACATTGCCCAACAATTGTAATGACTTTGCCAACCACTATTAATCACTTATCCGACCTTTAAAAATGACTTTGCCAAACAATGGTAATGACTTGCCAACCACAGGTAATGACTTTGCCAACCACTGTTAATAGCTTATCTGACCTCTAAAAATGACTTTACCCAACAATTTAATGACTTTGCCAACAACTGTTAATCACTTATCCGAACTCTAAAAAAAACATTTGCCAACCAATGGTAATGACTTTGCCAACCACTGGTAATGACTTTGCCAACCACTGTTAATAGCTTATCCGACCTCTAAAAATGACTTTACCCAACAATTTAATGACTTTGCCAACCACTGTTAATAGTTATCTGACCTCTAAAAATGACTTTACCAAACAATTTAATGACTTTGCCAACCACTGTTAATCACTTATCCGACCTCTAAAAATGACATTGCCCAACAATTGTAATGACTTTGCCAACCACTATTAATCACTTATCCGACCTTTAAAAATGACTTTGCCAAAAAATGGTAATGACTTGCCAACCACAGGTAATGACTTTGCCAACCACTGTTAATAGCTTATCTGACCTCTAAAAATGACTTTACCCAACAATTTAATGACTTTGCCAACCACTGTTAATCACTTATCCGACCCCTAAAAATGACTTTGCCCAACAATTCTAATAATTTTGCCAACCGCTGTTAATCACTTATCCGACCAGTAAAAATGACTATGCCCAACAATTGTAATGACTTTGCCCAACAATTGTTATGACTTTGCCCAATTATTGTAATAACTTTGCCAACCACTGTTAATCACTTATCCGACTTCTAAAAAAAACCTTTGCCAACCAATGGTAATGAATTTGCCCAACAATTGTAATAACTTTGCCAACCACTGTTAATCACTTATCCGAACTCTAAAAAAAACCTTTGCCAACCAATGGTAATGACTTGCCAACCACAGGTAATGACTTTGCCAACCACTGTTAATAGCTTATCTGACCTCTAAAAATGACTTTACCCAACAATTAAATGACTTTGCCAACCACTGTTAATCACTTATCCGACCCCTAAAAATGACTTTGCCCAACAATTCTAATAATTTTGCCAACCGCTGTTAATCACTTATCCGACCAGTAAAAATGACTATGCCCAACAATTGTAATGACTTTGCCCAACAATTGTTATGACTTTGCCCAATTATTGTAATAACTTTGCCAACCACTGTTAATCACTTATCCGACTTCTAAAAAAAACCTTTGCCAACCAATGGTAATGAATTTGCCCAACAATTGTAATAACTTTGCCAACCACTGTTAATAGCTTATCTGACCTCTAAAAATGACTTTACCCAACAATTTAATGACTTTGCCAACCACTATTAATCACTTATCCGACCTCTAAAAATGACTTTGCCCAACAATTGTAATAATTTTGCCAACCGCTGTTAATCACTTATCCGACCACTAAAAATGACTATGCCCAACAATTGTAATGACTATGCCTAACAATTGTAATGACTTTGCCAACCACTGGTAATGACTTTGCCAACCACTGCTAATTGCTTATCCGACCTCTAAAAATGACTTTACCCAACAATTTAATGACTTTGCCAACCACTGTTAATAGTTATCTGACCTCTAAAAATGACTTTTCCAAACAATTTAATGACTTTGCCAACCACTATTAATCACTTATCCGACCTCTAAAAATGACATTGCCCAACAATTGTAATGACTTTGCCAACCACTATTAATCACTTATCCGACCTTTAAAAATGACTTTGCCAAACAATGGTAATGACTTGCCAACCACAGGTAATGACTTTGCCAACCACTGTTAATAGCTTATCTGACCTCTAAAAATGACTTTACCCAACAATTTAATGACTTTGCCAACAACTGTTAATCACTTATCCGAACTCTAAAAAAAACATTTGCCAACCAATGGTAATGACTTTGCCAACCACTGGTAATGACTTTGCTAACCACTGTTAATAGCTTATCCGACCTCTAAAAATGACTTTACCCAACAATTTAATGACTTTGCCAAACACTGTTAATTGTTATCTGACCTCTAAAAATGACTTTACCAAACAATTTAATGACTTTGCCAACCACTGTAAATCACTTATCCGACCTCTAAAAATGACATTGCCCAACAATTGTAATGACTTTGCCAACCACTATTAATCACTTATCCGACCTTTAAAAATGACTTTGCCAAAAAATGGTAATGACTTGCCAACCACAGGTAATGACTTTGCCAACCACTGTTAATAGCTTATCTGACCTCTAAAAATGACTTTACCCAACAATTTAATGACTTTGCCAACCACTGTTAATCACTTATCCGACCCCTAAAAATGACTTTGCCCAACAATTCTAATAATTTTGCCAACCGCTGTTAGTCACTTATCCGACCAGTAAAAATGACTATGCCCAACAATTGTAATGACTTTGCCCAACAATTGTTATGACTATGCCCAACAATTGTAATGACTATGCCCAACAATTGTAATGACTTTGCCAACCACTGGTAATGAATTTGCCAACCACTGCTAATTGCTTATCCGACCTCTAAAAATGACTTTACCCAACAATTTAATGACTTTGCCAACCACTGTTAATAGTTATCTGACCTCTAAAAATGACTTTACCAAACAATTTAATGACTTTGCCAACCACTATTAATCACTTATCCGACCTCTAAAAATGACATTGCCCAACAATTGTAATGACTTTGCCAACCACTATTAATCACTTATCCGACCTTTAAAAATGACTTTGCAAAACAATGGTAATGACTTGCCAACCACAGGTAATGACTTTGCCAACCACTGTTAATAGCTTATCTGACCTCTAAAAATGACTTTACCCAACAATTTAATGACTTTGCCAACAACTGTTAATCACTTATCCGAACTCTAAAAAAAACATTTGCCAACCAATGGTAATGACTTTGCCAACCACTGGTAATGACTTTGCCAACCACTGTTAATAGCTTATCCGACCTCTAAAAATGACTTTACCCAACAATTTAATGACTTTGCCAACCACTGTAATTGTTATCTGACCTCTAAAAATGACTTTACCAAACAATTTAATGACTTTGCCAACCACTGTTAATCACTTATCCGACCCCTAAAAATGACATTGCCCAACAATTGTAATGACTTTGCCAACCACTATTAATCACTTATCCGACCTTTAAAAATGACTTTGCCAAAAAATGGTAATGACTTGCCAACCACAGGTAATGACTTTGCCAACCACTGTTAATAGCTTATCTGACCTCTAAAAATGACTTTACACAACAATTTAATGACTTTGCCAACCACTGTTAATCACTTATCCGACCCCTAAAAATGACTTTGCCCAACAATTCTAATAATTTTGCCAACCGCTGTTAGTCACTTATCCGACCAGTAAAAATGACTATGCCCAACAATTGTAATGACTTTGCCCAACAATTGTTATGACTTTGCCCAATTATTGTAATAACTTTGCCAACCACTGTTAATCACCTATCCGAACTCTAAAAAAAACCTTTGCCAACCAATGGTAATGAATTTGCCCAACAATTGTAATAACTTTGCCAAACACTGTTAATTACTTATCCGAAGCCTAAAAAAAACCTTTGCCAACCAATGGTAATGACTTTGCCAACCACTGGTAATGACTTTGCCAACCACTGTTAATAGCTTATCCGACCTCTAAAAATGACTTTACCAAACAATTTAATGACTTTGCCAACCACTATTAATCACTTATCCGACCTCTAAAAATGACATTGCCCAACAATTGTAATGACTTGCCAACCACAGGTAATGACTTTGCCAACCACTGTTAATAGCTTATCTGACCTCTAAAAATGACTTTCCCCAACAATTTAATGACTTTGCCAACAACTGTTAATCACTTATCCGACCCCTAAAAATGACTTTGCCCAACAATTGTAATAATTTTGCCAACCGCTGTTAATCACTTATCCGACCAGTAAAAATGACTATGCCCAACAATTGTAATGACTTTGCCCAACAATTGTAATGAATTTGCCCAACATTTGTAATAACTTTGCCAACCACTGTTAATCACTTATCCGAACTCTAAAAAAAACATTTGCCAACCAATGGTAATGACTTTGCCAACCACTGGTAATGACTTTGCCAACCACTGTTAATAGCTTATCCGACCTCTAAAAATGACTTTACCCAACAATTTAATGACTTTGCCAACCACTGTTAATAGTTATCTGACCTCTAAAAATGACTTTACCAAACAATTTAATGACTTTGCCAACCACTATTAATCACTTATCCGACCTCTAAAAATGACATTGCCCAACAATTGTAATGACTTTGCCAACCACTATTAATCACTTATCCGACCTTTAAAAATGACTTTGCCAAACAATGGTAATGACTTTGCCCAACAATTGTAATGAATTTGCCCAACATTTGTAATAACTTTGCCAACCACTGTTAATCACTTATCCGAACTCTAAAAAAAACATTTGCCAACCAATGGTAATGACTTTGCCAACCACTGGTAATGACTTTGCCAACCACTGTTAATAGCTTATCCGACCTCTAAAAATGACTTTACCCAACAATTTAATGACTTTGCCAACCACTGTTAATAGTTATCTGACCTCTAAAAATGACTTTACCAAACAATTTAATGACTTTGCCAACCACTATTAATCACTTATCCGACCTCTAAAAATGACATTGCCCAACAATTGTAATGACTTTGCCAACCACTATTAATCACTTATCCGACCTTTAAAAATGACTTTGCCAAACAATGGTAATGACTTGCCAACCACAGGTAATGACTTTGCCAACCACTGTTAATTGCTTATCTGACCTCTAAAAATGACTTTACCCAACAATTTAATGACTTTGCCAACAACTGTTAATCACTTATCCGACCCCTAAAAATGACTTTGCCCAACAATTGTAATAATTTTGCTAACCGCTGTTAATCACTTATCCGACTAGTAAAAATGACTATTCCCAACAATTGTAATAACTTTGCCCAACAATTGTAATGACATTGCCCAACAATTGTAATAACTTTACCAACCACTGTTAATCACTTATCCGAACTCTAAAAAAAACCTTTGCCAACCAATGGTAATGACTTTGCCAACCACTGGTAATGACTTTGCCAACCACTGTTAATAGTTTATCCGACCTCTAAAAATGATTTTACCCAACAATTAAATGACTTTGCCAACCACTGTTAATAGCTTATCTGACCTCTAAAAATGACTTTCCCCAACATTTTAATGACTTTGCCAACAACTGTTAATCACTTATCCGACCCCTAAAAATGACTTTGCCCAACAATTGTAATAATTTTGCCAACCGCTGTTAATCACTTATCCGACCAGTAAAAATGACTATGCCCAACAATTGTAATGACTTTGCCCAACAATTGTAATGAATTTGCCCAACATTTGTAATAACTTTGCCAACCACTGTTAATCACTTATCCGAACTCTAAAAAAAACATTTGCCAACCAATGGTAATGACTTTGCCAACCACTGGTAATGACTTTGCCAACCACTGTTAATAGCTTATCCGACCTCTAAAAATGACTTTACCCAACAATTTAATGACTTTGCCAACCACTGTTAATAGTTATCTGACCTCTAAAAATGACTTTACCAAACAATTTAATGACTTTGCCAACCACTATTAATCACTTATCCGACCTCTAAAAATGACATTGCCCAACAATTGTAATGACTTTGCCAACCACTATTAATCACTTATCCGACCTTTAAAAATGACTTTGCCAAACAATGGTAATGACTTGCCAACCACAGGTAATGACTTTGCCAACCACTGTTAATTGCTTATCTGACCTCTAAAAATGACTTTACCCAACAATTTAATGACTTTGCCAACAACTGTTAATCACTTATCCGACCCCTAAAAATGACTTTGCCCAACAATTGTAATAATTTTGCTAACCGCTGTTAATCACTTATCCGACTAGTAAAAATGACTATGCCCAACAATTGTAATAACTTTGCCCAACAATTGTAATGACATTGCCCAACAATTGTAATAACTTTACCAACCACTGTTAATCACTTATCCGAACTCTAAAAAAAACCTTTGCCAACCAATGGTAATGACTTTGCCAACCACTGGTAATGACTTTGCCAACCACTGTTAATAGTTTATCCGACCTCTAAAAATGATTTTACCCAACAATTAAATGACTTTGCCAACCACTGTTAATAGCTTATCTGACCTCTAAAAATGACTTTCCCCAACATTTTAATGACTTTGCCAACAACTGTTAATCACTTATCCGACCCCTAAAAATGACTTTGCCCAACAATTGTAATAATTTTGCCAACCGCTGTTAATCACTTATCCGACCAGTAAAAATGACTATGCCCAACAATTGTAATGACTTTGCCCAACAATTGTAATGAATTTGCCCAACAATTGTAATAACTTTGCCAACCACTGTTAATCACTTATCCGAACTCTAAAAAAAACATTTGCCAACCAATGGTAATGACTTTGCCAACCACTGGTAATGACTTTGCCAACCACTGTTAATAGCTTATCCGACCTCTAAAAATGACTTTACCCAACAATTTAATGACTTTGCCAACCACTGTTAATAGTTATCTGACCTCTAAAAATGACTTTACCAAACAATTTAATGACTTTGCCAACCACTATTAATCACTTATCCGACCTCTAAAAATGACATTGCCCAACAATTGTAATGACTTTGCCAACCACTATTAATCACTTATCCGACCTTTAAAAATGACTTTGCCAAACAATGGTAATGACTTGCCAACCACAGGTAATGACTTTGCCAACCACTGTTAATAGCTTATCTGACCTCTAAAAATGACTTTACCCAACAATTTAATGACTTTGCCAACAACTGTTAATCACTTATCCGACCCCTAAAAATGACTTTGCCCAACAATTGTAATAATTTTGCCAACCGCTGTTAATCACTTATCCGACCAGTAAAAATGACTATGCCCAACAATTGTAATGACTTTGCCCAACAATTGTAATGAATTTGCCCAACAATTGTAATAACTTTGCCAACCACTGTTAATCACTTATCCGAACTCTAAAAAAAACATTTGCCAACCAATGGTAATGACTTTGCCCAACAATTGTAATGACTCTGCCAACAACTGTTAATTGCTTATCCGACATCTAAAAATGACTTTACCCAACAATTTAATGACTTTGCCAACCACTGTTAATCACTTCTCCGATCCCTAAAAATGACTTTGCCCAACAATTGTAATGACTTTGCCAACCACTGTTAATTGCTTATCCGACCTCTAAAAATGACTTTGCCCAACAGTTGTAATAAATTTGCCCAATTATTGTAATGACTTTGCCAACCACTTTTAATCACTTATCCGACCTCTGAAAATGACTTTGCCAACCACTGGTAATGACTTTTCCAACCACTGTTAATCACTTATCCGACCTCTAAAAATGACTTTGCCCAACAATTGTAATGAATTTGCCCAACAATTGTAATAACTTTGCCAACCACTGTAAATCACTTATCCGAACTCTAAAAAAAACCTTTGCCAACCAATGGCAATGACTTTGCTAACCACCGTTAATCACTTATCCGACATCTAAAAATGACTTTGCCCAACAAATGTAATGACTCTGCCAACAACTGTTAATCACTTATCCGACCTCTGAAAATGACTTTGCCAACCACTGGTAATGACTTTTCCAACCACTGTTAATCACTTATCCGACCTCTAAAAATGACTTTGCCCAACAATTGTAATGAATTTGCCCAACAATTGTAATAACTTTGCCAACCACTGTTAATCACTTATCCGAACTCTAAAAAAAACCTTTGCCAACCAATGGCAATGACTTTGCCAACCACTGGTAATGACTTTGCCAACCACTGCTAATTGCTTATCCGACCTCTCAAAATGACTTTACCCAACAATTTAATGACTTTGCCAACCACTGTTAATCACTTCTCCGACCCCTAAAAATGACTTTGCCCAACAATTGTAATTACTTTGCCAACCACTGTTAATTGCTTATCCGACCTCTAAAAATGACTTTGCCCAACAGTTGTAATAAATTTGCCCAATTATTGTAATGACTTTGCCAACCACTTTTAATCACTTATCCGACCTCTGAAAATGACTTTGCCAACCACTGGTAATGACTTTTCCAACCACTGTTAATCACTTATCCGACCTCTAAAAATGACTTTGCCCAACAGTTGTAATGAATTTGCCCAACAATTGTAATAACTTTGCCAACCACTGTAAATCACTTATCCGAACTCTAAAAAAAACCTTTGCCAACCAATGGCAATGACTTTGCTAACCACCGTTAATCACTTATCCGACATCTAAAAATGACTTTGCCCAACAAATGTAATGACTCTGCCAACAACTGTTAATCACTTATCCGACCTCTGAAAATGACTTTGCCAACCACTGGTAATGACTTTTCCAACCACTGTTAATCACTTATCCGACCTCTAAAAATGACTTTGCCCAACAATTGTAATGAATTTGCCCAACAATTGTAATAACTTTGCCAACCACTGTTAATCACTTATCCGAACTCTAAAAAAAACCTTTGCCAACCAATGGCAATGACTTTGCCAACCACTGGTAATGACTTTGCCAACCACTGTTAATCACTTCTCCGACCCCTAAAAATGACTTTGCCCAACAATTGTAATGACTCTGCCAACAACTGTTAATCACTTATCCGACCTCTGAAAATGACTTTGCCAACCACTGGTAATGACTTTTCCAACCACTGTTAATCACTTATCCGACCTCTAAAAATGACTTTGCCCAACAATTGTAATGACTTTGCCAACCATTGTTAATCACTTATTCGACATCTAAAAATGACTTTGCCCAACAATTGTAATGACTCTGCCAACAACTGTTAATCACTTATCCGGCCTCTGAAAATGACTTTGCCAACCACTGGTAATGACTTTTCCAACCACTGTTAATCACTTATCCGACCTCTAAAAATGACTTTGCCCAACAATTGTAATGAATTTGCCCAACAATTGTAATAACTTTGCCAACCACTGTTAATCACTTATCCGAACTCTAAAAAAAACCTTTGCCAACCAATGGCAATGACTTTGCCAACCACTGGTAATGACTTTGCCAACCACTGTTAATTGCTTATCCGACCTCTAAAAATGACTTTACCCAAAAATTTAATGACTTTGCCTACCACTGTTAATCACTTATCCGACCTCTAAAAATGACTTTGCCAAACATTTGTAATGACTTTGCCAACCACTGTTAATTGCTTATCCGACCTCTAAAAATGACTTTACCCAACAATTTAATGACTTTGCCAACCACTGGTAATGACTTTGCCAACCAATGTTAATAGCTTATCTGACCTCTAAAAATGACTTTACCAAACAATTTAATGACTTTGCCAACCACTGTTAATCACTTATCCGACCTCTAAAAATGACATTGCCCAACAATTGTAATGACTTTGCCAACCACTATTAATCACTTATCCGACCTTTAAAAATGACTTTGCCAAAAAATGGTAATGACTTGCCAACCACAGGTAATGACTTTGCCAACAACTGTTAATAGCTTATCTGACCTCTAAAAATGACTTTACCCAACAATTTAATGACTTTGCCAACCACTGTTAATCACTTATCCGACCCCTAAAAATGACTTTGCCCAACAATTGTAATAATTTTGCCAACCGCTGTTAATCACTTATCCGACCAGTAAAAATGACTATGCCCAACAATTGTAATGACTTTGCCCAACAATTGTTATGACTTTGCCCAATTATTGTAATAACTTTGCCAACCACTGTTAATTACTTATCCGAACTCTAAAAAAAACCTTTGCCAACCAATGGTAATGACTTTGCCAACCACTGGTAATGACTTTGCCAACCACTGTTAATAGCTTATCCGACCTCTTAAAATGACTTTACCCAACAATTTAATGACTTTGCCAACCACTGGTAATGACTTTGCCAACCACTGTTAATAGTTATCTGACCTCTAAAAATGACTTTACCAAACAATTTAATGACTTTGCCAACCACTATTAATCACTTATCCGACCTCTAAAAATGACATTGCCCAACAATTGTAATGACTTTGCCAACCACTATTAATCACTTATCCGACCTTTAAAAATGACTTGGCCAAACAATGGTAATGACTTGCCAACCACAGGTAATAGCTTATCTGACCTCTAAAAATGACTTTACCCAACAATTTAATGACTTTGCCAACCACTGTTAATCACTTATCCGACCCCTAAAAATGACTTTGCCCAACAATTGTAATAATTTTGCCAACCGCTGTTAATCACTTATCCGACCAGTAAAAATGACTATGCCCAACAATTGTAATGACTTTGCCCAACAATTGTAATGAATTTGCCCAACAATTGTAATAACTTTGCCAACCACTGTTAATCACTTATCCGAACTCTAAAAAAACCTTTGCCAACCAATGGTAATGACTTTGCCAACCACTGGTAATGACTTTGCCAACCACTGTTAATTGCTTATCCGACATCTAAAAATGACTTTACCCAACAATTTAATGACTTTGCCAACCACTGTTAATCACTTCTCCGATCCCTAAAAATGACTTTGCCCAACAATTGTAATGACTTTGCCAACCACTGTTAATTGCTTATCCGACCTCTAAAAATGACTTTGCCCAACAATTGTAATAAATTTGCCCAATTATTGTAATGACTTTGCCAACCACTGTTAATCACTTATCCGACCTCTAAAAATGACTTTGCCCAACAATTGTAATGACTTTGCCAACCATTGTTAATCACTTATCCGACCTCTAAAAATGACTTTGCCCAACAATTGTAATGACTCTGCCAACTACTGTTAATCACTTATCCGACCACTAAAAATGACCATGCCCAACAATTAAATTGACTTTGCCCAACAATTGTAATGACTTTGCCCAATAATTGTAATGACTTTGCCAACCACTGTTAATCACTTATCCGAACTCTAAAAAAAACCTTTGCCAACCAATGGTAATGACTTTGCCAACCACTGGTAATGACTTTGCCAACCACTGTTAATTGCTTATCCGACCTCTAAAAATGACTTTACCCAACAATTGTAATGACTTTGCCAACCATTGTTAATCACTTATCCGACATCTAAAAATGACTTTGCCCAACAATTGTAATGACTCTGCCAACAACTGTTAATTGCTTATCCGACATCTAAAAATGACTTTACCCAACAATTTAATGACTTTGCCAAACACTGTTAATCACTTCTCCGATCCCTAAAAATGACTTTGCCCAACAATTGTAATGACTTTGCCAACCACTGTTAATTGCTTATCCGACCTCTAAAAATGACTTTGCCCAACAATTGTAATAAATTTGCCCAATTATTGTAATGACTTTGCCAACCACTTTTAATCACTTATCCGACATCTAAAAATGACTTTGCCCAACAATTGTAATGACTCTGCCAACAACTGTAAAACACTTATCCGACCTCTGAAAATGACTTTGCCAACCACTGGTAATGACTTTTCCAACCACTGTTAATCACTTATCCGACCTCTAAAAATGACTTTGCCCAACAATTGTAATGAATTTGCCCAACAATTGTAATAACTTTGCC
Source organism: Brachionus asplanchnoidis (assembly GCA_025491095.1). Classification (NCBI taxonomy): domain Eukaryota; kingdom Metazoa; phylum Rotifera; class Eurotatoria; order Ploima; family Brachionidae; genus Brachionus; species Brachionus asplanchnoidis. The sequence continues at coordinate 580,799 of JAILYF010000062.1, forward strand.
AACCACTGTTAATCACTTATCCGAACTCTAAAAAAAAACCATTGCCAACCAATGGCAATGACTTTGCCAACCACTGGTAATGACTTTGCCAACCACTGTTAATTGCTTATCCGACCTCTAAAAATGACTTTACCCAACAATTGTAATGACTTTGCCAACCATTGTTAATCACTTATCCGACATCTAAAAATGACTTTGCCCAACAATTGTAATGACTCTGCCAACAACTGTTAATCACTTATCCGACCTCTAAAAATGACTTTACCCAAGAATTTAATGACTTTGCCAACCACTGTTAATCACTTATCCGACCTCTAAAAATGACTTTGCCCAACAATTGTAATGACTTTGCCAACCATTGTTAATCACTTATCCGACCTCTGAAAATTACTTTGCCCAACAATTGTAATGACTCTGCCAACTACTGTTAATCACTTATCCGACCACTAAAAATGACCATGCCCAACAATTAAATTGACTTTGCCCAACAATTGTAATGACTTTGCCCAATAATTGTAATGACTTTGCCAACCACTGTTAATCACTTATCCGAACTCTAAAAAAAACCTTTGCCAACCAATGGTAATGACTTTGCCAACCACTGGTAATGACTTTGCCAACCAGTGTTAATTGCTTATCCGACCTCTAAAAATGACTTTACCCAACAATTGTAATGACTTTGCCAACCATTGTTAATCACTTATCCGACATCTAAAAATGACTTTGCCCAACAATTGTAATGACTCTGCCAACAACTGTTAATCACTTATCCGACCTCTAAAAATGACTTTACCCAAGAATTTAATGACTTTGCCAACCACTGTTAATCACTTATCCGACCTCTAAAAATGACTTTGCCCAACAATTGTAATGACTTTGCCAACCATTGTTAATCACTTATCCGACCTCTAAAAATGACTTTGCCCAACAATTGTAATGACTCTGCCAACTACTGTTAATCACTTATCCGACCACTAAAAATGACCATGCCCAACAATTAAATTGACTTTGCCCAACAATTGTAATGACTTTGCCCAATAATTGTAATGACTTTGCCAACCACTGTTAATCACTTATCCGAACTCTAAAAAAAACCTTTGCCAACCAATGGTAATGACTTTGCCAACCACTGGTAATGACTTTGCCAACCACTGTTAATTGCTTATCCGACCTCTAAAAATGACTTTACCCAACAATTTAATGACTTTGCCAACCACTGGTAATGACTTTGCCAACCACTGTTAATAGCTAATCTGACCTCTAAAAATGACTTTACCAAACAATTAAATGACTTTGCCAACCACTGTTAATCACTTATCCGACCTCTAAAAATGACATTGCCCAACAATTGTAATGACTTTACCAACCACTATTAATCACTTATCCGACCTTTAAAAATGACTTTGCCAAACAATGGTAATGACTTGCCAACCACAGGTAATGACTTTGCCAACCACTGTTAATAGCTTATCTGACCTCTAAAAATGACTTTACCCAACAATTTAATGACTTTGCCAACCACTGTTAATCACTTATCCGACCCCTAAAAATGACTTTGCCCAACAATTGTAATAATTTTGCCAACCGCTGTTAATCACTTATCCGACCAGTAAAAATGACTATGCCCAACAATTGTAATGACTTTGCCCAACAATTGTAATGAATTTTCCCAACAATTGTAATAACTTTGCCAACCACTGTTAATCACTTATCCGAACTCTAAAAAAAACCTTTGCCAACCAATGGCAATGACTTTGCCAACCACTGGTAATGACTTTGCCAACCACTGTTAATTGCTTATCCGACCTCTAAAAATGACTTTACCCAAAAATTTAATGACTTTGCCAACCACTGTTAATCACTTATCCGACCTCTAAAAATGACTTTGCCCAACAATTGTAATGACTTTGCCAACCATTGTTAATCACTTATCCGACCTCTAAAAATGACTTTGCCCAACAATTGTAATGACTCTTCCAACTACTGTTAATCACTTATCCGACCACTAAAAATGACCATGCCCAACAATTAAATTGACTTTGCCCAACAATTGTAATGACTTTGCCCAACAATTGTAATAACTTTGCCAACCACTGTTAATCACTTATCCGAACTCTAAAAAAAACCTTTGCCAACCAATGGCAATGACTTTGCCAACCACTGGTAATGACTTTGCCAACCACTGTTAATTGCTTATCCGACCTCTAAAAATGACTTTACCCAAAAATTTAATGACTTTGCCAACCACTGTTAATCACTTATCCGACCTCTAAAAATGACTTTGCCCAACAATTGTAATGACTTTGCCAACCATTGTTAATCACTTATCCGACCTCTAAAAATGACTTTGCCCAACAATTGTAATGACTCTGCCAACTACTGTTAATCACTTATCCGACCACTAAAAATGACCATGCCCAACAATTAAATTGACTTTGCCCAACAATTGTAATGACTTTGCCCAATAATTGTAATGACTTTGCCAACCACTGTTAATCACTTATCCGAACTCTAAAAAAAACCTTTGCCAACCAATGGTAATGACTTTGCCAACCACTGGTAATGACTTTGCCAACCACTGTTAATTGCTTATCAGACCTCTAAAAATGACTTTACCCAACAATTTAATGACTTTGCCAACCACTGGTAATGACTTTGCCAACCACTGTTAATAGCTTATCTGACCTCTAAAAATGACTTTACCAAACAATTTAATGACTTTGCCAACCACTGTTAATCACTTATCCGACCTCTAAAAATGACATTGCCCAACAATTGTAATGACTTTGCCAACCACTATAAATCACTTATCCAACCTTTAAAAATGACTTTGCCAAACAATGGTAATGACTTGCCAACCACAGGTAATGACTTTGCCAACCACTGTTAATAGCTTATCTGACCTCTAAAAATGACTTTACCCAACAATTTAATGACTTTGCCAACCACTGTTAATCACTTATCCGACCTCTAAAAATGACTTTGCCCAACAATTGTAATGACTTTGCCAACCATTGTTAATCACTTATCCGACCTCTAAAAATGACTTTGCCCAACAATTGTAATGACTCTGCCAACTACTGTTAATCACTTATCCGACCACTAAAAATGACCATGCCCAACAATTAAATTGACTTTGCCCAACAATTGTAATGACTTTGCCCAATAATTGTAATGACTTTGCCAACCACTGTTAATCACTTATCCGAACTCTAAAAAAACCTTTGCCAACCAATGGTAATGACTTTGCCAACCACTGGTAATGACTTTGCCAACCACTGTTAATTGCTTATCCGACCTCTAAAAATGACTTTACCCAACAATTTAATGACTTTGCCAACCACTGGTAATGACTTTGCCAACCACTGTTAATAGCTTATCTGACCTCTAAAAATGACTTTACCAAACAATTTAATGACTTTGCCAACCACTGTTAATCACTTATCCGACCTCTAAAAATGACATTGCCCAACAATTGTAATGACTTTGCCAACCACTATTAATCACTTATCCAACCTTTAAAAATGACTTTGCCAAACAATGGTAATGACTTGCCAACCACAGGTAATGACTTTGCCAACCACTGTTTATAGCTTATCTGACCTCTAAAAATGACTTTACCCAACAATTTAATGACTTTGCCAACCACTGTTAATCACTTATCCGACCCCTAAAAATGACTTTGCCCAACAATTGTAATAATTTTGCCAACCGCTGTTAATCACTTATCCGACCAGTAAAAATGACTTTGCCCAACAATTGTAATGACTTTGCCCAACAATTGTAATGACTTTGCCCAATAATTGTAATGACTTTGCCAACCACTGTTAATCACTTATCCGAACTCTAAAAAAAACCTTTGCCAACCAATGGTAATGACTTTGCCAACCACTGGTAATGACTTTGCCAACCACTGTTAATTGCTTATCCGACCTCTAAAAATGACTTTACCCAACAATTTAATGACTTTGCCAACCACTGGTAATGACTTTGCCAACCACTGTTAATAGCTTATCTGACCTCTAAAAATGACTTTACCAAACAATTTAATGACTTTGCCAACCACTGTTAATCACTTATCCGACCTCTAAAAATGACTTTGCCAAACAATGGTAATGACTTGCCAACCACAGGTAATGACTTTGCCAACCACTGTTTATAGCTTATCTGACCTCTAAAAATGACTTTGCCCAACAATTGTAATGACTCTGCCAATTACTGTTAATCACTTATCCGACCCCTAAAAATGACTTTGCCCAACAATTGTAATAATTTTGCCAACCACTATTAATCACTTATCCGACCTTTAAAAATGACTATGCCCAACAATTGTAATGACTTTGCCCAACAATTGTTATGACTTTGCCCAATTATTGTAATAACTTTGCCAACCACTGTTAATCACTTATCCGACCTCTAAAAATGACTTTGCCCAACAATTGTAATGACTCTGCCAATTACTGTTAATCACTTATCCGACCAGTAAAAATGACCATGCCCAACAATTGTAATGACTTTGCCAACCACTGGTAATGACTTTGCCAACCACTGTTAATTGCTTATCCGATCTCTAAAAATGACTTTGCCCAACAATTGTAATGACATTGCCCAACAATTGTAATGAATTTGCCCAACAATTGTAATAACTTTGCCAACCAAATTTAATCACTTATCCGAACTCTAAAAAAAACCTTTGCCAACCAATGGTAATGACTTTGCCAACCACTGGTAATGACATTGCCAACCACTGTTAATTGCTTATCCGACCTCTAAAAATGACTTTTCCCAACAATTTAATGACTTTGCCAACCACTGTTAATCACTTCTCCGACCACTAAAAATGACCATGCCCAACAATTAAATTTACTTTGCCCAACAATTGTAATGACTTTGCCCAATAATTGTAATGACTTTGCCAACCACTGGTAATGACTTTCCAACCACTGTATATCACTTATCCGATCTCTAAAAATGACTTTGCCCAACAATTGTAATGAATTTGCCCAACAATTGTAATGAACTGCCAACCACTGGTAATGACTTTGCCAACCACTGTTAATTGCTTATCCGATCTCTAAAAATGACTGTGCCCAACAATTGTAATGACTCTGCCAATTACTGTTAATCACTTATCCGACCAGTAAAAATGACCATGCCCAACAATTGTAATGACTTTGCCAACCACTGGTAATGACTTTGCCAACCACTGTTAATTGCTTATCCGATCTCTAAAATGACTTTGCCCAACAATTGTAATGAATTTGCCCAACAATTGTAATGAACTGCCAACCACTGGTAATGACTTTGCCAACCACTGTTAATTGCTTATCCGATCTCTAAAAATGACTTTGCCCAACAATTGTAATGACTCTGCCAATTACTGTTAATCACTTATCCGACCAGTAAAAATGACCATGCCCAACAATTGTAATGACTTTGCCAACCACTGGTAATGACTTTGCCAACCACTGTTAATTGCTTATCCGATCTCTAAAAATGACTTTGCCCAACAATTGTAATGACATTGCCCAACAATTGTAATGAATTTGCCCAACAATTGTAATAACTTTGCCAACCAAATTTAATCACTTATCCGAACTCTAAAAAAAACCTTTGCCAACCAATGGTAATGACTTTGCCAACCACTGGTAATGACATTGCCAACCACTGTTAATTGCTTATCCGACCTCTAAAAATGACTTTTCCCAACAATTTAATGACTTTGCCAACCACTGTTAATCACTTCTCCGACCACTAAAAATGACCATGCCCAACAATTAAATTTACTTTGCCCAACAATTGTAATGACTTTGCCCAATAATTGTAATGACTTTGCCAACCACTGGTAATGACTTTCCAACCACTGTATATCACTTATCCGATCTCTAAAAATGACTTTGCCCAACAATTGTAATGAATTTGCCCAACAATTGTAATGAACTGCCAACCACTGGTAATGACTTTGCCAACCACTGTTAATTGCTTATCCGATCTCTAAAAATGACTGTGCCCAACAATTGTAATGACTCTGCCAATTACTGTTAATCACTTATCCGACCAGTAAAAATGACCATGCCCAACAATTGTAATGACTTTGCCAACCACTGGTAATGACTTTGCCAACCACTGTTAATTGCTTATCCGATCTCTAAAAATGACTTTGCCCAACAATTGTAATGAATTTGCCCAACAATTGTAATGAACTGCCAACCACTGGTAATGACTTTGCCAACCACTGTTAATTGCTTATCCGATCTCTAAAAATGACTTTGCCCAACAATTGTAATGACTCTGCCAATTACTGTTAATCACTTATCCGACCAGTAAAAATGACCATGCCCAACAATTGTAATGACTTTGCCAACCACTGGTAATGACTTTGCCAACCACTGTTAATTGCTTATCCGATCTCTAAAAATGACTTTGCCCAACAATTGTAATGACATTGCCCAACAATTGTAATGAATTTGCCCAACAATTGTAATAACTTTGCCAACCAAATTTAATCACTTATCCGAACTCTAAAAAAAACCTTTGCCAACCAATGGTAATGACTTTGCCAACCACTGGTAATGACATTGCCAACCACTGTTAATTGCTTATCCGACCTCTAAAAATGACTTTTCCCAACAATTTAATGACTTTGCCAACCACTGTTAATCACTTCTCCGACCACTAAAAATGACCATGCCCAACAATTAAATTTACTTTGCCCAACAATTGTAATGACTTTGCCCAATAATTGTAATGACTTTGCCAACCACTGGTAATGACTTTCCAACCACTGTATATCACTTATCCGATCTCTAAAAATGACTTTGCCCAACAATTGTAATGAATTTGCCCAACAATTGTAATGAACTGCCAACCACTGGTAATGACTTTGCCAACCACTGTTGATTGCTTATCCGATCTCTAAAAATGACTGTGCCCAACAATTGTAATGACTTTGCCCAACAATTGGAATGACTTTGCCCAATTATTGTAATGACTTTGCCAACCACTGTTAATCACTTATCCGACCTCTGAAAATGACTTTGCCAACCACTGGTAATGACTTTTCCAACCACTGTTAATCACTTATCCGACCTCTAAAAATGACTTTGCCCAACAATTGTAATGAATTTGCCCAACAATTGTAATAACTTTGCCAACCACTGTTAATCACTTATCCGAGCTCTAAAAAAAACCTTTGCCCAACAATTGTAATGAATTTGCCCAACAATTGTTATGACTGTGCCAACCACTGGTAATCACTTTGCCAACCACTGTTAATTGCTTATCCGATCTCTAAAAATGACTTCGCCCAACAATTGTAATGACTTTGCCCAACAATTGTAATGACTTTGCCCAATTATTGTAATGACTTTGCCAACCACTGTTAATCACTTATCCGACATCTAAAAATGACTTTGCCAAACAATTGTAATGACTCTGCCAACTACTGTTAATCACTTATCCGACCTCTGAAAATGACTTTGCCAACCACTTGTAATGACTTTTCCAACCACTGTTAATCACTTATCCGACCTCTAAAAATGACTTTGCCCAACATTTGTAATGAATTTGCCCAACAATTGTAATAACTTTGCGAACCACTGTTAATCACTTATCCGAACTCTAAAAAAAACCTTTGCCAACCAATGGTAATGACTTTGCCAACCACTGGTAATGACTTTGCCAACCACTGTTAATTGCTTATCCGACCTCTAAAAATGACTTTACCCAACAATTTAATGACTTTGCCAACCACTGTTAATCACTTATCCGACCTCTAAAAATGACTTTGCCCAACAATTGTAATGACTTTGCCAACCATTGTTAATCACTTATCCGACCTCTAAAAATGACTTTGCCCAACAATTGTAATGACTCTGCCAACTACTGTTAATCACTTATCCGACCACTAAAAATGACCATGCCCAACAATTAAATTGACTTTGCCCAGCAATTGTAATGACTTTGCCCAATAATTGTAATGACTTTGCAAACCACTGTTAATCACTTATCCGAACTATAAAAAAAACCTTTGCCAACCAATGGTAATGACTTTGCCAACCACTGGTAATGACTTTGCCAACCACTGTTAATTGCTTATCCGACCTCTAAAAATGACTTTACCAAACAATTGTAATGACTTTGCCAACCACTATTAATCACTTATCCGACCTTTAAAAATGACTTTGCTAAACAATGGTAATGATTTGCCAACCACTGGTAATGACTTTGCCAACCACTGTTAATAGCTTATCTGACCTCTAAAAATGACTTTACCCAACAATTTAATGACTTTGCCAACCACTGTTAATCACTTATCTGACCTCTAAAAATGACTTTGCCCAACAATTGTAATAATTTTGCCAACCGCTGTTAATCACTTATCTGACCAGTAAAAATGACTATGCCCAACAATTGTAATGACTTTGCCCAACAATTGTAATGACATTGCCCAATTATTGAAATGACTTTGCCAACCACTGGTAATGACTTTGCCAACCACTGTTAATTGCTTATCCGACCTCTAAAAATGACTTTACCCAACAATTTAATGACTTTGCCAACCACTGATAATCACTTATCCGACCTCTAAAAATGACTTTGCCCAACAATTGTAATGACTTTGCCAACTATTGTTAATCACTTATCCGACCTCTAAAAATGACTTTGCCCAACAATTGTAATGACTCTGCCAACTACTGTTAATCACTTATCCGACCACTAAAAATGACCATGCCCAACAATTAAATTGACTTTGCCCAGCAATTGTAATGACTTTGCCCAATAATTGTAATGACTTTGCAAACCACTGTTAATCACTTATCCGAAATATAAAAAAAACCTTTGCCAACCAATGGTAATGACTTTGCCAACCACTGGTAATGACTTTGCCAACCACTGTTAATTGCTTATCCGACCTCTAAAAATGACTTTACCAAACAATTGTAATGACTTTGCCAACCACTATTAATCACTTATCCGACCTTTAAAAATGACTTTGCTAAACAATGGTAATGATTTGCCAACCACTGGTAATGACTTTGCCTAACACTGTTAATAGCTTATCTGACCTCTAAAAATGACTTTACCCAACAATTTAATGACTTTGCCAACCACTGTTAATCACTTATCCGACCTCTAAAAATGACTTTGCCCAACAATTGTAATAATTTTGCCAACCGCTGTTAATCACTTATCTGACCAGTAAAAATGACTATGCCCAACAATTGTAATGACTTTGCCCAACAATTGTAATGACATTGCCCAATTATTGAAATGACTTTGCCAACCACTGGTAATGACTTTGCCAACCACTGTTAATTGCTTATCCGACCTCTAAAAATGACTTTGCCCAACAATTTAATGACTTTACCAACCACTGTTAATCACTTATCCGACCTCTAAAAATGACTTTGCCCAACAATTGTAATGACTTTGCCAACCATTGTTAATCACTTATCCGACCCCTAAAAATGACTTTGCCCAACAATTGTAATGACTCTGACAACCACTGTTAATCACTTATCCGACCACTAAAAATGACTTTGCCCAACAATTAAATTGACTTTGCCCAACAATTGTAATGACTTTGCCCAACTATTGTAATGACTTTCCAACCACTGTTTTTCACTTATCCGACCTCTAAAAATGACTTTGCCCAACAATTGTAATGAAATTGCCCAACAATTGTAATGACTTTGCCAACCACTGGTAATGACTTTGCCAACCACTGTTAATTGCTTATCCGACCTCTAAAAATGACTTTTCCCAACAATTTAATGACTTTACCAACCACTGTTAATCACTTATCCGACCTCTAAAAATGACTTTGCCCAACAATTGTAATGACTTTGCCAACCATTGTTAATCACTTATCCGACCTCTAAAAATGACTTTGCCCAACAATTGTAATGACTCTGACAACCACTGTTAATCACTTATCCGACCACTAAAAATGACTTTGCCCAACAATTAAATTGACTTTGCCCAACAATTGTAATGACTTTGCCCAACTATTGTAATGACTTTGACATCCACTGTTAATCACTTATCCGACCTCTAAAAATGACTTTGCCAACCACTGGTAATGACTTTTCCAACCACTGTTAATCACTTATCCGACCTCTAAAAATGACTTTGCCCAACAATTAAATTGACTTTGCCCAACAATTGTAATGACTTTGCCCAACTATTGTAATGACTTTGACAACCACTGTTAATCACTTATCCGACCTCTAAAAATGACTTTGCCCAACAATTGTAATGAATTTGCCCAACAATTGTAATAACTTTGCCAACCACTGTTAATCACTTATCGTAACTCTAAAAAAAACCTTTGCCAACCAATGGTAATGACTTTGCCTTCCACTGGTAATGACTTTGCCAACCACTGTTAATTGCTGATCCGACCTCTAAAAATGACTTTACCCAACAATTTAATGACTTTGCAAACCACTGTTAATCACTTATCCGACCTCTAAAAATGACTTTGCCCAACAATTGTAATGACTTTGCCAACCACTGTTAATCACTTATCCGACCTCTAAAAAAGACTTTGCCCAACAATTGTAATGACTTTGCCAGCCACTATTAATCACCAATCCGAACTCTAAAAATGACTTTACCCAACTATTGTAATGACTTTGCCAACCACTGTTAATCACTTATCCAACCCCTAAAAAAGACTTTGCCCAACAATTGTAACGACTTTGCCAACCACTGTTAATCACTTATCCGACCTCTAAAAATGACTTTGCCCAACAATTGTAATAATTTTGCCAACATCTGTTAATCAATTATCCGACCTCTAAAAATGACTTTGCCCAACAATTGTAATGACTTTGCCCAACAATTGTAATGACTTTTCCGACCTCTAAAAAAGAGTTTGCCCAACAATTGTAATGACTTTGCCAACCACTGTTAATTGCTTATCCGACCTCTAAAAATGACTTTACCTAACAATATAATGACTTTGACAACCACTGTTAATCACTTATCCGACCTCTAAAAATGACTTTGCCCAACAATTGTAATGACTTTGCCAACCATTGTTAATCACTTATACCGACCTCTAAAAATGACTTTACCCAACAATTTAATGACGTTGCCAACCACTGTTAATCACTTATCCGACCTCTAAAAATGACTTTGCCCAACAATTGTAATGACTTTGCCAACCACTGTTAATTGCTTATCCGACCTCTAAAAATGACTTTGCCCAACAATTGTAATGACTTTGCCAACCATTGTTAATCACTTATCCGACCTCTAAAAATGACTTTGCCCAACAATTGTAATGACTCTGCCAACTACTGTTAATCACTTATCCGACCACTAAAAATGACTATGCCCAACAATTAAATTGACTTTGCCCAACAATTGTAATGACTTTGCCCAATAATTGTAATGACTTTGCCAACCACTGTTAATCACTTATCCGACCTCTAAAATGACTTTGCCAACCAATGGTAATGACTTTGCCAACCACTGGTAATGACTTTGCCAACCACTGTTAATAGCTTATCTGACCTCTAAAAATGACTTAACCAAACAATTTAATGACTTTGCCAACCACTGTAAATCACTTATCCGACCTCTAAAAATGACTTTGCCCAACAATTGTAATGACTTTGCCAACCACTATTAATCACTTATCCGACCTTTAAAAATGACTTTGCCAAACAATGGTAATGACTTGCCAACCACTGGTAATGACTTTGCCAACCACTGTTAATAGCTTATCTGACCTCTAAAAATGACTTTACCCAACAATTTAATGACTTTGCCAACCACTTTTAATCACTTATCCGACCTCTAAAAATGACTTTGCCCAACAATTGTAATAATTTTGCCAACCGCTGTTAATCACTTATCCGACCAGTAAAAATGACTATGCCCAACAATTGTAATGACTTTGCCCAACAATTGTTATGACTTTGCCCAATTATTGTAATGACTTTGCCAACCACTGTTAATCACTTATCCGACATCTAAAAATGACTTTGCCAAACAATTGTAATGACTCTGCAAAATACTGTTAATCACTTATCCGACCTCTAAAAATGACTTTGCCAACCACTGGTAATGACTTTCCAACCACTGTTAATCACTTATCCGACCTCTAATAATGACTTTGCCCGACAATTGTAATGAATTTGCCCAACAATTGTAATAACTTTGCCAACCACTGTTAATCACTTATCCGAACTCTAAAAAAAACCTTTGCCAACCAATGGTAATGACTTTGCCAACCACTGGTAATTGCTTATCCGACCCCTAAAAATGACTTTACCCAATAATTTAATGACTTTGCCAACCACTGTTAATCACTTATCCGACCTCTAAAAATGACTTTGCCCAACAATTGTAATGACTTTGCCAACCACTATTAATCACTTATCCGACCTTTAAAAATGACTTTGCCAAACAATGGTAATGACTTGCCAACCACTGGTAATGACTTTGCCAACCACTGTTAATAGCTTATCTGACCTCTAAAAATGACTTTACCCAACAATTTAATGACTTTGCCAACCACTTTTAATCACTTATCCGACCTCTAAAAATGACTTTGCCCAACAATTGTAATAATTTTGCCAACCGCTGTTAATCACTTATCCGACCAGTAAAAATGACTATGCCCAACAATTGTAATGACTTTGCCCAACAATTGTTATGACTTTGCCCAATTATTGTAATGACTTTGCCAACCACTGTTAATCACCTATCCGACATCTAAAAATGACTTTGCCAAACAATTGTAATGACTCTGCAAAATACTGTTAATCACTTATCCGACCTCTAAAAATGACTTTGCCAACCACTGGTAATGACTTTCCAACCACTGTTAATCACTTATCCGACCTCTAATAATGACTCTGCCCGACAATTGTAATGAATTTGCCCAACAATTGTAATAACTTTGCCAACCACTGTTAATCACTTATCCGAACTCTAAAAAAAAACCTTTGCCAACCAATGGTAATGACTTTGCCAACCACTGGAAATTGCTTATCCGACCCCTAAAAATGACTTTACCCAACAATTTAATGACTTTGCCAACCACTGTAAATCACTTATCCGACCTCTAAAAATGACTTTGCCCAACAATTGTAATGACTTTGCCAACCATTGTTAATCACTTATCCGACCTCTAAAAATGACTTTGCCCAACAAATGTAATGACTCTGCCAACTACTGTTAATCACTTATCCGACCACTAAAAATGACTATGCCCAACAATTAAATTGACTTTGCCCAACAATTGTAATGACTTTGCCCAACTATTGTAATGACTTTGACAACCACTGTTAATCACTTATCCGACTTCTAAAAATGACTTTGCCAACCACTGTTAATCACTTATCCGACCTCTAAAAATGACTTTGCCCAATAATTGTAATGACTTTGCCAACCACTGTTAATCACTTATCCGACCTCAAAAAATGACTTTGCCCAACAATTTTAATGACTTTGCCTACCACTGTTAATCACTTATCCGACTTCTAAAAATGACTTTGCCAACCAATGTTAATCACTTATCCGACCTCTAAAAATGACTTTGCCCAAAAATTGAAATGACTTTGCCGACCACTGTTAATCACTTATCCAAACCCTGAAAAAGACTTTGCCCAACAATTGTAATGACTTTGCCATCCACTATTAATCACTAATCCGACCCCTAAAAATGACTTTGCCCAACAATTTAATGACTTTGCCAACCACTGTTTATCACTGATCCGACCTCTAAAAATGACTTTGCCCAACTATTGTAATGACTTTGCCAACCACTGTTAATCACTTATCCAACCACTAAATAAGACTTTGCCCAACAATTGAAATGAATTTGCCAACCACTGTTAATCACTTATCCGACCTCTAAAAATGACTTTGCCCAACTATTGTAATAATTTTGCCAACCGCTGTTAAACACTTATCCGACCACTAAAAATGACTTTGCCCAACAATTGTAATGACTATGCCCAACAATTGTAATGACTTTGCCAACCACTGGTAATGACTTTGCCAACATCTGTTAATCATATATCCGACCTCTAAAAATGACTTTGCCCAACAATTGTAATGTTTTTACCCAACAACTGTTAATCACTTATCCAAAACCTAAAAAAGACTTTGCCGAACAATTGTAATGACTTTGCCAACCACTGTTAATCACTTATCCGACCTCTAAAAATGACTTTCCCCAATAATTGTAATGACTTTGCCAACCACTGTTAATCACTTATCCGACCTCAAAAAATGACTTTGCCCAACAATTTTAATGACACTTCCTACCACTGTTAATCACTTATCCGACTTCTAAAAATGACTTTGCCAACCAATGTTAATCACTTATCCGACCTCTAAAAATGACTTTGCCCAAAAATTGAAATGACTTTGCCGACCACTGTTAATCACTTATCCAAACCCTGAAAAAGACTTTGCCCAACAATTGTAATGACTTTGCCATCCACTATTAATCACTAATCCGACCCCTAAAAATGACATTGCCCAACAATTGTAATGACTTTGCCAACCACTGTTAATCACTTATCCGACCTCTAAAAATGACTTTGCCCACTAATTGTAATAACTTTGCTAATCACTATTAATCACTAATCCGACCTCTAAAAATGACTTTGCCCAACAATTGTAATGACTTTGCCAACCACTGTTAATCACTTATCCGACCTCTAAAAATGACTTTTCCTACCACTTGTAATGACTTTGCCAACCACTGTTAATCACTTATCCGACCTCTAAAAATGACTTTGCCCAGCTATTGTAATAATTTTGCCAACCGCTGTTAATCACTTATCCGACCACTAAAAATGACTATGCCCAACAATTGTAATGACTATGCCGAACAATTGTAATGACTTTCCCAACTACTGTTAATCACTTATCCGACTTCTAAAAATGACTTTACCCAACAATTGTAATGACTTTGCTAACCACTGTTAATTGCTTATCCGACCTCTATAAATGACTTTGCCCAATAATTGTAATAATTTTGCCAACCGCTGTTAATCACTTATCCGACCACTAAAAATGACTATGCCCAACAATTGTAATGACTATGCCCAACAATTGTAATGACTTTGCCAACCACTATTAATCACTAATCCGACCCCTAAAAATGACATTGCCCAACAATTGTAATGACTTTGCCAACCACTGTTAATCACTTATCCGACCTCTAAAAATGACTTTGCCCACTAATTGTAATAACTTTGCTAACCACTATTAATCACTAATCCGACCTCTAAAAATGACTTTGCCCAACAATTGTAATGACTTTGCCAACCACTGTTAATCACTTATCCGACCTCTAAAAATGACTTTTCCTACCACTTGTAATGACTTTGCCAACCACTGTTAATCACTTATCCGACCTCTAAAAATGACTTTGCCCAGCTATTGTAATAATTTTGCCAACCGCTGTTAATCACTTATCCGACCACTAAAAATGACTATGCCCAACAATTGTAATGACTATGCCGAACAATTGTAATGACTTTCCCAACTCCTGTTAATCACTTATCCGACTTCTAAAAATGACTTTACCCAACAATTGTAATGACTTTGCTAACCACAGTTAATTGCTTATCCGACCTCTATAAATGACTTTGCCCAATAATTGTAATAATTTTGCCAACCGCTGTTAATCACTTATCCGACCACTAAAAATGACTATGCCCAACAATTGTAATGACTATGCCCAACAATTGTAATGACTTTGCCAACCACTGGTAATGACTTTGCCAACATCTGCTTATCAATTATCCGACCTCTAAAAATGACTTTGCCCAACAATTGTAATGACTTTGCCAACCACTGTTAATCACTAATCCGACCTCTAAAAATGACATTGCCCAACTATTGTAATGTTTTTACCCAACAACTGTTAATCACTTATCCAACCTCTAAAAATGACTTTGCCAACCACTGGTAATGACTTTTCCAACCACTGTTAATCACTTATCCGACCTCAAAAAATGACTTTGCCAACCAATGGTAATGACTTTGCCAACCACTGGTAATGACTTTGCCAACCACTGTTAATTGCTTATCCGACCTCTAAAAATGACTTTACCCAACAATTTAATGACTTTGCCAACCACTGTTAATCACTTATCCGACCCCTAAAAATGACTTTGCCCAACAATTGTAATGACTTTGCCAACCACTATTAATCACTAATCCGACCTCTAAAAATGACTTTGCCCATCAATTGGAATGACTTTGCCAACCACTATTAATCACTAATCCGACCTCTAAAAATGACTTTGCCCAACAATTGTAATGACTCTGCCAACCACTGTTAATCACTTATCCGACCTCTAAAAATGACTTTGCCCAATAATTGTAATAATTCTGCCAACCGCTGTTAATCACTTATCCGACCACTAAAAATGACTATGCCCAACAATTGTAATGACTATGCCCAACAATTGTAATGACTTTGCCAACCACTGGTAATGACTTTGCCAACCACTGTTAATCACTTATCCGACCTCTAAAAATGACTTTGCCCAATAATTGTAATGACTTTGCCAACCACTGTTAATAACTTATCCGACCTCAAAAAATGACTTTGCCCAACAATTTTAATGACTTTGCCTACTACTGTTAATCACTTATCCGACTTCTAAAAATGACTTTGACAACCACTGGTAATGACTTTTCCAACCACTGTTAATCACTTATCCGACCTCAAAAAATGACTTTGCCAACCAATGGTAATGACTTTGCCAACCACTGGTAATGACTTTGCCAACCACTGTTAATTGCTTATCCGACCTCTAAAAATGACTTTACCCAACAATTTAATGACTTTGCCAACCACTGTTAATCACTTATCCGACCTCTAAAAATGACTTTGCCCAACAATTGTAATGACTTTGCCAACCACTGTTAATCACTTATCAGACCTCAAAAAATGACTTTGCCCAACAATTTTAATGACTTTGCCTACTACTGTTAATCACTTATCCGACTTCTAAAAATGACTTTGACAACCACTGGTAATGACTTTGCCAAACACTGTTAATCACTTAACCGACCTCTAAAAATGACTTTGCCCAACAATTGTAATGACTTTGCCAACCACTGTTAATCACTTATCCGACCTCTAAAAAAGACTTTGCCCAACAATTATGATGACTTTGCCAACCACTATTAATCACTAATCCGACCTCTAAAAATGACTTTGCCCAACTATTGTAATGACTTTGTCAACCACTGTTAATCACTTATCCGACCTCTAAAAATGACTTTGCCCAACAATTGTAAAAAATTTTGCCAACCGCTGTTAATCACTTATCCGACCACTAAAAATGACTTTGCCCAACAATTGTAATGACTATGCCCAACAATTGTAATGACTTTGCCAACCACTGGTAATGACTTTGCCAACATCTGTTAATCAATTATCCGACCTCTAAAAATGACTTTGCCCAACAATTGTAATGTTTTTACCCAACAACTGTTAATCACTTATCCAACCCCTAAAAAAGACTTTACCCAACAATTTAATGACTTTGCCAACCACTGTTAATCACTTATCCGACCTCTAAAAATGACTTTGCCCAACAATTGTAAAAAATTTTGCCAACCGCTGTTAATCACTTATCCGACCACTAAAAAAGACTTTGCCCAACAATTATGATGACTTTGCCAACCACTATTAATCACTAATCCGACCTCTAAAAATGACTTTGCCCAACTATTGTAATGACTTTGTCAACCACTGTTAATCACTTATCCGACCTCTAAAAATGACTTTGCCCAACAATTGTAAAAAATTTTGCCAACCGCTGTTAATCACTTATCCGACCACTAAAAATGACTTTGCCCAACAATTGTAATGACTATGCCCAACAATTGTAATGACTTTGCCGACCACTGGTAATGACTTTGCCAACATCTGTTAATCAATTATCCGACCTCTAAAAATGACTTTGCCCAACAATTGTAATGTTTTTACCCAACAACTGTTAATCACTTATCCAACCCCTAAAAAAGACTTTACCCAACAATTTAATGACTTTGCCAACCACTGTTAATCACTTATCCGACCTCTAAAAATGACTTTGCCCAACAATTGTAAAAAATTTTGCCAACCGCTGTTAATCACTTATCCGACCACTAAAAATGACTTTGCCCAACAATTGTAATGACTATGCCCAACAATTGTAATGACTTTGCCAACCACTGGTAATGACTTTGCCAACATCTGTTAATCAATTATCCGACCTCTAAAAATGACTTTGCCCAACAATTGTAATGTTTTTACCCAACAACTGTTAATCACTTATCCAACCCCTAAAAAAGACTTTACCCAACAATTTAATGACTTTGCCAACCACTGTTAATCACTTATCCGACCTCTAAAAATGACTTTGCCCAACAATTGTAAAAAATTTTGCCAACCGCTGTTAATCACTTATCCGACCACTAAAAATGACTTTGCCCAACAATTGTAATGACTATGCCCAACAATTGTAATGACTTTGCCAACCACTGGTAATCACTTATCCGACCTCAAAAAATGACTTTGCCCAACAATTTTCATGACACTTCCTACCACTGTTAATCACTTATCCGACTTCTAAAAATGACTATGCCAACCAATGTTAATCACTTATCCGACCTCTAAAAATGACTTTGACCAAAAATTGAAATGACTTTGCCATCCACTATTAATCACTAATCCGACCCCTAAAAATGACTTTGCCCAACAATTGTAATGACTTTGCCAACCACTTTTAATCTCTTATCCGACCTCTAAAAATGACTTTGCCCACTAATTGTAATAACTTTGCTAACCACTATTAATCACTAATCCGACCTCTAAAAATGACTTTGCCCAACAATTGTAATGACTTTGCCAACCACTGTTAATCACTTATCCGACCTCTAAAAATGACTTTTCCTACCACTTGTAATGACTTTGCCAACCACTGTTAATCACTTATCCGACCTCTAAAAATGACTTTGCCCAACAATTGTAAAAACTTTGCCCAATCAATTGTAATGACTTTGCCCAACAATTGTAATGACTTTGCCCAAAAATTGTAATGACTTTGCCCAACAATTGTAATGACTTTGCCCAACAATTGTAATGACTTTGCCCAACAATTGTAATGACTTTGCCCAACAATTGTAATGACTTTGCCCAACAATTGTAATGACTTTGCCCAACAATTTTAATGACTTTGCCCAACAATTTTAATGACTTTGCCCAACAATTGTAATGACTTTGCCCAACAATTTTAATGACTTTGCCCAACAATTTTAATGACTTTGCCCAACAATTGTAATGACTTTGCCCAACAATTGTAATGACTTTGCCCAACAATTGTAATGACTTTGCCCAACAATTGTAATGACTTTGCCCAACAATTTTAATGACTTTGCCCAACAATTTTAATGACTTTGCCCAACAATTGTAATGACTTTGCCCAACAATTGTAATGACTTTGCCCAACAATTGTAATGACTTTGCCCAACAATTGTAATGACTCTGCCCAATTAATTGTAATGACTTTGCCCAATCAATTGTAATGACTTTGCCCAACAATTGTAATGACTTTGCCCAACAATTGTAATGACTTTGCCCAACAATTGTAATGACTTTGCCCAACAATTGTAATGACTTTGCCCAACAATTTTAATGACTTTGCCCAACAATTGTAATGACTTTGCCCAACAATTGTAATGACTTTGCCCAACAATTTTAATGACTTTGCCTAACAATTGTAAAAACCTTGCCCAATCAATTGTAATGACTTTGCCCAACAATTGTAATGACTTTGCCCAACAATTGTAATGACTTTGCCCAACAATTGTAATGTTTTTACCCAACAACTGTTAATCACTTATCCAACCCCTAAAAAAGACTTTACCCAACAATTTAATGACTTTGCCAACCACTGTTAATCACTTATCCGACCTCTAAAAATGACTTTGCCCAACAATTGTAAAAAATTTTGCCAACCGCTGTTAATCACTTATCCGACCACTAAAAATGACT
Source organism: Brachionus asplanchnoidis (assembly GCA_025491095.1). Classification (NCBI taxonomy): domain Eukaryota; kingdom Metazoa; phylum Rotifera; class Eurotatoria; order Ploima; family Brachionidae; genus Brachionus; species Brachionus asplanchnoidis. Next base: position 600,834 of record JAILYF010000062.1, read on the forward strand.
TTGCCCAACAATTGTAATGACTATGCCCAACAATTGTAATGACTTTGCCAACCACTGGTAATCACTTATCCGACCTCAAAAAATGACTTTGCCCAACAATTTTAATGACACTTCCTACCACTGTTAATCACTTATCCGACTTCTAAAAATGACTATGCCAACCAATGTTAATCACTTATCCGACCTCTAAAAATGACTTTGACCAAAAATTGAAATGACTTTGCCATCCACTATTAATCACTAATCCGACCCCTAAAAATGACTTTGCCCAACAATTGTAATGACTTTGCCAACCACTTTTAATCTCTTATCCGACCTCTAAAAATGACTTTGCCCACTAATTGTAATAACTTTGCTAACCACTATTAATCACTAATCCGACCTCTAAAAATGACTTTGCCCAACAATTGTAATGACTTTGCCAACCACTGTTAATCACTTATCCGACCTCTAAAAATGACTTTTCCTACCACTTGTAATGACTTTGCCAACCACTGTTAATCACTTATCCGACCTCTAAAAATGACTTTGCCCAACAATTGTAAAAACTTTGCCCAATCAATTGTAATGACTTTGCCCAACAATTGTAATGACTTTGCCCAAAAATTGTAATGACTTTGCCCAACAATTGTAATGACTTTGCCCAACAATTGTAATGACTTTGCCCAACAATTGTAATGACTTTGCCCAACAATTGTAATGACTTTGCCCAACAATTGTAATGACTTTGCCCAACAATTTTAATGACTTTGCCCAACAATTTTAATGACTTTGCCCAACAATTGTAATGACTTTGCCCAACAATTTTAATGACTTTGCCCAACAATTTTAATGACTTTGCCCAACAATTGTAATGACTTTGCCCAACAATTGTAATGACTTTGCCCAACAATTGTAATGACTTTGCCCAACAATTGTAATGACTTTGCCCAACAATTTTAATGACTTTGCCCAACAATTTTAATGACTTTGCCCAACAATTGTAATGACTTTGCCCAACAATTGTAATGACTTTGCCCAACAATTGTAATGACTTTGCCCAACAATTGTAATGACTCTGCCCAATTAATTGTAATGACTTTGCCCAATCAATTGTAATGACTTTGCCCAACAATTGTAATGACTTTGCCCAACAATTGTAATGACTTTGCCCAACAATTGTAATGACTTTGCCCAACAATTGTAATGACTTTGCCCAACAATTTTAATGACTTTGCCCAACAATTGTAATGACTTTGCCCAACAATTGTAATGACTTTGCCCAACAATTTTAATGACTTTGCCTAACAATTGTAAAAACTTTGCCCAATCAATTGTAATGACTTTGCCCAACAATTGTAATGACTTTGCCCAACAATTGTAATGACTTTGCCCAACAATTGTAATGACTTTGCCCAACAATTGTAATGACTTTGCCCAACAATTTTAATGACTTTGCCCAACAATTTTAATGACTTTGCCCAACAATTGTAATGACTTTGCCCAACAATTGTAATGACTTTGCCCAACAATTGTAATGACTTTGCCCAACAATTGTAATGACTTTGCCCAACAATTGTAATGACTCTGCCCAATTAATTGTAATGACTTTGCCCAATCAATTGTAATGACTTTGCCCAACAATTGTAATGACTTTGCCCAACAATTGTAATGACTTTGCCCAACAATTGTAATGACTTTGCCCAACAATTGTAATGACTTTGCCCAACAATTTTAATGACTTTGCCCAACAATTGTAATGACTTTGCCCAACAATTGTAATGACTTTGCCCAACAATTTTAATGACTTTGCCTAACAATTGTAAAAACTTTGCCCAATCAATTGTAATGACTTTGCCCAGCAATTGTAATGACTTTGCCCAACAATTGTAATGACTTTGCCCAACAATTGTAATGACTTTGCCCAACAATTGTAATGACTTTGCCCAACAATTGTAATGACTTTGCCCAACAATTGTAATGACTTTGCCCAACAATTTTAATGACTTTGCCCAACAATTTTAATGACTTTGCCCAACAATTGTAATGACTTTGCCCAACAATTGTAATGACTTTGCCCAACAATTGTAATGACTTTGCCTAACAATTGTAAAAACTTTGCCCAATCAATTGTAATGACTTTGCCCAACAATTGTAATGACTTTGCCCAAAAATTGTAATGACTTTGCCCAACAATTGTAATGACTTTGCCCAACAATTGTAATGACTTTGCCCAACAATTGTAATGACTTTGCCCAACAATTGTAATGACTTTGCCCAACAATTGTAATGACTTTGCCCAACAATTTTAATGACTTTGCCCAACAATTTTAATGACTTTGCCCAACAATTGTAATGACTTTGCCCAACAATTGTAATGACTTTGCCCAACAATTGTAATGACTTTGCCCAACAATTGTAATGACTTTGCCCAACAATTGTAATGACTTTGCCCAACAATTGTAATGACTTTGCCTAACAATTGTAAAAACTTTGCCCAATCAATTGTAATGACTTTGCCCAACAATTGTAATGACTTTGCCCAAAAATTGTAATGACTTTGCCCAACAATTGTAATGACTTTGCCCAACAATTGTAATGACTTTGCCCAACAATTGTAATGACTTTGCCCAACAATTGTAATGACTTTGCCCAACAATTGTAATGACTTTGCCCAACAATTTTAATGACTTTGCCCAACAATTTTAATGACTTTGCCCAACAATTGTAATGACTTTGCCCAATCAATTGTAATGACTTTGCCCAACAATTGTAATGACTTTGCCCAACAATTGTAATGACTTTGCCCAACAATTGTAATGACTTTGCCCAACAATTGTAATGACTTTGCCCAACAATTTTAATGACTTTGCCCAACAATTTTAATGACTTTGCCCAACAATTGTAATGACTTTGCCCAACAATTGTAATGACTTTGCCCAACAATTGTAATGACTTTGCCTAACAATTGTAAAAACTTTGCCCAATCAATTGTAATGACTTTGCCCAACAATTGTAATGACTTTGCCCAACAATTGTAATGACTTTGCCCAATCAATTGTAATGACTTTGCCCAACAATTGTAATGACTTTGCCCAACAATTGTAATGACTTTGCCCAACAATTGTAATGACTTTGCCCAACAATTGTAATGACTTTGCCCAACAATTGTAATGACTTTGCCCAACAATTGTAATGACTTTGCCCAACAATTGTAATGACTTTGCCCAACAATTGTAATGACTTTGCCCAACAATTGTAATGACTTTGCCCAACAATTGTAATGACTTTGCCCAACAATTTTAATGACTTTGCCCAACAATTGTAATGACTTTGCCCAACAATTGTAATGACTTTGCCCAACAATTGTAATGACTTTGCCTAACAATTGTAAAAACTTTGCCCAATCAATTGTAATGACTTTGCCCAACAATTGTAATGACTTTGCCCAACAATTGTAATGACTTTGCCCAACAATTGTAATGACTTTGCCCAACAATTGTAATGACTTTGCCCAACAATTGTAATGACTTTGCCCAACAATTGTAATGACTTTGCCCAACAATTGTAATGACTTTGCCCAACAATTGTAATGACTTTGCCCAACAATTGTAATGACTTTGCCCAACAATTTTAATGACTTTGCCCAACAATTTTAATGACTTTGCCCAACAATTGTAATGACTTTGCCCAACAATTGTAATGACTTTGCCCAACAATTGTAATGACTTTGCCTAACAATTGTAAAACTTTGCCCAATCAATTGTAATGACTTTGCCCAACAATTGTAATGACTTTGCCCAACAATTGTAATGACTTTGCCCAATCAATTGTAATGACTTTGCCCAACAATTGTAATGACTTTGCCCAACAATTGTAATGACTTTGCCAACAATTGTAATGACTTTGCCCAACAATTGTAATGACTTTGCCCAACAATTGTAATGACTTTGCCCAACAATTGTAATGACTTTGCCCAACAATTGTAATGACTTTGCCCAACAATTGTAATGACTTTGCCCAACAATTGTAATGACTTTGCCCAACAATTTTAATGACTTTGCCCAACAATTTTAATGACTTTGCCCAACAATTGTAATGACTTTGCCCAACAATTGTAATGACTTTGCCCAACAATTGTAATGACTTTGCCTAACAATTGTAAAAACTTTGCCCAATCAATTGTAATGACTTTGCCCAACAATTGTAATGACTTTGCCCAACAATTGTAATGACTTTGCCCAACAATTGTAATGACTTTGCCCAACAATTGTAATGACTTTGCCCAACAATTGTAATGACTTTGCCCAACAATTGTAATGACTTTGCCCAACAATTGTAATGACTTTGCCCAACAATTTTAATGACTTTGCCCAACAATTTTAATGACTTTGCCCAACAATTGTAATGACTTTGCCCAACAATTGTAATGACTTTGCCCAACAATTGTAATGACTTTGCCTAACAATTGTAAAAACTTTGCCCAATCAATTGTAATGACTTTGCCCAACAATTGTAATGACTTTGCCCAACAATTGTAATGACTTTGCCTAACAATTGTAAAAACTTTGCCCAATCAATTGTAATGACTTTGCCCAACAATTGTAATGACTTTGCCCAATCAATTGTAATGACTTTGCCCAACAATTGTAATGACTTTGCCCAAAAATTGTAATGACTTTGCCCAACAATTGTAATGACTTTGCCCAACAATTGTAATGACTTTGCCCAACAATTGTAATGACTTTGCCCAACAATTGTAATGACTTTGCCCAACAATTGTAATGACTTTGCCCAACAATTTTAATGACTTTGCCCAACAATTTTAATGACTTTGCCCAACAATTGTAATGACTTATCCGACCTCTAAAAATGACTTTTCCTACCACTTGTAATGACTTTGCCAACCACTGTTAATCACTTATCCGACCTCTAAAAATGACTTCGCCCACTAATTGTAATAACTTTGCTAACCACTATTAATCACTAATCCGACCTCTAAAAATGACTTTGCCCAACAATTGTAATGACTTTGCCAACCACTGTTAATCACTTATCCGACCTCTAAAAATGACTTTTCCTACCACTTGTAATGACTTTGCCAACCACTGTTAATCACTTATCCGACCTCTAAAAATGACTTTGCCCAACAATTGTAATGACTTTGCCCAACAATTGTAATGACTTTGCCCAACAATTGTAATGACTTTGCCCAACAATTGTAATGACTTTGCCTAACAATTGTAATGACTTTGCCCAACAATTGTAATGACTTTGCCTAACAATTGTAAAAACTTTGCCCAATCAATTGTAATGACTTTGCCCAACAATTGTAATGACTTTGCCCAACAATTGTAATGACTTTGCCTAACAATTGTAAAAACTTTGCCCAATCAATTGTAATGACTTTGCCCAACAATTGTAATGACTTTGCCCAATCAATTGTAATGACTTTGCCCAACAATTGTAATGACTTTGCCCAAAAATTGTAATGACTTTGCCCAACAATTGTAATGACTTTGCCCAACAATTGTAATGACTTTGCCCAACAATTGTAATGACTTTGCCCAACAATTGTAATGACTTTGCCCAACAATTTTAATGACTTTGCCCAACAATTTTAATGACTTTGCCCAACAATTGTTAATCACTTATCCGACCTCTAAAAATGACTTTTCCTACCACTTGTAATGACTTTGCCAACCACTGTTAATCACTTATCCGACCTCTAAAAATGACTTCGCCCACTAATTGTAATAACTTTGCTAACCACTATTAATCACTAATCCGACCTCTAAAAATGACTTTGCCCAACAATTGTAATGACTTTGCCAACCACTGTTAATCACTTATCCGACCTCTAAAAATGACTTTTCCTACCACTTGTAATGACTTTGCCAACCACTGTTAATCACTTATCCGACCTCTAAAAATGACTTTGCCCAACAATTGTAATGACTTTGCCCAACAATTGTAATGACTTTGCCCAACAATTGTAATGACTTTGCCCAACAATTGTAATGACTTTGCCTAACAATTGTAAAAACTTTGCCCAATCAATTGTAATGACTTTGCCCAACAATTGTAATGACTTTGCCCAACAATTGTAATGACTTTGCCCAACAATTGTAATGACTTTGCCCAACAATTGTAATGACTTTGCCCAACAATTGTAATGACTTTGCCCAACAATTGTAATGACTTTGCCCAACAATTGTAATGACTTTGCCCAACAATTTTAATGACTTTGCCCAACAATTTTAATGACTTTGCCCAACAATTGTAATGACTTTGCCCAACAATTTTAATGACTTTGCCCAACAATTGTAATGACTTTGCCCAACAATTGTAATGACTTTGCCTAACAATTGTAAAAACTTTGCCCAATCAATTGTAATGACTTTGCCCAACAATTGTAATGACTTTGCCCAAAAATTGTAATGACTTTGCCCAACAATTGTAATGACTTTGCCCAACAATTGTAATGACTTTGCCCAACAATTGTAATGACTTTGCCCAACAATTGTAATGACTTTGCCCAACAATTGTAATGACTTTGCCCAACAATTTTAATGACTTTGCCCAACAATTGTAATGACTTTGCCCAACAATTGTAATGACTTTGCCCAACAATTGTAATGACTTTGCCCAACAATTGTAATGACTTTGCCCAACAATTGTAATGACTTTGCCCAACAATTGTAATGACTCTGCCCAATTAATTGTAATGACTTTGCCCAATCAATTGTAATGACTTTGCCCAGCAATTGTAATGACTTTGCCCAACAATTGTAATGACTTTGCCCAACAATTGTAATGACTTTGCCCAACAATTGTAATGACTTTGCCCAACAATTGTAATGACTTTGCCCAACAATTGTAATGACTTTGCCCAACAATTGTAATGACTTTGCCCAACAATTTTAATGACTTTGCCCAACAATTTTAATGACTTTGCCCAACAATTGTAATGACTTTGCCCAACAATTGTAATGACTTTGCCCAACAATTGTAATGACTTTGCCCAACAATTGTAATGACTTTGCCCAACAATTGTAATGACTCTGCCCAATTAATTGTAATGACTTTGCCCAATCAATTGTAATGACTTTGCCCAGCAATTGTAATGACTTTGCCCAACAATTGTAATGACTTTGCCCAACAATTGTAATGACTTTGCCCAACAATTGTAATGACTTTGCCCAACAATTTTAATGACTTTGCCCAACAATTTTAATGACTTTGCCCAACAATTGTAATGACTTTGCCCAACAATTGTAATGACTTTGCCCAACAATTGTAATGACTTTGCCCAACAATTGTAATGACTTTGCCCAACAATTGAAATGACTTTGCCAACAACTGTTAATCACTTATCCGACCTCTAAGATAACTTTGCCCAACAATTGTAATACTTTTGCCGACCACTGTTAATCAATAATCCGACCTCTAAAAATGACTTTGCCCAACAATTGTAATGACTTTGCCCAACAATTGTAATGACTTTGCCCAACAAGTGTATTGACTTTGCTCAACAATTGTAATGACTTTACCCAACAATTGTAATGTCTTTGCCCAACAATTGTAATGACTTTGCCCAACAATTGTAATGACTTTGCCCAACAATTGTAATGACTTTGCCAACAACTGTTAATCAATAATCCGACCTCTAAAAATGACTTTGCCCAACAATTGTAATGACTTTGCCCAAATATTGTAATGACTTTGCCAACAACTGTTAATCACTTATCCGACCTCTAAAAATAACTTTGCCCAACAATTGTAATGACTTTGCCCAACAATTGTAATGACTTTGCCCAACAATTGTAATGACTTTACCCTACAATTCTAATGACTTTGCCCAACAATTGTAATGACTTTGCCCAACAATTGTAATGACTTTGCCCAACAATTGTAATGACTTTGCCCAACAATTGTAATGACTTTGCCCAACAATTGTAAAGACTTTGCCCAACAATTGTAATGTCTTTGCCCAACAATTGTAATGACTTTGCCCAACAATTGTAATGACTTTGCCCAACAATTGTAATGACTTTGCCCAACAATTGTAATGACTTTGCCCAACAATTGTAATGACTTTGCCCAACAATTGAAATGACTTTGCCAACAACTGTTAATCACTTATCCGACCTCTAAGATAACTTTGCCCAACAATTGTAATACTTTTGCCGACCACTGTTAATCAATAATCCGACCTCTAAAAATGACTTTGCCCAACAATTGTAATGACTTTGCCCAACAATTGTAATGACTTTGCCCAACAATTGTAATGACTTTGCCCAACAAGTGTATTGACTTTGCTCAACAATTGTAATGACTTTACCCAACAATTGTAATGTCTTTGCCCAACAATTGTAATGACTTTGCCCAACAATTGTAATGACTTTGCCCAACAATTGTAATGACTTTGCCAACAACTGTTAATCAATAATCCGACCACTAAAAATGACTATGCCCAACAATTGTAATGACTATGCCGAACAATTGTAATGACTTTGCTAACAACTGTTAATCACTTATCCGACTTCTAAAAATGACTTTACCCAACAATTGTAATGACTTTGCCAACCACTGTTAATTGCTTATCCGACCTCTATAAATGACTTTGCCCAATAATTGTAATAATTTTGCCAACCGCTGTTAATCACTTATCCGACCACTAAAAATGACTATGCCCAACAATTGTAATGACTATGCCCAACAATTGCAATGACTTTGCCATCATGGTAATGACTTTGCCAACATCTGCTTATCAATTATCCGACCTCTAAAAATGACTTTGCCCAACAATTGTAATGACTTTGCCAACCACTGTTAATCACTAATCCGACTTCTAAAAATGACATTGCCCAACTATTGTAATGTTTTTACCCAACAACTGTTAATCAATAATTCAACCTCTAAAAATTACTTTGCCAACCACTGGTAATGACTTTTCCAACCACTGTTAATCACTTATCCGACCTCAAAAAATGACTTTGCCAACCAATGGTAATGACTTTGCCAACCACTGGTAATGACTTTGCCAACCACTGTTAATTGCTTATCCGACCTCTAAAAATGACTTTACCCAACAATTTAATGACTTTGCCAACCACTGTTAATCACTTATCCGACCCCTAAAAATGACTTTGCCCAACAATTGTAATGACTTTGCCAACCACTATTAATCACTAATCCGACCTCTAAAAATGACTTTGCCCATCAATTGGAATGACTTTGCCATCCACTATTAATCACTAATCCGACCTCTAAAAATGACTTTGCCCAACAATTGTAATGACTCTGCCAACCACTGTTAATCACTTATCCGACCTCTAAAAATGACTTTGCCCAATAATTGTAATAATTTTGCCAACCGCTGTTAATCACTTATCCGACCACTAAAAATGACTATGCCCAACAATTGTAATGACTATGCCCAACAATTGTAATGACTTTGCCAACCACTGGTAATGACTTTGCCAACCACTGTTAATCACTTATCCGACCTCTAAAAATGACTTTGCCCAATAATTGTAATGACTTTGCCAACCACTGTTAATCACTTATCCGACCTCAAAAAATGACTTTGCCCAACAATTTTAATGACTTTGCCTACTACTGTTAATCACTTATCCGACTTCTAAAAATGACTTTGACAACCACTGGTAATGACTTTGCCAACCACTGTTAATCACTTATCCGACCTCTAAAAATGACTTTGCCCAACAATTGAAATGACTTTGCCAACCACTGTTAATCACTTATCAGACCTCAAAAAATGACTTTGCCCAACAATTTTAATGACTTTGCCTACTACTGTTAATCACTTATCCGACTTCTAAAAATGACTTTGACAACCACTGGTAATGACTTTGCCAAACACTGTTAATCACTTATCCGACCTCTAAAAATGACTTTGCCCAACAATTGTAATGACTTTGCCAACCACTGTTAATCACTTATCCGACCTCTAAAAAAGACTTTGCCCAACAATTATGATGACTTTGCCAACCACTATTAATCACTAATCCGACCTCTAAAAATGACTTTGCCCAACTATTGTAATGACTTTGTCAACCACTGTTAATCACTTATCCGACCTCTAAAAATGACTTTGCCCAACAATTGTAAAAAATTTTGCCAACCGCTGTTAATCACTTATCCGACCACTAAAATGACTTTGCCCAACAATTGTAATGACTATGCCCAAAAATTGTAATGACTTTGCCAACCACTGGTAATGACTTTGCCAACATCTGTTAATCAATTATCCGACCTCTAAAAATGACTTTGCCCAACAATTGTAATGTTTTTACCCAACAACTGTTAATCACTTATCCAACCCCTAAAAAAGACTTTACCCAACAATTTAATGACTTTGCCAACCACTGTTAATCACTTATCCGACCTCTAAAAATGACTTTGCCCAACAATTGTAAAAAATTTTGCCAACCGCTGTTAATCACTTATCCGACCACTAAAAATGACTTTGCCCAACAATTGTAATGACTATGCCCAACAATTGTAATGACTTTGCCAACCACTGGTAATGACTTTGCCAACATCTGTTAATCAATTATCCGACCTCTAAAAATGACTTTGCCCAACAATTGTAATGTTTTTACCCAACAACTGTTAATCACTTATCCAACCCCTAAAAAAGACTTTACCCAACAATTTAATGACTTTGCCAACCACTGTTAATCACTTATCCGACCTCTAAAAATGACTTTGCCCAACAATTGTAATGACTTTGCCAACCACTGTTAATCACTAATCCGACCTCTAAAAATGACTTTGCCCAACAATTGTAATGACTATGCCCAACAATTGTAATGACTTTGCCAACCACTGGTAATGACTTTGCCAACATCTGTTAATCAATTATCCGACCTCTAAAAATGACTTTGCCCAACAATTGTAATGTTTTTACCCAACAACTGTTAATCACTTATCCAACCCCTAAAAAAGACTTTACCCAACAATTTAATGACTTTGCCAACCACTGTTAATCACTTATCCGACCTCTAAAAATGACATTGCCCAACAATTGTAATGTTTTTATCCAACAACTGTTAATCACTTATCCAACCAACAAAAAAGACTTTATCCAACAATTTAATGACTTTGCCAACCACTGTTTATCACTTATCCGACCTCTAAAAATGACTTTGCCCAACTATTGTAATGACTTTGCCAACCACTGTTAATCACTTATCCAACCCCTAAATAAGACTTTGCCCAACAATTGAAATGACTTTGCCAACCACTGTTAATCACTTATCCGACCTCTAAAAATGACTTTGCCCAACAATTGTAATGACTTTGCCAACCACTGTTAATCACTAATCCGACCTCTAAAAATGACTTTGCCCAACAATTGTAATGACTATGCCCAACAATTGTAATGACTTTGCCAACCACTGGTAATGACTTTGCCAACATCTGTTAATCAATTATCCGACCTCTAAAAATGACTTTGCCCAACAATTGTAATGTTTTTACCCAACAACTGTTAATCACTTATCCAACCCCTAAAAAAGACTTTACCCAACAATTTAATGACTTTGCCAACCACTGTTAATCACTTATCCGACCTCTAAAAATGACTTTGCCCAACAATTGTAATGTTTTTATCCAACAACTGTTAATCACTTATCCAACCAACAAAAAAGACTTTATCCAACAATTTAATGACTTTGCCAACCACTGTTAATCACTTATCCGACCTCTAAAAATGACTTTGCCCAACCATTGTAATGACTTTGCCAACCACTGTTAATCACTTATCCAACCCCTAAATAAGACTTTGCCCAACAATTGAAATGACTTTGCCAACCACTGTTAATCACTTATCCGACCTCTAAAAATGACTATGCCCAACAATTGTAATGACTTTGCCAACCACTGGTAATGACTTTGCCAACATCTGTTAATCAATTATCCGACCTCTAAAAATGACTTTGCCCAACAATTGTAATGTTTTTACCCAACAACTGTTAATCACTTATCCAACCCCTAAAAAAGACTTTACCCAACAATTTAATGACTTTGCCAACCACTGTTAATCACTTATCCGACCTCTAAAAATGACTTTGCCCAACAATTGTAAAAAATTTTGCCAACCGCTGTTAATCACTTATCCGACCACTAAAATGACTTTGCCCAACAATTGTAATGACTATGCCCAACAATTGTAATGACTTTGCCAACCACTGGTAATGACTTTGCCAACATCTGTTAATCAATTATCCGACCTCTAAAAATGACTTTGCCCAACAATTGTAATGTTTTTACCCAACAACTGTTAATCACTTATCCAACCCCTAAAAAAGACTTTACCCAACAATTTAATGACTTTGCCAACCACTGTTAATCACTTATCCGACCTCTAAAAATGACTTTGCCCAACAATTGTAATGACTTTGCCAACCACTGTTAATCACTAATCCGACCTCTAAAAATGACTTTGCCCAACAATTGTAATGACTATGCCCAACAATTGTAATGACTTTGCCAACCACTGGTAATGACTTTGCCAACATCTGTTAATCAATTATCCGACCTCTAAAAATGACTTTGCCCAACAATTGTAATGTTTTTACCCAACAACTGTTAATCACTTATCCAACCCCTAAAAAGACTTTACCCAACAATTTAATGACTTTGCCAACCACTGTTAATCACTTATCCGACCTCTAAAAATGACATTGCCCAACAATTGTAATGTTTTTATCCAACATCTGTTAATCACTTATCCGACCTCTAAAAATGACTTTGCCCAACAATTGTAATGTTTTTATCCAACAACTGTTAATCACTTATCCAACCCCTAAATAAGACTTTGCCCAACAATTGAAATGACTTTGCCAACCACTGTTAATCACTTATCCGACCTCTAAAAATGACTTTGCCCAACTATTGTAATAATTTTGCCAACCGCTGTTAATCACTTATCCGACCACTAAAAATGACTATGCCCAACAATTGTAATGACTATGCCCAACAATTGTAATGACTTTGCCAACCACTGGTAATGACTTTGACAACATCTGTTAATCATATATCCGACCTCTAAAAATGACTTTGCCCAACAATTGAAATGTTTTTACCCAACAACTGTTAATCACTTATCCAACCCCTAAAAAATACTTTGCCGAACAATTGTAATGACTTTGCCAACCACTGTTAATCTCTTATCCGACCTCAAAAAATGACTTTGCCCAACAATTTTAATGACTTTGCCTGCCACTGTTAATCACTTATCCGACTTCTAAAAATGACTTTGCCAACCAATGTTAATCACTTATCCGACCTCTAAAAATGACTTTGCCCAAAAATTGAAATGACTTTGCCGACCACTGTAAATCACTTATCCAAACCCTGAAAAAGACTTTGCCCAACAATTGTAATAACTTTGCTAACCACTATTAATCACTAATCCGACCTCTAAAAATGACTTTGCCCAACAATTGTAATGACTTTGCCAACCACTGTTAATCACTTATCCGACCTCTAAAAATGACTTTTCCTACCACTTGTAATGACTTTGCCAACCACTATTAATCACTAATCCGACCCCTAAAAATGACTTTGCCCAACAATTTAATGACTTTGCCAACCACTGTTAATCACTTATCCAGCCCCTAAATAAGACTTTGCCCAACAATTGAAATGACTTTGCCAACCACTGTTTATCACTTATCCGACCTCTAAAAATGACTTTGCCCAACTATTGTAATGACTTTGCCAACCACTGTTAATCACTTATCCAACCCCTTAATAAGACTTTGCCCAATAATTGTAATGACTTTGCCAAACACTGTTAATCACTTATCCGACCTCTAATAATGACTTTGCCCAACGATTGTAATAATTTTGCCAACCGCTGTTAATCACTTATCCGACCACTAAAAATTTCTTTGCCCAACAATTGTAATGACTATGCCCAACAATTGTAATGACTTTGCCAACCACTGGTAATGACTTTGCCAACATCTGTTAATCATATATCCGACCTCTAAAAATGACTTTGCCCAACAATTGTAATGTTTTTACCCAACAACTGTTAATCACTTATCCAACCCCTAAAAAAGACTTTGCCGAACAATTGTAATGACTTTGCCAACCACTGTTAATCACTTATCCGACCTCTAAAAATGACTTTGCCCAATAATTGTAATGACTTTGCCAACCACTGTTAATCACTTATCCGACCTCTTATAATGACTTTGCCCAACGATTGTAATAATTTTGCCAACCGCTGTTAATCACTTATCAGACCACTAAAAATGACTTTGCCCAACAATTGTAATGACTATGCCCAACAATTGTAATGACTTTGCCAACCACTGGTAATGACTTTGCCAACATCTGTTAATCATATATCCGACCTCTAAAAATGACTTTGCCAAACAATTTTAATGACTTTGCCAACCACTGTTAATCACTTATCCGACCTCTAAAAATGACTTTGCCCAACAATTGTAATAACTTTGCTAACCACTATTAATCACTAATCCGACCTCTAAAAATGACTTTGCCCAATAATTGTAATGACTTTGCCAACCACTGTTAATCACTTATCCGACCTCAAAAAATGACTTTGCCCAACAATTTTAATGACACTTCCTACCACTGTTAATCACTTATCCGACTTCTAAAAATGACTTTGCCAACCAATGTTAATCACTTATCCGACCTCTAAAAATGACTTTGCCCAAAAATTGAAATGACTTTGCCGACCACTGTTAATCACTTATCCAAAACCTGAAAAAGACTTTGCCCAACAATTGTAATGACTTTGCCATCCACTATTAATCACTAATCCCACCCCTAAAAATGACTTTGCCCAACAATTGTAATGACTTTGCCAACCACTGTTAATCACTTATCCGACCTCTAAAAATGACTTTGCCCAACAATTGTAATAACTTTGCTAACCACTATTAATCACTAATCCGACCTCTAAAAATGACTTTGCCCAACAATTGTAATGACTTTGCCAACCACTGTTAATCACTTATCCGACCTCTAAAAATGACTTTTCCTACCACTTGTAATGACTTTGCCAACCACTGTTAATCACTTATCCGACCTCTAAAAATGACTTTGCCCAACTATTGTAATAATTTTGCCAACCGCTCTTAATCACTTATCCGACCACTAAAAATGACTATGCCCAACAATTGTAATGACTTTCCCAACTACTGTTAATCACTTATCCGACTTCTAAAAATGACTTTACCCAACAATTGTAATGACTTTGCCAACCACTGTTAATTGCTTATCCGACGTTTATAAATGACTTTACCCAACAATCGTAATGACTTTGCCAACCACTGTTAATCACTTATCCGACCTCTAAAAATGACTTTGCCCAACAATTGTAATAACTTTGCTAACCACTATTAATCACTAATCCGACCACTAAAAATGACTTTGCCCAACTATTGTAATGACTTTGCCAACCACTGTTAATCAGTTATCCGACCTCTAAAAATGACTTTGCCCAACAATTGTAATAATTTTGCCAACCGCTGTTAATCACTTATCCGACCACTAAAAATGACTATGCCCAACAATTGTAATGACTTTGCCAACCACTGGTAATGACTTTGCCAACATCTGTTAATCAATTATCCGACCTCTAAAAATGACTTTGCCCAACAATTGTAATGCTTTTGCCATCAACTATTAATCACTAATCCGACCCCTAAAAATGACTTTGCCCAACAATTGTAATGACTTTGCCAACCACTGTTAATCACATTTCCGACCTCTAAAAATGACTTTTCCTACCACTGGTAATGACTTTGCCAACCACTGTTAATCACTTATCCGACCTCTAAAAATGACTTTGCCCAACTATTGAAATAATTTTGCCAACCGCTGTTAATCACTTATCCGACCACTAAAAATGACTATGCCCAACAATTGTAATGACTATGCCCAACAATTGTAATGACTTTGCCAACCACTGGTAATGACTTTGCCAACATCTGTTAATCAATAATCCGACCTCTAAAAAAGACTTTGCCCAACAATTGTAATGTATTTACCCAACAACTGTTAATCACTTATCCAACCCCTAAAAAAGACTTTACCCAAAAATTTAATGACTTTGCCAACCACTGTTAATCACTTATCCGACCTCTAAAAATGACTTTGCCCATCAATTGGAATGACTTTGCCAACCACTGTTAATCACTAATCCGACCTCTAAAAATGACTTTGCCCAACTATTGTAATGTTTTTACCCAACAACTGTTAATCACTTATCCAACCCCTAAAAAAGACTTTACCCAACAATTTAATGACTTTGCCAACCAGTATTAATCACTTATCCGACCTCTAAAAATGACTTTGCCCAACAATTGTAATGACTTTGCCAACCACTTTTAATCACTAATCCGACCTCTAAAAATGACTTTGCCCAACTATTGTAATGACTTTGCCAACCACTGTTAATCACTTATCCGACCACTAAAAATGACTATGCCCAACAATTGTAATGACTATGCCGAACAATTGTAATGACTTTCCCAACTACTGTTAATCACTTATTCGACTTCTAAAAATGACTTTACCCAACAATTGTAATGACTTTGCCAACCACTGTTAATTGCTTATCCGACCTCTATAAATGACTTTACCCAACAATTGTAATGACTTTGCCAACCACTGTTAATCACTTATCCGACCTCTAAAAATGACTTTGCCCAACAATTGCAATAACTTTGCTAGCCACTATTAATCACTAATCCGACCACTAAAAATGACTTTGCCCAACTATTGTAATGACTTTGCCAACCACTGTTAGTCACTTATCCGACCTCTAAAAATGACTTTGCCCAACAATTGTAATAATTTTGCCAACCGCTGTTAATCACTTATCCGACCACTAAAAATGACTATGCCCAACAATTGTAATGACTTTGCCAACCACTGGTAATGACTTTGCAAACATCTGTTAATCAATTATCCGACCTCTAAAAATGACTTTGCCCAACAATTGTAATGACTTTGCCATCAACTATTAATCACTAATCCGACCCCTAAAAATGACTTTGCCCAACAATTGTAATGACTTTGCCAACCACTGTTAATCACATTTCCGACCTCTAAAAATGACTTTTCCTACCACTGGTAATGACTTTGCCAACCACTGTTAATCAATTATCCGACCTCTAAAAATGACTTTGCCCAACTATTGTAATAATTTTGCCAACCGCTGTTAATCACTTATCCGACCACTAAAAATGACTATGCCCAACAATTGTAATGACTATGCCCAACAATTGTAATGACTTTGCCAACCACTGGTAATGACTTTGCCAACATCTGTTAATCAATTATCCGACCTCTAAAAATGACTTTGCCCAACAATTGTAATGACTTTGCCAACAACTGTTAATCACTAATCCGACCTCTAAAAATGACTTTGCCCAACTATTGTAATGTTTTTACCCAACAACTGTTAATCACTTATCCAACCCCTAAAAAAGACTTTACCCAACAATTTAATGACTTTGCCAACCAGTATTAATCACTTATCCGACCTCTAAAAATGACTTTGCCCAACTATTGTAATGTTTTTACCCAACAACTGTTAATCACTTATCCAACCCCTAAAAAAGACTTTACCCAACAATTTAATGACTTTGCCAACCAGTATTAATCACTTATCCGACCTCTAAAAATGACTTTGCCCAACAATTGTAATGACTTTGCCAACCACTTTTAATCACTAATCCGACCTCTAAAAATGACTTTGCCCAACTATTGTAATGACTTTGCCAACCACTGTTAATCACTTATCCAACCCCTAAAAAAGACTTTGCCCAACAATTGTAATGACTTTTCCAACCACTGTTAATCACTTATCCGACCTCAAAAAATTACTTTGCCCAACAATTGTAATGTTTTTATCCAACAACTGTTAATCACTTATCCAACCCCTAAAAAAGACTTTATCCAACAATTTAATGACTTTGCCAACCACTGTTAATCACTTATCCGACCTCTAAAAATGACTTTGCCCAACTATTGTAATGACTTTGCCAACCACTGTTAATCACTTATCCAACCCCTAAAAAAGACTTTGCCCAACAATTGAAATGACTTTGCCAACCACTGTTAATCACTTATCCGACCTCTAAAAATGACTTTATCAAACTATTGTAATAATTTTGCCAACCGCTGTTAATCACTTATCCGACCACTAATAATGACTTTGCCCAACGATTGTAATAATTTTGCCAACCGCTGTTAATCACTTATCCGACCACTAAAAATGACTTTGCCCAACAATTGTAATGACTATGCCCAACAATTGTAATGACTTTGCCAACCACTGGTAATGACTTTGCCAACATCTGTTAATCAATTATCCGACCTCTAAAAATGACTTTGCCCAACAATTGTAATGACTTTGCCAACAACTGTTAATCACTAATCCGACCTCTAAAAATGACTTTGCCCAACTATTGTAATGTTTTTACCCAACAACTGTTAATCACTTATCCAACCCCTAAAAAAGACTTTACCCAACAATTTAATGACTTTGCCAACCAGTATTAATCACTTATCCGACCTCTAAAAATGACTTTGCCCAACTATTGTAATGTTTTTACCCAACAACTGTTAATCACTTATCCAACCCCTAAAAAAGACTTTATCCAACAATTTAATGACTTTGCCAACCACTGTTAATCACTTATCCGACCTCTAAAAATGACTTTGCCCAACTATTGTAATGACTTTGCCAACCACTGTTAATCACTTATCCAACCCCTAAAAAAGACTTTGCCCAACAATTGAAATGACTTTGCCAACCACTGTTAATCACTTATCCGACCTCTAAAAATGACTTTATCAAACTATTGTAATAATTTTGCCAACATCTGTTAATCATATATCCGACCTCTAAAAATGACTTTGCCCAACAATTGTAATAACTTTGCTAACCACTATTAATCACTAATCCGACCTCTAAAAATGACTTTGCCCAACAATTGTAATGACTTTGCCAACCACTGTTAATCACTTATCCGACCTCAAAAAATGACTTTGCCCAACAATTTTAATGACACTTCCTACCACTGTTAATCACTTATCCGACTTCTAAAAATGACTTTGCCAACCAATGTTAATCACTTATCCGACCTCTAAAAATGACTTTGCCCAAAAATTGAAATGACTTTGCCGACCACTGTTAATCACTTATCCAAAACCTGAAAAAGACTTTGCCCAACAATTGTAATGACTTTGCCATCCACTATTAATCACTAATCCGACCCCTAAAAATGACTTTGCCCAACAATTGTAATGACTTTGCCAACCACTGTTAATCACTTATCCGACCTCTAAAAATGACTTTGCCCAACAATTGTAATAACTTTGCTAACCACTATTAATCACTAATCCGACCTCTAAAAATGACTTTGCCCAACAATTGTAATGACTTTGCCAACCACTGTTAATCACTTATCCGACCTCTAAAAATGACTTTTCCTACCACTTGTAATGACTTTGCCAACCACTGTTAATCACTTATCCGACCTCTAAAAATGACTTTGCCCAACTATTGTAATAATTTTGCCAACCGCTGTTAATCACTTATCCGACCACTAAAAATGACTATGCCCAACAATTGTAATGACTTTGCCATCAACTATTAATCACTAATCCGACCCCTAAAAATGACTTTGCCCAACAATTGTAATGACTTTGCCAACCACTGTTAATCACATTTCCGACCTCTAAAAATGACTTTTCCTACCACTGGTAATGACTTTGCCAACCACTGTTAATCAATTATCCGACCTCTAAAAATGACTTTGCCCAACTATTGTAATAATTTTGCCAACCGCTGTTAATCACTTATCCGACCACTAAAAATGACTATGCCCAACAATTGTAATGACTATGCCCAACAATTGTAATGACTTTGCCAACCACTGGTAATGACTTTGCCAACATCTGTTAATCAATTATCCGACCTCTAAAAATGACTTTGCCCAACAATTGTAATGACTTTGCCAACAACTGTTAATCACTAATCCGACCTCTAAAAATGACTTTGCCCAACTATTGTAATGTTTTTACCCAACAACTGTTAATCACTTATCCAACCCCTAAAAAAGACTTTACCCAACAATTTAATGACTTTGCCAACCAGTATTAATCACTTATCCGACCTCTAAAAATGACTTTGCCCAACTATTGTAATGTTTTTACCCAACAACTGTTAATCACTTATCCAACCCCTAAAAAAGACTTTACCCAACAATTTAATGACTTTGCCAACCAGTATTAATCACTTATCCGACCTCTAAAAATGACTTTGCCCAACAATTGTAATGACTTTGCCAACCACTTTTAATCACTAATCCGACCTCTAAAAATGACTTTGCCCAACTATTGTAATGACTTTGCCAACCACTGTTAATCACTTATCCAACCCCTAAAAAAGACTTTGCCCATTAATTGTAATGACTTTTCCAACCACTGTTAATCACTTATCCGACCTCAAAAAATTACTTTGCCCAACAATTGTAATGTTTTTATCCAACAACTGTTAATCACTTATCCAACCCCTAAAAAAGACTTTATCCAACAATTTAATGACTTTGCCAACCACTGTTAATCACTTATCCGACCTCTAAAAATGACTTTGCCCAACTATTGTAATGACTTTGCCAACCACTGTTAATCACTTATCCAACCCCTAAAAAAGACTTTGCCCAACAATTGAAATGACTTTGCCAACCACTGTTAATCACTTATCCGACCTCTAAAAATGACTTTATCAAACTATTGTAATAATTTTGCCAACCGCTGTTAATCACTTATCCGACCACTAATAATGACTTTGCCCAACGATTGTAATAATTTTGCCAACCGCTGTTAATCACTTATCCGACCACTAAAATGACTTTGCCCAACAATTGTAATGACTATGCCCAACAATTGTAATGACTTTGCCAACCACTGGTAATGACTTTGCCAACATCTGTTAATCATATATCCGACCTCTAAAAATGACTTTGCCAAACAATTTTAATGACTTTGCCAACCACTGTTAATCACTTATCCGACCTCTAAAATGACTTTGCCCAACAATTGTAATAACTTTGCTAACCACTATTAATCACTAATCCGACCTCTAAAAATGACTTTGCCCAACTATTGTAATGACTTTGCCAACCACTGTTAATCACTTATCCGACCTCAAAAAATGACTTTGCCCAACAATTTTAATGACACTTCCTACCACTGTTAATCACTTATCCGACTTCTAAAAATGACTTTGCCAACCAATGTTAATCACTTATCCGACCTCTAAAAATGACTTTGCCCAAAAATTGAAATGACTTTGCCGACCACTGTTAATCACTTATCCAAAACCTGAAAAAGACTTTGCCCAACAATTGTAATGACTTTGCCATCCACTATTAATCACTAATCCGACCCCTAAAAATGACTTTGCCCAACAATTGTAATGACTTTGCCAACCACTGTTAATCACTTATCCGACCTCTAAAAATGACTTTGCCCAACAATTGTAATAACTTTGCTAACCACTATTAATCACTAATCCGACCTCTAAAAATGACTTTGCCCAACAATTGTAATGACTTTGCCAACCACTGTTAATCACTTATCCGACCTCTAAAAATGACTTTTCCTACCACTTGTAATGACTTTGCGAACCACTGTTAATCACTTATCCGACCTCTAAAAATGACTTTGCCCAACTATTGTAATAATTTTGCCAACCGCTGTTAATCACTTATCCGACCACTAAAAATGACTATGCCCAACAATTGTAATGACTATGCCGAACAATTGTAATGACTTTCCCAACTACTGTTAATCACTTATCCGACTTCTAAAAATGACTTTACCCAACAATTGTAATGACTTTGCCAACCACTGTTAATTGCTTATCCGACCTTTATAAATGACTTTACCCAACAATCGTAATGACTTTGCCAACCACTGTTAATCACTAATCCGACCCCTAAAAATGACTTTGCCCAACAATTGTAATGACTTTGCCAACCACTGTTAATCACATTTCCGACCTCTAAAAATGACTTTTCCTACCACTGGTAATGACTTTGCCAACCACTGTTAATCAATTATCCGACCTCTAAAAATGACTTTGCCCAACTATTGTAATAATTTTGCCAACCGCTGTTAATCACTTATCCGACCACTAAAAATGACTATGCCCAACAATTGTAATGACTATGCCCAACAATTGTAATGACTTTGCCAACCACTGGTAATGACTTTGCCAACATCTGTTAATCAATTATCCGACCTCTAAAAATGACTTTGCCCAACAATTGTAATGACTTTGCCAACAACTGTTAATCACTAATCCGACCTCTAAAAATGACTTTGCCCAACTATTGTAATGTTTTTACCCAACAACTGTTAATCACTTATCCAACCCCTAAAAAAGACTTTACCCAACAATTTAATGACTTTGCCAACCAGTATTAATCACTTATCCGACCACTAATAATGACTTTGCCCAACGATTGTAATAATTTTGCCAACCGCTGTTAATCACTTATCCGACCACTAAAAATGACTTTGCCCAACAATTGTAATGACTATGCCCAACAATTGTAATGACTTTGCCAACCACTGGTAATGACTTTGCCAACATCTGTTAATCATATATCCGACCTCTAAAAATGACTTTGCCAAACAATTTTAATGACTTTGCCAACCACTGTTAATCACTTATCCGACCTCTAAAAATGACTTTGCCCAACAATTGTAATAACTTTGCTAACCACTATTAATCACTAATCCGACCTCTAAAAATGACTTTGCCCAACTATTGTAATGACTTTGCCAACCACTGTTAATCACTTATCCGACCTCAAAAAATGACTTTGCCCAACAATTTTAATGACACTTCCTACCACTGTTAATCACTTATCCGACCTCTAAAAATGACTTTGCCCAAAAATTGAAATGACTTTGCCGACCACTGTTAATCACTTATCCAAAACCTGAAAAAGACTTTGCCCAACAATTGTAATGACTTTGCCATCCACTATTAATCACTAATCCGACCCCTAAAAATGACTTTGCCCAACTATTGAAATAATTTTGCCAACCGCTGTTAATCACTTATCCGACCACTAAAAATGACTATGCCCAACAATTGTAATGACTATGCCCAACAATTGTAATGACTTTGCCAACCACTGGTAATGACTTTGCCAACATCTGTTAATCAATAATCCGACCTCTAAAAATGACTTTGCCCAACAATTGTAATGTTTTTACCCAACAACTGTTAATCACTTATCCAACCCCTAAAAAAGACTTTACCCAAAAATTTAATGACTTTGCCAACCACTGTTAATCATGTATCCGACCTCTAAAAATGACTTTGCCCATCAATTGTAATGACTTTGCCAACCACTGTTAATCACTAATCCGACCTCTAAAAATGACTTTGCCCAACTATTGTAATGTTTTTACCCAACAACTGTTAATCACTTATCCAACCCCTAAAAAAGACTTTACCCAACAATTTAATGACTTTGCCAACCAGTATTAATCACTTATCCGACCTCTAAAAATGACTTTGCCCAACAATTGTAATGACTTTGCCAACCACTTTTAATCACTAATCCGACCTCTAAAAATGACTTTGCCCAACTATTGTAATGACTTTGCCAACCACTGTTAATCACTTATCCGACCACTAAAAATGACTATGCCCAACAATTGTAATGACTATGCCGAACAATTGTAATGACTTTCCCAACTACTGTTAATCACTTATTCGACTTCTAAAAATGACTTTACCCAACAATTGTAATGACTTTGCCAACCACTGTTAATTGCTTATCCGACCTCTATAAATGACTTTACCCAACAATTGTAATGACTTTGCCAACCACTGTTAATCACTTATCCGACCTCTAAAAATGACTTTGCCCAACAATTGCAATAACTTTGCTAGCCACTATTAATCACTAATCCGACCACTAAAAATGACTTTGCCCAACTATTGTAATGACTTTGCCAACCACTGTTAATCACTTATCCGACCTCTAAAAATGACTTTGCCCAACAATTGTAATAATTTTGCCAACCGCTGTTAATCACTTATCCGACCACTAAAAATGACTATGCCCAACAATTGTAATGACTTTGCCAACCACTGGTAATGACTTTGCAAACATCTGTTAATCAATTATCCGACCTCTAAAAATGACTTTGCCCAACAATTGTAATGACTTTGCCATCAACTATTAATCACTAATCCGACCCCTAAAAATGACTTTGCCCAACAATTGTAATGACTTTGCCAACCACTGTTAATCACATTTCCGACCTCTAAAAATGACTTTTCCTACCACTGGTAATGACTTTGCCAACCACTGTTAATCAATTATCCGACCTCTAAAAATGACTTTGCCCAACAATTGTAATAATTTTGCCAACCGCTGTTAATCACTTATCAGACCACTAAAAATGACTATGCCCAACAATTGAAATGACTATGCCCAACAATTGTAATGACTTTGCCAACCACTGGTAATGACTTTGCCAACATCTGTTAATCAATTATCCGACCTCTAAAAATGACTTTGCCCAACAATTGTAATGACTTTGCCAACAACTGTTAAGCACTAATCCGACCTCTAAAAATGACTTTGCCCAACTATTGTAATGTTTTTACCCAACAACTGTTAATCACTTATCCAACCCCTAAAAAAGACTTTACCCAACAATTTAATGACTTTGCCAACCAGTATTAATCACTTATCCGACCTCTAAAAATGACTTTGCCCAACTATTGTAATGTTTTTCCCCAACAACTGTTAATCACTTATCCAACCCCTAAAAAAGACTTTACCCAACAATTTAATGACTTTGCCAACCAGTATTAATCACTTATCCGACCTCTAAAAATGACTTTGCCCAACAATTGTAATGACTTTGCCAACCACTTTTAATCACTAATCCGACCTCTAAAAATGACTTTGCCCAACTATTGTAATGACTTTGCCAACCACTGTTAATCACTTATCCAACCCCTAAAAAAGACTTTGCCCAACAATTGTAATGACTTTGCCAACCACTGTTAATCACTTATCCGACCTCAAAAAATTACTTTGCCCAACAATTATAATGTTTTTATCCAACAACTGTTAATCACTTATCCAACCCCTAAAAAAGACTTTATCCAACAATTTAATGACTTTGCCAACCACTGTTAATCACTTATCCGACCTCTAAAAATGACTTTGCCCAACTATTGTAATGACTTTGCCAACCACTGTTAATCACTTATCCAACCCCTAAAAAAGACTTTGCCCAACAATTGAAATGACTTTGCCAACCACTGTTAATCACTTATCCGACCTCTAAAAATGACTTTATCAAACTATTGTAATAATTTTGCCAACCGCTGTTAATCACTTATCCGACCACTAAAAATGACTTTGCCCAACAATTGTAATGACTATGCCCAACAATTATAATGACTTTGCCGAACAATTGTAATGACTTTGCCAACCACTGTTAATCACTTATCCGACCTCTAAAAATGACTTTGCCCAACAATTGTAATGTTTTTACCCAACAACTGTTAATCATTTATCCAACCCCTAAAAAAGACTTTGCCGAACAATTGTAATGACTTTGCCAACCACTGTTAATCACTTATCCGACCTCTAAAAATGACTTTGCCCAATAATTGTAATGACTTTGCCAACCACTGTTAATCACTTATCCGACCTCAAAAAATGACTTTGCCCAACAATTTTAATGACTTTGCCTACCACTGTTAATCACTTATCCAAACCCTGAAAAAGACTTTGCCCAACAATTGTAATGACTTTGCCATCCACTATTAATCACTAATCCGACCCCTAAAAATGACTTTGCCAAACAATTTTAATGACTTTGCCAACCACTGTTAATCACTTATCCGACCTCTAAAAATGACTTTGCCCAACAATTGTAATAACTTTGCTAACCACTATTAATCACTAATCCGACCTCTAAAAATGACTTTGCCCAACAATTGTAATGACTTTGCCAACCACTGTTAATTGCTTATCCGACCTCTATAAATGACTTTGCCCAACAAATGAAATGACTTTGCCAACCACTGTTAATCACTTATCCGACCTCTAAAAATGACTTTGCCAAACTATTGTAATAATTTTGCCAACCGCTGTTAATCACTTATCCGACCACTAAAAATGACTTTGCCCAACAATTGTAATGACTATGCCCAACAATTGTAATGACTTTGCCAACCACTGGTAATGACTTTGCCAACATCTGTTAATCAATTATCCGACCTCTAAAAATGACTTTGACCAACAATTGTAATGTTTTTACCCAACAACTGTTAATCACTTATCCAACCCCTAAAAAAGACTTTGCCGAACAATTGTAATGACTTTGCCAACCACTGTTAATCACTTATCCGACCTCTAAAAATGACTTTGCCCATTAATTGTAATGACTTTGCCAACCACTGTTAATCACTTATCCGACCTCAAAAAATGACTTTGCCCAACAATTGTAATGTTTTTACCGAACAACTGTTAATCACTTATCCAACCCCTAAAAAAGACTTTGCCGAACAATTGTAATGACTTTGCCAACCACTGTTAATCACTTATCCGACCTCTAAAAATGACTTTGCCCAATAATTGTAATGACTTTGCCAACCACTGTTAATCACTTATCCGACCTCAAAAAATGACTTTGCCCAACAATTTTAATGACTTTGCCTACCACTGTTAATCACTTATCCGACTTCTAAAAATGACTTTGCCGACCACTGTTAATCACTTATCCAAACCCTGAAAAAGACTTTGCCCAACAATTGTAATGACTTTGCCATCCACTATTAATCACTAATCCGACCCCTAAAAATGACTTTGCCAAACAATTTTAATGACTTTGCCAACCACTGTTAATCACTTATCCGACCTCTAAAAATGACTTTGCCCAACAATTGTAATAACTTTGCTAACCACTATTAATCACTAATCCGACCTCTAAAAATGACTTTGCCCAACAATTGTAATGACTTTGCCAACCACTGTTAATTGCTTATCCGACCTCTATAAATGACTTTGCCCAACAAATGAAATGACTTTGCCAACCACTGTTAATCACTTATCCGACCTCTAAAAATGACTTTGCCAAACTATTGTAATAATTTTGCCAACCGCTGTTAATCACTTATCCGACCACTAAAAATGACTTTGCCCAACAATTGTAATGACTATGCCCAACAATTGTAATGACTTTGCCAACCACTGGTAATGACTTTGCCAACATCTGTTAATCAATTATCCGACCCCTAAAAAAGACTTTGCCGAACAATTGTAATGACTTTGCCAACCACTGTTAATCACTTATCCGACCTCTAAAAATGACTTTGCCCATTAATTGTAATGACTTTGCCAACCACTGTTAATCACTTATCCGACCTCAAAAAATGACTTTGCCCAACAATTGTAATGTTTTTACCCAACAACTGTTAATCACTTATCCAACCCCTAAAAAAGACTTTGCCGAACAATTGTAATGACTTTGCCAACCACTGTTAATCACTTATCAAACCTCTAAAAATGACTTTGCCCATTAATTGTAATGACTTTGCCAACCACTGTTAATCACTTATCCGACCTCAAAAAATGACTTTGCCCAACAATTTTAATGACTTTGCCTACCACTGTTAATCACTTATCCGACTACTAAAAATGACTTTGCCGACCACTGTTAATCACTTATCCAAACCCTGAAAAAGACTTTGCCCAACAATTGAAATGACTTTGCCATCCACTATTAATCACTAATCCGACCCCTAAAAATGACTTTGCCCAACAATTTTAATGACTTTGCCAACCACTGTTAATCACTTATCCGACCTCTAAAAATGACTTTGCCCAACAATTGTAATAACTTTGCTAACCACTATTAATCAATTATCCGACCTCTAAAAATGACTTTGCCCAACAATTGTAATGACTTTGCCATCCACTATTAATCACTAATCCGACCCCTAAAAAAGACTTTGCCGAACAATTGTAATGACTTTGCCAACCACTGTTAATCACTTATCCGACCTCTAAAAATGACTTTTCCTACCACTGGTAATGACTTTGCCAACCACTGTTAATCACTTATCCGACCTCTAAAAATGACTTTGCCCAACTATTGTAATAATTTTGCCAACCGCTGTTAATCACTTATCCGACCACTAAAAATGACTATGCCCAACAATTGTAATGACTATGCCGAACAATTGTAATGACTTTCCCTTCTACTGTTAATCACTTATCCGACTTCTGAAAATGACTTTACCCAACAATTGTAATGACTTTTCCAACCACTGTTAATTGCTTATCCGACCTCTATAAATGACTTTGCCCAACAATTGTAAAGACTTTGCCAACCACTGTTAATTGCTTATCCGACCTCTATAAATGACTTTGCCCAACAATTGTAATGACTTTGCCAACCACTGTTAATTGCTTATCCGACCTCTATAATTGACTTTGCCCAACTATTGTAATGACTTTGCCAACCACTGTTAATCACTTATCCGACCTCTAAAAATGACTTTGCCCAACAATTGTAATAATTTTGCCAACCGCTGTTAATCACTTATCCTACCACTAAAAATGACTATGCCCAACAATTGTAATGACTATGCCCAACAATTGTAATGACTTTGCCAACCACTGGTAATGACTTTGCCAACATCTGTTAATCAATTATCCGACCTCTAAAAATGACTTTGCCCAACAATTGTAATGTTTTTACCCAACAACTGTTAATCACTTATTCAACCCCTAAAAAAGACTTTACCCAACAATTTAATGACTTTGCCATCCATTGTTAATCACTTATCCGACCTCTAAAAATGACTTTGCCCAACTATTGTAATGACTTTGCCAACCACTGTTAATCACTTATCCAACCCCTAAAAAAGACTTTGCCCAACAATTGAAATGACTTTGCCAACCACTGTAAATCACTTATCCGACCTCTAAAAATGACTTTATCAAACTATTGTAATAATTTTGCCAACCGCTGTTAATCACTTATCCGACCACTAAAAATGACTTTGCCCAACAATTGTAATGACTATGCCCAACAATTGTAATGACTTTGCCAACCACTGGTAATGACTTTGCCAACATCTGTTAATCAATTATCCGACCTCTAAAAATGACTTTGCCCAACAATTGTAATGTTTTTACCCAACAACTGTTAATCATTCATCCAACCCCTAAAAAAGACTTTGCCGAACAATTGTAATGACTTTGCCAACCACTGTTAATCACTTATCCGACCTCTAAAAATGACTTTGCCCAATAATTGTAATGACTTTGCCAACCACTGTTAATCACTTATCCAACCTCAAAAAATGACTTTGCCCAACAATTTTAATGACTTTGCCTACCACTGTTAATCACTTATCCGACTTCTAAAAATGACTTTGCCGACCACTGTTAATCACTTATCCAAACCCTGAAAAAGACTTTGCCCAACAATTGTAACGACTTTGCCATCCACTATTAATCACTAATCCGACCCCTAAAAATGACTTTGCCAAACAATTTTAATGACTTTGCCAACCACTGTTAATCACTTATCCGACCTCTAAAAATGACTTTGCCCAACAATTGTAATAACTTTGCTAACCACTATTAATCACTAATCCGACCTCTAAAAATGACTTTGCCCAACAATTGTAATGACTTTGCCAACCACTGTTAATTGCTTATCCGACCTCTATAAATGACTTTGCCTTACAATTGAAATGACTTTGCCAACCACTGTTAATCACTTATCCGACCTCTAAAAATGACTTTGCCAAACTATTGTAATAATTTTGCCAACCGCTGTTAATCACTTATCCGACCACTAAAAATGACTTTGCCCAACAATTGTAATGACTATGCCCAACAATTGTAATGACTTTGCCAACCACTGGTAATGACTTTGCCAACATCTGTTAATCAATTATCCGACCTCTAAAAATGACTTTGCCCAACAATTGAAATGTTTTTACCCAACAACTGTTAATCACTTATCCAACCCCTAAAAAAGACTTTGCCGAACAATTGTAATGACTTTGCCAACCACTGTTAATCAATTATCCGACCTCTAAAAATTACTTTGCCCAACAATTGTAATGTTTTTATCCAACAACTGTTAATCACTTATCCAACCCCTAAAAAAGACTTTATCCAACAATTTAATGACTTTGCCAACCACTGTTAATCACTTATCCGACCTCTAAAAATGACTTTGCCCAACTATTGTAATGACTTTGCCAACCACTGTTAATCACTTATCCAACCCCTAAAAAAGACTTTGCCCAACAATTGAAATGACTTTGCCAACCACTGTTAATCACTTATCCGACCTCTAAAAATGACTTTGCCCAACTATTGTAATAATTTTGCCAACCGCTGTTAATCACTTATCCGACCACTAAAAATGACTTTGCCCAACAATTGTAATGACTATGCCCAACAATTGTAATGACTTTGCCAACCACTGGTAATGACTTTGCCAACATCTGTTAATCAATTATCCGACCTCTAAAAATGACTTTGCCCAACAATTGTAATGTTTTTACCCAACAACTGTTAATCACTTATCCAACCCCTAAAAAAGACTTTGCCGAACAATTGTAATGACTTTGCCAACCACTGTTAATCACTTATCCGACCTCTAAAAATGACTTTGCCCAACAATTGTAATAACTTTGCTAACCACTATTAATCACTAATCCGACCTCTAAAAATGACTTTGCCCAACAATTGTAATGACTTTGCCTACCAATGTTAATCACTAATCCGACTTCTAAAAATGACTTTGCCAACCAATGTTAATCACTTATCCGACCTCTAAAAATGACTTTGCCCAAAAATTGAAATGACTTTGCCGACCACTGTTAATCACTTATCCAAACCCTGAAAAAGACTTTGCCCAACAATTGTAATGACTTTGCTAACCACTATTAATCACTAATCCGACCTCTAAAAATGACTTTGCCCAACAATTGTAATGACTTTGCCAACCACTATTAATCACTAATCCGACCTCTAAAAATGACTTTGCCCAACAATTGTAATAACTTTGCTAACCACTATTAATCACTAATCCGACCTCTAAAAATGACTTTGCCCAACAATTGTAATGACTTTGCCAACCACTGTTAATCACTTATCCGACCTCTAAAAATGACTTTTCCTACCACTGGTAATGACTTTGCCAACCACTGCTTATCACTTATCCGACCTCTAAAAATGACTTTGCCCAACTATTGTAATAATTTTGCCAACCGCTGTTAATCACTTATCCGACCACTAAAAATGACTATGCCCAACAATTGTAATGACTATGCCGAACAATTGTAATGACTTTCCCTACTACTGTTAATCACTTATCCGACTTCAAAAAATGACTTTACCCAACAATTGTAATGACTTTGCCAACCACTGTTAATTGCTTATCCGACCATTAAAAATGACTTTCCCAAACAATTGTAATGACTTTGCCTACCACTGTTAATCACTTATCCGACTTCTAAAAATGACTTTGCCAACCACTGGTAATGACTTTGCCAACCAATGTTAATCACTTATCCGACCTCTAAAAATGACTTTGCCCAAAAATTGAAATGACTTTGCTAACCACTATTAATCACTAATCCGACCTCTAAAAATGACTTTGCCCAACAATTGTAATGACTTTGCCTACCAATGTTAATCACTAATCCGACTTCTAAAAATGACTTTGCCAACCAGTGTTAATCACTTATCCGACCTCTAAAAATGACTTTGCCCAAAAATTGAAATGACTTTGCCGACCACTGTTAATCACTTATCCAAACCCTGAAAAAGACTTTGCCCAACAATTGTAATGACTTTGCTAACCACTATTAATCACTAATCCGACCTCTAAAAATGACTTTGCCCAACAATTGTAATGACTTTGCCAACCACTATTAATCACTAATCCGACCTCTAAAAATGACTTTGCCCAACAATTGTAATAACTTTGCTAACCACTATTAATCACTAATCCGACCTCTAAAAATGACTTTGCCCAACAATTGTAATGACTTTGCCAACCACTGTTAATCACTTATCCGACCTCTAAAAATGACTTTTCCTACCACTGGTAATGACTTTGCCAACCACTGCTTATCACTTATCCGACCTCTAAAAATGACTTTGCCCAACTATTGTAATAATTTTGCCAACCGCTGTTAATCACTTATCCGACCACTAAAAATGACTTTGCCCAACAATTGTAATGACTATGCCCAACAATTGTAATGACTTTGCCAACCACTGGTAATGACTTTGCCAACATCTGTTAATCAATTATCCGACCTCTAAAAATGACTTTGCCCAACAATTGTAATGTTTTTACCCAACAACTGTTAATCACTTATCCAACCCCCAAAAAAGACTTTGCCGAACAATTGTAATGACTTTGCAAACCACTGTTAATCACTTATCCGACCTCTAAAAATGACTTTGCCCAACAATTGTAATAACTTTGCTAACCACTATTAATCACTAATCCGACCTCTAAAAATGACTTTGCCCAACAATTGTAATGACTTTGCCTACCAATGTTAATCACTAATCCGACTTCTAAAAATGACTTTGCCAACCAATGTTAATCACTTATCCGACCTCTAAAAATGACTTTGCCCAAAAATTGAAATGACTTTGCCGACCACTGTTAATCACTTATCCAAACCCTGAAAAAGACTTTGCCCAACAATTGTAATGACTTTGCTAACCACTATTAATCACTAATCCGACCTCTAAAAATGACTTTGCCCAACAATTGTAATGACTTTGCCAACCACTATTAATCACTAATCCGACCTCTAAAAATGACTTTGCCCAACAATTGTAATAACTTTGCTAACCACTATTAATCACTAATCCGACCTCTAAAAATGACTTTGCCCAACAATTGTAATGACTTTGCCAACCACTGTTAATCACTTATCCGACCTCTAAAAATGACTTTTCCTACCACTGGTAATGACTTTGCCAACCACTGCTTATCACTTATCCGACCTCTAAAAATGACTTTGCCCAACTATTGTAATAATTTTGCCAACCGCTGTTAATCACTTATCCGACCACTAAAAATGACTATGCCCAACAATTGTAATGACTATGTCGAACAATTGTAATGACTTTCCCTACTACTGTTAATCACTTATCCGACTTCTAAAAATGACTTTACCCAACAATTGTAATGACTTTGCCAACCACTGTTAATTGCTTATCCGACCATTAAAAATGACTTTCCCAAACAATTGTAATGACTTTGCCTACCACTGTTAATCACTTATCCGACTTCTAAAAATGACTTTGCCAACCACTGGTAATGACTTTGCCAACCAATGTTAATCACTTATCCGACCTCTAAAAATGACTTTGCCCAAAAATTGAAATGACTTTGCCGACCACTGTTAATCACTTATCCAAACCCTGAAATAGACTTTGCCCAACAATTGTAATGACTTTGCCATCCCTTATTAATCACTAATCCGACCCCTAAAAATGACTTTGCCCAACAATTGTAATGACTTTGCCAACCACTGTTAATCACTTATCCGACCTCTAAAAATGACTTTGCCTAACAATTGTAATAACTTTGCTAACCACTATTAATCACTAATCCGACCTCTAAAAATGACTTTGCCCAACAATTGTAATGACTTTGCCAACCACTGTTAATCACTTATCCGACCTCTAAAAATGACTTTGCACAATAATTGTATTGACTTTGCCAACCACTGTTAATCACTTATCCGACCTCAAAAAATGACTTTGCCCAACAATTTTAATGACTTTGCCTACCACTGTTAATCACTTATCCGACTTCTAAAAATGACTTTTCCTACCACTGGTAATGACTTTGCCAACCACTGTTAATCACTTATCCGACCTCTAAAAATGACTTTGCCGAACTATTGTAATAATTTTGCCAACCGCTGTTAATCACTTATCCGACCACTAAAAATGACTTTGCCCAACAATTGTAATGACTATGCCGAAAAATTGTAATGACTTTCCCTACTACTGTTAATCACTTATCCGACTTCTAAAAATGACTTTATCCAACAATTGTAATGACTTTGCCAACCACTGTTAATTGCTTATCCGACCATAAAAAATGACTTTCCCAAACAATTGTAATGACTTTGCCTGCCACTGTTAATCACTTATCCGACTTCTAAAAATGACTTTGCCAAACACTGGTAATGACTTTGCCAACCAATGTTAATCACTTATCCGACCTCTAAAAATGACTTTGCCCAAAAATTGAAATGACTTTGCCGACCACTGTTAATCACTTATCCAAACCCTGAAATAGACTTTGCCCAACAATTGTAATGACTTTGCCATCCACTATTAATCACTAATCCGACCCCTAAAAATGACTTTGCCCAACAATTGTAATGACTTTGCCAACCACTGTTAATCACTTATCCGACCTCTAAAAATGACTTTGCCTAACAATTGTAATTACTTTGCTAACCACTATTAATCACTAATCCGACCTCTAAAAATGACTTTGCCCAACAATTGAAATGACTTTGCCAACAACTGTTAATCACTTATCCGACCTCTAAAAATGACTTTGCCCAACTATTGTAATAATTTTGCGTACCGCTGTTAATCACTTATCCGACCACTAAAAATGACTATGCCCAACAATTGTAATGACTATGCCCAACAATTGTAATGACTTTGCCAACCACTGTTAATTGCTTATCGTACTCTATAAATGACTTTACCCAACAATTGTAATGACTTTGCCAACCCCTGTTAATCACGTATCCGACCTCTAAAAATGACTTTCCCAAACAATTGTAATGACTTTGCCTACCACTGTTAATCACTTATCCGACATCTAAAAATGACTTTGCCAACCACTGGTAATGACTTTGCCAACCAATGTAAATCACTTATCCGACCTCTAAAAATGACTTTGCCCAAAAATTGAAATGACTTTGCCGACCACTGTTAATCACTTATCCAAACCCTGATATAGACTTTGCCCAACAATTGTAATGACTTTGCCAACCACTGTTAATCACTTATCCGACCTCTAAAAATGACTTTGCCTAACAATTGTAATAACTTTGCTAACCACTATTAATCACTAATCCGACCTCTAAAAATGACTTTGCCCAACAATTGTAATGACTTTGCCAACAACTGTTAATCACTTATCCGACCTCTAAAAATGACTTTGCCAACTATTGTAATAATTTAGCGTACCGCTGTTAATCACTTATCCGACTACTAAAAATGACTATGCCCAACAATTGTAATGACCATGCCCAACAATTGGAATGACTTTGCCAACCACTGGTAATGACTTTGCCAACCACTGGTAATGACTTTGCCAACATCTGTTAATCAATTATCCGACCTCTAAAAATGACTTTGCCCAACAATTGTAATGTTTTTACCCAACAACTGTTAATCACTTATCCAACCCCTAAAAAAGACTTTGCCGAACAATTGTAATGACTTTGCCTACCACTGTTAGTCACTTATCCGACCTCTAAAAATGACTTTGCCAACCACTGGTAATGACTTTGCCAACCAATGTTAATCACTTATCCGACCTCTAAAAATGACTTTGCCCAAACAATTGTAATGACTTTGCCTACCACTGTTAATCACTTATCCGACTTCTTAAAATGACTTTGACAACCACTGGTAATGACTTTGCCGACCACTGTTAATCACTTATCCAAACCCTGAAAAAGACTTTGCCTAACAATTGTAATAACTTTGCTTACCACTATTAATCACTAATCCGACCTCTAAAAATGACTTTGCCCAACAATTGTAATGACTTTGCCAACCACTGTTAATCACTTATCCGACCTCTAAAAATGACTTTTCCTACCACTGGTAATGACTTTGCCAACCACTGTTAATCACTTATCCGACCTCTAAAAATGACTTTACCCAACTATTGTAATAATTTTGCCAACCGCTGTTAATCACTTATCCGACCACTAAAAATGACTATGCCCAACAATTGTAATGACTATGCCCAACAATTGTTAATCACTTATCCAACCCCTAAAAAAGATTTTGCCGAACAATTGTAATGACTTTCCCTACTACTGTTAATCACTTATCCGACCATTAAAAATGACTTTCCCTAACAATTGTAATGACTTTGCCTACCACTGTTAATCACTTATCCGACTTCTAAAAATGACTTTGCCAACCACTGGTAATGACTTTGCCAACCAATGTTAATCACTTATCCGGCCTCTAAAAATGACTTTGCCCAAAAATTGAAATGACCTTGCCGACCACTGTTAATCACTTATCCAAACCCTGAAATAGACTTTGCCCAACAATTGTAATGACTTTGCCATCCACTATTAATCACTAATCCGAGCCCTAAAAATGACTTTGCCCAACTATTGTAATGACTTTGCCAACCACTGTTAATCACTTATCCTACCCCTAAAAAAGACTTTGCCCAACAATTGTAATAACTTTGCCAACCACTGTTAATCAATTATCCGACCTCTAAAAATTACTTTGCCCAACAATTGTAATGTTTTTATCCAACAACTGTTAATCACTTATCCGACCTCTAAAAATGACTTTGCCCAACTATTGTAATAATTTTGCGTACCGCTGTTAATCACTTATCCGACCACTAAAAATGACTATGCCCAACAATTGTAATGACTATGCCCAACAATTGTAATGACTTTGCCAACCACTGGTAATGACTTTGCCAACCACTGGTAATGACTTTGCCAACATCTGTTAATCAATTATCCGACCTCTAAAAATGACTTTGCCCAACAATTGTAATGTTTTTACCCAACAACTGTTAATCACTTATCCAACCCCTAAAAAAGACTTTGCCGAACAATTGTAATGACTTTGCCTACCACTGTTAGTCACTTATCCGACCTCTAAAAATGACTTTGCCAACCACTGGTAATGACTTATCCGACTTCTTAAAATGACTTTGACAACCACTGGTAATGACTTTGCCGACCACTGTTAATCACTTATCCAAACCCTGAAAAAGACTTTGCCTAACAATTGTAATAACTTTGCTTACCACTATTAATCACTAATCCGACCTCTAAAAATGACTTTGCCCAACAATTGTAATGACTTTGCCAACCACTGTTAATCACTTATCCGACCTCTAAAAATGACTTTTCCTACCACTGGTAATGACTTTGCCAACCACTGTTAATCACTTATCCGACTTCTAAAAATGACTTTGCCAACCACTGGTAATGACTTTGCCAACCAATGTTAATCACTTATCCGACCTCTAAAAATGACTTTGCCCAAACAATTGTAATGACTTTGCCAACAACTGTTAATCACTTATCCGACCTCTAAAAATGAATTTGCCTAACAATTGTAATAACTTTGCTAACCACTATTAATCACTTATCCGACCTCTAAAAATGACTTTGCCCAACAATTGTAATGACTTTGCCAACAACTGTTAATCACTTATCCGACCTCTAAAAATGACTTTGCCTAACAATTGTAATAACTCTGCTAACCACTATTAATCACTAATCCGACCTCTAAAAATGACTTTGCCCAACAATTGTAATGACTTTGCCAACAACTGTTAATCACTTATCCGACCTCTAAAAATGACTTTGCCAACCACTGGTAATGACTTTGCCAACCAATGTTAATCACTTATCCGACCTCTAAAAATGACCTTGCCCAAAAATTGAAATGACTTTGCCGACCACTGTTAATCACTTATCCAAACCCTGAAATAGACTTTGCCCAACAATTGTAATGACTTTGCCCAACAATTGTAATGACTTTGCCATCCACTATTAATCACTAATCCGAGCCCTAAAAATGACTTTGCCCAACAATTGTAATGACTTTGCCAACCACTGTTAATCACTTATCCGACCTCTAAAAATGACTTTGCCTTACAATTGTAATAACTTTGCTAACCACTATTAATCACTAATCCGACCTCTAAAAATGACTTTGCCCAACAATTGTAATGACTTTGCCAACAACTGTTAATCACTTATCCGACCTCTAAAAATGACTTGCCCAACTATTGTAATAATTTTGCGTCCCGCTGTTAATCACTTATCCGACCACTAAAAATGACTATGCCCAACAATTGTAATGACTATGCCCAACAATTGTAATGACTTTGCCAACCACTGGTAATGACTTTGCAAACCACTGGTAATGACTTTGCCAACCAATGTTAATCACTTATCCGGCCTCTAAAAATGACTTTGCCCAACAATTGTAATGTTTTTACCCAACAACTGTTAATCACTTATCCAACCCCTAAAAAAGACTTTGCCGAACAATTGTAATGACTTTGCCTACCACTGTTAATCACTTATCCGACTTCTAAAAATGACTTTGCCAACCACTGGTAATGACTTTGCCAACCAATGTTAATCACTTATCCGACCTCTAAAAATGACTTTGCCCAAACAATTGTAATGACTTTGCCTACCACTGTTAATCACTTATCCGACTTCTTAAAATGACTTTGACAACCACTGGTAATGACTTTGCCGACCACTGTTAATCTCTTATCCAAACCCTGAAAAAGACTTTGCCCAACAATTGTAATGACTTTGCCATCCACTATTAAACACTAATCCGACCCCTAAAAATGACATTGCCCAACAATTGTAATGACTTTGCCAACCACTGTTAATCACTTATCCGACCTCTAAAAATGACTTTGCCTAACAATTGTAATAACTTTGCTTACCACTATTAATCACTAATCCGACCTCTAAAAATGACTTTGCCCAACAATTGTAATGACTTTGCCAACCACTGTTAATCACTTATCCGACCTCTAAAAATGACTTTTCCTACCACTGGTAATGACTTTGCCAACCACTGTTAATCACTTATCCGACCTCTAAAAATGACTTTACCCAACTATTGTAATAATTTTGCCAACCGCTGTTAATCACTTATCCGACCACTAAAAATGACTATGCTTAACAATTGTAATGACTATGCCCAACAATTGTTAATCACTTATCCAACCCCTAAAAAAGATTTTGCCGAACTATTGTAATGACTTTCCCTACTACTGTTAATCACTTATCCGACTTCTAAAAATGACTTTGAGAACTACTGGTAATGACGTTGCCAACCACTGTTAATCACGTATCCGACCTCTAAAAATGACTTTCCCAAACAATTGTAATGACTTTGCCAACCACAGTTTATCACTTATCCGACCGCTAAAAATGACTTTGCCCAACAATTGTAATGACTTTGCCGACCAATGTTAATCACTTATCCGACCTCTAAAAATTACTTTTCCTACCACTGGTAATGACTTATCCAAAACCTAAAAAAGACTTTGCCCAACAATTGTAATGACTTTGCCAACCACTGTTAATCACTTATCCGACCTCTAAAAATGACTATGCCCAACAATTGTAACGACTTTGCTCAACAATTGTAATAACTTTGCTAACCACTATTAATCACTAATCCGACCTCTAAAAATGACTTTGCCCAACAACTGTAATGTCTTTGCCAACCACTGTTAATCACTTATCCGACCTCTAAAAATGACTTTTCCTCCCACTTGTAATGACTTTGCCAACCACTGTTAATTGCTTATCCGACCTCTAAAAACGACTTTGCCCAACAATTGGAATGACTTTGCTAACCACTTTTAATCACTAATCCGACCTCTAAAATCGACTTTGCCCAACAATTGTAATGACTTTGCCAACCACTTTTAATCACTAATCCGACCTCTAAAATCGACTTTGCCCAACAATTGTAATGACTTTGCCAACCACTATTTATCAATAATCCGACCTCTAAAATCGACTTTGCCCAACAATTGTAATGACTTTGCCAACCACTTTTAATCACTAATCAAACCCCTAAAAAAGACTTTGCCGAACAATTGTAATGACTTTGCCTACAACTGTTAATTACTTATCCGACTTCTAAAAATGACTTTGCCAACCACTGGTAATGACTTTGCCAACCAATGTTAATCACTTATCCGACCTCTAAAAATGACTTTGCCCAAACAATTGTAATGACTTTGCCTACCATTGTTAATCACTTATCCGACCTCTAAAAATGACTTTACCTAACAATTGTAATAACTTTGCTTACCACTATTAATCACTAATCCGACCTCTAAAAATGACTTTGCCCAGCAATTGTAATGACTTTGCCAACAACTGTTAATCACTTATCCGACCTTTAAAAATGAATTTGCCTTACAATTGTAATAACTTTGCTAACCACTATTAATCACTAATCCGACCTCTAAAAATGACTTTGCCCAACAACTGTTAATCACTTATCCGACCTCTAAAAATGACTTTGCCAACCA
Organism: Brachionus asplanchnoidis; assembly: GCA_025491095.1. Lineage (NCBI taxonomy): Eukaryota > Metazoa > Rotifera > Eurotatoria > Ploima > Brachionidae > Brachionus > Brachionus asplanchnoidis. Next base: position 641,298 of record JAILYF010000062.1, read on the forward strand.
CTGGTAATGACTTTGCCAACCAATGTTAATCACTTATCCGACCTCTAAAAATGACCTTGCCCAAAAATTGAAATGACTTTGCCGACCACTGTTAATCACTTATCCAAACCCTGAAATAGACTTTGCCAAACAATTGTAATGACTTTGCCATCCACTATTAATCACTAATCCGAGCCCTAAAAATGACTTTGCCCAACAATTGTAATGACTTTGCCAACCACTGTTAATCACTTATCCGACCTCTAAAAATGACTTTGCCTAACAATTGTAATAACTTTGCTAATCACTATTAATCACTAATCCGACCTCTAAAAATGACTTTGCCCAACAATTGTAATGACTTTGCCAACAACTGTTAATCACTTATCCGACCTCTAAAAATGACTTTGCCAACCACTGGTAATGACTTTTCCAACCAATGTTAATCACTTATCCGACCTCTAAAAATGACCTTGCCCAAAAATTGAAATGACTTTGCCGACCACTGTTAATCACTTATCCAAACCCTGAAATAGACTTTGTCCAACAATTGTAATGACTTTGCCATCCACTATTAATCACTAATCCGTGCCCTAAAAATGACTTTGCCCAACAATTGTAATGACTTTGCCAACCACTGTTAATCACTTATCCGACCTCTAAAAATGACTTTGCCTAACAATTGTAATAACTTTGCTAACCACTATTAATCACTAATCCGACCTCTAAAAATGACTTTGCCCAACAATTGTAATGACTTTGCCAAAAACTGTTAATCACTTATCCGACCTCTAAAAATGACTTTGCACAACTATTGTAATAATTTTGCGTCCCGCTGTTAATCACTTATCCGACCACTAAAAATGACTATTGCCAACAATTGTAATGACTATGCCCAACAATTGTAATGACTTTGCCAACCACTGGTAATGACTTTGCCAACCACTGGTAATGACTTTGCCAACATCTTTTAATCAATTATCCGACCTCTAAAAATGACTTTGCCCAACAATTGTAATGTTTTTACCCAACAACTGTTAATCAATTATCCAACCCCTAAAAAAGACTTTGCCGAACAATTGTAATGACTTTGCCTACCACTGTTAATCACTTATCCGACTTCTAAAAATGACTTTGCCAACCACTGGTAATGACTTTGCCAACCAATGTTAATCACTTATCCGACCTCTAAAAATGACTTTGCCAACCACTGGTAATGACTTTGCCAACCAATGTTAATCACTTATCCGACTTCTTAAAATGACTTTGACAACCACTGGTAATGACTTTGCCGACCACTGTTAATCACTTATCCAAACCCTGAAAAAGACTTTGCCCAACAATTGTAATGACTTTGCCATCCACTATTAAACACTAATCCGACCCCTAAAAATGACATTGCCCAACAATTGTAATGACTTTGCCAACCACTGTTAATCACTTATCCGACCTCTAAAAATGACTTTGCCTAACAATTGTAATAACTTTGCTAACCACTATTAATCACTAATCCGACCTCTAAAAATGACTTTGCCCAACAATTGTAATGACTTTGCCAACCACTGTTAATCACTTATCCGACCTCTAAAAATGACTTTTCCTACCACTGGTAATGACTTTGCCAACCACTGTTAATCACTTATCCGACCTCTAAAAATGACTTTACCCAACTATTGTAATAATTTTGCCAACCGCTGTTAATCACTTATCCGACCACTAAAAATGACTATGCCCAACAATTGTAATGACTATGCCCAACAATTGTTAATCACTTATCCAACCCCTAAAAAAGATTTTGCCGAACAATTGTAATGACTTTCCCTACTACTGTTAATCACTTATCCGACTTCTAAAAATGACTTTGACAACTACTGGTAATGACGTTGCCAACCACTGTTAATCACGTATCCGACCTCTAAAAATGACTTTCCCAAACAATTGTAATGACTTTGCCAACCAGTGTTAATCACTTATCCGACTTCTAAAAATCACTTTGCCAACCAATGGTAATGACTTTGCCGACCAATGTTAATCACTTATCCGACCTCTAAAAATGACTTTTCCTACCACTGGTAAATACTTATCCAAAACCTAAAAAAGACTTTGCCCAACAATTGTAATGACTTTGCCAACCACTGTTAATCACTTATCCGACCTCTAAAAATGACTATGCCCAACAATTGTAACGACTTTGCTCAACAATTGTAATAACTTTGCTAACCACTATTAATCACTAATCCGACCTCTAAAAATGACTTTGCCCAACAACTGTAATGACTTTGCCAACCACTGTTAATCACTTATCCGACCTCTAAAAATGACTTTTCCTCCCACTTGTAATGACTTTGCCAACCACTGTTAATTGCTTATCCGACCTCTAAAAACGACTTTGCCCAACAATTGGAATGACTTTGCTAACCACTTTTAATCACTAATCCGACCTCTAAAATCGACTTTGCCCAACAATTGTAATGACTTTGCCAACCACTTTTAATCACTAATCCGACCTCTAAAATCGACTTTGCCCAACAATTGTAATGACTTTGCCAACCACTATTTATCAATAATCCGACCTCTAAAATCGACTTTGCCCAACAATTGTAATGACTTTGCCAACCACTTTTAATCACTAATCCGACCTCTAAAATCGACTTTGCCCAACAATTGTAATGAACTTGCCAACCACTGTTAATCACTTATACGCTCTCTAAAAATGACTTTGCCAACCACTGGTAATGACTTTGCCAACCACTCTTAATCACTAATCCGACCACTAAAAATGACTTTGCCCAACAATTGTAATGACTTTGCCAACCACTGTTAATCACTTATCCGACCTCTAAAAATGACTATGCCCAACAATTGTAACGACTTTGCTCAACAATTGTAATAACTTTGCTAACCACTATTAATCACTAATCCGACCTCTAAAAATGACTTTGCCCAACAATTGTAATGACTTTGCCAACCACTGTTAATCACTTATCCGACCTCTAAAAATGACTTTACCCAACTATTGTAATAATTTTGCCAACCGCTGTTAATCACTTATCCGACCACTAAAAATGACTATGCCCAACAATTGTAATGACTATGCCCAACAATTGTTAATCACTTATCCAACCCCTAAAAAAGATTTTGCCGAACAATTGTAATGACTTTCCCTACTACTGTTAATCACTTATCCGACTTCTAAAAATGACTTTGACAACTACTGGTAATGACGTTGCCAACCACTGTTAATCACGTATCCGACCTCTAAAAATGACTTTCCCAAACAATTGTAATGACTTTGCCAACCAGTGTTAATCACTTATCCGACTTCTAAAAATCACTTTGCCAACCAATGGTAATGACTTTGCCGACCAATGTTAATCACTTATCCGACCTCTAAAAATGACTTTTCCTACCACTGGTAATGACTTATCCAAAACCTAAAAAAGACTTTGCCCAACAATTGTAATGACTTTGCCAACCACTGTTAATCACTTATCCGACCTCTAAAAATGACTATGCCCAACAATTGTAACGACTTTGCTCAACAATTGTAATAACTTTGCTAACCACTATTAATCACTAATCCGACCTCTAAAAATGACTTTGCCCAACAACTGTAATGACTTTGCCAACCACTGTTAATCACTTATCCGACCTCTAAAAATGACTTTTCCTCCCACTTGTAATGACTTTGCCAACCACTGTTAATTGCTTATCCGACCTCTAAAAACGACTTTGCCCAACAATTGGAATGACTTTGCTAACCACTTTTAATCACTAATCCGACCTCTAAAATCGACTTTGCCCAACAATTGTAATGACTTTGCCAACCACTTTTAATCACTAATCCGACCTCTAAAATCGACTTTGCCCAACAATTGTAATGACTTTGCCAACCACTATTTATCAATAATCCGACCTCTAAAATCGACTTTGCCCAACAATTGTAATGACTTTGCCAACCACTTTTAATCACTAATCCGACCTCTAAAATCGACTTTGCCCAACAATTGTAATGAACTTGCCAACCACTGTTAATCACTTATACGCTCTCTAAAAATGACTTTGCCAACCACTGGTAATGACTTTGCCAACCACTCTTAATCACTAATCCGACCACTAAAAATGACTTTGCCCAACAATTGTAATGACTTTGCCAACCACTGTTAATCACTTATCCGACCTCTAAAAATGACTATGCCCAACAATTGTAACGACTTTGCTCAACAATTGTAATAACTTTGCTAACCACTATTAATCACTAATCCGACCTCTAAAAATGACTTTGCCCAACAACTGTAATGACTTTGCCAACCACTGTTAATCACTTATCCGACCTCTAAAAATGACTTTTCCTCCCACTTGTAATGACTTTGCCAACCACTGTTAATTGCTTATCCGACCTCTAAAAACGAATTTGCCCAACAATTGGAATGACTTTGCTAACCACTTTTAATCACTAATCCGACCTCTAAAATCGACTTTGCCCAACAATTGTAATGACTTTGCCAACCACTTTTAATCACTAATCCGACCTCTAAAATCGACTTTGCCCAACAATTGTAATGACTTTGCCAACCACTATTTATCAATAATCCGACCTCTAAAATCGACTTTGCCCAACAATTTTAATGACTTTGACAACCACTTTTAATCACTAATCAAACCCCTAAAAAAAACTTTGCCGAACAATTGTAATGACTTTGCCTACCACTGTTAATCACTTATCCGACTTCTAAAAATGACTTTGCCAACCACTGGTAATGACTTTGCCAACCAATGTTAATCACTTATCCGACCTCTAAAAATGACTTTGCCCAAACAATTGTAATGACTTTGCCTACCACTGTTAATCACTTATCCGACCTCTAAAAATGACTTTGCCTAACAATTGAAATAACTTTGCTAACCACTATTAATCACTAATCCGACCTCTAAAAATGACTTTGCCCAACAATTGTAATGACTTTGCCATCAACTGTTAATCACTTATCCGACCTCTAAAAATGAATTTGCCTAACAATTGTAATAACTTTGCTAACCACTATTAATCACTAATCCGACCTCTAAAAATGACTTTGCCCAACAACTGTTAATCACTTATCCGACCTCTAAAAATGACTTTGCCTAACAATTGAAATAACTTTGCTAACCACTATTAATCACTAAACCGACCTCTAAAAATGACTTTGCCTAACAATTGAAATAACTTTGCTAACCACTATTAATCACTAATCCGACCTCTAAAAATGACTTTGCCCAACAATTGTAATGACTTTGCCAACAACTGTTAATCACTTATCCGACCTCTAAAAATGAATTTGCCTAACAATTGTAATAACTTTGCTAACCACTATTAATCACTAATCCGACCTCTAAAAATGACTTTGCCCAACAACTGTTAATCACTTATCCGACCTCTAAAAATGACTTTGCCAACCACTGGTAATGACTTTGCCAACCAATGTTAATCACTTATCCGAGCCCTAAAAATGACTTTGCCCAACAATTGTAATGACTTTGCCAACCACTGTTAATCACTTATCCGACCTCTAAAAATGACTTTGCCTAACAATTGTAATAACTTTGCTAACCACTATTAATCACTAATCCGACCTCTAAAAATGACTTTGCCCAACAATTGTAATGACTTTGCCAACAACTGTTAATCACTTATCCGACATCTAAAAATGACTTTGCCAACCACTGGTAATGACTTTGCCAACCAATGTTAATCACTTATCCGACCTCTAAAAATGACCTTGCCCAAAAATTGAAATGACTTTGCCGACCACTGTTAATCACTTATCCAAACCCTGAAAAAGTCTTTGCCAAACAATTGTAATGACTTTGCCATCCACTATTAATCACTAATCCGAGCCCTAAAAATGACTTTGCCCAACAATTGTAATGACTTTGCCAACCACTGTTAATCACTTATCCGACCTCTAAAAATGACTTTGCCTAACAATTGTAATAACTTTGCTAACCACTATTAATCACTAATCCGACCTCTAAAAATGACTTTGCCCAACAATTGTAATGACTTTGCCAACAACTGTTAATCACTTATCCGACCTCTAAAAATGACTTTGCCCAACTATTGTAATAAATTTGCGTCCCGCTGTTAATCACTTATCCGACCACTAAAAATGACTATGCCCAACAATTGTAATGACTATGCCCAACAATTGTAATGACTTTGCCAACCACTGGTAATGACTTTGCCAACCACTGGTAATGACTTTGCCAACATCTGTTAATCAATTATCCGACCTCTAAAAATGACTTTGCCCAACAATTGTAATGTTTTTACCCTACTACTGTTAATCACTTATCCGACCATTAAAAATGACTTTGCCGAACAATTGTAATGACTTTGCCTACCACTGTTAATCACTTATCCGACTTCTAAAAATGACTTTGCCAACCACTGGTAATGACTTTGCCAACCAATGTTAATCACTTATCCGACCTCTAAAAATGACTTTGCCCAAACAATTGTAATGACTTTGCCTACCACTGTTAATCACTTATCCGACTTCTTAAAATGACTTTGACAACCACTGGTAATGACTTTGCCGACCACTGTTAATCACTTATCCAAACCCTGAAAAAGACTTTGCCCAACAATTGTAATAACTTTGCTAACCACTATTAATCACTAATCCGACCTCTAAAAATGACTTTGCCCAACGATTGTAATGACTTTGCCAACAACTGTTAATCACTTATCCGACCTCTAAAAATGAATTTGCCTAACAATTGTAATAACTTTGCTAACCACTATTAATCACTAATCCGACCTCTAAAAATGACTTTGCCCAACAACTGTTAATCACTTATCCGACCTCTAAAAATGACTTTGCCAACCACTGGTAATCACTTATCCGACCTCTAAAAATGACCTTGCCCAAAAATTGAAATGACTTTGCCGACCACTGTTAATCACTTATCCAAACCCTGAAATAGACTTTGCCAAACAATTGTAATGACTTTGCCATCCACTATTAATCACTAATCCGAGCCCTAAAAATGACTTTGCCCAACAATTGTAATGACTTTCCCTACTACTGTTAATCACTTATCCGACTTCTAAAAATGACTTTGACAACTACTGGTAATGACGTTGCCAACCACTGTTAATCACGTATCCGACCTCTAAAAATGACTTTCCCAAACAATTGTAATGACTTTGCCAACCAGTGTTAATCACTTATCCGACTTCTAAAAATCACTTTGCCAACCAATGGTAATGACTTTGCCGACCAATGTTAATCACTTATCCGACCTCTAAAAATGACTTTTCCTACCACTGGTAATCACTTATCCAAAACCTAAAAAAGACTTTGCCCAACAATTGTAATAACTTTGCTAACCACTATTAATCACTAATCCGACCTCTAAAAATGACTTTGCCCAACGATTGTAATGACTTTGCCAACAACTGTTAATCACTTATCCGACCTCTAAAAATGAATTTGCCTAACAATTGTAATAACTTTGCTAACCACTATTAATCACTAATCCGACCTCTAAAAATGACTTTGCCCAACAACTGTTAATCACTTATCCGACCTCTAAAAATGACTTTGCCAACCACTGGTAATGACTTTGCCAACCAATGTTAATCACTTATCCGACCTCTAAAAATGACCTTGCCCAAAAATTGAAATGACTTTGCCGACCACTGTAAATCACTTATCCAAACCCTGAAATAGACTTTGCCAAACAATTGTAATGACTTTGCCATCCACTATTAATCACTAATCCGAGCCCTAAAAATGACTTTGCCCAACAATTGTAATGACTTTGCCAACCACTGTTAATCACTTATCCGACCTCTAAAAATGACTTTGCCTAACAATTGTAATAACTTTGCTAACCACTATTAATCACTAATCCGACCTCTAAAAATGACTTTGCCCAACAATTGTAATGACTTTGCCAACAACTGTTAATCACTTATCCGACCTCTAAAAATGACTTTGCCCAACTATTGTTATAATTTTGCGTCCCGCTGTTAATCACTTATCCGACCACTAAAAATGACTATGCCCAACAATTGTAATGACTATGCCCAACAATTGTAATGACTTTGCCAACCACTGGTAATGACTTTGCCAACCACTGGTAATGACTTTGCCAACATCTGTTAATCAATTATCCGACCTCTAAAAATGACTTTGCCCAACAATTGTAATGTTTTTACCCAACAACTGTTAATCACTTATCCAACCCCTAAAAAAGACTTTGCCGAACAATTGTAATGACTTTGCCTACCACTGTTAATCACTTATCCGACTTCTAAAAATGACTTTGCCAACCACTGGTAATGACTTTGCCAACCAATGTTAATCACTTATCCGACCTCTAAAAATGACTTTGCCCAAACAATTGTAATGACTTTGCCTACCACTGTTAATCACTTATCCGACTTCTTAAAATGACTTTGACAACCACTGGTAATGACTTTGCCGACCACTGTTAATCACTTATCCAAACCCTGAAAAAGACTTTGCCCAACAATTGTAATGACTTTGCCATCCACTATTAAACACTAATCCGACCCCTAAAAATGACATTGCCCAACAATTGTAATGACTTTGCCAACCACTGTTAATCACTTATCTGACCTCTAAAAATGACTTTGCCTAACAATTGTAATAACTTTGCTAACCACTATTAATCACTAATCCGACCTCTAAAAATGACTTTGCCCAACAATTGTAATGACTTTGCCAACCACTGTTAATCACTTATCCGACCTCTAAAAATGACTTTTCCTACCACTGGTAATGACTTTGCCAACCACTGTTAATCACTTATCCGACCTCTAAAAATGACTTTACCCAACTATTGTAATAATTTTGCCAACCGCTGTTAATCACTTATCCGACCACTAAAAATGACTATGCCCAACAATTGTAATGACTATGCCCAACAATTGTTAATCACTTATCCAACCCCTAAAAAAGATTTTGCCGAACAATTGTAATGACTTTCCCTACTACTGTAAATCACTTATCCGACTTCTAAAAATGACTTTGACAACTACTGGTAATGACGTTGCCAACCACTGTTAATCACGTATCCGACCTCTAAAAATGACTTTTCCAAACAATTGTAATGACTTTGCCAACCAGTGTTAATCACTTATCCGACTTCTAAAAATCACTTTGCCAACCAATGGTAATGACTTTGCCGACCAATGTTAATCACTTATCCGACCTCTAAAAATGACTTTTCCTACCACTGGTAATCACTTATCCAAAACCTAAAAAAGACTTTGCCCAACAATTGTAATGACTTTGCCAACCACTGTTAATCACTTATCCGACCTCTAAAAATGACTATGCCCAACAATTGTAACGACTTTGCTCAACAATTGTAATAACTTTGCTAACCACTATTAATCACTAATCCGACCTCTAAAAATGACTTTGCCCAACAACTGTAATGACTTTGCCAACCACTGTTAATCACTTATCCGACCTCTAAAAATGACTTTTCCTCCCACTTGTAATGACTTTGCCAACCACTGTTAATTGCTTATCCGACCTCTAAAAACGACTTTGCCCAACAATTGGAATGACTTTGCTAACCACTTTTAATCACTAATCCGACCTCTAAAATCGACTTTGCCCAACAATTGTAATGACTTTGCCAACCACTTTTAATCACTAATCCAACCTCTAAAATCGACTTTGCCCAACAATTGTAATGACTTTGCCAACCACTATTTATCAATAATCCGACCTCTAAAATCGACTTTGCCCAACAATTGTAATGACTTTGCCAACCACTTTTAATCACTAATCCGACCTCTAAAATCGACTTTGCCCAACAATTGTAATGAACTTGCCAACCACTGTTAATCACTTATACGCTCTCTAAAAATGACTTTGCCAACCACTGGTAATGACTTTGCCGACCACTCTTAATCACTAATCCGACCACTAAAAATGACTTTGCCCAACAATTGTAATGACTTTGCCAACCACAGTTTATCACTTATCCGACCGCTAAAAATGACTTTGCCCAACAATTGTAATGACTTTGCCAACCACTGTTAATCACTTATCCGAGCTCTAAAAATGACTTTGCCCAACAAATGTAACGACTTTGCTCAACAATTGTAATAACTTTGCTAACCACTATTAATCACTAATCCGACCTCTAAAAATGACTTTGCCCAACAATTGAAATGACTTTGCCAACCACTGTTAATCACTTATCCGATCTCTAAAAATGACTTTTCCTACCACTGGTAATGACTTTGCCAACCACTGTTAATTGCTTATCCGACCTCTAAAAACGACTTTGGCCAACAATTGTAATGACTTTGCCAACCACTTTTAATCACTTATCCGACCACTAAAAATGACTATGCTCAACAATTGTAATGACTTTGCCCAACAATTGTAATGACCTTGCCGAACAATTGTAATGACTTTGCCAACCACTGTTAATCACTTATCCAACCTCTAAAAATGACATTGCCCAATAATTGTAATGACTTTGCCAACCACTGTTAATAACTTATCCGACCTCTAAAAATGACTTTTCCTACCACTGGTAATGATCTGCCAACCACTGTTAATCACTTATCCGACCTCTAAAAATGACTTTGCCAAACTATTGTAATAATTTTGCCAACCGCTGGTAATGACTTTGCCAACATCTGTTAATCAATTATCCGACCTCTAAAAATGACTTTGCCCAACAATTGTAATGTTTTTACCCAACAACTGTTAATCACTTATCCAACCCCTAAAAAAGACTTTGCCGAACAATTGTAATGACTTTCCCTACTACTGTTAATCACTTATCCGACTTCTAAAAATGACTTTGACAACTACTGGTAATGACTTTGCCAACCACTGTTAATTGCTTATCCGACCTCTATAAATGACTTTACCCAACAATTGTAATGACGTTGCCAACCACTGTTAATTGCTTATCCGACCTCTAAAAATGACTTTCCCAAACAATTGTAATGACTTTGCCAACCAGTGTTAATCACTTATCCGACTTCTAAAAATGACTTTTCCCACCACTGGTAATGACTTATCCAAACCCTAAAAAAGACTTTGCCCAACAATTGTAATAACTTTGCTAACCACTATTAATCACTAATCCGACCTCTAAAAATGACTTTTCCTCCCACTGGTAATGACTTTGCCAACCACTGTTAATCACTTATCCGACCTCTAAAAATGACTTTTCCTACCACTGGTAATGACTTTGCCAACTTCTGTTAATTGCTTATCCGACCTCTAAAAACGACTTTGGCCAACAATTGTAATGACTTTGCCAACCACTTTTAATCACTTATCCGACCACTAAAAATGACTATGCTCAACAATTGTAATGACTTTGCCCAACAATTGTAATGACCTTGCCGAACAATTGTAATGACTTTGCCAACCACTGTTAATCACTTATCCAACCTCTAAAAATGACATTGCCCAATAATTGTAATGACTTTGCCAACCACTGTTAATCACTTATCCGACCTCTAAAAATGACTTTTCCTACCTCTGGTAATGACTTTGCCAACCACTGTTAATCACTTATCCGACCTCTAAAAATGACTTTGCCAAACTATTGTAATAATTTTGCCAACCGCTGTTAATCACTTATCCGACCACTAAAAATCACTATGCCCAACAATTGTAATGACTATGCCCAACAATTGTAATGACTTTGCCAACCACTGGTAATCACTTATCCGACATCTAAAAATGACTTTACCAAACTATTGTAATAATTTTGCCAACATCTGTTAATCAATTATCCGACCTCTAAAAATTACTTTGCCCAACAATTGTAATGTTTTTACACAACAACTGTTAATCACTTATCCAACCCCTAAAAAAGACTTTGCCGAACAATTGTAATGACTTTCCCTACTACTGTCAATCACTAATCCGACCTCTAAAATCGAATTTGCCCAACAATTGTAATGACTTTGCCAACCACTTTTAATCACTAATCCGACCTCTAAAATCGACTTTGCCCAACAATCGTAATGACTTTGCCAACCACTGTTAATCACTAATCCGACCTCTAAAAATGACTTTGCCCAACAAATGTAACGACTTTGCCCAACAATTGTAATAACTTTGCTTACCACTATTAATCACTAATCCGACCTCTAAAAATGACTTTGCCAACCACTGTTAATTGCTTATCCGACCTCTAAAAATGACTTTGCCCAACTATTGTAATAATTTTGCCAACCGCTGTTAATCACTTATCCGACCACTAAAAATGACTATGCACAACAATTGTAATGACTATGCCCAACAATTGTTAATCACTTATCCAACCCCTAAAAAAGATTTTGCCGAACAATTGTAATGACTTTCCCTACTACTGTTAATCACTTATCCGACTTCTAAAAATGACTTTGACAACTACTGGTAATGACTTTGCCAACCACTGTTAATTGCTTATCCGACCTCTATAAATGACTTTACCCAACAATTGTAATGACGTTGCCAACCACTGTTAATCACGTATCCGACCTCTAAAAATGACTTTCCCAAACAATTGTAATGACTTTGCCAACCAGTGTTAATCACTTATCCGACTTCTAAAAATCACTTTGCCAACCAATGGTAATGACTTTGCCAACCAATGTTAATCACTTATCCGACCTCTAAAAATGACTTTTCCTACCACTGGTAATGACTTATCCAAACCCTAAAAAAGACTTTGGCCATTAATTGTAATAACTTTGCTAAACACTATTAATCACTAATCCGACCTCTAAAAATGACTTTTCCTCCCACTGGTAATGACTTTGCCAACCACTGTTAATTGCTTATCCGACCTCTAAAAATGACTTTTCCTACCACTGGCAATGACTTATCCAAAACCTAAAAAAGACTTTGCTCAACAACTGTAATGACTTTGCCAACCACTGTTAATCACTTATCCGACCTCTAAAAATGACTTTTCCTCCCACTGGTAATGACTTTGCCAACCACTGTTAATTGCTTATCCGACCTCTAAAAACGACTTTGCCTAACAATTGTAATGACTTTGCCAACCACTTTTAATCACTAATCCGACCTCTAAAATCGACTTTGCCAAACAATTGTAATGACTTTGCCAACCACTTTTAATCACTTATCCGACCTCTAAAAATGACTTTTCCTACCACTGGTAATGACTTATCCAAACCCTAAAATCGACTTTGCCCAACAATTGTAATGACTTTGCCAACCACTGTTAATCACTAATCCGACCTCTAAAAATGACTTTGCCCAACAAATGTAACGACTTTGCCCAACAATTGTAATAACTTTGCTTACCACTATTAATCACTAATCCGACCTCTAAAAATGACTTTGCCAACCACTGTTAATTGCTTATCCGACCTCTAAAAATGACTTTGCCCAACTATTGTAATAATTTTGCCAACCGCTGTTAATCACTTATCCGACCACTAAAAATGACTATGCACAACAATTGTAATGACTATGCCCAACAATTGTTAATCACTTATCCAACCCCTAAAAAAGATTTTGCCGAACAATTGTAATGACTTTCCCTACTACTGTTAATCACTTATCCGACTTCTAAAAATGACTTTGACAACTACTGGTAATGACTTTGCCAACCACTGTTAATTGCTTATCCGACCTCTATAAATGACTTTACCCAACAATTGTAATGACGTTGCCAACCACTGTTAATCACGTATCCGACCTCTAAAAATGACTTTCCCAAACAATTGTAATGACTTTGCCAACCAGTGTTAATCACTTATCCGACTTCTAAAAATCACTTTGCCAACCAATGGTAATGACTTTGCCAACCAATGTTCATCACTTATCCGACCTCTAAAAATGACTTTTCCTACCACTGGTAATGACTTATCCAAACCCTAAAAAAGACTTTGGCCAACAATTGTAATAACTTTGCTAACCACTATTAATCACTAATCCGACCTCTAAAAATGACTTTTCCTCCCACTGGTAATGACTTTGCCAACCAGTGTTAATTGCTTATCCGACCTCTAAAAATGACTTTTCCTACCACTGGCAATGACTTATCCAAAACCTAAAAAAGACTTTGCTCAACAACTGTAATGACTTTGCCAACCACTGTTAATCACTTATCCGACCTCTAAAAATGACTTTTCCTCCCACTGGTAATGACTTTGCCAACCACTGTTAATTGCTTATCCGACCTCTAAAAACGACTTTGCCTAACAATTGTAATGACTTTGCCAACCACTTTTAATCACTAATCCGACCTCTAAAATCGACTTTGCCAAACAATTGTAATGACTTTGCCAACCACTTTTAATCACTAATCCGACCTCTAAAATCGACTTTGCCCAACAATTGTAATGACTTTGCCAACCACTATTTATCACTAATCTGACCTCTAAAAAGAACTTTGCCCAACAATTGTAATGACTTTGCCAACCACTTTTAATCACTAATCCGACCTCTAAAATCGACTTTGCCCAACAATTGTAATGACTTTGCCAACCACTTTTAATCACTAATCCGACCTCTAAAATTGACTTTGCCCAACAATTGTAATGACTTTGCCAACCACTTTTAATCACTAATCCGACCTCTAAAATCGACTTTGCCCAACAATTGTAATGACTTTGCCAACCACTGTTAATCACTTATACGCTCTCTAAAAATGACTTTGCCAACCACTGGTAATGACTTTGCCAACCACTGTTAATCACTAATCCGACCATTAAAAATGACTTTGCCCAACAATTGTAATGACTTTGCCAACCACAGTTTATCACTTATCCGACCGCTAAAAATGACTTTGCCCAACAATTGAAATGACTTTGCCAACCACTGTTAATCACTTATCCGACCTCTAAAAATGACTTTTACTACCACTGGTAATGACTTATCCAAACCCTAAAAAAGACTTTGCCCAACAATTGTAATAACTTTGCTAACCACTATTAATCACTAATCCGACCTCTAAAAATGACTTTTCCTCCCACTGGTAATGACTTTGCCAACCAATGTTAATTGCTTATCCGATCTCTAAAAATGACTTTTCCTACCACTGGCAATGACTTATCCAAAACCTATAAAAGACTTTGCCCAACAATTGTAATGACTTTGCCAACCACTGTTAATCACTTATCCGACCTCTAAAAATGACTTTTCCTCCCACTGGTAATGACTTTGCCAACCACTGATAATTGCTTATCCGACCTCTAAAAACGACTTTGCCTAACAATTGTAATGACTTTGCCAACCACTTTTAATCACTAATCCGACCTCTAAAATCGACTTTGCCCAGCAATTGTAATGACTTTGCCAACCACTTTTAATCACTAATCCGACCTCTAAATTCGACTTTGCCCAACCATTGTAATGACTTTGCCAAACACTTTTAATCACCAATCCGACCTCTAAAATCGACTTTACCCAACAATTGTAATGACTTTGCCAACCACTGTTAATCACTAATCCGAACTCTAAAAATGACTTTGCCCAACAAATGTAACGACTTTGCCCAACAATTGTAATTACTTTGCTAACCAATGTTAATCACTTATCCGACCTCTAAAAATTACTTTTCCTACCACTGGTAATGACTTTGCCAACCACTGTTAATTGCTTATCCGACCTCTAAAAACGACTTTGGCCAACAATTGTAATGACTTTGCCAACCACTTTTAATCACTTATCCGACCACTAAAAATGACTATGCTCAACAATTGTAATGACTTTGCCCAACAATTGTAATGACCTTGCCGAACAATTGTAATGACTTTGCCAACCACTGTTAATCACTTATCCAATCTCTAAAAATGACTTTGCCCAATAATTGTAATGACTTTGCCAACCACTGTTAATCACTCATCCGACCTCTTAAAATGACTTTTCCTACCACTGGTTATGACTTTGCCAACCACTGTTAATCACTTATCCGACCTCTAAAAATGACTTTGCCAAACTATTGTAATAATTTTGCCAACCGCTGTTAATCACTTATCCGACCACTAAAAATGACTATGCCCAACAATTGTAATGACTTTGCCAACCACTGGTAATGACTTTGCCAACATCTGTTAATAAATTATCCGACCTCTAAAAATGACTTTGCCCAACAATTGTAATGTTTTTACCCAACTACTGTTCATCACTTATCCAACCCCTAAAAAAGACTTTGCCGAACAATTGTAATGACTTTCCCTACTACTGTTAATCACTAATCCGACCTCTAAAATCGACTTTGCCCAACAATTGTAATGACTTTGCCAACCACTTTTAATCACTAATCCGACCTCTAAAATCGACTTTGCCGAACAATTGTAATGACTTTGCCAACCACTTTTAATCACTAATCGGACCTCTAAAATCGACTTTGCCCAACCATTGTAATGACTTTGCCAAACACTTTTAATCACTAATCCGACCTCTAAAATCGACTTTACCCAGCAATTGTAATGACTTTGCCAACCACTGTTAATCACTAATCCGAACTCTAAAAATGACTTTGCCCAACAAATGTAACGACTTTGCCCAACAATTGTAATAACTTTGCTTACCACTATTTATCACTAATCCGACTTCTAAAAATGACTTTGCCCTACAATTGTAATGACTTTGCCAACCACTGTTAATCACTTATCCGACCTCTAAAAATAACTTTTCCTACCACTGGTAATGACTTTGCCAACCACTGTTAATTGCTTATCCGACCTCTAAAAACGACTTTGGCCAACAATTGAAATGACTTTGCCAACCACTTTTAATCACTTATCCGACCACTAAAAATGACTATGCTCAACAATTGTAATGACTTTGCCCAACAATTGTAATGACCTTGCCGAAAAATTGTAATGACTTTGCCAACCACTGTTAATCACTTATCCAACCTCTAAAAATGACATTGCCCAATAATTGTAATGACTTTGCCAACCACTGTTAATCACTTATCCGACCTCTTAAAATGACTTTTCCTACCACTGGTTATGACTTTGCCAACCACTGTTAATCACTTATCCGACCTCTAAAAATGACTTTGCCAAACTATTGTAATAATTTTGCCAACCGCTGTTAATCACTTATCCGACCACTAAAAATGACTATGCCCAACAATTGTAAGGACTATGCCCAACAATTGTAATGACTTTGCCCAACAATTGTAATGACTTTGCCAACCTCTTTTAATCACTGATCCGACCTCTAAAAATGACTTTGCCCAACAATTGTGATGACTTTGCCAACCACTGTTAATCACTTATCCAACCCTTAAAAAAGACTTTGCCGAACAATTGTAATGACTTTCCCTACTACTGTTAATCACTAATCCTACCTATAAAATCGACTTTACCCAACAATTGTAATGACTTTGCCAACCACTTTTAATCACTAATCCGACCTCTAAAATCGACTTTGCCCAACAATTGTAATGACTTTGCCAACCACTGTTAATCACTAATCCGACCTCTTAAAATGACTTTGCCCAACAAATGTAACGACTTTGCTCAACAATTGTAATAACTTTGCTAACCACTATTAATCACTAATCCGAACTCTAAAAATGACTTTTCCTACCACTGGTAATGACTTTGCCAACCACTGTTAATTGCTAATCCGACCTCTAAAAACGACTTTGGCCTATAATTGTAATGACTATGCCAACCACTTTTAATCACTTATCCGACCACTAAAAATGACTATGCTCAACAATTGTAATGACTTTGCCCAACAATTGTAATGACCTTGCCAACCATTGGTAATGACTTTGCCAAAATCTGATAATCAATTATCCGACCTCTAAAAATGACTTTGCCAAACAATTGTAATGTTTTTACCCAACAACTGTTAATCACTAATCCAACCCCTAAAAAAGACTTTGCCGAACAATTGTAATGACTTTGCCAACCACTGTTAATCACTTATCCGACCTCTAAAAATGACTTTACCCAACAATTGTAATGACTTTGCCAACCACTGTTAATCACTTATCCGACCTCTAAAAATGACTTTTCCTACCACTGGTAATGACATTGCCAACCACTGTTAATCACTTATCCGACCTTTAAAAATGACTTTGCCCAACTATTGTAATAATTTTGCCAACCGCTGTTAATCACTTATCCGACCACTAAAATTGACTATGCCCAACAATTGAAATGACTATGCCCAACAATTGTAATGACTTTGCCAACCACTGTTAATCACTTATCCGACCTCTAAAAATGACTTTTCCTCCCATTGGTAATGACTTTGCCAACCACTGTTAATTGCTTATCCGACCTCTAAAAACGACTTTGCCCAACAATTGTAATGACTTTGCCAACTACAGTTTATCACTTATCCGACCGCTAAAAATGACTTTGCCCAACAATTGTAATGACTTTGCCAACCACTGTTAATCACTTATCCGACCTCTAAAAATGACTTTTACTACCACTGGTAATTACTTTGCCAACCACTGTTAATTGCTTATCTGACCTCTAAAAACGACTTTGCCCAACAATTGTAATAATTTTGCCAACCGCTGTTAATCACTTATCCGACCACTAAAAATGACTATGCCCAACAATTGAAATGACTATGCCCAACAATTGTAATGACTTTGCCAACCACTGTTAATCACTTATCCGACCTCTAAAAATGACTTTTCCTCCCACTGGTAATGACTTTGCCAACCACTGTTAATTGCTTATCCGACCTCTAAAAACGACTTTGCCCAACAATTGTAATGACTTTGCCAACCACTTTTAATCACTAATCCGACCTCTAAAATCGACTTTGCCCAACAATTGGAATGACTTTGCCAACCACTTTTAATCACTAATCCGACCTCTAAAATCGACTTTGCCCAACAATTGTAATGACTTTGCCAACCACTATTTATCACTAATCTGACCTCTAAAAAGAACTTTGCCCAACAATTGTTATGACTTTGCCAACCACTTTTAATCACTAATCCGACCTCTAAAATCGTATTTGCCCAACAATTGTAATGACTTTGCCAACCACTTTTAATCACTAATCCGACCTCTAAAATTGACTTTGCCCAACAATTGTAATGACTTTGCCAACCACTTTTAATCACTAATCCGACCTCTAAAATCGACTTTGCCCAACAATTGTAATGACTTTGCCAACCACTGTTAATCACTTATACGCTCTCTAAAAATGACTTTGCCAACCAATGGTAATGACTTTGCCAACCACTGTTAATCACTAATCCGACCATTAAAAATGACTTTGCCCAACAATTGTAATGACTTTGCCAACTACAGTTTATCACTTATCCGACCGCTAAAAATGACTTTGCCCAACAATTGTAATGACTTTGCCAACCACTGTTAATCACTTATCCGACCTCTAAAAATGACTTTTACTACCACTGGTAATTACTTTGCCAACCATTGTTAATTGCTTATCTGACCTCTAAAAACGACTTTGCCCAACAATTGTAATGACTTTGCCAACCACTATTAATCACTAATCCGACCTCTAAAATCGACTTTGCCCAACAATTGTAATGACTTTGCCAACCACTTTTAATCACTAATCCGACCTCTAAAATCGACTTTGCCCAACCATTGTAATGACTTTGCCAAACACTTTTAATCACTAATCCGACCTCTAAAATCGACTTTACCCAACAATTGTAATGACTTTGCCAACCACTGTTAATCACTAATCCGAACTCTAAAAATGACTTTGCCCAACAAATGTAACGACTTTGCCCAACAATTGTAATAACTTTGCTAACCACTATTAATCACTAATCCGACCTCTAAAAATGACTTTGCCCAACAATTGTGATGACTTTGCCAACCACTGTTAATCACTTATCCAACCTCTAAAAATTACTTTTCCTACCACTGGTAATGACTTTGCCAACCACTGTTAATTGCTTATCCGACCTCTAAAAACGACTTTGGCCAACAATTATAATGACTTTGCCAACCACTTTTAATCACTTATCCGACCACTAAAAATGACTATGCTCAACAATTGTAATGACTTTGCCCAACAATTGTAATGACTTTGCCGAACAATTGTAATGACTTTGCCAACCACTGTTAATCACTTATCCAACCTCTAAAAATGACATTGCCCAATAATTGTAATGACTTTGCCAACCACTGTTAATCACTTATACGCTCTCTAAAAATGACTTTGCCAACCAATGGTAATGACTTTGCCAACCACTGTTAATCACTAATCCGACCATTAAAAATGACTTTGCCCAACAATTGTAATGACTTTGCAAACTACAGTTTATCACTTATCCGACCGCTAAAAATGACTTTGCCCAACAATTGTAATGACTTTGCCAACCACTGTTAATCACTTATCCGACCTCTAAAAATGACTTTTACTACCACTGGTAATTACTTTGCCAACCATTGTTAATTGCTTATCTGACCTCTAAAAACGACTTTGCCCAACAATTGTAACGACTTTGCCAACCACTATTAATCACTAATCCGACCTCTAAAATCGACTTTGCCCAACAATTGTAATGACTTTGCCAACCACTTTTAATCACTAATCCGACCTCTAAAATCGACTTTGCCCAACCATTGTAATGACTTTGCCAAACACTTTTAATCACTAATCCGACCTCTAAAATCGACTTTACCCAACAATTGTAATGACTTTGCCAACCACTGTTAATCACTAATCCGAACTCTAAAAATGACTTTTCCCAACAAATGTAACGACTTTGCCCAACAATTGTAATAACTTTGCTAACCACTATTAATCACTAATCCGACCTCTAAAAATGACTTTGCCCAACAATTGTGATGACTTTGCCAACCACTGTTAATCACTTATCCAACCTCTAAAAATTACTTTTCCTACCACTGGTAATGACATTGCCAACCACTGTTAATTGCTTATCCGACCTCTAAAAACGACTTTGGCCAACAATTGTAATGACTTTGCCAACCACTTTTAATCACTTATCCGACCACTAAAAATGACTATGCTCAACAATTGTAATGACTTTGCCCAACAATTGTAATGACTTTGCCGAACAATTGTAATGACTTTGCCAACCACTGTTAATCAATTATCCAACCTCTAAAAATGACATTGCCCAATAATTGTAATGACTTTGCCAACCACTGTTAATCGATTATCCGACCTCTTAAAATGACTTTTCCTACCACTGGTTATGACTTTGCCAACCACTGTTAATCACTTATCCGACCTCTAAAAATGACTTTGCCAAACTATTGTAATAATTTTGCCAACCGCTGTTAATCACTTATCCGACCACTAAAAAAGACTATGCCCAACAATTGTAATGACTATGCCCAACAATCGTAATGACTTTGCCAACCACTGGTAATGACTTTGCCAACATCTGTTAATCAATTATCCGACCTCTAAAAATGACTTTGCCCAACAATTGTAATGTTTTTACCCAACAACTGTTCATCACTTATCCAACCCCTAAAAAAGACTTTGCCGAACAATTGTAATGACTTTCCCTACTACTGTTAATCACTAATCCGACCTCTAAAATCGACTTTGCCCAACAATTGTAATGACTTTGCCAACCACTTTTAATCACTAATCCGAACTCTAAAATCGACTTTGCCCAACAATTGTAATGACTTTGCCAACCACTGTTAATAACTAATCCGACCTCTAAAAATGACTTTGCCCAACAAATGTAACGACTTTGCCCAACAATTGTAATAACTTTGCTAACCACTATTAATCACTAATCCGACCTCTAAAAATGACTTTGCCCAACAATTGTAATGACTTTGCCAACCACTGTTAATCACTTATCCAACCCTTAAAAAAGACATTGCCGAACAATTGTAATGACTTTCCCTACTACTGTTAATCACTAATCCGACCTATAAAATCGACTTTGCCCAACAATTGTAATGACTTTGCCAACCACTTTTAATCACTAATCCGACCTCTAAAATCGACTTTGCCCAACAATTGTAATGACTTTGCCAACCACTGTTAATCACTAATCCGACCTCTAAAAATGACTTTGCCCAACAAATGTAACGACTATGCCCAACAATCGTAATGACTTTGCCAACCACTGGTAATGACTTTGCCAACATCTGTTAATCAATTATCCGACCTCTAAAAATGACTTTGCCCAACAATTGTAATGTTTTTACCCAACAACTGTTCATCACTTATCCAACCCCTAAAAAAGACTTTGCCGAACAATTGTAATGACTTTCCCTACTACTGTTAATCACTAATCCGACCTCTAAAATCGACTTTGCCCAACAATTGTAATGACTTTGCCAACCACTTTTAATCACTAATCCGAACTCTAAAATCGACTTTGCCCAACAATTGTAATGACTTTGCCAACCACTGTTAATAACTAATCCGACCTCTAAAAATGACTTTGCCCAACAAATGTAACGACTTTGCCCAACAATTGTAATAACTTTGCTAACCACTATTAATCACTAATCCGACCTCTAAAAATGACTTTGCCCAACAATTGTAATGACTTTGCCAACCACTGTTAATCACTTATCCAACCCTTAAAAAAGACATTGCCGAACAATTGTAATGACTTTCCCTACTACTGTTAATCACTAATCCGACCTATAAAATCGACTTTGCCCAACAATTGTAATGACTTTGCCAACCACTTTTAATCACTAATCCGACCTCTAAAATCGACTTTGCCCAACAATTGTAATGACTTTGCCAACCACTGTTAATCACTAATCCGACCTCTAAAAATGACTTTGCCCAACAAATGTAACGACTTTGCCCAACAATTGTAATAACTTTGCTAACCACTATTAATCACTAATCCGACCTCTAAAAATGACTTTGCCCAACTATTGTAATAATTTGGCCAACCGCTGTTAATCACTTATCCGACCACTAAAAATGACTATGCCCAACAATTGAAATCGCTATGCCCAACAATTGTAATGACTTTGCCAACCACTGTTAATCACTTATCCGACCTCTAAAAATGACTTTTCCTACCACTGGTAATGACTTTGCCAACCACTGTTAATCACTTATCCGACCTCTAAAAATTACTTTTCCTACCACTGGTAATGACTTTGCCAACCACTGTTAATTGCTTATCCGACCTCTAAAAACGACTTTGGCCAACAATTGTAATGACTTTGCCAACCACTTTTAATCACTTATCCGACCACTAAAAATGACTATGCTCAACAATTGTAATGACTTTGCCCAACAATTGTAATGACTTTGCCGAACAATTGTAATGACTTTGCCAACCACTGTTAATCACTTATCCAACCTCTAAAAATGACTTTTCCAACCACTGGTAATGACTTTGCCAACCAGTGTTAATCACTTATCCGACCTCTAAAAATTACTTTTCCTACCACTGGTAATGACTTTGCCAACCACTGTTAATTGCTTATCCGACCTCTAAAAACGACTTTGGCCAACAATTGTAATGACTTTGCTAACCACTATTAATCACTAATCCGACCTCTAAAAATGACTTTGCCCAACAATTGTAATGACTTTGCCAACCACTGTTAATCACTTATCCAACCCTTAAAAAAGACATTGCCGAACAATTGTAATGACTTTCCCTACTACTGTTAATCACTAATCCGACCTATAAAATCGACTTTGCCCAACAATTGTAATGACTTTGCCAACCACTTTTAATCACTTATCCGACCACTAAAAATGACTATGCTCAACAATTGTAATGACTTTGCCCAACAATTGTAATGACTTTGCCGAACAATTGTAATAACTTTGCCAACCACTGTTAATCACTTATCCGACCTCTAAAAATGACTTTTCCTACCACTGGTAATGACTTTGCCAACCACTGTTAATCACTTATCCGACCTCTAAAAATTACTTTTCCTACCACTGGTAATGACTTTGCCAACCACTGTTAATTGCTTATCCGAC
Source organism: Brachionus asplanchnoidis (assembly GCA_025491095.1). Taxonomy (NCBI): domain Eukaryota; kingdom Metazoa; phylum Rotifera; class Eurotatoria; order Ploima; family Brachionidae; genus Brachionus; species Brachionus asplanchnoidis. The sequence continues at coordinate 665,186 of JAILYF010000062.1, forward strand.
CTCTAAAAACGACTTTGGCCAACAATTGTAATGACTTTGCCAACCACTTTTAATCACTTATCCGACCACTAAAAATGACTATGCTCAACAATTGTAATGACTTTGCCCAACAATTGTAATGACTTTGCCGAACAATTGTAATGACTTTGCCAACCACTGTTAATCACTTATCCAACCCTTAAAAAAGACATTGCCGAACAATTGTAATGACTTTCCCCACTACTGTTAATCACTAATCCGACCTATAAAATCGACTTTGCCCAACAATTGTAATGACTTTGCCAACCACTTTTAATCACTTATCCGACCACTAAAAATGACTATGCTCAACAATTGTAATGACTTTGCCCAACAATTGTAATGACTTTGCCGAACAATTGTAATGACTTTGCCAACCACTGTTAATCACTTATCCAACCTCTAAAAATGACTTTTCCAACCACTGGTAATGACTTTGCCAACCACTGTTAATCACTTATCCGACCTCTAAAAATTACTTTTCCTACCACTGGTAATGACTTTGCCAACCACTGTTAATTGCTTATCCGACCTCTAAAAACGACTTTGGCCAACAATTGTAATGACTTTGCCAACCACTTTTAATCACTTATCCGACCACTAAAAATGACTATGCTCAACAATTGTAATGACTTTGCCCAACAATTGTAATGACTTTGCCGAACAATTGTAATGACTTTGCCAACCACTGTTAATCACTTATCCAACCTCTAAAAATGACTTTTCCTACCACTGGTAATGACTTTGCCAACCACTGTTAATCACTTATCCGATCTCTAAAAATTACTTTTCCTACCACTGGTAATGACTTTGCCAACCACTGTTAATTGCTTATCCGACCTCTAAAAACGACTTTGGCCAACAATTGTAATAACTTTGCTAACCACTATTAATCACTAATCCGACCTCTAAAAATGACTTTGCCCAACAATTGTAATGACTTTGCCAACCACTGTTAATCACTTATCCAACCCTTAAAAAAGACATTGCCGAACAATTGTAATGACTTTCCCTACTACTGTTAATCACTAATCCGACCTATAAAATCGACTTTGCCCAACAATTGTAATGACTTTGCCAACCACTTTTAATCACTAATCCGACCTCTAAAATCGACTTTGCCCAACAATTGTAATGACTTTGCCAACCACTGTTAATCACTAATCCGACCTCTAAAAATGACTTTGCCCAACAAATGTAACGACTTTGCCCAACAATTGTAATAACTTTGCTAACCACTATTAATCACTAATCCGACCTCTAAAAATGACTTTGCCCAACTATTGTAATAATTTTGCCAACCGCTGTTAATCACTTATCCGACCACTAAAAATGACTATGCCCAACAATTGAAATCGCTATGCCCAACAATTGTAATGACTTTGCCAACCACTGTTAATCACTTATCCGACCTCTAAAAATGACTTTTCCTACCACTGGTAATGACTTTGCCAACCACTGTTAATTGCTTATCCGACCTCTAAAAACGACTTTGGCCAACAATTGTAATGACTTTGCCAACCACTTTTAATCACTTATCCGACCACTAAAAATGACTATGCTCAACAATTGTAATGACTTTGCCCAACAATTGTAATGACTTTGCCGAACAATTGTAATGACTTTGCCAACCACTGTTAATCACTTATCCAACCTCTAAAAATGACTTTTCCAACCACTGGTAATGACTTTGCCAACCACTGTTAATCACTTATCCGACCTCTAAAAATTACTTTTCCTACCACTGGTAATGACTTTGCCAACCACTGTTAATTGCTTATCCGACCTCTAAAAACGACTTTGGCCAACAATTGTAATGACTTTGCCAACCACTTTTAATCACTTATCCGACTACTAAAAATGACTATGCTCAACAATTGTAATGACTTTTCCCAACAATTGTAATGACTTTGCCCAACAATTGTAATGACTTTGCCAACCACTTTTAATCACTTATCCGACTACTAAAAATGACTATGCTCAACAATTGTAATGACTTTTCCCAACAATTGTAATGACTTTGCCCAACAATTGTAATGACTTTGCCAACCACTGTTAATCACTTATCCAACCCTTAAAAAAGACATTGCCGAACAATTGTAATGACTTTCCCTACTACTGTTAATCACTAATCCGACCTATAAAATCGACTTTGCCCAACAATTGTAATGACTTTGCCAACCACTTTTAATCACTAATCCGACCTCTAAAATCGACTTTGCCCAACAATTGTAATGACTTTGCCAACCACTGTTAATCACTAATCCGACCTCTAAAAATGACTTTGCCCAACAAATGTAACGACTTTGCCCAACAATTGTAATAACTTTGCTAACCACTATTAATCACTAATCCGACCTCTAAAAATGACTTTGCCCAACTATTGTAATAATTTTGCCAACCGCTGTTAATCACTTATCCGACCACTAAAAATGACTATGCCCAACAATTGAAATCGCTATGCCCAACAATTGTAATGACTTTGCCAACCACTGTTAATCACTTATCCGACCTCTAAAAATGACTTTTCCTACCACTGGTAATGACTTTGCCAACCACTGTTAATCACTTATCCGACCTCTAAAAATTACTTTTCCTACCACTGGTAATGACTTTGCCAACCACTGTTAATTGCTTATCCGACCTCTAAAAACGACTTTGGCCAACAATTGTAATGACTTTGCCAACCACTTTTAATCACTTATCCGACCACTAAAAATGACTATGCTCAACAATTGTAATGACTTTGCCCAACAATTGTAATGACTTTGCCGAACAATTGTAATGACTTTGCCAACCACTGTTAATCACTTATCCAACCTCTAAAAATGACTTTTCCAACCACTGGTAATGACTTTGCCAACCACTGTTAATCACTTATCCGACCTCTAAAAATTACTTTTCCTACCACTGGTAATGACTTTGCCAACCACTGTTAATTGCTTATCCGACCTCTAAAAACGACTTTGGCCAACAATTGTAATGACTTTGCCAACCACTTTTAATCACTTATCCGACTACTAAAAATGACTATGCTCAACAATTGTAATGACTTTTCCCAACAATTGTAATGACTTTGCCCAATAATTGTAATGACTTTGCCAACCACTGTTAATCACTTATCCGACCTCTTAAAATGACTTTTCCTACCACTGGTTATGACTTTGCCAACCACTGTTAATCACTTATCCGACCTCTAAAAATGACTTTGCCAAACTATTGTAATAATTTTGCCAACCGCTGTTAATCACTTATCCGACCACTAAAAAAGACTATGCCCAACAATTGTAATGACTATGCCCAACAATCGTAATGACTTTGCCAACCACTGGTAATGACTTTGCCAACATCTGTTAATCAATTATCCGACCTCTAGAAATGACTTTGCCCAACAATTGTAATGTTTTTACCCAACAACTGTTAATCACTTATCCAACCCCTAAAAAAGACTTTGCCGAACAATTGTAATGACTTTCCCTACTACTGTTAATCACTAATCCGACCTCTAAAATCGACTTTGCCCAACAATTGTAATGACTTTGCCAACCACTTTTATTCACTAATCCGACCTCTAAAATCGACTTTGCCCAACAATTGTAATGACTTTGCCAACCACTGTTAATAACTAATCCGACCTCTAAAAATGACTTTGCCCAACAAATGTAACGACTTTGCCCAACAATTGTAATAACTTTGCTTACCACTATTAATCACTAATCCGACCTCTAAAAATGACTTTGCCCAACAATTGTAATAATTTTGCCAACCGCTGTTAATCAATTATCCGACCTCTAAAAATGACTTTGCCCAACAATTGTAATGTTTTTACCCAACAACTGTTAATAACTTATCCAACCCCTAAAAAAGACTTTGCCGAACAATTGTAATGACTTTCCCTACTACTGTTAATCACTAATCCGACCTCTAAAATCGACTTTGCCCAACAATTGTAATGACTTTGCCAACCACTTTTAATCACTAATCCGACCTCTAAAATCGACTTTGCCCAACAATTGTAATGACTTTGCCAACCACTGTTAATCACTAATCCGACCTCTAAAAATGACTTTGCCCAACAAATGTAGCGACTTTGCCCAACAATTGTAATAACTTTGCTAACCACAGTTAATCACTTATCCGACCTCTAAAAATGACTTTGCCAAACTATTGTAATAATTTTGCCAACCGCTGTTAAACACTTATCCGACCACTAAAAATGACTATGCCCAACAATTGTAATGACTATGCCCAACAATTGTAATGACTTTGCCAACCACTGGTAATGACTTTGCCAACATCTGTTAATCAATTATCCGACCTCTAAAAATGACTTTGCCCAACAATTGTAATGTTTTTACCCTACCACTGTTAATCACTTATCCAACCCCTAAAAAAGACTTTGCCGAACAATTGTAATGACTTTCCCTACTACTGTTAATCACTAATCCGACCTATAAAATCGACTTTGCCCAACAATTGTAATGACTTTGCCAACCACTTTTATTCACTAATCCGACCTCTAAAATCGACTTTGCCCAACAATTGTAATGACTTTGCCAACCACTGTTAATAACTAATCCGACCTCTAAAAATGACTTTGCCCAACAAATGTAACGACTTTGCCCAACAATTGTAATAACTTTGCTTACCACTATTAATCACTAATCCGACCTCTAAAAATGACTTTGCCCAACAATTGTAATAATTTTGCCAACCGCTGTTAATCAATTATCCGACCTCTAAAAATGACTTTGCCCAACAATTGTAATGTTTTTACCCAACAACTGTTAATAACTTATCCAACCCCTAAAAAAGACTTTGCCGAACAATTGTAATGACTTTCCCTACTACTGTAAATCACTAATCCGACCTCTAAAATCGACTTTGCCCAACAATTGTAATGACTTTGCCAACCACTTTTAATCACTAATCCGACCTCTAAAATCGACTTTGCCCAACAATTGTAATGACTTTGCCAACCACTGTTAATCACTAATCCGACCTCTAAAAATGAATTTGCCCAACAAATGTAGCGACTTTGCCCAACAATTGTAATAACTTTGCTAACCACAGTTAATCACTTATCCGAACTCTAAAAATGACTTTGCCAAACTATTGTAATAATTTTGCCAACCGCTGTTAAACACTTATCCGACCACTAAAAATGACTATGCCCAACAATTGTAATGACTATGCCCAACAATCGTAATGACTTTGCCAACCACTGGTAATGACTTTGCCAACATCTGTTAATCAATTATCCGACCTCTAAAAATGACTTTGCCCAACAATTGTAATGTTTTTACCCAACCACTGTTAATCACTTATCCAACCCCTAAAAAAGACTTTGCCGAACAATTGTAATGACTTTCCCTACTACTGTTAATCACTAATCCGACCTATAAAATCGACTTTGCCCAACAATTGTAATGACTTTGCCAACCACTTTTAATCACTAATCCGACCTCTAAAATCGACTTTGCCCAACAATTGTAATGACTTTGCCAACCACTGTTAATCACTAATCCGACCTCTAAAAATGTCTTTGCCCAACAAATGTAACGACTTTGCCCAACAATTGTAATAACTTTGCTAACCACTATTAATCACTAATCCGACCTCTAAAAATGACTTTTCCTACCACTGGTTATGACTTTGCCAACCACTGTTAATTGCTAATCCGACCTCTAAAAACGACTTTGGCCTATAATTGTAATGACTTTGCCAACCACTTTTAATCACTTATCCGAACTCTAAAAATGACTATGCTCAACAATTGTAATGACTTTGCCCAACAATTGTAATGACTTTGCCAACCACTGTTAATCACTAATCCGACCTCTAAAAATGTCTTTGCCCAACAAATGTAACGACTTAGCCCAACAATTGTAATAACTTTGCTAACCACTATTAATCACTAATCCGACCTCTAAAAATGACTTTTCCTTCCACTGGTTATGACTTTGCCAACCACTGTTAATTGCTAATCCGACCTCTAAAAACGACTTTGGCCTATAATTGTAATGACTTTGCCAACCACTTTTAATCACTTATCCGAACTCTAAAAAGGACTATGCTCAACAATTGTAATGACTTTGCCCATTAATTGTAATGACCTTGCCAACCATTGGTAATGACTTTGCCAAAATCTGATAATCAATTATCCGACCTCTAAAAATGACTTTGCCAAACAATTGTAATGTTTTTACCCAACAGCTGTTAATCACTAATCCAACCCCTAAAAAAGACTTTGCCGAACAATTGTAATGACTTTGCCAACCACTGTTAATCACTTATCCGACCTCTAAAAATGACTTTGCCCAACAATTGTAATGACTTTGCCAACCACTGTTAATCACTTATCCGACCTCTAAAAATGACTTTTCCTACCACTGGTAATGACTTTGCCAACCACTGTTAATCACTTATCCGACCACTAAAAATGACTATGCCCAACAATTGTAATGACTATGCCCAACAATTGTAATGACTTTGCCAACCACTGTTAATCACTTATCCGACCTCTAAAAATGACTTTGCCCAACAATTGTAATGACTTTGCCAACCACTGTTAATCACTTATCCGACCTCTAAAAATGACTTTTCCTACCACTGGTAATGACTTTGCCAACCACTGTTAATCACTTTTCCGACCTCTAAAAATGACTTTGCCCAACTATTGTTATAATTTTGCCAACCGCTGTTAATCACTTATCCGACCACTAAAAATGACTATGCCCAACAATTGTAATGACTATGCCCAACAATTGTAATGACTTTGCCAACCACTGTTAATCACTTATCCGACCTCTAAAAATGACTTTGCCCAACAATTGTAATGACTTTGCCAACCACTGTTAATCACTTATCCGACCTCTAAAAATGACTTTTCCTACCACTGGTAATGACTTTGCCAACCACTGTTAATCACTTTTCCGACCTCTAAAAATGACTTTCCCCAACTATTGTAATAATTTTGCCAACCGCTGTTAAACACTTATCCGACCACTAAAAATGACTATGCCCAACAATTGTAATGACTATGCCCAACAATTGTAATGACTTTGCCAACCACTGGTAATGACTTTGCCAACATCTGTTAATCAATTATCCGACCTCTAAAAATGACTTTGCCCAACAATTGTAATGTTTTTACCCAACCACTGTTAATCACTTATCCAACCCCTAAAAAAGACTTTGCCGAACAATTGTAATGACTTTCCCTAATACTGTTAATCACTAATCCGACCTATAAAATCGACTTTGCCGAACAATTGTAATGACTTTGCCAACCACTTTTAATCACTAATCCGACCTCTAAAATCGACTTTGCCCAACAATTGTAATGACTTTGCCAACCACTGTTAATCACTAATCCGACCTCTAAAAATGTCTTTGCCCAACAAATGTAACGACTTTGCCCAACAATTGTAATAACTTTGCTAACCACTATTAATCACTAATCCGACCTCTAAAAATGACTTTTCCTACCACTGGTTATGACTTTGCCAACCACTGTTAATTGCTAATCCGACCTCTAAAAACGACTTTGGCCTATAATTGTAATGACTTTGCCAACCACTTTTAATCACTTATCCGAACTCTAAAAATGACTATGCTCAACAATTGTAATGACTTTGCCCAACAATTGTAATGACTTTGCCAACCACTGTTAATCACTAATCCGACCTCTAAAAATGTCTTTGCCCAACAAATGTAACGACTTTGCCCAACAATTGTAATAACTTTGCTAACCACTATTAATCACTAATCCGACCTCTAAATATGACTTTTCCTACCACTGGTTATGACTTTGCCAACCACTGTTAATTGCTAATCCGACCTCTAAAAACGACTTTGGCCTATAATTGTAATGACTTTGCCAACCACTTTTAATCACTTATCCGAACTCTAAAAATGACTATGCTCAACAATTGTAATGACTTTGCCCAACAATTGTAATGACCTTGCCAACCATTGATAATGACTTTACCAAAATCTGATAATCAATTATCCGACCTCTAAAAATGACTTTGCCAAACAATTGTAATGTTTTTACTCAACAACTGTTAATCACTAATCCAACCCCTAAAAAAGACTTTGCCGAACAATTGTAATGACTTTGCCAACCACTGTTAATCACTTATCCGACCTCTAAAAATGACTTTTCCTACCACTGGTAATGACTTTGCCAACCACTGTTAATCACTTATCCGACCTCTAAAAATGACTTTGCCCAACTATTGTAATAATTTTGCCAACCGCTGTTAATCACTTATCCGACCACTAAAAATGACTATGCCCAACAATTGTAATGACTATGCCCAACAATTGTAATGACTTTGCCAACCACTGTTAATCACTTATCCGACCTCTAAAAATGACTTTGCCCAACAATTGTAATGACTTTGCCAACCACTGTTAATCACTTATCCGACCTCTAAAAATGACTTTTCCTACCACTGGTAATGACTTTGCCAACCACTGTTAATCACTTTTCCGACCTCTAAAAATGACTTTTCCTACCACTGGTAATGACTTTGCCAACCACTGTTAATCACTTATCCGACCTCTAAAAATGACTTTGCCTTACAATTGTAATGACTTTGCCAACCACTGTTAATCACTTATCCGACCTCTAAAAATGACTTTTCCTACCACTGGTAATGACTTTGCCAACCACTGTTAATCACTTATCCGACCTCTAAAAATGACTTTGCCCAACTATTGATATAATTTTGCCAACCGCTGTTAATCACTTATCCGACCACTAAAAATGACTATGCCCAACAATTGAAATGACTATGCCCAACAATTGTAATGACTTTGCCAACCACTGGTAATGACTTTGCCAAAATCTGATAATCAATTATCCGACCTCTAAAAATGACTTTGCCAAACAATTGTAATGTTTTTACCCAACAACTATTAATCACTAATCCAAACCTTAAAAATACTTTGCCGAACAATTGAAATGACTTTGCCAACCACTGTTAATCACTTATCCGACCTCTAAAAATGACTTTGCCCAACAATTGTAATGACTTTGCCAACCACTGTTAATCACTTATCCGACCTCTAAAAATGACTTTTCCTACCACTGGTAATGACTTTGCCAACCACTGTTAATCACTTTTCCGACCTCTAAAAATGACTTTCCCAAACTATTGTAATAATTTTGCCAACCGCTGTTAATCACTTATCCGACCACTAAAAATGACTATGCCCAACAATTGTAATGACTATGCCCAACAATTGTAATGACTTTGCCAACCACTTTTAATCACTAATCCGACCTCTAAAATCGACTTTGCCCAACAATTGTAATGACTTTGCCCAACAATTGTAATGACTTTGCCAACCACTGTTAATCACTTATCCGACCTCTAAAAATGACTTTTCCTACCACTGGTAATGACTTTGCCAACCACTGTTAATCACTTATCCGACCTCTAAAAATGACTTTGCCCAACTATTGTAATAATTTTGCCAACCGCTGTTAATCACTTATCCGACCACTAAAAATGACTATGCCCAACAATTGTAATGACTATGCCCAACAATTGTAATGACTTTGCCAACCACTGTTAATCACTTATCCGACCTCTAAAATGACTTTGCCCAACAATTGTAATGACTTTGCCAACCACTGTTAATCACTTATCCGACCTCAAAAATGACTTTTCCTACCACTGGTAATGACTTTGCCAACCACTGTTAATCACTTTTCCGACCTCTAAAAATGACTTTCCCCAACTATTGTAATAATTTTGCCAACCGCTGTTAATCACTTATCCGACCACTAAAAATGACTATGCCCAACAATTGAAATGACTATGCCCAACAATTGTAATGACTTTGCCAACCACTGGTAATGACTTTGCCAAAATCTGATAATCAATTATCCGACCTCTAAAAATGACTTTGCCAAACAATTGTAATGTTTTTACCCAACAACTGTTAATCACTAATCCAAACCTTAAAAATACTTTGCCGAACAATTGTAATGACTTTGCCAACCACTGTTAATCACTTATCCGACCTCTAAAAATGACTTTGCCCAACAATTGTAATGACTTTGCCAACCACTGTTAATCACTTATCCGACCTCTAAAAATGACTTTTCCTACCACTGGTAATGACTTTGCCAACCACTGTTAATCACTTTTCCGACCTCTAAAAATGACTTTCCCCAACTATTGTAATAATTTTGCCAACCGCTGTTAATCACTTATCCGACCACTAAAAATGACTATGCCCAACAATTGTAATGACTATGCCCAACAATTGTAATGACATTGCCAACCACTTTTAATCACTAATCCGACCTCTAAAATCGACTTTGCCCAACAATTGTAATGACTTTGCCCAACAATTGTAATGACTTTGCCAACCACTGTTAATCACTTATCCGACCTCTAAAAATGACTTTTCCTACCACTGGTAATGACTTTGCCAACCACTGTTAATCACTTATCCGACCTCTAAAAATGACTTTGCCCAACTATTGTAATAATTTTGCCAACCGCTGTTAATCACTTATCCGACCACTAAAAATGACTATGCCCAACAATTGTAATGACTATGCCCAACAATTGTAATGACTTTGCCAACCACTGTTAATCACTAATCCGACCTCTAAAAATGACTTTGCCCAACAAATGTAACGACTTTGCCCAACAATTGTAATAACTTTGCTAACCACTATTAATCACTAATCCGACCTCTAAAAATGACTTTGCCCAACAATTGTAATGACTTTGCCAACCACTGTTTATCAGTAATCCGACCTCTAAAAATGACTTTGCCAAACAAATGTAACGACTTTGCCCAACAATTGTAATAACTTTGCTAACCACTATTAATCACTAATCCGACCTCTAAAAATGACTTTGCCCAACAATTGTAATGACTTTGCCAACCACTGTTAATCACTTATCCAACCCCTAAAAAAGACTTTGCCGAACAATTGTAATGACTTTCCCTACTACTTTTAATCACTAATCCGACCTCTAAAAATGACTTTGCCCAACAAATGTAACGAGTTTGCCCAACAATTGTAATAACTTTACCAACCACTGTTAATCACTTATCCGACCTCTAAAAATGACTTTTCCTACCACTGGTAATGACTTTGCCAACCACTGTTAATTGCTTATTCGACCTCTAAAAACGACTTTGGCCAACAATTGTAATGACTTTGCCAACCACTTTTAATCACTTATCCGACCACTAAAAATGACTATGCTCAACAATTGTAATGACTTTACCCAACAATTGTAATGACCTTGCCAACCATTGGTAATGACTTTGCCAAAATTTGATAATCAATTATCCGACCTCTAAAAATGACTATGCCCAACAATTGTAATGACTATGCCCAACAATTGTAATGACTTTGCCAACCACTGTTAATCACTAATCCGACCTCTAAAAATGACTTTGCCCAACAAATGTAACGACTTTGCCCAACAATTGTAATAACTTTGCTAACCACTATTAATCACTAATCCGACCTCTAAAAATGACTTTGCCCAACAATTGTAATGACTTTGCCAACCACTGTTAATCAGTAATCCGACCTCTAAAAATGACTTTGCCAAACAAATGTAACGACTTTGCCCAACAATTGTAATAACTTTGCTAACCACTATTAATCACTAATCCGACCTCTAAAAATGACTTTGCCCAACAATTGTAATGACTTTGCCAACCACTGTTAATCACTTATCCAACCCCTAAAAAAGACTTTGCCGAACAATTGTAATGACTTTCCCTACTACTTTTAATCACTAATCCGACCTCTAAAAATGACTTTGCCCAACAAATGTAACGAGTTTGCCCAACAATTGTAATAACTTTGCCAACCACTGTTAATCACTTATCCGACCTCTAAAAATGACTTTTCCTACCACTGGTAATGACTTTGCCAACCACTGTTAATTGCTTATTCGACCTCTAAAAACGACTTTGGCCAACAATTGTAATGACTTTGCCAACCACTTTTAATCACTTATCCGACCACTAAAAATGACTATGCTCAACAATTGTAATGACTTTACCCAACAATTGTAATGACCTTGCCAACCATTGGTAATGACTTTGCCAAAATTTGATAATCAATTATCCGACCTCTAAAAATGACTTTGCCCAACAAATGTAATGAATTTGCCCAACAATTGTAATAACTTTGCTAACCACTATTAATCACTAATCCGACCTCTAAAAATGACTTTGCCCAACAAATGTAACGACTTTGCCCAACAATTGTAATAACTTTGCTAACCACTATTAATCACTAATCCGACCTCTAAAAATGACTTTGCCCAACAATTGTAATGACTTTGCCAACCACTGTTAATCAGTAATCCGACCTCTAAAAATGACTTTGCCAAACAAATGTAACGACTTTGCCCAACAATTGTAATAACTTTGCTAACCACTATTAATCACTAATCCGACCTCTAAAAATGACTTTGCCCAACAATTGTAATGACTTTGCCAACCACTGTTAATCACTTATCCAACCCCTAAAAAAGACTTTGCCGAACAATTGTAATGACTTTCCCTACTACTTTTAATCACTAATCCGACCTCTAAAAATGACTTTGCCCAACAAATGTAACGAGTTTGCCCAACAATTGTAATAACTTTGCCAACCACTGTTAATCACTTATCCGACCTCTAAAAATGACTTTTCCTACCACTGGTAATGACTTTGCCAACCACTGTTAATTGCTTATTCGACCTCTAAAAACGACTTTGGCCAACAATTGTAATGACTTTGCCAACCACTTTTAATCACTTATCCGACCACTAAAAATGACTATGCTCAACAATTGTAATGACTTTACCCAACAATTGTAATGACCTTGCCAACCATTGGTAATGACTTTGCCAAAATTTGATAATCAATTATCCGACCTCTAAAAATGACTTTGCCCAACAAATGTAATGAATTTGCCCAACAATTGTAATAACTTTGCTAACCACTATTAATCACTAATCCGACCTCTAAAAATGACTTTGCCCAACAATTGTAATGACTTTGCCAACCACTGTTAATCAGTAATCCGACCTCTAAAAATGACTTTGCCCAACAAATGTAACTACTTTGCCCAACAATTGTAATAACTTTGCTAACCACTATTAATCACTAATCCGACCTCTAAAAATGACTATGCTCAACAATTGTAATGACTTTAACCAACAATTGTAATGACCTTGCCAACCATTGGTAATGACTTTGCCGAAATTTGATAATCAATTATCCGACCTCTAAAGTGACTTTGCCAAACAATTGTAATGTTTTTACCCAACAACTGTTAATCACTAATCCAAACCTTAAAAATACTTTGCCGAACAATTGTAATGACTTTGCCAAACACTGTTAATCACTTATCCGACCACTAAAAATGACTATGCCCAACAATTGTAATGACTATGCCCAACAATTGTAATGACTATGCCCAACAATTGTAATGACTTTGCCAACCACTTTTAATCACTAATCCGACCTCTAAAATCGACTTTGGCCAACAATTGTAATGACTTTGCCAACCACTTTTAATCACTTATCCGACCACTAAAAATGACTATGCTCAACAATTGTAATGACTTTACCCAACAATTGTAATGACCTTGCCAACCATTGGTAATGACTTTGCCAAAATTTGATAATCAATTATCCGACCTCTAAAAATGACTTTGCCCAACAAATGTAATGAATTTGCCCAACAATTGTAATAACTTTGCTAACCACTATTAATCACTAATCCGACCTCTAAAAATGACTTTGCCCAACAATTGTAATGACTTTGCTAACCACTATTAATCACTAATCCGACCTCTAAAAATGACTTTGCCCAACAATTGTAACGACTTTGCCCAACAATTGTAATAACTTTGCTAACCACTATTAATCACTAATCCGACCTCTAAAAATGACTATGCTCAACAATTGTAATGACTTTAACCAACAATTGTAATGACCTTGCCAACCATTGGTAATGACTTTGCCGAAATTTGATAATCAATTATCCGACCTCTAAAGTGACTTTGCCAAACAATTGTAATGTTTTTACCCAACAACTGTTAATCACTAATCCAAACCTTAAAAATACTTTGCCGAACAATTGTAATGACTTTGCCAAACACTGTTAATCACTTATCCGACCACTAAAAATGACTATGCCCAACAATTGTAATGACTATGCCCAACAATTGTAATGACTATGCCCAACAATTGTAATGACTTTGCCAACCACTTTTAATCACTAATCCGACCTCTAAAATCGACTTTGCCCAACAATTGTAATGACTTTGCCCAACAATTGTAATGACTTTGCCAACCACTGTTAATCACTTATCCGACCTCTAAAAATGACTTTTCCTACCACTGGTAATGACTTTGCTAACCACTGTTAATCACTTATCCGACCTCTAAAAATGACTTTGCCCAACTATTGTAATAATTTTGCCAACCGCTGTTAATCACTTATCCGACCACTAAAAATGACTATGCCCAACAATTGTAATGACTATGCCCAACAATTGTAATGACTTTGCCAACCACTGTTAATCACTAATCCGACCTCTAAAAATGACTTTGCCCAACAAATGTAACGACTTTGCCCAACAATTGTAATAACTTTGCTAACCACTATTAATCACTAATCCGACCTCTAAAAATGACTTTTCCTACCACTGGTAATGACTTTGCCAACCACTGTTAATCACTTATCCAACCCCTAAAAAAGACTTTGCCGAACAATTGTAATGACTTTCCCTACTACTTTTAATCACTAATCCGACCTCTAAAAATTACTTTGCCCAACAAATGTAACGAGTTTGCCCAACAATTGTAATAACTTTGCTAACCACTATTAATCACTAATCCGACCTCTAAAAATGACTTTTCCTACCACCGGTAATGACTTTGCCAACCACTGTTAATTGCTTATCCGACCTCTAAAAACGACTTTGGCCAACAATTGTAATGACTTTGCCAACCACTTTTAATCACTTATCCGACCACTAAAAATGACTATGCTCAACAATAGTAATGACTTTACCCAACAATTGTAATGACCTTGCCAACCATTGGTAATGACTTTGCCAAAATTTGATAATCAATTATCCGACCTCTAAAAATGACTTTGCCAAACAATTGTAATGTTTTTACCCAACAACTGTTAATCACTAATCCAAACCTTAAAAATACTTTGCCGAACAATTGTAATGACTTTGCCAAACACTGTTAATCACTTATCCGACCACTAAAAATGACTATGCCCAACAATTGTAATGACTATGCCCAACAATTGTAATGACTTTGCCAACCACTTTTAATCACTAATCCGACCTCTAAAATCGACTTTGCCCAACAATTGTAATGACTTTGCCAACCACTGTTAATCACTTATCCGACCTCTAAAAATGACTTTTCCTACCACTGGTAATGACTTTGCCAACCACTGTTAATCACTTATCCGACCTCTAAAAATGACTTTGCCCAACTATTGTAATAATTTTGCCAACCGCTGTTAATCACTTATCCGACGACTAAAAATGACTATGCCCAACAATTGTAATGACTATGCCCAACAATTGTAATGACTTTGCCAACCACTGTTAATCACTAATCCGACCTCTAAAAATGACTTTGCCCAACAAATGTAACGACTTTGCCCAACAATTGTAATAACTTTGCTAACCACTATTAATCACTAATCCGACCTCTAAAAATGACTTTGCCGAACAATTGTAATGACTTTCCCTACTACTTTTAATCACTAATCCGACCTCTAAAAATGACTTTGCCCAACAAATGTAACGAGTTTGCCCAACAATTGTAATAACTTTGCTAACCACTATTAATCACAAATCCGACCTCTAAAAATGACTTTTCCTACCACTGGTAATGACTTTGCCAACCCCTGTTAATTGCTTATTCGACCTCTAAAAACGACTTTGGCCAACAATTGTAATGACTTTGCCAACCACTTTTAATCACTTATCCGACCACTAAAAATGACTATGCTCAACAATTGTAATGACTTTACCCAACAATTGTAATGACCTTGCCAACCATTGGTAATGACTTTGCCAAAATTTGATAATCAATTATCCGACCTCTAAAAATGACTTTGCCAAACAATTGTAATGTTTTTACCCAACAACTGTTAATCACTAATCCAAACCTTAAAAATACTTTGCCGAACAATTGTAATGACTTTGCCAAACACTGTTAATCACTTATCCGACCACTAAAAATGACTATGCCCAACAATTGTAATGACTATGCCCAACAATTGTAATGACTTTGCCAACCACTTTTAATCACTAATCCGACCTCTAAAATCGACTTTGCCCAACAATTGTAATGACTTTGCCAACCACTGTTAATCACTTATCCGACCTCTAAAAATGACTTTTCCTACCACTGGTAATGACTTTGCCAACCACTGTTAATCACTTATCCGACCTCTAAAAATGACTTTGCCCAACTATTGTAATAATTTTGCCAACCGCTGTTAATCACTTATCCGACGACTAAAAATGACTATGCCCAACAATTGTAATGACTATGCCCAACAATTGTAATGACTTTGCCAACCACTGTTAATCACTAATCCGACCTCTAAAAATGACTTTGCCCAACAAATGTAACGACTTTGCCCAACAATTGTAATAACTTTGCTAACCACTATTAATCACTAATCCGACCTCTAAAAATGACTTTCCCGAACAATTGTAATGACTTTCCCTACTACTTTTAATCACTAATCCGACCTCTAAAAATGACTTTGCCCAACAAATGTAACGAGTTTGCCCAACAATTGTAATAACTTTGCTAACCACTATTAATCACAAATCCGACCTCTAAAAATGACTTTTCCTACCACTGGTAATGACTTTGCCAACCCCTGTTAATTGCTTATTCGACCTCTAAAAACGACTTTGGCCAACAATTGTAATGACTTTGCCAACCACTTTTAATCACTTATCCGACCACTAAAAATGACTATGCTCAACAATTGTAATGACTTTACCCAACAATTGTAATGACCTTGCCAACCATTGGTAATGACTTTGCCAAAATTTGATAATCAATTATCCGACCTCTAAAAATGACTTTGCCCAACAAATGTAACGACTTTGCCCAACAATTGTAATAACTTTGCTAACCACTATTAATCACTAATCCGACCTCTAAAAATGACTTTGCCCAACAATTGTAATGACTTTGCCAACCACTGTTAATCACTAATCCGACCTCTAAAAATGACTTTGCCCAACAAATGTAACGACTTTGCCCAACAATTGTAATAACTTTGCTAACCACTATTAATCACTAATCCGACCTCTAAAAATGACTTTGCCCAACAATTGTAATGACTTTGCCAACCACTGTTAATCACTTATCCAACCCCTAAAAAAGACTTTGCCGAACAATTGTAATGACTTTCCCTACTACTTTTAATCACTAATCCGACCTCTAAAAATGACTTTGCCCAACAAATGTAACGAGTTTGCCCAACAATTGTAATAACTTTGCTAACCACTATTAATCACTAATCCGACCTCTAAAAATGACTTTTCCTACCACTGGTAATTACTTTGCCAACCACTGTTAATTGCTTATCCGACCTCTAAAAACGACTTTGGCCAACAATTGTAATGACTTTGCCAACCACTTTTAATCACTTATCCGACCACTAAAAATGACTATGCTCAACAATTGTAATGACTTTGCCAACCACTGTTAATCACTTAACCGACCTCTAAAAATGACTTTGCCAAACAATTGTAATGTTTTTACCCAACAACTGTTAATCACTAATCCAAACCTTAAAAATACTTTGCCGAACAATTGTAATGACTTTGCCAAACACTGTTAATCACTTATCCGACCACTAAAAATGACTATGCCCAACAATTGTAATGACTATGCCCAACAATTGTAATGACTTTGCCAACCACTTTTAATCACTAATCCGACCTCTAAAATCGACTTTGCCCAACAATTGTAATGACTTTGCCAACCACTGTTAATCACTTATCCGACCTCTAAAAATGACTTTTCCTACCACTGGTAATGACTTTGCCAACCACTGTTAATCACTTATCCGACCTCTAAAAATGACTTTGCCCAACTATTGTAATAATTTTGCCAACCGCTGTTAATCACTTATCCGACGACTAAAAATGACTATGCCCAACAATTGTAATGACTATGCCCAACAATTGTAATGACTTTGCCAACCACTGTTAATCACTAATCCGACCTCTAAAAATGACTTTGCCCAACAAATGTAACGACTTTGCCCAACAATTGTAATAACTTTGCTAACCACTATTAATCACTAATCCGACCTCTAAAAATGACTTTGCCGAACAATTGTAATGACTTTCCCTACTACTTTTAATCACTAATCCGACCTCTAAAAATGACTTTGCCCAACAAATGTAACGAGTTTGCCCAACAATTGTAATAACTTTGCTAACCACTATTAATCACAAATCCGACCTCTAAAAATGACTTTTCCTACCACTGGTAATGACTTTGCCAACCCCTGTTAATTGCTTATTCGACCTCTAAAAACGACTTTGGCCAACAATTGTAATGACTTTGCCAACCACTTTTAATCACTTATCCGACCACTAAAAATGACTATGCTCAACAATTGTAATGACTTTACCCAACAATTGTAATGACCTTGCCAACCATTGGTAATGACTTTGCCAAAATTTGATAATCAATTATCCGACCTCTAAAAATGACTTTGCCAAACAATTGTAATGTTTTTACCCAACAACTGTTAATCACTAATCCAAACCTTAAAAATACTTTGCCGAACAATTGTAATGACTTTGCCAAACACTGTTAATCACTTATCCGACCACTAAAAATGACTATGCCCAACAATTGTAATGACTATGCCCAACAATTGTAATGACTTTGCCAACCACTTTTAATCACAAATCCGACCTCTAAAATCGACTTTGCCCAACAATTGTAATGACTTTGCCAACCACTGTTAATCACTTATCCGACCTCTAAAAATGACTTTTCCTCCCACTGGTAATGACTTTGCCAACCACTGTTAATCACTTATCCGACCTCTAAAAATGACTTTGCCCAACTATTGTAATAATTTTGCCAACCGCTGTTAATCACTTATCCGACGACTAAAAATGACTTTGCCCAACAATTGTAATGACTATGCCCAACAATTGTAATGACTTTGCCAACCACTGTTAATCACTAATCCGACCTCTAAAAATGACTTTGCCCAACAAATGTAACGACTTTGCCCAACAATTGTAATAACTTTGCTAACCACTATTAATCACTAATCCGACCTCTAAAAATGACTTTGCCGAACAATTGTAATGACTTTCCCTACTACTTTTAATCACTAATCCGACCTCTAAAAATGACTTTGCCCAACAAATGTAACGAGTTTGCCCAACAATTGTAATAACTTTGCTAACCACTATTAATCACAAATCCGACCTCTAAAAATGACTTTTCCTACCACTGGTAATGACTTTGCCAACCCCTGTTAATTGCTTATTCGACCTCTAAAAACGACTTTGGCCAACAATTGTAATGACTTTGCCAACCACTTTTAATCACTTATCCGACCACTAAAAATGACTATGCTCAACAATTGTAATGACTTTACCCAACAATTGTAATGACCTTGCCAACCATTGGTAATGACTTTGCCAAAATTTGATAATCTATTATCCGACCTCTAAAAATGACTTTGCCCAACAAATGTAACGACTTTGCCCAACAATTGTAATAACTTTGCTAACCACTATTAATCACTAATCCGACCTCTAAAAATGACTTTGCCCAACAATTGTAATGACTTTGCCAACCACTGTTAATCACTAATCCGACCTCTAAAAATGACTTTGCCCAACAAATGTAACGACTTTGCCCAACAATTGTAATAACTTTGCTAACCACTATTAATCACTAATCCGACCTCTAAAAATGACTTTGCCCAACAATTGTAATGACTTTGCCAACCACTGTTAATCACTTATCCAACCCCTAAAAAAGACTTTGCCGAACAATTGTAATGACTTTCCCTACTACTTTTAATCACTAATCCGACCTCTAAAAATGACTTTGCCCAACAAATGTAACGAGTTTGCCCAACAATTGTAATAACTTTGCTAACCACTATTAATCACTAATCCGACCTCTAAAAATGACTTTTCCTACCACTGGTAATTACTTTGCCAACCACTGTTAATTGCTTATCCGACCTCTAAAAACGACTTTGGCCAACAATTGTAATGACTTTGCCAACCACTTTTAATCACTTATCCGACCACTAAAAATGACTATGCTCAACAATTGTAATGACTTTGCCAACCACTGTTAATCACTTAACCGACCTCTAAAAATGACTTTGCCCAACTATTGTAATAATTTTGCCAACCGCTGTTAATCACTTATCCGACCACTAAAAATGACTATGCCAAACAATTTTAATGACTATGCCCAACAATTGTAATGACTTTGCTAACCACTGGTAATGTCTTTGCCAACATCTGTTAATCAATTATCCGACCTCTAAAAATGACCTTGCCCAACAATTGAAATGTTTTTACCCAACAACTGTTAATCACCTATCCAACCCCTAAAAAAGACTTTGCCGAACAATTGTAATGACTTTCCCTACTACTGTTAATCACTTATCCGACTTCTAAAAATGACTTTGACAACCACTGGTAATGACTTTTCCTACCACTGGTAATAACTTATCCAAACCCTAAAAAAGACTTTGCCCAACAATTGTAATGACTTTGCCAACCACTGTTAATCACTTATCCGACCTCTAAAAATGACTATGCCCAACAATTGTAACGACTTTGCTCAACAATTGTAATAAATTTGCTAACCACTATTAATCACTAATCCGACCTCTAAAAATGACTTTGCCAACCACTGTTAATCACTTATCCGACCTCTAAAAACGACTTTGCCCAATAATTATAATGACTTTGCCAACCACTTTTAATCACTAATCCGACCTCTAAAATCGACTTTGCCCAACAATTGTAATGACTTTGCCAACCACTTTTAATCACTAATCCGACTTTCAAAATCGACTTTGCCCAACAATTGTAATGACTTTGCCAACCACTATTTCTCACTAATCCGACCTCTAAAAAGTACTTTGCCCAACAATTGTAATGACTTTGCCAACCACTGTTAATCACTTATACGCTCTCTATAAATGACTTTGCCAACCACTGGTAATGACTTTGCCAACCAATGTTAATAACTAATCCGACCACTAAAAATGACTTTGCCTAACAATTGTAATGACTTTGCCAACCACAGTTTATCACTTATCCGACCGCAAAAAATGACTTCGCCCAACAATTGTAATGACTTTGCCAACCACTGTTAATCACTTATCCGACCTCTAAAAATGACTTTTCCTACCACTGGTAATGACTTTGCCAACCACTGTTAATTGCTTATCTGACCTCTAAAAACGACTTTGCCCAGCAATTGTAATGACTTTGCCAACCACTTTTAATCACTAATCCGACCTCTAAAATCGACTCTGCCCAACAATTGTAGTGACTTTGCCAACCACTTTTAATCACTAATCCGACCTCTAAAATCGACTTTGCCCAACAATTGTAATGACTTTGCCAACCACTGTTAATCACTAATCCGACCTCTAAAAATGACTTTGCCCAACAAATGTAACGACTTTGCCCAACAATTGTAATAACTTTGCTAGCCACTATTAATCACTAATCCGACCTCTAAAAATGACTTTGCCCAACAATTGTAATGACTTTGCCAACCACTTTTAATCACTTATCCGACCACTAAAAATGACTATGCTCAACAATTGTAATGACTTTGCCCAACAATTGTAATGACCTAGCCAACCATTGGTAATGACTTTGCCAAAATCTGATAATCAATTATCCGACCTCTAAAAATGACTTTGCCAAACAATTGTAATGTTTTTACCCAACAACTGTTAATCACTAATCCAACCCCTAAAAAAGACTTTGCCGAACAATTGTAATGACTTTGTCAACCACTGTTAATCACTTATTCGACCTCTAAAAATGACATTGCCCAATAATTGTAATGACTTTGCCAACTACTATTAATCACTTATCCGACCTCAAAAAATGACTTTGCCCAACAAAATTAATGACTTTGCCTACTTCTGTTAATCACTTATCCGACTTCTAAAAATGACTTTGACAACCACTGGTAATGACTTTGTCAACCACTGTTAATTGCTTATCCGACCTCTATAAATGACTTTATCCAACAATAGTAATGACTTTGCCAAACACTGTTAATCACTTGTCCGACCTCTAAAAATGAGTTTCCCAAACAATTGTAATAACTTTGCCAACCACTGTTAATCACTTATCCGACTTCTAAAAATGACTTTGCCAACCAATGTTAATCACTTATCCAACCTCTAAAAATGACTTTGCCCAACAATTGTAGTGACTTAGCCGACCACTGTTAATCACTTATCCAAACCCTGAAAAAGACTTTGCCCAACAATTGTAATGACTTTGCCAACCACTGTTAATTGCTTATCCGTACTCTAAAAACGACTTTGGCCAACAATTTTAATGACTTTGCCAACCACTTTTAATCACTTATCCGACCACTAAAAATGACTTTGCCCATTAATTGTAATGACTTTGCCCAACAATTGTAATGACCTTGCCAACCATTGGTAATGTCTTTGCCAAAATCTGTTAATCAATTATCCGACCTCTAAAAATGACTTTGCCCAACAATTGTAATGTTTTTACCCAACCACTGTTAATCACTTATCCGACCTCTAAAAATGATTTTGCCCAATAATTGTAATGACTTTGCCAACCAATGTTAATCACTTATCCGACCTCAAAAAATGACTTTGCCCAACAATTGTAACGACTTTGCCCAACAATTGTAATAACTTTGCTTACCACTATTTATCACTAATCCGACCTCTAAAAATGACTTTGCCCAACAATTGTAATGACTTTGCTAACCACTGTTAATCACTTATCCGACCTCTAAAAATGACTTTTCCTACCACTGGTAATGACTTTGCCAACCACTGTTAATTGCTTATCCGACCTCTAAAAACGACTTTGCCCAACAATTGTAATGACTTTACCAACCACTTTTAATCACTAATCCGACCTCTAAAATCGACTTTGCCCAACAATTGTAATGATTTTGCCAACCATTTTTAATCACTAATCCGACCTCTAAAATCGACTTTGCCCAACAATTGTAATGACTTTGCCAACCACTATTTATCATTAATCCGACCTCTAAAAATGACTTTGCCCAACAATTGTAATGACTTTGCATACAACTGTTAATCACTAATTCGACCACTAAAGATGACTTTGCCCAACAATTGTAATGACTTTGCCAACCACAGTTTATCACTTATCCCACCGCTAAAAATGACTTTGCCCAACAATTGTAATGACTTTGCCAACCACTGTTAATTGCTTATCCGACCTCTAAAAACGACTTTGTCCAACAATTGTAATGACTTTGCCAACCACTTTTAATCACAAATCCGACCTCTAAAATCGACTTTGCCCAACAATTGTAATGACTTTGCCAACCACTATTTATCATTAATCCGACCTCTAAAAATGACTTTGCCAAACAATTGTAATGGCTTTGCATACAACTGTTTATCACTAATTCGACCACTAAAGATGACTTTGCCCAACAATTGTAATGACTTTGCCAACCACAGTTTATCACTTATCCCACCGCTAAAAATGACTTTGCCCAACAATTGTAATGACTTTGCCAACCACTGTTAATCACTTATCCGACCTCTAAAAATGACTTTTCCTACCACTGGTAATGACTTTGCCAACCACTGTTAATTGCTTATCCCACCTCTAAAAACGACTTTGCCCAACAATTGTAATGACTTTGCCAGCCACTTTTAATCACTAATCCAACCTCTAAAATCGACTTTGCCCAAAAATTGTAATGATTTTGCCAACCATTTTTAATCACTAATCCGACCTCTAAAATCGACTTTGCCCAACAATTGTAATGACTTTGCCAACCACTATTTATCATTAATCCGACCTCTAAAATCGACATTGCCCAACAATTGTAATGACTTTGCCAACCACTGTTAATCACTAATCCGACCACTAAAAATGACTTTGCCCAACAATTGTAATGACTTTGCCAACCACAGTTTATCACTTATTCGACCGCTAAAAATGACTATGCCCAACAATTGTAATGACTTTGCCAACCACTGTTAATCACTTATCCGACCTCTAAAAATGACTTTTCCTACCACTGGTAATGACTTTGCCAACCACTGTTAATTGCTTATCCGACCTCTAAAAACGACTTTGTCCAACAATTGTAATGACTTTGCCAACCACTTTTAATCACAAATCCGACCTCTAAAATCGACTTTGCCCAACTATTGTAATGACTTTGCCAACCACTTTTAATCACTAATCCGACCTCTAAAATCGACTTTGCCCAACAATTGTAATGACTTTGCCAACCACTGTTAATCACTAATCCGACCACTAAAAATGACTTTGCCCAACAATTGTAATGACTTTGCCAACCACAGTTTATCACTTATTCGACCGCTAAAAATGACTATGCCCAACAATTGTAATGACTTTGCCAACCACTGGTAATGACTTTTCCAACCACTGTTAATCAATTATCCGACCTCTAAAAATGACTTTGCCCAACAATTGTAATGAATTTGCCCAACAATTGTAATGACTTTGCCAACCACTTTTAATCACTAAAACGACCTCTAAAAATGACTTTTCCTACCACTGGTAATGACTTTGCCAACCACTGTTAATTGCTTATCCGACCTCTAAAAACGACTTTGTCCAACAATTGTAATGACTTTGCCAACCACTGTTAATCACTTATCCGACCTCTAAAAATGACTTTGCCAACCACTGGTAATGACTTTGCCAACCACTGTTAATCACTTATCCGACCTCTAAAAATGACTTTGCCCAACAATTGAAATGACTTTGCCAACCACTGTTAATCACCTATCCGACCTATAAAAATGACTTTGCCAACCACTGTTAATCACTTATCCGACCTCTAAAAATGACTTTGCCCAACAATAGCAATGACCTTGCCAACCACAATTAATCACTAAACGACCACTAAAAATGACTTTGCCTTACAATTGTAATGACTTTGCCCAACAATTGTAATGACTTTGCCAACCACTAGTAATGACTTAACCAACAACTGTTAATCAATTATCCGACCTCTACAAATGACTTTGCCTAACAATTGTTATGTTTTTGCCCAACTATTGTAATGACTTTGCCAACCACTGTTAATCACTTATCCAACCCCTAAAAAAGACTTTGCCCAACATTTGTAATGACTTTGCCCAACAATTGTAATGACTTTGCAAACTACTGGTAATGACTTAACCAACAACTGTTAATCAATTATCCGACCTCTAAAAATGACTTTGCCCAACAATTGTTATGTTTTTGCCCAACTATTGTAGTGACTTTGCCGACCACTGTTAATCACTTAACCAACCCCTAAAAAAGACTTTGCCCAACATTTGTAATGACTTTGCCCAACAATTGAAATGACTTTGCCAACCACTGGTAATTACTTAACCAACAACTGTTAATCAATTATCCGACCTCTAAAAATGACTTTGCCCGACAATTGTTATGTTTTTGCCCAACTATTGTAATGACTTTGCCAACCACTGTTAATCACTTATCCAACCCCTAAAAAAGACTTTGCCCAACATTTGTAATGACTTTGCCCAACAATTGTAATGACTTTGCCAACCACTGGTAATGACTTAACCAACAACTGTTAATCAATTTTCCAACCTCTAAAAATGACTTTGCCCAACAATTGTAATGACTTTGCCAACCACTGTTAATTGCTTATCCGACCTCTAAAAACGACTTTGTCCAACAATTGTAATGACTTTGCCAACCACTTTTAATCACAAATCCGACCTCTAAAATCGACTTTGCCCAACAATTGTAATGACTTTGCCAACCACTGTTAATCACTTATCCGACCTCTAAAAATGACTTTGCCCAACAATTGTAATGACTTTGCCAACCACTGGTAATGACTTTGCCAACCACTGTTAATCAATTATCCGACCTCTAAAAATGACTTTGCCCAACAATTGTAACGAATTTGCCCAACAATTGTAATGACTTTGCCAACCACTTTTAATCACTAATACGACCTCTAAAAATGAATTTGCCCAAAAATTGTAATGACTTTGCCAACCACTGTTAATCACTTATCCGACCTCTAAAAATGACTTTGCCCAACAATTGAAATGACTTTGCCAACCACTGTTAATCACCTATCCGACCTATAAAAATGACTTTGCCAACCACTGTTAATCACTTATCCGACCTCTAAAAATGACATTGCCCAACAATAGCAATGACTTTGCCAACCACTATTAATCACTAAACGACCTCTAAAAATGACTTTGCCTTACAATTGTAATGACTTTGCCAACCACTGTTAATCACTTATCCAACCCCTAAAAAAGACTTTGCCCAACAATTATAATGACTTTGCAAACTACTGGTAATGACTTAACTAACAACTGTTAATCAATTATCCGACCCCTAAAAAAGACTTTGCCCAACATTTGTAATGACTTTGCCCAACAATTGTAATGACTTTGCCAACCACTGGTAATTACTTAACCAACAACTGTTAATCAATTATCCGACCTCTAAAAATGACTTTGCCCAACAATCGTTATGTTTTTGCCCAACTATTGTAATGACTTTGCCAACCACTGTTAATCACTTATCCAACCCCTAAAAAAGACTTTGCCCAACATTTGTAATGACTTTGCCCAACAATTGTAATGACTTTGCCAACCACTGGTAATGACTTAACCAACAACTGTTAATCAATTTTCCAACCTCTAAAAATGACTGTGCCCAACAATTGTAATGACTTTGCCAACCACTGGTAATCACTTATCCAAACCCTGAAAAAGACTTTACCCAACAATTGTAATGACTTTGCCAACCACTATTAATCACTTATCCGAACTCTAAAAATGACTTTGCCCAACAATTGTAATGACTTTGCCAACCACTGTTAATCACTTATCCGACCCCTAAAAATGACTTTGCCCAACAATTGTAATGACTTTGCCAACCACTGGTAATGACTTTGCCAACCACTGTTAATCAATTATCCGACCTCTAAAAATGACTTTGCCCATTAATTGTAATGAATTTGCCCAACAATTGTAATGACTTTGCCAACCACTTTTAATCACTAATACGACCTCTAAAAATGAATTTGCCCAAAAATTGTAATGACTTTGCCAACCACTGTTAATCACTTATCCGACCTCTAAAAATGACTTTGCCAAACACTGGTAATGACTTTGCCAACCACTATTAATCACTAATCCGAACTCTAAAAATGACTTTGCCTTACAATTGTAATGACTTTGCCAACCACTGTTAATCACCTATCCGACCTATAAAAATGACTTTGCCAACCACTGTTAATCACTTATCCGACCTCTAAAAATGACTTTGCCCAACAATAGCAATGACTTTACCAACCACTATTAATCACTAAACGACCACTAAAAATGACTTTGCCTTACAATTGTAATGACTTTGCCAACCACTGTTAATCACTTATCCAACCCCTAAAAAAGACTTTGCCCAACAATTATAATGACTTTGCAAACTACTGGTAATGACTTAACTAACAACTGTTAATCAATTATCCGACCCCTAAAAAAGACTTTGCCCAACATTTGTAATGACTTTGCCCAACAATTGTAATGACTTTGCCAACCACTGGTAATTACTTAACCAACAACTGTTAATCAATTATCCGACCTCTAAAAATGACTTTGCCCAACAATTGTTATGTTTTTGCCCAACTATTGTAATGACTTTGCCAACCACTGTTAATCACTTATCCAACCCCTAAAAAAGACTTTGCCCAACATTTGTAATGACTTTGCCCAACAATTGTAATGACTTTGCCAACCACTGGTAATGACTTAACCAACAACTGTTAATCAATTTTCCAACCTCTAAAAATGACTGTGCCCAACAATTGTAATGACTTTGCCAACCACTGGTAATCACTTATCCAAACCCTGAAAAAGACTTTACCCAACAATTGTAATGACTTTGCCAACCACTATTTATCACTTATCCGAACTCTAAAAATGACTTTGCTCAACAATTGTAATGACTTTGCCAACCACTGTTAATCACTTATCCGACCTCTAAAAATGACTTTGCCCAACAATTGTAATGACTTTGCCAACCACTGGTAATGACTTTGCCAACCACTGTTAATCAATTATCCGACCTCTAAAAATGACTTTGCCCAACAATTGTAATGAATTTGCCCAACAATTGTAATGACTTTGCCAACCACTTTTAATCACTAATACGACCTCTAAAAATGAATTTGCCCAAAAATTGTAATGACTTTGCCAACCACTGTTAATCACTTATCCGACCTCTAAAAATGACTTTGCCAAACACTGGTAATGACTTTGCCAACCACTATTAATCACTAATCCGAACTCTAAAAATGACTTTGCCCAACAATTGTAATGACTTTGCCAACCACTGTTAATCACTTATCCGACCTCTAAAAATGACTTTGCCGAACAATTGTAATGACTTTGCCAACCACTGGTAATGACTTTGCCAACCACTGTTAATCAATTATCCGACCTCTAAAAATGACTTTGCCCAACAATTGTAATGAATTTGCCCAAAAATTGTAATGACTTTGCCAACCACTTTTAATCACTAATACGACCTCTAAAAATGAATTTGCCCAAAAATTGTAATGACTTTGCCAACCACTGTTAATCACTTATCCGACCTCTAAAAATGACTTTGCCAACCACTGGTAATGACTTTGCCAACCACTGTTAATCACTTATCCGACCTCTAAAAATGACTTTGCCCAACAATTGAAAAGACTTTGCCAACCACTGTTAATCACCTATCCGACCTATAAAAATGACTTTGCCAACCACTGTTAATCACTTATCCGACCTCTAAAAATGACTTTGCCCAACAATAGCAATGACTTTACCAACCACTATTAATCACTAAACGACCACTAAAAATGACTTTGCCTTACAATTGTAATGACTTTGCCAACCACTGTTAATCACTTATCCAACCCCTAAAAAAGACTTTGCCCAACATTTGTAATGACTTTGCCCAACAATTGTAATGACTTTGCCAACCACTAGTAATGACTTAACCAACAACTGTTAATCAATTATCCGACCTCTAAAAATGACTTTGCCCAACAATTGTTATGTTTTTGCCCAACTATTGAAATGACTTTGCCAACCACTGTTAATCACTTATCCAACCCCTAAAAAAGACTTTGCCCAACATTTGTAATGACTTTACCAAACAATTGTAATGACTATGCCAACCACTGGTAATGACTTAACCAACAACTGTTAATCAATTATCCGACCTCTAAAAATGACTTTGCCCAACAATTGTTATGTTTTTGCCCAACTATTGTAATGACTTTGCCAACCACTGTTAATCACTTATCCAACCCCTAAAAAAGACTTTGCCCAACATTTGTAATGACTTTGCCCAACAATTGTAAGGACTTTGCCAAACACTGGTAATAACTTAACCAACAACTGTTAATCAATTTTCCAACCTCTAAAAATGACTTTGCCCAACAATTGTAACGACTTTGCCAACCACTGGTAATCACTTATCCAAACCCTGAAAAAGACTTTAGCCAACAATTGTAATGACTTTGCCAACCACTATTAATCACTAATCCGAACTCTAAAAATGACTTTGCCCAACAATTGTAATGACTTTGCCAACCACTGTTAATCACTTATCCGACCTCTAAAAATGACTTTGCCCAACAATTGTAACGACTTTGCCCAACAATTGTAATAACTTTGCTAACCACTATTAATCACTAATCCGACCTCTAAAAATGACTTTGCCTAACAATTGTAATGACTTTGCCAACCACTGTTAATCACTTATCCGACCTCTAAAAATGACTTTGCCCAACAATTGTAATTACTTTGCCAACCACTTTTAATCACTAATCCGACCTCTAAAATCGACTTTGCCCAACAATTGTAATGACTTTGCCAACCACTATTTATCACTAATCCGACCTCTAAAAATGACTTTGCCCAACAATTGTAATGACTTTGCCAACCAATATTTATCACTAATCCGACCTCTAAAAATGACTTTGCCAACCACTGGTAATGACTTTGCCAACCACTGTTAATCATTAATCCGACCACTAAAAATGACTTTGCCCAACAATTGTAATGACTTTGCCAACCACAGTTTATCACTTATCCGACCGCTAAAAATGACTATGCCCAACAATTGTAATGACTTTGCCAACCACTGGTAATGACTTTGCCAACCACTGTTAATCACTTATCCGACCTCTAAAAATGACTTTGCCCAACAATTGTAATGAATTTGCCCAACAATTGTAATGAATTTGCCAAACAATTGTAATCACTAATACGACCTCTAAAAATGAATTTGCCCAAAAATTGTAATGACTTTGCCAACCACTGTTAATCACTTATCCGACCTCTAAAAATGACTTTGCCCAACAATTGTAATGAATTTGCCCAACAATTGTATTGACTTTGCCAACCACTTTTAATCACTAATGCGACCTCTAAAAATGTATTTGCCCAAAAATTGTAATGACTTTGCCAACCACTGTTAATCACTTATCCGACCTCTAAAAATGACTTTGCCAACCACTGGTAATGACTTTGCCAACCACTGTTAATCACTTATCCGACCTCTAAAAATGACTTTGCCCAACAATTGAAAAGACTTTGCCAACCACTGTTAATCACCTATCCGACCTATAAAAATGACTTTGCCAACCACTGTTAATCACTTATCCGACCTCTAAAAATGACTTTGCCCAACAATAGCAATGACTTTACCAACCACTATTAATGACTAAACGACCACTAAAAATGACTTTGCCTTACAATTGTAATGACTTTGCCAACCACTGTTAATCACAAATCCAACCCCTAAAAAAGACTTTGCCCAACATTTGTAATGACTTTGCCCAACAATTGTAATGACTTTGCCAACCACTAGTAATGACTTAACCAACAACTGTTAATCAATTATCCGACCTCTAAAAATGACTTTGCCCAACAATTGTTATGTTTTTGCCCAACTATTGAAATGACTTTGCCAACCACTGTTAATCACTTATCCAACCCCTAAAAAAGACTTTGCCCAACATTTGTAATGACTTTACCAAACAATTGTAATGACTATGCCAACCACTGGTAATGACTTAACCAACAACTGTTAATCAATTATCCGACCTCTAAAAATGACTTTGCCCAACAATTGTTATGTTTTTGCCCAACTATTGTAATGACTTTGCCAACCACTGTTAATCACTTATCCAACCCCTAAAAAAGACTTTGCCCAACATTTGTAATGACTTTGCCCAACAATTGTAAGGATTTTGCCAAACACTGGTAATTACTTAACCAACAACTGTTAATCAATTTTCCAACCTCTAAAAATGACTTTGCCCAACAATTGTAACGACTTTGCCAACCACTGGTAATCACTTATCCAAACCCTGAAAAAGACTTTACCCAACAATTGTAATGACTTTGCCAACCACTATTAATCACTAATCCGAACTCTAAAAATGACTTTGCCCAACAATTGTAATGACTTTGCCAACCACTGTTAATCACTTATCCGACCTCTAAAAATGACTTTGCCCAACAATTGTAACGACTTTGCCCAACCACTGGTAATGACTTTGCCAACCACTGTTAATCATTAATCCGACCACTAAAAATGACCTTGCCCAACAATTGTAATGACTTTGCCAACCACAGTTTATCACTTATCCGACCGCTAAAAATGACTATGCCCAACAATTGTAATGACTTTGCCAACCACTGGTAATGACTTTGCCAACCACTGTTAATCACTTATCCGACCTCTAAAAATGACTTTGCCCAACAATTGTAACGACTTTGCCCAACAATTGTAATAACTTTGCTAACCACTATTAATCACTAATCCGACCTCTAAAAATGACTTTGCCTAACAATTGTAATTACTTTGCCAACCACTTTTAATCACTAATCAGACCTCTAAAATCGACTTTGCCCAACAATTGTAATGACTTTGCCAACCACTATTTATCACTAATCCGACCTCTAAAAATGACTTTGCCAACCACTGGTAATGACTTTGCCAACCACTGTTAATCATTAATCCGACCACTAAAAATGACCTTGCCCAACAATTGTAATGACTTTGCCAACCACAGTTTATCACTTATCCGACCGCTAAAAATGACTATGCCCAACAATTGTAATGACTTTGCCAACCACTGGTAATGACTTTGCCAACCACTTTTAATCACTAATACGACCTCTAAAAATGAATTTGCCCAAAAATTGTAATTACTTTGCCAACCACTGTTAATCACTTATCCGACCTCTAAAAATGACTTTGCCGACCACTGTTAATCACATATCCGACCTCTAAAAATGACTTTGCCCAACAATTGTAATGAATTTGCCCAACAATTGTAATGACTTTGCCAACCACTGTTAAATCACTTATCCGACCTCTAAAAATGACTTTGCCCAACAATTGTAATGACTTTACCAACCATTGTTAATCACTAATCCGACCTCTAAAAATGACTTTGCCAACCACTGGTAATGACTTTGCCAACCACTGTTAATTGCTTATCCGACCTCTAAAAACGACTTTGCCCAACAATTGTAAGGACTTTGCCAACCACTGGTAATTACTTAACCAACAACTGTTAATCAATTATCCGACCTCTAAAAATGACTTTGCCCAACAATTGTTATGTTTTTGCCCAACTATTGTAATGACTTTGCCAACCACTGTTAATCACTTATCCAACCCCTAAAAAAGACTTTGCCCAACATTTGTAATGACTTTGCCCAACAATTGTAATGACTTTGCCAACCACTGGTAATGACTTAACCAACAACTGTTAATCAATTTTCCAACCTCTAAAAATGACTTTGCCCAACAATTGTAACGACTTTGCCGACCACTGGTAATCACTTATCCAAACCCTGAAAAAGACTTTACCCAACAATTGTAATGACTTTGCCAACCACTATTAATCACTAATCCGAACTCTAAAAATGACTTTGCCCAACAATTGTAATGACTTTGCCAACCACTGTTAATCACTTATCCGACCTCTAAAAATGACTTTGCCCAACAATTGTAACGACTTTGCCCAACAATTGTAATAACTTTGCTAACCACTATTAATCACTAATCCGACCTCTAAAAATGACTTTGCCTAACAATTGTAATGACTTTGCCAACCACTGTTAATCACTTATCCGACCTCTAAAAATGACTTTGCCCAACAATTGTAACGACTTTGCCCAACAATTGTAATAACTTTGCTAACCACTATTAATCACTAATCCGACCTCTAAAAATGACTTTGCCCAACGATTGTAATTACTTTGCTAACCACTTTTAATCACTAATCCGACCTCTAAAATCGACTTTGCCCAACAATTGTAATGACTTTGCCAACCACTATTTATCACTAATCCGACCTCTAAAAATGACTTTGCCCAACAATTGAAATGACTTTGCCAACCAATATTTATCACTAATCCGACCTCTAAAAATGACTTTGCCAACCACTGGTAATGACTTTGCCAACCACTGTTAATCATTAATCCGACCACTAAAAATGACTTTGCCCAACAATTGTAATGACTTTGCCAACCACAGTTTATCACTTATCCGACCGCTAAAAATGACTATGCCCAACAATTGTAATTACTTTGCCAACCACTGGTAATGACTTTGCCAACCACTGTTAATCACTTATCCGACCTCTAAAATCGACTTTGCCCAACAATTGTAATGACTTTGCCAACCACTTTTAATCACTAATACGACCTCTAAAAATGAATTTGCCCAAAAATTGTAATTACTTTGCCAACCACTGTTAATCACTTATCCGACCTCTAAAAATGACTTTGCCAACCACTGTTAATCACATATCCGACCTCTAAAAATGACTTTGCCCAACAATTGTAATGAATTTGCCCAACAATTGTAATGAATTTGCCCAACAATTGTAATGACTTTGCCAACCACTGTTAAATCACTTATCCGACCTCTAAAAATGACTTTGCCCAACAATTGTAATGACTTTGCCAACAACTGTTAATTGCTTATCCGACCTCTAAAAACGACTTTGCCCATCAATTGTAAGGACTTTGCCAACCACTTTTAATCACTTATCCGACCTCTAAAATCGACTTTGCCCAACAATTGTAATGACTTTGCCAACCACTGTTAATCACTTATCCGGCCTCTAAAAATGACTTTGCCCAACAATTGTTATGTTTTTGCCCAACTATTGTAATGACTTTGCCAACCACTGTTAATCACTTATCCAACCCCTAAAAAAGACTTTGCCCAACATTTGTAATGACTTTGCCCAACAATTGTAATGACTTTGCCAACCACTGGTAATGACTTAACCAACAACTGTTAATCAATTTTCCAACCTCTATAAATGACTTTGCCCAACAATTGTAACGACTTTGCCGACCACTGGTAATCACTTATCCAAACCCTGAAAAAGACTTTACCCAACAATTGTAATGACTTTGCCAACCACTATTAATCACTAATCCGAACTCTAAAAATGACTTTGCCCAACAATTGTAATGACTTTGCCAACCACTGTTAATCACTTATCCGACCTCTAAAAATGACTTTGCCCAACAATTGTAACGACTTTGCCCAACAATTGTAATAACTTTGCTAACCACTATTAATCACTAATCCGACCTCTAAAAATGACTTTGCCCAACGATTGTAATTACTTTGCTAACCACTTTTAATCACTAATCCGACCTCTAAAATCGACTTTGCCCAACAATTGTAATGACTTTGCCAACCACTATTTATCACTAATCCGACCTCTAAAAATGACTTTGCCCAACAATTGTAATGACTTTGCCAACCAATATTTATCACTAATCCGACCTCTAAAAATGACTTTGCCAACCACTGGTAATGACTTTGCCAACCACTGTTAATCATTAATCCGACCACTAAAAATGACTTTGCCCAACAATTGTAATGACTTTGCCAACCACAGTTTATCACTTATCCGACCGCTAAAAATGACTATGCCCAACAATTGTAATTACTTTGCCAACCACTGGTAATGACTTTGCCAACCACTGTTAATCACTTATCCGACCTCTAAAATCGACTTTGCCCAACAATTGTAATGACTTTGCCAACCACTTTTAATCACTAATACGACCTCTAAAAATGAATTTGCCCAAAAATTGTAATTACTTTGCCAACCACTGTTAATCACTTATCCGACCTCTAAAAATGACTTTGCCAACCACTGTTAATCACATATCCGACCTCTAAAAATGACTTTGCCCAACAATTGTAATGAATTTGCCCAACAATTGTAATGAATTTGCCCAACAATTGTAATGACTTTGCCAACCACTGTTAAATCACTTATCCGACCTCTAGAAATGACTTTGCCCAACAATTGTAATGACTTTGCCAACAACTGTTAATTGCTTATCCGACCTCTAAAAACGACTTTGCCCAACAATTGTAAGGACTTTGCCAACCACTTTTAATCACTTATCCGACCTCTAAAATCGACTTTGCCCAAAAATTGTAATTACTTTGCCAACCACTGTTAATCACTTATCCGACCTCTAAAAATGACTTTGCCAACCACTGTTAATCACATATCCGACCTCTAAAAATGACTTTGCCCAACAATTGTAATGAATTTGCCCAACAATTGTAATGAATTTGCCCAACAATTGTAATGACTTTGCCAACCACTGTTAAATCACTTATCCGACCTCTAAAAATGACTTTGCCCAACAATTGTAATGACTTTGCCAACAACTGTTAATTGCTTATCCGACCTCTAAAAACGACTTTGCCCAACAATTGTAAGGACTTTGCCAACCACTTTTAATCACTTATCCGACCTCTAAAATCGACTTTGCCCAACAATTGTAATGACTTTGCCAACCACTGTTAATCACTTATCCGGCCTCTAAAAATGACTTTGCCCAACAATTGTTATGTTTTTGCCCAACTATTGTAATGACTTTGCCAACCACTGTTAATCACTTATCCAACCCCTAAAAAAGACTTTGCCCAACATTTGTAATGACTTTGCCCAACAATTGTAATGACTTTGCCAACCACTGGTAATGACTTAACCAACAACTGTTAATCAATTTTCCAACCTCTATAAATGACTTTGCCCAACAATTGTAACGACTTTGCCGACCACTGGTAATCACTTATCCAAACCCTGAAAAAGACTTTACCCAACAATTGTAATGACTTTGCCAACCACTATTAATCACTAATCCGAACTCTAAAAATGACTTTGCCCAACAATTGTAATGACTTTGCCAACCACTGTTAATCACTTATCCGACCTCTAAAAATGACTTTGCCCAACAATTGTAACGACTTTGCCCAACAATTGTAATAACTTTGCTAACCACTATTAATCACTTATCCGACCTCTAAAAATGACTTTGCCTAACAATTGTAATGACTTTGCCAACCACTGTTAATCACTTATCCGACCTCTAAAAATGACTTTGCCCAACAATTGTAACGACTTTGCCCAACAATTGTAATAACTTTGCTAACCACTATTAATCACTAATCCGACCTCTAAAAATGACTTTGCCCAACGATTGTAATTACTTTGCTAACCACTTTTAATCACTAATCCGACCTCTAAAATCGACTTTGCCCAACAATTGTAATGACTTTGCCAACCACTATTTATCACTAATCCGACCTCTAAAAATGACTTTGCCCAACAATTGTAATGACTTTGCCAACCAATATTTATCACTAATCCGACCTCTAAAAATGACTTTGCCAACCACTGGTAATGACTTTGCCAACCACTGTTAATCATTAATCCGACCACTAAAAATGACTTTGCCCAACAATTGTAATGACTTTGCCAACCACAGTTTATCACTTATCCGACCGCTAAAAATGACTATGCCCAACAATTGTAATTACTTTGCCAACCACTGGTAATGACTTTGCCAACCACTGTTAATCACTTATCCGACCTCTAAAATCGACTTTGCCCAACAATTGTAATGACTTTGCCAACCACTTTTAATCACTAATACGACCTCTAAAAATGAATTTGCCCAAAAATTGTAATTACTTTGCCAACCACTGTTAATCACTTATCCGACCTCTAAAAATGACTTTGCCAACCACTGTTAATCACATATCCGACCTCTAAAAATGACTTTGCCCAACAATTGTAATGAATTTGCCCAACAATTGTAATGAATTTGCCCAACAATTGTAATGACTTTGCCAACCACTGTTAAATCACTTATCCGACCTCTAGAAATGACTTTGCCCAACAATTGTAATGACTTTGCCAACAACTGTTAATTGCTTATCCGACCTCTAAAAACGACTTTGCCCAACAATTGTAAGGACTTTGCCAACCACTTTTAATCACTTATCCGACCTCTAAAATCGACTTTGCCCAACAATTGTAATGACTTTGCCAACCACTGTTAATCACTTATCCGACCTCTAAAAATGACTTTGCCAACCACTGGAAATGACTTTGCCAACAACTGTTAATTAATTATCCGATGTCTAAAAATGACTTTGCCCAACAATTGTTATGTTTTTGCCCAATTATTGTAATGACTCTGCCAACCACTGTTAATTACTTATCCAACCCCTAAAAAAGACTTTGCCCAACATTTGTAATGACTTTGCCCAACAATTGTAATGACTTTGCCAACCACTGGTAATGACTTAACAAACAACTGTTAATCAATTATCCGACCCCTAAAAAAGACTTTGCCCAACATTTGTAATGACTTTGCCCAACAATTGTAATGACTTTGCCAACCACTGGTAATTACTTAACCAACAACCGTTAATCAATTATCCGACGTCTAAAAATGACTTTGCCCAACAATTGTTATGTTTTTGCCCAACTATTGTAATGACTTTGCCAACCACTGTTAATCACTTATCCAACCTCTAAAAATGACTTTGCCCAACAATTGTAATGACTTTGCAAACTACTGTTAATCACTTATCCAAACCCTGAAAAAGACTTTACCCAACAATTGTAATGACTTTGCCAACCACTATTAATCACTAATCCGAACTCTAAAAATGACTTTGCCCAACAATTGTAATGACTTTGCCAACCACTGTTAATCACTTATCCGACCTCTAAAAATGAATTTTCCTACCACTGGTAATGACTTTGCCAACCACTTTTAATTGCTTATCCGACATCTAAAAACGACTTTGCCCAACAATTGAAATGACTTTGCCAACCACTTTTAATCACTAATCCGACCTCTAAAATCGACTTTGCCAAACAATTGTAATGACTTTGCCAACCACTATTTATCACTAATCCGCCTTCTTAAAAAGACTTTGCCCAACAATTTTAATGACTTTGCCAACCACTGTTAATCACTTATCCGACCTCTAAAAATGACTTTGCCAACCACCTGTAATGACTTTGCAAACCACTGTTAATCACTAATCCGACCACTAAAAATGACTTTGCCCAACAATTGTAATGACTTTGCCAACCACTGTTAATCACTAATCCAACCACTAAAAATGACTTTGCCCAACAATTGTAATGACTTTGCCAACCACAGTTTATCACTTATCCGACCGCTAAAAATGACTTTGCCCAACAATTGTAATGACTTTGCCAAACACTGGTAATCAATTATCCGACCTCTAAAAATGACTATGCCCAACAATTGTAATGAATTTGCCCAACAATTGTAATGACTTTGCCAACAACTGTTAATCACTTATCCGACCTCTAAAAATTACTTTGCCAAACAAATGTAATGACTTTGCCAACCACTGTTAATCACTTATCCGACCTCTAAAAATGACTTTGCCAACCACTGGTAATGACTTTGCCAACCACTGTTAATCACTTATCCAACCTCTAAAAATGACTTTGCCCAATAATTGTAATGACTTTGCCAACCACTGTTAATCCTTAATCCGACCACTAAAAATGACTTTGCCCAACAATTGTAATGACTTTGCCAACGACAATTAATCACTTATCCGACCTCTAAAAATGACTTTGCCAAACAAATGTAATGACTTTGCCAACCACTGTTAATCACTTATCCGACCTCTAAAAATGACTTTGCCAACCACTGGTAATGACTTTGCCAACCACTATTTATCACTAATCCGACCTCTAAAAATGACTTTGCCCAACAATTGGAATGACTTTGCCAACCAATATTTATCACTAATCCGACCTCTAAAAATGACTTTTCCCAACAATTGTAATGACTTTGCCAACCACTGTAAATCACTTATCCGACCTCCAAAAATGACTTTGCCAACCACTGGTAATGACTTTGCCAACCACTGTTAATCACTAATCCGACCACTAAAAATGACTTTGCCCAATAATTGTAATGACTTTGCCAACCACAGTTTATCACTTATCCGACCGCTAAAAATGACTATGCCCAACAATTGTAATGACTTTGCCAACCCATGTTAATCACTTATCCGACCTCTAAAAATGACTTTGCCAACCACTGGTAATGACTTTGCCAACCACTGTTAATTGCTTATCCGACCTCTAAAAACGACTTTGACCAACAATTGTAATGACTTTGCCAACCACTTTTAATCACTAATCAGACCTCTAAAAATGACTTTGCCCAACAATTGTAATAACTTTGCTAACCACTATTAATCACTTATCCGACCTCTAAAAATGACTTTTCCTACCACTGGTAATGACTTTGCCAACCACTGTTAATTGCTTGTCCGACCTCTAAAAACGACTTTGCCCAACAATTGTAATGACTTTGCCAACCACTGTTAATCACTTATCCGACCTCTAAAAATGACTTTGCCCAACAATTGTAATGACTTTGCCAACCACTTTTAATCACTTATCCGACCTCTAATATCGACTCTGCCCAACAATTCTAATGACTTTGCCCACCTATTTACCACTAATCCGACCTCTTAAAATGACTTTGCCCAACAATTGTAATGACTTTGCCAACCACTGTTAATTACTTATCCGACCTCTAAAAATGACATTGTCCAAAAATTGTAATGACTTTGCCAACCACTGTTAATCTCTTATCCGACCTCTAAAAATGACTTTGCCAACCACTGTTAATTGCTAATCCGACCTCTAAAAACGACTTTGCCCAACAATTGTAATGACTTTGCCAACCACTGTTAATTACTAATCCGACCTCTAAAATCGACTTTGCCCAACAATTGTAATGACTTTGCCAACCACTTTTAATCAGTAATCCGACCTCTAAAATCGATTTTGCCCAACAATTGTAATGACTTTGCCAACCACTGTTAATCACTTATCCGACTTCTAAAAATGACTTTGCCCAACAATTGTAATGACTTTGCCAACCACTGTTAATCACTTATCCGACCACTAAAAATGACTTTGCCCAACAATTGTAATGACTTTGCCAACGAAAATTATTCACTTATCCGACCGCTCAAAATGACTTTGCCCAACAATTGTAATAACTTTGCTAACCACTATAAATCACTAATCCGAACTCTAATAATGACCTTGCCCAACAATTGTAATGACTTTGCCAACCACTGTTAATCACTTATCCGACCTCTAAAAATGACTTTGCGTACCACTGGTAATGACTTTGCCAACTACTTTTAATTGCTTATCCGACCTCTAAAAACGACTTTGCCCAACAATTGTAATGACTTTGCCCAACAATTGTAATGACTTTGCCAACCACTGTAAATCTCTTATCCGACCTCTAAAAATGACTTTGCCAACCACTGTTAATTGCTTATCCGACCTCTAAAAACGACTTTGCTCAACAATTGTAATGACTTTGCCAACCACTTTTAATTAAATATCCAACCTCTAAAAACGACTTTGCCCAACAATTGTAATGACTTTGCCAACCACTTTTAATCACTAATCCCACCTCTAAAATCGACTTTGCCCAACAATTGTAATGGCTTTGCCAACCACTATTTATCGCTAATCCGACCTCTAAAAATGACTTTGCCCAACAATTGTAATGACTTTGCCAACCACTTTTAATCACTAATCCCACCTCTAAAATCGACTTTGCCCAACAATTGTAATAACTTTGCTAACCACTATTAATCACTAATCCGAACTCTAAAAATGACTTTGCCCAACAATTGTAATGACTTTGTCAACCACTGTTAATCACTAATCCGACCACTAAAAATGACTTTGCCCAACAATTGTAATGACTTCGCCAAACACTGGTAATGACTTTGCCAACCACTGTTAATCAATTATCCGACCTCTAAAAATGACGATGCCCAACAATTTTAATGACTTTGCAATCCACTGTTAATCACTTATCCGACCTCTAAAAAATGACTTTGCCCAACAATTGTAATGACTTTGCCAACCACTGTTAATCACTTATCCGACCTCTAAAAATGACTTTGCCCAACAATTGTAATGACTTTGCTTAACAATTGTAATAACTTTGCTAACCACTATTAATCACTAATCCGACCTCTAAAAATGACCTTGCCCAACAATTGTAATGACTTCGCCAAACACTGGTAATGACTTTGCCAACCACTGTTAATCACTTATCCGACCTCTAAAAATGACTTTGCCAACCACTGGTAATGACTTTGCCAACCACTATTAATTGCTTATCCGACCTCTAAAAACGACTTTGCCCAACAATTGTAATGACTTTGCCCAACAATAGTAATGACTTTGCCAACCACTGTTAATCTCTTATCCGACCTCTAAAAATGACTTTGCCAACCACTGTTAATTGCTTATCCGACCTCTAAAAACGACTTTGCCCAACAATTGTAATGACTTTGCCAACCACTTTTAATTTCTAATCCGACCTCTAAAATCGATTTTGCCCAACAATTGTAATGACTTTGCCCAAAAATTGTAATGACTTTGCCAACCACTGTTAATCACTTATCCGACCTCTAAAAATGACTTTGCCCAACAATTGTAATGACTTTGCCAATCACTGTTAATCACTTATCCGACCACTAAAAATGACTTTGCCCAACAATTGTAATGACTTTGCCAACGACAATTATTCACTTATCCGACCGCTCAAAATGACTTTGCCCAACAATT
Organism: Brachionus asplanchnoidis; assembly: GCA_025491095.1. Classification (NCBI taxonomy): domain Eukaryota; kingdom Metazoa; phylum Rotifera; class Eurotatoria; order Ploima; family Brachionidae; genus Brachionus; species Brachionus asplanchnoidis. The sequence goes on from JAILYF010000062.1 coordinate 707,592, forward strand.
GTAATGACTTTGCCAAACAATTGTAATAACTTTGCATACCACTATTAATCACTAATCCGACCTCTAAAAATGACTTTGCCCAACAATTGTAATGACTTTGCCAACCACTATTTATCACTAGTCCGACCTCTAAAAATGACTTTACCCAACAATTGTAATGACTTTGCCAACCACTGTTAATCACTAATCCGAGCACTAAAAATGACTTTGCCCAACAATTGTAATGACTTTGCCAACCACTGTTAATCACTATCCGACAACTAAAAATGACTTTGCCCAACAATTGTAATGACTTTGCCAACCACTGGTAATGACTTTGCCAACCACTGTTAATCAATTATCTGACCTCTAAAAATGACGATGCCCAACAATTTTAATGACTTTGCAAACCACTGTTAATCACTTATCCGACCTCTAAAAATGACTTTGCCCAACAATTGTAATGACTTTGCCAACCACTGTTAATCACTTATCCGACCTCTAAAAATGACTATGCCCAACAATTGTAATGACTTTGCCCAACAATTGTAATAACTTTGCTAACCACTATTAATCACTAATCCGACCTCTAAAAATGACCTTGCCCAACTATTGTAATGACTTTGCCAACCACTGTTAATCACTTATCCGACCTCTAAAAAAGACTTTGCCCAACAATTGTAATAACTTTGCTAACCACTGTTAATCACTTATCCGACCTCTAAAAATGACTTTGCCCAACAATTGTAATGACTTTGCCAACCACTGTTAATCACTTATCCGACCTCTAAAAATGACTATGCCCAACAATTGTAATGACTTTGCTCAACAATTGTAATAACTTTGCTAACCACTGTTAATCACTTATCCGACCTCTAAAAATGACTTTGCCAACCACTGGTAATGACTTTGCCAACCACTGTTAATCACTAATCCGACCACTAAAAATGACTTTGCCCAACAATTGTAATGACTTTGCCAACCACTGTTAATCACTAATCCGACCTCTAAAAATGACCTTGCCCAACTATTGTAATGACTTTGCCAACCACTGTTAATCACTTATCCGACCTCTAAAAATGACTTTGCAAACCACTGTTAATCACTTATCCGACCTCTAAAAATGACTTTGCCCAACAATTGTAATGACTTTGCCAACCACTGTTAATCACTTATCCGACCTCTAAAAATGACTATGCCCAACAATTGTAATGACTTTGCCCAACAATTGTAATAACTTTGCTAACCACTATTAATCACTAATCCGACCTCTAAAAATGACCTTGCCCAACCTTTGTAATGACTTTGCCAACCACTGTTAATCACTTATCCGACCTCTAAAAATGACTTTGCCAACCACTGTAAATTGCTTATCCGACCCCTAAAAACGACTTTGCCCAACAATTGTAATGACTTTGCCCAACAATTGTAATGAATTTGCCAACCACTGTTAATCTCTTATCCGACCTCTAAAAATGACTTTGCCAACCACTGTTAATTGCTTATCCGACCTCTAAAAACGACTTTGCCCAACAATTGTAATGACTTTGCCAACCACTTTTAATTACTAATCCGACCTCTAAAATCGACTTTGCCCAACAATTGTAATGACTGTGCCAACCACTTTTAATCACTAATCCGACCTCTAAAATCGATTTTGCCCAACAATTGTAATGATTTTGCCCAAAAATTGTAATGACTTTGCCAACCACTGTTAATCACTTATCCGACCTCTAAAATTGACTTTGCCCAACAATTGTAATGACTTTGCCAACCACCTCTAATCACTTATCCGACCACTAAAAATGACTTTGCCCAACAATTGTAATGACTTTGCCAACGACAATTATTCACTTATCCGACCGCTCAAAATGACTTTGCCCAACAATTGTAATGACTTTGCCAACCACTGTTAATTGCTTATCCGACCTCTAAAATCGTATTTGCCCAGCAATTGTGATAACTTTGCCCAACAATTGTAATGACTTTGCCAACCACTATTAATCACTAATCCGACCACTTAAAATGACTTTACCTAACAATTGTAATGACTTTGCCAACCACTGTTAATCACTTATACAACCCCTAAAAAAGACTTTGCCCAACAATTGTAATGACTTTGCCCAACAATTGAAATGACTTTGCCAACCACTGGTAATGACTTTGCCAACCACTGTTAATCTCTAATCCGACCACTAAAAATGACTTTGCCCAAAAATTATAATAACTTTGCTAACCACTGTTAATCACTAATCCGACCACTAAAAATGACTTTGCCCAACAATTGTAATGACTTTGCCAACCACAGTTTATCACTTATCCGACCGCTAAAAATGACTTTGCACAACAATTGTAATGACTTTGCCAACCACTGGTAATGACTTTGCCAACCACTGTTAATCAATTATCCGACCTCTAAAAATGACGATGCCCAACAATTGTAATGAATTTGCCAACCACTGTTAATCACTTATGCGACCTCTAAAAATGACTTTGCCCAACAATTGTAATGACTTTGCCAACCACTGGTAATGACTTTGCCAACCACTGTTAATCACTAATCCGACCACTAAAAATGACTTTGCCCAACTATTGTATTGACTTTAGCAACCACTGTTAATCACTTATGCGACCTCTAAAAATGACTTTGCCCAACAATTGTAATGACTTTGCCAACCACAGTTTATCACTTATCCGACCGCTAAAAATGTCTTTGCACAACAATTGTAATGACTTTGCCAACCACTGGTAATGACTTTGCCAACCACTGTTAATCACTAATCCGACCACTAAAAATGACTTTGCCCAACTATTGTATTGACTTTGCCAACCACTGTTAATCACTTATGCGACCTCTTAAAATGACTTTGCCCAACCACTGGTAATGACTTTGCCAACCACTGTTAATCACTAATCCGACCACTAAAAATGACTTTGCCCAACTATTGTATTGACTTTGCCAACCACTGTTAATCACTAATCCGACCACTAAAAATGACTTTGCCCAACAATTGTAATGACTTTGCCAACCACTGTTAATCACTTATCCGACCTCTAAAAATGACTTTGCCAACCACTGGTAATGACTTTGCCAACCAGTGTTAATTGCTTATCCGACCTCTAAAATCGTATTTGCCCAACAATTGTGATAACTTTGCCCAACAATTGTAATGACTTTGCCAACCACTATTAATCACTAATCCGACCACTTAAAATGACTTTACCTAACAATTGTAATGACTTTGCCAACCACTGTTAATCACTTATCCAACCCCTAAAAAAGACTTTGCCCAACAATTGTAATGACTTTGCCCAACAACTGAAATGACTTTGCCAACCACTGGTAATGACTTTGCCAACAACTGTTAATCAATTATCCGACCTCTAAAAATGACTTTGCCCAACAATTGTAATGTTTTTGCCCAACAATTGTATTGACTTTGCAGACCACTGTTAATCACTTATCCGACCTCTAAAAATGACTTTGCACAACAATTGTAATGACTTTGCCAACCACTGGTAATGACTTTGCCAACCACTATTAATCACTAATCCGACCACTTAAAATGACTTTACCTAACAATTGTAATGACTTTGCCAACCACTGTTAATCACTTATCCAACCCCTAAAAAAGACTTTGCCCAACAATTGTAATGACTTTGCCCAACAATTGTAATGACTTTGCCAACCACTGGTAATGACTTTGCCAACAACTGTTAATCAATTATCCGACCTCTAAAAATGACTTTGCCCAACAATTGTAATATTTTTGCCCAACTATTGTTTTGACTTTGCATACCACTGTTAATCACTTATCCGACCTCTAAAAATGACTTTATCTAACAATTGTAATGACTTTGCCAACCACTGTTAATCACTTATCCAACCCCTAAAAAGACTTTGCCCAACAATTGTAATGACTTTGCCCAACAATTGTAATGACTTTGCCAACCACTGGTAATGACTTTGCCAACAACTGTTAATCAATTATCCGACCTCTAAAAATGACTTTGCCCAACAATTGTAATGTTTTTGCCCAACTATTGTATTGACTTTGCAGACCACTGTTAATCACTTATCCGACCTCTTAAAATGACTTTGCCCAACAGTTGTAATGACTTTGCAAACTACTGTTAATCACTAATCCGACCTCTAAAAATGACTTTGCCTAACAATTGTAATGACTTTGCCAACCACTGTTAATCACTAATCCGAGCACTAAAAATGACTTTGCCCAACAATTGTAATGACTTTGCCAACCACTGTTAATCAGTTATCCGACCTTTAAAAACGACTTTGCCCAACAATTGTAATGACTTTGCCAACCACTTTTAATCACTAATCCGACCTCTAAAATCGACTTTGCCCAACAATTGTAATGACTTTGCCAACCACCTTTAATCACTAATCCGACCTCTAAAATAGACTTTGCCTAACAATTCTAATGACTTTGCCAACCACTGGTAGTGACTTTGCCAACCACTGGAAATGACTTTGCCCACCACTGTTAATCACTTATCCGACCTCTAAAAATGACTTTATCTAACAATTGTAATGACTTTGCCAACCACTGTTAATCTCTTATCCAACCCCTAAAAAAGACTTTGCCCAACAATTGTAATGACTTTGCCCAACAATTGTAATGACTTTGCCAACCACTGGTAATGACTTTGCCAACAACTGTTAATCAATTATCCGACCTCTAAAAATGACTTTGCCCAACAATTGTAATGTTTTTGCCCGACTATTGTATTGACTTTGCAGACCACTGTTAATCACTTATCCGACCTCTAAAAATGACTTTTCCCAACAATTGTAATGACTTTGCAAACTACTGTTAATCACTAATCCGACCTATAAAAATGACTTTGCCTAACAATTGTAATGACTTTGCCAACCACTGTTAATCACTAATCCGAGCACTAAAAATGACTTTGCCCAACAATTGTAATGACTTTGCCAACCACTGTTAATCACTAATCCGACCACTAAAAATGACTTTTCCCAACAATTGTAATGACTTTGCAAACTACTGTTAATCACTAATCCGACCTATAAAAATGACTTTGCCTAACAATTGTAATGACTTTGCCAACCACTGTTAATCACTAATCCGAGCACTAAAAATGACTTTGCCCAACCACTGGTAATGACTTTGCCAACCACTGTTAATCAATTATCCGACCTCTAAAAATGACGATGCCCAACAATTTTAATGACTTTGCAAACCACTGTTAATCACTTATCCGACCTCTAAAAAATGACTTTGCCCAACAATTGTAATGACTTTGCCCAACAATTGTGATGACTTTTCCAACCACTGTTAATCACTTATCCGACCTTTAAAAACGACTTTGCCCAACAATTGTAATGACTTTGCCAACCACTTTTAATCACTAATCCGACCTCTAAAATCGACTTTGCCCAACAATTGTAATGACTTTGCCAACCACCTTTGATCATTAATCCGACCTCTAAAAATGACTTTGCCCAACAATTGTAATGACTTTGCCAACCACTGTTAATCACTAATCCGAGCACTAAAAATGAATTTGCCCTACAATTGTAATGACTTTGCCAACCACTGTTAATCACTAATCCGACCACTAAAAATGACTTTGCCCTACAATTGTAATGACTTTGCAAACCACTGTTAATCACTTATCCGACCTCTAAAAAATGACTTTGCCCAACAATTGTAATGACTTTGCCAACCACTGTTAATCACTTATCCGACCTCTAAAAATCACTTGGCTCAACAATTGTAATGACTTTGCCCAACAATTGTAATAACTTTGCTAACCACTATTAATCACTAATCCGACCTCTAAAAATGACCTTGCCCAACAATTGTAATGACTTTGCCAACCACTGTTAATCACTTATCCGACCTCTAAAAATGACTTTGCCAACCACTGGTAATTGCTTAACCGACCTCTAAAAACGACTTGCCCAACAATTGTAATGACTTTGCCAACCACTGTTAATCAGTTATCCGACCTTTAAAAACGACTTTGCCCAACAATTGTAATGACTTTGCCAACCACTTTTAATCACTAATCCGACCTCTAAAATCGACTTTGCCTAACAATTGTAATGACTTTGCCAACCACCTTTAATCACTTATCCGACCTCTAAAATGACTTTGCCAACCACTGTTAATCACTTATCCGACCTCTAAAAATGACTTTGCCCAACAATTGTAATGACTTTGCCCAACAATTGTAATAACTTTGCTAACCACTATTAATCACTAATCCGACCTCTAAAAATGACCTTGCCCAACAATTGTAATGACTTTGCCCAACAATTTTAATGACTTTGCAAACCACTGTTAATCACTTATCCGACCTCTAAAAAATGACTTTGCCCTACAATTGTAATGACTTTGCCAACCACTGGTAATGACTTTGCCAACCACTGTTAATCAATTATCCGACCTCTAAAAATGACGATGCCCAACAATTGTAATGAATTTGCCAACCACTGTTAATCACTTATGCGACCTCTAAAAATGACTTTGCCCAACAATTGTAATGACTTTGCCAACCACTGGTAATGACTTTGCCAACCACTGTTAATCACTAATCCGACCACTAAAAATGACTTTGCCCAACTATTGTATTGACTTTAGCAACCACTGTTAATCACTTATGCGACCTCTAAAATGACTTTGCCCAACAATTGTAATGACTTTGCCAACCACAGTTTATCACTTATCCGACCGCTAAAAATGTCTTTGCACAACAATTGTAATGACTTTGCCAACCACTGGTAATGACTTTGCCAACCACTGTTAATCACTAATCCGACCACTAAAAATGACTTTGCCCAACTATTGTATTGACTTTGCCAACCACTGTTAATCACTTATGCGACCTCTTAAAATGACTTTGCCCAACCACTGGTAATGACTTTGCCAACCACTGTTAATCACTAATCCGACCACTAAAAATGACTTTGCCCAACTATTGTATTGACTTTGCCAACCACTGTTAATCACTAATCCGACCTCTAAAAATGACCTTGCCCAACAATTGTAATGACTTTGCCCAACAATTTTAATGACTTTGCAAACCACTGTTAATCACTTATCCGACCTCTAAAAAATGACTTTGCCCTACAATTGTAATGACTTTGCCAACCACTGGTAATGACTTTGCCAACCACTGTTAATCAATTATCCGACCTCTAAAAATGACGATGCCCAACAATTGTAATGAATTTGCCAACCACTGTTAATCACTTATGCGACCTCTAAAAATGACTTTGCCCAACAATTGTAATGACTTTGCCAACCACTGGTAATGACTTTGCCAACCACTGTTAATCACTAATCCGACCACTAAAAATGACTTTGCCCAACTATTGTATTGACTTTAGCAACCACTGTTAATCACTTATGCGACCTCTAAAAATGACTTTGCCCAACAATTGTAATGACTTTGCCAACCACAGTTTATCACTTATCCGACCGCTAAAAATGTCTTTGCACAACAATTGTAATGACTTTGCCAACCACTGGTAATGACTTTGCCAACCACTGTTAATCACTAATCCGACCACTAAAAATGACTTTGCCCAACTATTGTATTGACTTTGCCAACCACTGTTAATCACTTATGCGACCTCTTAAAATGACTTTGCCCAACCACTGGTAATGACTTTGCCAACCACTGTTAATCACTAATCCGACCACTAAAAATGACTTTGCCCAACTATTGTATTGACTTTGCCAACCACTGTTAATCACTAATCCGACCACTAAAAATGACTTTGCCCAACAATTGTAATGACTTTGCCAACCACTGTTAATCACTTATCCGACCTCTAAAAATGACTTTTCCAACCACTGGTAATGACTTTGCCAACCACTGTTAATTGCTTATCCGACCTCTAAAATCGTATTTGCCCAACAATTGTGATAACTTTGCCCAACAATTGTAATGACTTTGCCAACCCACTATTAATCACTAATCCGACCACTTAAAATGACTTTACCTAACAATTGTAATGACTTTGCCAACCACTGTTAATCACTTATCCAACCCCTAAAAAAGACTTTGCCCAACAATTGTAATGACTTTGCCCAACAACTGAAATGACTTTGCCAACCACTGGTAATGACTTTGCCAACAACTGTTAATCAATTATCCGACCTCTAAAATGACTTTGCCCAACAATTGTAATGTTTTTGCCCAACAATTGTATTGACTTTGCAGACCACTGTTAATCACTTATCCGACCTCTAAAAATGACTTTGCACAACAATTGTAATGACTTTGCCAACCACTGGTAATGACTTTGCCAACCACTATTAATCACTAATCCGACCACTTAAAATGACTTTACCTAACAATTGTAATGACTTTGCCAACCACTGTAATCACTTATCCAACCCCTAAAAAGACTTTGCCCAACAATTGTAATGACTTTGCCCAACAATTGTAATGACTTTGCCAACCACTGGTAATGACTTTGCCAACAACTGTTAATCAATTATCCGACCTCTAAAAATGACTTTGCCCAACAATTGTAATATTTTTGCCCAACTATTGTTTTGACTTTGCATACCACTGTTAATCACTTATCCGACCTCTAAAAATGACTTTATCTAACAATTGTAATGACTTTGCCAACCACTGTTAATCACTTATCCAACCCCTAAAAAAGACTTTGCCCAACAATTGTAATGACTTTGCCCAACAATTGTAATGACTTTGCCAACCACTGGTAATGACTTTGCCAACAACTGTTAATCAATTATCCGACCTCTAAAAATGACTTTGCCCAACAATTGTAATGTTTTTGCCCAACTATTGTATTGACTTTGCAGACCACTGTTAATCACTTATCCGACCTCTTAAATGACTTTGCCCAACAGTTGTAATGACTTTGCAAACTACTGTTAATCACTAATCCGACCTCTAAAAATGACTTTGCCTAACAATTGTAATGACTTTGCCAACCACTGTTAATCACTAATCCGAGCACTAAAAATGACTTTGCCCAACAATTGTAATGACTTTGCCAACCACTGTTAATCAGTTATCCGACCTTTAAAAACGACTTTGCCCAACAATTGTAATGACTTTGCCAACCACTTTTAATCACTAATCCGACCTCTAAAATCGACTTTGCCCAACAATTGTAATGACTTTGCCAACCACCTTAATCACTAATCCGACCTCTAAAATAGACTTTGCCTAACAATTCTAATGACTTTGCCAACCACTGGTAGTGACTTTGCCAACCATGGAAATGACTTTGCCCACCACTGTTAATCACTTATCCGACCTCTAAAAATGACTTTATCTACAATTGTAATGACTTTGCCAACCACTGTTAATCTCTTATCCAACCCCTAAAAAGACTTTGCCCAACAATTGTAATGACTTTGCCCAACAATTGTAATGACTTGCCAACCACTGGTAATGACTTTGCCAACAACTGTTAATCAATTATCCGACCTCTAAAAATGACTTTGCCCAACAATTGTAATGTTTTTGCCCGACTATTGTATTGACTTTGCAGACCACTGTTAATCACTTATCCGACCTCTAAAAATGACTTTTCCCAACAATTGTAATGACTTTGCAAACTACTGTTAATCACTAATCCGACCTATAAAAATGACTTTGCCTAACAATTGTAATGACTTTGCCAACCACTGTTAATCACTAATCCGAGCACTAAAAATGACTTTGCCCAACAATTGTAATGACTTTGCCAACCACTGTTAATCACTAATCCGACCACTAAAAATGACTTTGCCCAACAATTGTAATGACTTTGGCCAACCACTGGTAATGACTTTGCCAACCACTGTTAATCAATTATCCGACCTCTAAAAATGACGATGCCCAACAATTTTAATGACTTTGCAAACCACTGTTAATCACTTATCCGACCTCTAAAAAATGACTTTGCCCAACAATTGTAATGACTTTGCCCAACAATTGTGATGACTTTTCCAACCACTGTTAATCACTTATCCGACCTTTAAAAACGACTTTGCCCAACAATTGTATTGACTTTGCCAACCACTTTTAATCACTAATCCGACCTCTAAAATCGACTTTGCCCAACAATTGTAATGACTTTGCCAACCACCTTTGATCATTAATCCGACCTCTAAAAATGACTTTGCCCAACAATTGTAATGACTTGCCAACCACTGTTAATCACTAATCCGAGCACTAAAAATGAATTTGCCCTACAATTGTAATGACTTTGCCAACCACTGTTAATCACTAATCCGACCACTAAAAATGACTTTGCCCTACAATTGTAATGACTTTGCAAACCACTGTAAATCACTTATCCGACCTCTAAAAAATGACTTTGCCCAACAATTGTAATGACTTTGCCAACCACTGTTAATCACTTATCCGACCTCTAAAAATCACTTTGCTCAACAATTGTAATGACTTTGCCCAACAATTGTAATAACTTTGCTAACCACTATTAATCACTAATCCGACCTCTAAAAATGACCTTGCCCAACAATTGTAATGACTTTGCCAACCACTGTTAATCACTATCCGACCTCTAAAAATGACTTTGCCAACCACTGGTAATGACTTTGCCAACCACTGGTAATTGCTTAACCGACCTCTAAAAACGACTTTGCCCAACAATTGTAATGACTTTGCCAACCACTGTTAATCAGTTATCCGACCTTTAAAACGACTTTGCCCAACAATTGTAATGACTTTGCCAACCACTTTTAATCACTAATCCGACCTCTAAAATCGACTTGCCTAACAATTGTAATGACTTTGCCAACCACCTTAATCACTATCCGACCTTTAAAAAGACTTTGCCCAACAATTGTAATGACTTTGCCAACCACTGGTAATGACTTTGCCAACCACTGGTAATGACTTTGCCCACCACTGTTAATCACTTATCCGACCTCTAAAATGACTTTGCCAACCACTGTTAATCACTTATCCGACCTCTAAAATGACTTTGCCCAACAATTGTAATGGACTTTGCCCAACAATTGTAATAATTTGCTAACCACTATTAATCACTAATCCGACCTCTAAAAATGACCTTGCCCAACAATTGTAATGACTTTGCCCAACAATTTTAATGACTTTGCAAACCACTGTTAATCACTTATCCGACCTCTAAAAATGACTTTGCCCTACAATTGTAATGACTTTGCCAACCACTGTTAATCACTTATCGACCTCTAAAAATGACCTTGCCCAACAATTGTAATGACTTTGCCCAACAATTTAATGACTTTGCAAACCACTGTTAATCACTTATCCGACCTCTAAAAATGATTTTGCCAACCACTGGTAATGACTTTGCCAACCACTGTTAATTGCTTATCTGACCTCTAAAAACGACTCTGCCCAACAATTGTAATGACTTTGCCCAACAAATGTGATGACTTTGCCAACCACTGTTAATCACTTATCCGACCTTTAAAACGACTTTGCCCAACAATTGTAATGACTTTGCCAACCACTTTTAAATCACTATCCGACCTCTAAAAATGACCTTGCCCAACAATTGTAATTACTTTTGCCAACCACTGTAAATCACTTATCCGACCTCTAAAAATGACTTTGCCAACCACTGGTAATGACTTTGCCAACCACTGTTAATAGCTTATCTGACCTCTAAAAACGACTTTGCCCAACTATTGTAATGACTTTGCCCAAACAATTGTGATGACTTTGCCAACCACTGTTAATCAGTATCCGACCTTTAAAAACGACTTTGCCCAACAATTGTAATGACTTTGCCAACCACTTTTAATCACTAATCCGACCTCTAAAATCGACTTTGCCCAACAATTGTAATGACTTTGCCAACCACCTTAAATCACTAATCCGACCTCTAAAATAGACTTTGCCTAACAATGTAATGACTTTTGCCAACCACTGGTAGTGACTTTGCCAACCACTGGTAATGACTTTGCCAACCACTGTTAATCACTTATCCGACCTCTAAAAATTACTTTATCTAACAATTGTAATGACTTTGCCAACCACTGTTAATCACTTATCCAACCCCTAAAAAAGACTTGCCCAACAATTGTAATGACTTTGCCCAACAATTGTAATGACTTTGCCAACCACTGGTAATGACTTTGCCAACCACTGTTAATCACTTATCCGACCTCTAAAAATTACTTTATCTAACAATTGTAATGACTTTGCCAACCACTGTTAATCACTAATCCGACCTCTAAAAATGACCTTGCCCAACAATTGTAATGACTTTGCCCAACAATTTTAATGACTTTGCAAATCACTGTTAATCCCTTATCCGACCTCTAAAAAATGACTTTGCCCTACAATTGTAATGACTTGCCAACCACTGTTAATCACTTATCCGACCTCTAAAATGACCTTGCCCAACAATTGTAATGACTTTGCCCAACAATTTTAATGACTTTGCAAACCACTTTTAATCACTTATCCGACCTCTAAAAATGATTTTGCCCAACAATTGTAATGACTTTGCCCAACAATTGTAATAACTTTGCTAACCACTGTTAATCACTTATCCGACCTCTAAAAATGACTTTGCCAACCACTGGTAATGACTTGCCAACCACTGTTAATTGCTTATCTGACCTCTAAAAATGACTCTGCCCAACAATGTAATGACTTTGCCCAACAAATGTGATGACTTTGCCAACCACTGTTAATCACTTATCCGACCTTTAAAAACGACTTTGCCCAACAATTGTAATGACTTTGCCAACCACTTTTAAATCACTAATCCGACCTCTAAAAATGACCTTGCCCAACAATTGTAATTACTTGCCAACCACTGTAAATCACTTATCCGACCTCTAAAAATGACTTTGCCAACCACTGGTAATGACTTTGCCAACCACTGTAATAGCTTATCTGACCTCTAAAAACGACTTTGCCCAACTATTGTAATGACTTTGCCCAACAATTGTGATGACTTTGCCAACCACTGTTAATCAGTTATCCGACCTTTAAAAACGACTTTGCCCAACAATTGTAATGACTTTGCCAACCACTTTTAATCACTAATCCGACCTCTAAAATCGACTTTGCCCAACAATTGTAATGACTTTGCCAACCACCTTAAATCACTAATCCGACCTCTAAAATAGACTTTGCCTAACAATTGTAATGACTTTGCCAACCACTGGTAGTGACTTTGCCAACCACTGGTAATGACTTTGCCAACCACTGTTAATCACTTATCCGACCTCTAAAAATTACTTTATCTAACAATTGTAATGACTTTGCCAACCACTGTTAATCACTTATCCAACCCCTAAAAAAGACTTTGCCCAACAATTGTAATGACTTTGCCCAACAATTGTAATGACTTTGCCAACCACTGGGAATGACTTTGCCAACAAACTGTTAATCAATTATCCGACCTGTAAAAATGGACTTTGCCCAACAATTGTATTGATTTTGCAGACCACTGTTAATCACTTATCCGACCTCTAAAAATGACTTTGCCCAACAATTGTAATGGACTTTGCAACTACTGTTAATCACTAATCCGACCTCTAAAAAAGGATTTTGCCCCAACAATTGTAATGACTTTGCTAACCACTGTTAATCACTTATCCGACCTTTAAAAATGACTTTGCCCAACAATTGTAATGACTTTGCCAACCACTGTTAATCAGTTATCCGACCTTTAAAAACGACTTTGCCCAACAATTGTAATGACTTTGCCAAACACTTTTAATCACTAATCCGACCTCTAAATCGACTTTGACCAACAATTGTAATGACTTTGCCAACCACCTTTAATCACTAATCCGACCTCTAAAATAGACTTTGCCTAACAATTGTAATGACTTTGCCAACCACTGGTAGTGACTTTGCCAACCACTGGTAATGACTTTGCCCACCACTGGTTAATCACTTATCCGACCTCTAAAAATGACTTTATCTAACAATTGTAATGACTTTGCCAACCACTGTTAATCACTTATCCACCACTAAAAAGACTTTGCCCAACAATTGTAATGACTTTGCCCAACCATTGTAATGACTTTGCCAACCACTGGTAATGACTTTGCCAACAACTGTTAATCAATTATCCGACCCTCTAAAAATGACTTTGCCCAACAATTGTAATGTTTTTGCCCAACTATTGTATTGACTTTGCAGACCACTGTTAATCACTTATCCGACCTCTAAAAATGACTTTGCCCAACAATTGTAATGACTTTGCAAACTACTGTTAATCACTAATCCGACCTCTTAAAAATGACTTTGCCTAACAATTGTAATGACTTTGCCAACCACTGTTAATCACTAATCCGAGCACTAAAAATGACTTTGCCCAACAATTGTAATGACTTTGCCAACCACTGTTAATCACTAATCCGACCACTAAAAATGACTTTGCCCAACAATTGTAATGACTTTGCCAACCACTGGTAATGACTTTGCCAACCACTGTTAATCAATTATCCGACCTCTAAAAGACGATGCCCAACAATTTTAAAGACTTTGCAAACCACTGTTAATTGCTTAACCGACCTCCAAAAACGACTTTGCCCAACAATTGCAATGACTTTGCCCAACAATTGTGATGACTTTCCAACCACTGTTAATCACTTATCCGACCTTTAAAAACGACTTTGCCCAACAATTGTAATGACTTTGCCAACCACTTTTAATCACTAATCCGACCTCTAAAATCGACTTTGCCAACAATTGTAATGACTTTGCCAACCACCTTTAATCATTAATCCGACCTCTAAAAATGACTTTGCCCAACAATTGTAATGACTTTGCCAACCACTGTAAATCACCAATCCGAGCACTAAAAATGACTTTGCCCAACAATTGTAATGACTTTGCCAACCACTGTTAATCACTAATCCGACCACTAAAAATGACTTTGCCCTACAATTGTAATGACTTTGCAAACCACTGTTAATCACTTATCCGACCTCTAAAAAATGACTTTGCCCAACAATTGTAATGACTTTGCCAACCACTGTTAATCACTTATCCGACCTCTAAAAATGACTTTGCCCAACAATTGTAATGACTTTGCCCAACAATTGTAATAACTTTGCTAACCACTATTAATCACTAATCCGACCTCTAAAAATGACCTTGCCCAACAATTGTAATGACTTTGCCAACCACTGTTAATCACTTATCCGACCTCTAAAAATGACTTTGCAACCACTGGTAATGACTTTGCCAACCACTGTAAATTGCTTAACGACCTCTAAAAACGACTTTGCCCAACAATTGTAATGACTTTGCCAACCACTTTTAATCAGTATCCGACCTTTAAAAACGACTTTGCCCAACAATGTAATGACTTTGCCAACTACTTTTAATCACTAATCCGACCTCTAAAATCGACTTTGCCCAACAATTGTAATGACTTTGCCAATCACCTTTAATCACTAATCCGACTCTAAAATAGACTTTGCCCAACAATTGTAATGACTTTGCCAACCACAGGTAATGACTTTGCCAACATGGTAAGACTTGCCCACCACTGTTAATCACTTATCCGACCTCTAAAAATGACTTTGCCAAAAATTGTAATGACTTTGCCAACCACTGTAATCACTTATCCGACCTCTAAAATGGACTTTGCCAACAATTGTAATGACATGCCCAACAATTGTAATAACTTTATAACCACTATTAATCACTAATCCGACCTCTAAAAATGACCTTCCCAACAATTGTAATGATTTGCCCAACAATTTTAATGACTTTGCAAACCACTGATAATCACTTATCCGACCTCTAAAAAATGACTTTGCCAACAATGTAATGATTTGCCAACCACTGTTAATCACTTATCCGACCTCTAAAAATGACTTTGCCCAACAATTGAATGACTTTGCCCAACAATTGTAATAACTTGCTAACCACTGTTAATCACTTATCCGACCTCTAAAAATGACTTTGCCAACCATGGTAATGACTTTGCCAACCGCTGTTAATTGCTTATCTGACCTCTAAAAACGACTTTGCCCAACAATTGTAATGACTTTGCCCAACAAATGTGAGGACTTGCCAACCACTGTTAATCACTTATCCGACCTTTAAAAACGACTTGCCCAACAATGTAATGACTTTGCCAACCACTTTTAATCACTAATCCGACCTCTAAAAATGACCTTGCCCAAGCAATTGTAATGGACTTTGCCAACCACTGTAAATCACTTATCCGACCTCTTAAATGACTTTGCCAACCACTGGTAATGTCTCTGCCAACCACTGTAATTGCTTATCTGACCTCTAAAAACGACTTGCCCAACAATTGTATGACTTGCCCAACAATTGTGATGACTTTGCCAACCACTGTTAATCACTTATCCGACCTTTAAAAACGACTTTGCCCACAATTGTAATGACTTTGCCAACCACTTTTAATCACATATCCGACCTCTAAAATCGACTTTGCCAACAATTGTAATGACTTTGCCAACCACCTTTAATCACTAATCCGACCTCTAAAATGACTTTGCAACCACTGGGAATGGCTTTGCCAACCACTGTAATCACTAATCCGAGCACTAAAAATGACTTTGCCAACAATTGTAATGACTTTGCCAACCACTGTAATCACTAATCCGACCACTAAATGACTTTGCCCAACAATTGTAATGACTTTGCAAACTACTGGTAATGACTTTGCCAACCATGTTACTCAATTATCCGACCTAAAAATGACTTTGCCAACCACAGGTAATGACTTTGCCAACCACTGTTAATTGCTTATTGACCTCTAAAAACGACTTTGCCAACAATTGTAATGACTTTGCCCAACAATGTGATGACTTTGCAACCACTGTTAATCACTTATCCGACCTCTAAAAACGACTTTGCCAACAATTGTAATGACTTTGCCAACCACTTTAATCAGTATCCGACTTTAAAAACGACTTTGCCCAACAATTGTAATGACTTGCCAACTACTTTTAATCACTAATCCGACCTCTAAAATCGACTTGCCCAACAATTGTAATGACTTTGCCAATCACCTTAATCACTAATCCGACCTCTAAATAGACTTTGCCCAAACAATTGTAATGACTTGCAACCACAGGTAATGACTTTGCCAACCACTGGTAATGACTTTGCCCACACACTGTTAATCACTTATCCGACCTCTAAAAATGACTTTGCCCCAACAATTGTAAGACTTTGCCAACCACTGTTAATCACTTATCCGACCTCTAAAATGACTTTGCCAACAATGTAATGACATTGCCCAACAATTGTAATAACTTACTAACCACTATTAAATAATAATCCGACCTCTAAAAATGACCTTTCCCAACAATTGTAATGATTTTGCCCAACAATTTAATGACTTTGCAAACCACTGATAATCACTTATCCGACCTCTAAAAAATGACTTTGCCCACACAATTGTAATGATTTTGCCAACCACTGTTAATCTTATCCGACCTCTAAAAAGGACTTTGCCCAACAATGTAAGACTTTGCCCAACAATGTAATAACTTTGCTAACCACTGTTAATACTTATCCGACCTCTAAAAAGACTTTGCCAACCACTGGTAATGACTTTGCCAACCGCTGTTAATGATTCTATCTGACCTTAAAAACGACTTTGCCCAACAATTGTAATGACTTTGCCCAACAAATGTGATGACTTTGCCAACCACTGTTAATCACTTATCCGACCTTTAAAAACGACTTTGCCCAACAATTGTAATGACTTTGCCAACCACTTTTAATCACTAATCCGACCTCTAAAATGACCTTGCCCAGCAATTGTAAGGACTTTGCCAACCACTGTAATCACTTATCCGACTCTTAAAATGACTTTGCCAACCACTGGTAATGTCTCTGCCAACCACTGTTAATGCTTATCTGACCTCTAAAACGACTTTGCCCCAACAATTGTAATGACTTTGCCCAACAATTGTGATGACTTTTGCCAACCACTGTTAATCACTTATCCGACCTTAAAACGACTTTGACCAACAATTGTAATGACTTGCCAACCACTTTTAATCACTAATCCGACCTCTAAAATCGACTTTGCCAACAATTGTAATGACTTTGCCAACCACCTTTAATCACTAATCCGACCTCTAAAATGATTTGCCAACCACTGGGAATGGCTTTGCCAACCACTGTTAATCACTAACCGAGCACAAAATGACTTTGCCCAACAATTGTAATGACTTTGCCAACCACTGTTAATCACTAATCCGACCACTAAAAATGACTTTGCCCAACATTGTAAGACTTTGCAAACTACTGGTAATGACTTTGCCAACCACTGTTACTCAATTATCGACCTCTAAAAATGACTTGCCAACCAACAGGTAATGACTTTGCCAACCACTGTTAATGCTATCTGACCTCTAAAACGACTTGCCCAACAATTGTAATGACTTTGCCCAAACAATGTGAGACTTGCAAACCCTGTTAATCACTTATCCGACCTTTAAAACGACTTTGCCCAAACAATTGTAATGACTTTGCCAACCACTTTAATCACTAATCCGACCTCTAAAATGACTTTGCCCAACGATTGTAATGACTTTGCCAACACCTTTAATCACTAATCCGACCTCTAAAAATGACTTTGCCCAACATTGTAATGACTTTGCCAACCACTGTAATCACTATCCGACCTCTAAAAAATGACTTTGCCAACAATTGTAATGACATTGCCAGCCACTGTTAATCACTTAGCCGACCTCTAAAATGACTTGCCAACAATTGTAATGACTTGCCCAACAATTGTAATAACTTGCTAACCACTATAATCACTAATCCGACCTCTAAAAATGACCTTGCCAACAATTGTAATGACTTTGCCAACCACTGTTAATCACTTATCCGACCTCTAAAAATGACTTTGCAACCACTGGTAATGACTTTGCCAACCCACTGTACTCAATTATCGACCTCTAAAAATGACTTTGCCAACAATGTAATGACTTGACAACGACAATATTCACTTATCCGACCGCTCAAAATGACTTGCCAACAGTTGTAATGACTTTGCCAACCACTGTTAATCAGTTATCGACCTCTAAAAAATGACTTGCCCAACAATTGTAACGACTTTGCCAAACAATTGTAATAACTTTGCTAACACTATTAATCACTAATCCGCGACCACTAAAAATGACTTTGCCCAACAATTGTAATGACTTGCCAACCACTATTATCACTAATCCGACCTCTAAAAATGACTTACCCAACAATTGTAATTACTTTGCCAACCACTGTTAATGCACTAATCCGAGCACTAAAATGACTTTGCCAACAATTGTATGACTTTGCCAACACTGTTAATCAATTATCTGACCTCTAAAAATGACGATGCCAACAATTTTAATGACTTTGCAAACCACTGTTAATCACTTATCCGACCTCTAAAAAA